>CM076684.1:113565821-114165821 GCA_038501925.1 Xenopus petersii
TAATAAAAAATCAGTTGGCTCTTTTGAAGAACTGATTTCAGTGCAGAATTCTGCTGGTGCAGCACTATTAACTAATGAGTTTTGAGAAAAAAGTTTTCCCATGACAGTATCAATGTATGGGATTAGTATAGTTTCTAATGGATTAATAATAACGTAAAAATGTTTTTAACGTGATTTTGTGCAAGAGTGATGTTAAATACAGTTTACCCACTTGGGTCACTAGGGGTTCTCGAAGCACAATTTTCATCTCATTTTTGTATTTGATTTTTCCATCAGTTGGTTGTCAGAGGTGGTCTACACCAAACACTCCTTACAACTCTTGGAATAACGCTAGGAGGTTTCTAAGACTTCTTATATTCTGAGGGAAGAAAACAACTGCAATGCACTGGATGAACTTATCACCTTTGTCTCATAATGCATTTCCCTGATTTTACACAATTTTTTTTCTGGTGGTGTTCTACCGTCTGTTTTTTAAATTAAGGCTATCATCTCCCGAGACAATGCTATACTGTGTAACTATGCCACATCTTTGTTTGTGATTAGTGACTGATTAAAACAAGGTGAATGAATAGTTCCAACCCAATTTTTTAGTTAAATTTTTTTTAAAAAAAAGCAGATCTGCAACATAATTTGGTTACCCAATGAATTAATTGGAGATTTTTTTTGGTGCGTAGCATGAAAGAAGGGTTCATACCCTACTGCAGAGTGCCCAATGCTTACAACTCATAGGCCATATAATTAACTATGTTCCAGAAGAGTTTATGTACAGGGTGAAGTTAAAAGTACTTTTTGCACAAGGTTTAATCCTTGACCGCCTATACACACAGGCCACCTCAGCATTGCGTGCAGCCCCAGACTGGCACAGGTTTAGTGATACAAGACAACAAATCTGTATAGTTATGGAGCCAATTCATGGTCTGTGCCACAAACAGTGTTAACAACCCCCCGCTCATAACACACTATGCCCACACAAAGGTGGTTTGCAGAGCATCCAGTAGAAGAAAATGAGGCCGATATCAGGCTCACTAACCAGTGGTGGAACATTTTTTCCATTGAAAACAATCGGATCCTGGTTAGTAGTATTTTATAACAAATAACTGGAGAGCAAAACTGCACAGCATAGTGTAGATGGGGCCTCACTAGCACTTTCTAAAGGGGAAGAATTACCCTTAAGAATCTGCACCCTTTAAACAGAGAGTAAAAACTGGCTCCAGCTCCTGCTAAATGACATTGCCTGCTACAGCTAGTATCATCAGGATTTGCCTATCTTGGTGTTACTACTATGTACATTAAGTTCACAACTTTACATTTACAGATACTGAATGAATCTCGTGCTACTTAGCCACCCACAGCACTGGTTTCACTGTCCGCATCAGTCTTTAATGAATAAACGACGTGAACTCAATAAAGAACCCAGTGGTACACTGCTAAACAGCCTAGCCAAATCACAGAATGAACGATTGACCATCAATTTCAGTACGCAAACCTTCTTTTTAATTATTTGGGATTGCATTAACTTTCTAATAATACACTGGTACAATACCAAATAAAAAGTTAGAGATAGTGCAGATTTAGCCAGGGCATTTATTCTGATTAAGCACTTGTGAGCCTCGTTCTCATTTAACCATGTCCTATATAAGTCACAGAGCCCTGATCTAATTTTACTTTGTTTAATTGTTTCAGAACCATGTCCTGTAAAAGTCACCGGCTAAGCCTTCTGTACTACTACAATGCAAGTCTTGTTAAACCGGTTCCTCTTCTGTACATACTGAGGAAGAGAGTCCACTGTTTATAGAGAGTCCATTTTTCAATGGACCCACACTTTCAGCCTGCTGTTTTTTAATGTATATTGGTAGTATTGTATACTTATATAATACAGTACCCCTCGATTTCTGCAGCAATTAATATTTCTAAATTCAGGCTAAATGATGTGTCTTCTAATACCCAATCAAATGGGTTAAGTCTCAAGATTTCTTTTATATTGATAACAGAAATGGATACATACTAAATGGCAACAATAAGCACACTAATATAAGGCCAACACTTATTTTTTGTGGTTTTAATGCTTACCAACACTCAACTTTATATGTACTGGTTTCAGTACAAGCAAGGTTTCAAATCAAAGGACAGCCACCCTAGCACGAAGCAGAATTCTGCAGGAAAATGGGCCTTTTACTAACAATATTAAAACCAATGAATTAACCTTTACTCACCTCATCTTTAGGATAGTATGGTCTAATTGTGTAGACTTTTGAGGTGGGAGTCAAGGGGGGAGGCTGAAAAAAGAGGTCATTTGCTCCCTCAATTGGAAGCAAACGCTGTGAAAAACAAAAGGGAACTAAATGAGAAACAGCAATGACAAAATAATAAACAAAAAATACCGGCAATGTAGAACATCGAAGAAAATAAAACAATATGATAGGTACTGGGGCAAAAAGGCACATACAAGATTGCGCAAGACAATTTTTTCTGCTATGGATTAACCTTTACCATTTACCATTACAGGTCATCTCCGGAAAGGAACGACAACACTGCAAATGGCACATGGAGAGGTTTGGTCTGAAGAGGGTTTACTCTTACAAGGGGAGACCTGTCATCCCATTAGACATTGTGAGGCAACATGCAGCGCGTTGCAGCACACCTGTGAGGGTGAAAATGCAGCGCATGAAAATCCATGAACAAATTTGACTTTATAAGCAAACAGGTGCTTTTCAATGAACTTTACTTGCTACCCGGATAACACCCACAGACAATAGAGACTTCACAACCCCCCCTCCCTTTGCTCATGGAAATTCAGTGAGCAGCCAACCATGCGCATGCCGTGCTCGCTTGCCAGCGCCAAAAATATCGCTGCGCAACCTGCAAAGGAATATAGTGAAATGCATCAAAAATACGCTGTGCTTCGCAGGCGCTGGGAAAAACAGCATCTCCTCTTGCACCTGAAAACAGGACGGTAAGTATATTAAAATATTTCTCTACTGTTAACATCATGACAGTCGTAGCCATCAGCAGACCAAGCCTTTCAAAACCTCAGATGCACAGAAATGTCGGTTGAAAATAAAGTGTAAAAATAAAGTCATTCAGTTTTGAATAATTGTTGTTTTTTTTTTTTTTTGTTTTTTTGATACCTGGAACTCTCCTGCTAGACCTCCTCTAAAGGCCCAGGGTTCTTGGTCTCCACTTAAGAACTGTGCTGAAGATTGACTACGACACCCTGTTGAGATCAGATCCAAGCGGAGAACGTTACAAGGGGGTATTTCAAGAGAGTCTACATTTCCAGCAAGCTGATATAATGTGGAAAAGGCTCTCTAACTTTCCTATCACCCACTGTTCCGAAACTGTAATAATTCTGTGCCTTTCAAATACTACACACAGCACACCCCCATTACCAGAAAGGATAAAAAACAGGGAAACCCATTTATAACTCAATGGGGAAAAAATAAGCATTCTTTGTATACACTTCGCTTGCGGCTACTTTGAACATGCATACATACATCTCTGAAGTTAGCATTATTACAGCCCTAAATAATAACCTGATGTATCTGAAGTCACATTTACAAATTATATTACTGTGGATATGGAATGGAATGTATACCACCCCTAAAATGCAGCAAAGGCTATTCCAATTTAACTTAGATTATATACACATGCAAACCCCAACGATAAAGCAAATCAATGTAACCCTCAGCCAGTCTGAAAGCAAGATATATATCTCCGCTTTAATTTTTTAACTTTGAAAGGTTTACCCAATCCTGGTTCTAGGAACATGGATAGGATTTAAAGGTTCATGAAATATGTATCGTATCAGAATGGAAAGGTGTACAAAATGTGGGTCGCCAAGTACATCACTAAATTAATGGTGCTTAATTATTCTAGAATGAAATGATGCAGCAAATAGATAATATTTTGCCCTAGCCAGCTCAAATCATTTGCTTCCATGAGTCACAAAGCCATTCCATGTAATTGCCAAGTTTGCATTTAGACCCACAAATTCTTTATAATTTATATGGGACATTCTTTCCTTGTTATTTGAACTTTTGTGCACCTTAGATAAAATCTATACTGTATTCTCTGGATTTTTACTGTTAATAATTGATAAAACAATTTCAAGCAACTTTGCAATATACATCAATTAATAAATAAGCCGAATTTTCATGATTTTTAATGGTTTCTGACAGTTCCCCTGCTGATCTCTCTGACTACTTTGCTGAGCTGACTGACTACTGTTACTTTGTATCAACAGCCAGCTGTCCTCAGCTTGCATCCTCCAAACCCCACAATTCCCTGCGCACATGATTTCAATAAGGAAAAAAACATCACAGAGCATTGCATTTTGGGTTATATAGTTCCTGCATGCTGTGTAGTTGTTACATTTTGTAACATCAGTGTTTAGTCCCTCCTTCCCTGCCAGGATTTCAAATGATGCAGAAAGAGAAGAACTGTTAAACAGCTGGATTTCAGCATAGAAAATGGCATTTATTCATACTTTCTGAAGAAACAGGTAACTGTGATTGGTATATTAGCGGTTTCCGTGTTATGGGGCCTCTTTATCATATTTTGGTTGGGAAGCCAGAGTTCCCCTTTAAGCAGTCTGGTAACTAGGGTCCAAATTACCCTAGCAGACTGGAATATGAACAGGAGTGGGCCAGCATAAGAAGAGGAGTAATAAAAATTTGCGATAACAATAAATTTATAGCATTACAGAGTATTTGCTTTTTAGATGGGGTCAGTGAAAACCCAATTAAAAGGTTGCTTAGAATTGGCCATTCTATAACTTACTAAAATTTGAACCACCCCTTTAGCCTCCAGCAGTATGACTGAAGGTTCACTATATGATGCAAAATATATGTATTTCTTTAGCAAATTGTATGGCAATATGTTTAACTCAATATGATGCTAGAAATCAGCCCCTCGTTGATACAAGGTTAAGTCTTGTATGAGTGTTTACAGTACAGGTATGGGATCCATTATCCAGAAACACATTATCCAAAAAGATCCGAATTACGGAAAGGCCATCTCCCACAGACTCCATTTTAATGAAAGAATTAATTTTTTTAAAATGAGTTCCCTTTCCTCTGCAAAAATAAAACATTATCTTGTACTTGATCCAAACTATGATATAATTGATCGTTATTGGAAGCAAAACCAGCCAATTGGATTTATTTAATGTTTGCATGATTTTCTAGTAGACAAGATATGGAAATCCAGAAAACCACAGGTCCCAAGCATTCTGGATAACAGGTCCAATACCTGTGTTTGGTATAAAAGTTATTTAGTAAATGTGACTTCAAATTTACAAAGTATGGATCTGACTATTCTGCCAATCTCATAACACGCAACATTTAAGTCACTGCAGAAGGCTGCACAGATCTTGTTTTCTCCATCCAATAGCAGAAGAGACTTGTGCAGAGGGTTCGCTCATCTGTGCACAATGAGGAAAACACAATAAAGCCGTTAGTAAGTTGGGGAACAGAATAATTGTGTTGTCATAAGGACTAAAAGCAAAATGGGATGTTCTTAAATCATCCGCAACCTCATTGGTGGAATGAGGAAGAATTGCTGCATATAATAATGCCTGTTTTCTGCAAAATAGATGGATATGGAAATAGATTACTCGTTATGAAAAAGCACTTCATTTTTTTTTTATGAAGATGCAGACTTTTTCTTTTTGGAAGAAGAGATAATGAGCCCAGTATAATGAAGGATCTTCACTAGATAAATACCAAGTGAGATTGTTATCTGACAAACCGATTCTAGAGACCCCCCCAGTATTGCTGCCTGCTGCGTACTTTAAAAGCAAGTTCCCAGACTCCTTCACTAAGCGACATTGAAACCTGAAAATAAAATGGAGGCTACATAGGTAGCCCAGGCCATGCTGGTGCATACATATGGTTCTCAACTGGAACATTTATCTCTTTATGAATGACTGCTATAGACACACAATTTAGTGTATAAATTGCCAGCGTGTTTTTTTTTTTTTTTACAATTTGTGGATAATATCCACAGCACCCCACACACCCAAAATAAGTCCACTTAAGCACCAGAATAGCCTTGCGCCAAAGCTCGCATGCGCAGAGAGCCGTCTTACTCGTTTCCAGGGTTGAACAGTGGCTCTTCAAAAGTTCTGTTAAAACAGCAATGAATGTTATCGCCACACAGCAAGCAGCAGGGCTACTGGGTTGAAAATTTGTTCTATTATCATCAGGAATTTCCCATAGAACTCTACCTATTGCTTTCAGTCCAGTTCACAAAAATTAAAACAATTACATTTGACACGATTGCAGTAATCCAAGGGGGAGGAAAAATCAGAGGAGTTTATGGAGTCTTAAAATACAAATAATGTTTTTCTTGTTTAATTTGGCCTAAGTATCAACTAATTGACGTTTTTCCCCCTCCTGAAATACACGCTTTGAGAGCATTAGATCATCATTCACATGGGTAAAAACTCACAATGGGAGAACTTACCGAGCCACTGCACAAAGGACTTCACCATTGAGATGATGCTCTTTATGTCCCACATATAAGGATATAAATCATAAAGGATTGTCCTGTTTGGGCAGTTGGAAAGGCGAGTGAACATTGATATCACAACGCTACACATTTCTTCAAATTTAGTTGCTCGACCTCTCCATTCTGCAATCTGGAAAGTAAACAGACATGTTTAGGCAACAACAAATCGCTACTGAATGCTAGATGAAATTCATGGGGATTAATAAAGGGGATCATCAGGAGAACAACGATCCATTGTATTGAGAAGATGCAGCCATGAGCAGAACATTAAGGTGGCCATACACGGAGAGATTCGCTCGTTTGATATGTTTCCAAATGAGCGGATCTCTCCCCGATATGCAAACCTTGAGGTGGGCAATATAGGGCTGATCCAACCGTGGGCCCTAGGGCCCAATGATCGGATCCTGATGATGGGGAATGGCGGTCGAATTGCGAGACCGCATCAACGAACAGATGCGGCCGTGATCTGACTGGATTTTTAGTCCCGTCCGATTGACATCTGGCCGACTTTCGGGCAGATATCGATCGGTGAAGCCCGTCGGAGGGCCCAATACATGGGCCAATAAGCTGCCGACTTGGTCTGTCGGCAGCTTTTATCGGCCCGTGTATGGCCAACTTTAGCTTCAAGCTTTCTACACATTCAAGGTTGGTGGTTCTTGATAATTATTTATTCGTAACCTATGCCCACAATTGCAATCTTCTGTTGTGTGACTTCATGAATAACAAATCAACACTCCAATCTCTTGCTAATAAACTAAAACAAAATCTTGGAAAATCAAGGTTTGATGGGGTTCAGTCTGTATTCAACCCGCAGTGATTAGAATTGCTAACATCAGGCCCAAAGCCAGCGCTCCTTTCTGCTGAAAATTGCCTTCTCAATTGTGGCTCTTTGCTCAGGCAAAATAAACATAACACAAGGTTATGTACAGGGTTACATTGCTGCTGACTTGTGTTTAGTATGGTGGAAAACTTATGCTGACATACGTATTCATTGGGTCATGCCATAAACAAAGAAAAGGAGTTGTCCCTGCCATAAACAAAGAAAAGGAGTTGTCCCTGCTTCTTCTGTGCTTAGGAGTTCCTATTACAGGCTAATTTCACATCAACCAAGCCCTGACCTGAACATGTCCCTTTGTCCACTAAACCATGCTCTGAAAAGCATCGTCAGGCTTTAAAGGAACATTAACACAAAAAGTGTTTAAAGTCTCATATCACCATTATGTTCTACAGTGCTGTGTAACCTTGTGCAGGTTAACACTGTATTATCTTTTTATTACTTTAAAACACTTTCATTTTTGATGTTACTGTTCCTTTAATGTGGAAGGTGGCAGAGGGGGGAGGAAGTCTTATATAAGGCAGAATGGCTATATTAATTTTTAAAACCTGTGCAGAACTAAGAAAAAAAGAATTAACAGAAACATTATTATATATTAACTTCTGCACAATCAGTTTCGTCCTAAACGTCATTCCACTCCATTTATCATTAAAGGAAAACTATACCCTTCAAACAACGTTGGTCTAGAACAGTTGCATAGAACAGTTCATGTGTAAAACCCTGCTTCATGTAAATAAACCATTTTCATAATAATATACTTTTTTAGTAGTATGTGCCATTGGGTAATCATAAATAGAAAACTGCCATTTTAAAAAAAATAAGCGCCGTCCCCTGGGATCGTAGGATTCACGGTGCACAGAAACATACCAAACAAACCATACATGTTAGGTCACATGAGCCAATTAACAGACAGATTTCTGTCTTTCGCTTCCACGCTTCTTCCTGTTACAGTTAGAGTTATAGTATTTCTGGTCAGGTGATCTCTGAGGCAGCACACAGACCATCACAAAATGGTGGTTCAAGGCAAGAGATGTAAAAGGGCAATATTTACTTAAATGTATATACCAGTTTGTTAAGATTCTTTAATATGCCACTTAATTTCATAAATACTATCTGTTGCTTAAATATTCATTTTGGGGTTTTTCCTTTAAAGTGGCAATGCTCTTTGCAGAACCTTGTAGTATGATACAGATGCTGATTTTATGAGAATTCTTATAGTCTTCTTTTTTTCTTTTCATGGATTTGGAAATATTTGCCATAAAGCAATAACTGCAGTGTCCATAAATGAATAGCAGTAGAAATCCCAAAACGTCAAGCCAATAAACAGAGTGAACATTCCAAATGTGTAGTCTGCATTCCTACAAACCAAACCCGCACAAGGGAGCGTTACGACTAAGCAGAAAGTAAAAGGACAATGCACTTACTTTATCATTATCTTTGCCTCCACAGTTCACACTCACTACACTGCTATTGGCACGTAGCCACTGAAATTCCTTTAGCATCTGAACACCTTTTGGCCCATGTTCGTAAGGCAGGTAGAATACATCGGCAAGCAGTTGTAAATCATCGAGACTCACTGCTTCGGCTGTATAAAGAGGCTTTTCATTTGGACCTGGGACAAACAGTTCCTTGTTGACTTGTTCATCTGTTTGCATCGGAGCAATGTCGCTACACACGTCCTCTTGCATGCAGGCTTCAGAAGACTTTGCTTCAACCACACTCTCTTTGTCTGTGTCCATTGGTTTTAACTCTTCTGACATTTTGGCTTCGATATTGTCGGTCAAAATATGGCCAACGTTTTTATTTACATCTTCTAGCTTTTCTACTACCATATCCATAGGTTCCTCCTCAGGCTGCTTTTTATCTTCTTCCTTTGGCAACATTGGGGGTTCAGCATTCAAAGGAGCCCCTTGGCTCATAATAGGCGGGTAAACGGTTATGACAGTGGTTGCTGCATTGAGGGCTGGTGCAGAAAGTAATGGCAGCATTCCAGCAACACTTGCCTTAGCTCCACTCTGGGCTACTTGGCGACCTGGTAAAAACAAATGCAGATACAAAAATTTACATAAATCCACGCACTTCATGAATAGATAAAATATGACCTGAGAGTAGCTAAATTAAACACATAAAAACATTTACACACACCAATAAAGCACAAAAAAACCTTGCCTAAAACGATTTCCATACATACCACAATGCAACTTTCTAGTCGCCTTCAAAACGGTTACATCGGTCTCTCATAAATCCATTCTAATTGACATTTTCCCATAAACATTTTAAGAGTATGGTTTCTACAGAAACCTTTGTTATTTTTCTCATTAAAGAGTGATTCTAAAGATACATTCAGGTTCAGAGCTTGTGTCCCAAAGGACAAAAAGATCAATTGCCCTTCTTTGTAAGACTCAATAATGCTAACAGAGTGTCTATAGCTGAATAAACAACACAAGCAAAAGAGAAGAGGAGGCTTAGCCAAGACAAAATAAACACAAGTCATTACATTTATAAAGGATTATTATATTAAATTGACCTGGAAACAAAGGTCACTATTAAAGCAATTACTAAATAGGGCAACTATGAGAGCATCCCAAGCCTATCTGTGCAGAATACAAAACCTTTATATGAACTTTTAGTATAATGTAGAGACACAAAATATAATAAACTTACTGCTATACTGATTTGGAACCCCATATTCTTCCAGCCATTCCTTTAAAGCCAATTTTAAAGCTAATTGAGGGCTATATAACAGATCAGTTTCAATATCTTCATCGCTTCCTTCATTCTCCAGCTTAATCTGAATAGACACGGTGCGATCTTCACTGTCAGCTGTAAAGAAATGCAAAGCAATGGTCAGAAATTCAAGTAAACTTTATAAAAATGTAATTTGTAAGGATCAGAAGTACTACTTAGTTGGGGCAGCAATGTTGAATAGGGGAGGGAGAAGGGACGTGGGGGTATATTTATCAAACAGTAAAATTACAGCTTGCCACAGTCAAATAGAGTGAAATTCTGCTGCTTCAATTTCTAAGGATTTTTAGGGGTATAATTAATAGGAGGGTGAAAGTGTGAGTTCAGGGACTTTCAGTGGGCAAAAGTGGTGAAGACCCAGTAGGAGACAGGTTGTGGCTATTTAGTGATGGAGATGACTATGTAAAACGGTAAATGATGTGTATTGTGATTGGAGTGTGGGATGTAAGCATGCAGAGTAAAGATCTAATTTAGCAGCAGCCCAGTATTCAGTCATGGATCAGTTCAGGATCAGACTGTATTTAGTTGTCTTAGTAATAAGAGAAACTTTACTTTACATCCAGTGAAATAAAAAATGAACACAAAACACAGCTCATGCAATGAAAAAAAACACGATTGCCAAACAACTAAAATAATAGGAGATTATGCGGCAGGTTTATAAAGGGTCAAATTTTTATGGTCAAAACTGATTAGGGAGTTATTTAAAGGAAAACTATACCCCCCAAACAATGTAGGTCTCTATTAAAAGATACGGAGTAAAACAGCTCATGTGTAAAACCCTGCTTCATGTAAATGAACCATTATCATAATAATATACTTTTTTAGTAGTATGTGCCATTGGGTAATCATAAATAGAAAATTGCCATTTTTAAAAATAAGGGCCGCCCCCTGAGATCGTAAGATTCACTGTGCACACATACAAACCACATGTAAGGTCACATGAGCCAATTAACAGACAGAGTTCTGCCTTTTGCTTCCTCACTTCTTCCTGTTACAGTTAGTGTTGTAGTATTTCTGGTCAGGTGATCTCTGAGGCAGCACAGATAGAGTCACGAAATGGTGGTTCAAGGCAAGAGATGTAAAAGGGCAATATTTATGTAAATATATATTCCAGTTTGGTAACATTCTTTAATATGTCATTCAATTTGATATAAACTGTTGCTTAAGTATTCATTTTGGGGGTATAGTTTTCCTTTAAATTCGAGGTTTTTTTTTTTTTTTTAACAAAACTCGAATTCGATTTTCAAGATTTATCATACCCTTTAAGAATTTGACTATTCGCCACATAAAACCTGCCAAATTGCTTTTTGAGTCAATGGGAGAGGTCCAGGGAACAATTTGGAGCTATTTGCAGCCTATTATAGTAAAGTTTTTTTTCAGAGGAAAAACTTGAATAGAATTAGATTTTTATGGGTCGAAATCAATTCATCAGAGTTTTAAAAATTTCGATTGGTGGAATTTCACTTTATGTAGTGTATTCTCCACCCACATAGAAACTCCTGCCACTGGCTTGAATGGCAAACGCCTTGAGCATTTTTGGCCCAAAATCCACCTGTCACAGCTGGCAACAGGCAGTTGCCAATCAAGTGTCAGCTAGCACTGGCAATGCCAGGCAGTTCTCCAACAAAATAAATAACCAGTAAAAAAGATCTATTCCTGCCCACACCCAACAAGTGAAAATCTTTTAAAGTTACATATTTCCTGCTTTTAACAATGGCAACTGTACCATATACGAAAACACGAAACCATACTTACTCATAATCACATCTTTTCTAACGCCATTTATGTTGGACTTATACCAAGTAGCTAAGGTGTGAATTGCAACAAAATTTGATTCAAATTCACAATTTGGGTTAGTCAGGACTCCACGAAGCCTTGGGATCAGCTCAGTAGAGCGACCTTTGTAAGGGCCAAGAAAGAGTCTCTTTTGATCGTAATCATTTGCATGTATGTTGTCCCATATAACTGGAGATCTCTTTAGAATCTTGGTGACTTCTTCAATAGTCTCCACAGGAATATCTTTGGAAACAACCTTGGGACCTGCAAAAAGCACAAATGTCATGAGCACAAGCTTAAAACCTTAGGCATTACCCACAAAATTAAACCTCTTTTTGTGGATCTGTTTCCTTTCAGGTAATGCTGCCAGCCCACTGTGAATGTCATGATGGCAGATTTATCAATGATCTTATGTATCAAATGATACTTACTGGTCATAACAATTTGGGATTGATTTAAGCAAATGTATTATCTGATACAATCATTTCCATACTGAACAAATCACTCCTAATTACATTCTGGTCACATAGGATAGTATTTCTGCATTTCAATTCGATCAACAAAGATCAAATCAATATTAAAAATAAAAAAAGAAATTATTTGTAGAACCCAATGATCCTGGATCCTTGGCCACCAAATCTCCCAAAGTTTCTTAAAGGAAAACTATACCCCCCAAACAATGTAGGTCTCTATAAAAAGATATTGCATAAAACAGCTCATATGTAAAATCCTGCTTCATATAAATAAACTATTTTCATAATAATATACTTTTCTAGTAGTATGTGCCATTGGGTAATCATGAATAGAAAATTGCCATTTTAAAAAATAAGGGCTGCCCCCTGGGATCGTAGGATTCACTGTACTCACAAACAAACCAACAAACCATACATTTTAGGTCACATGAGCCAATTAACAGACAGAGTTGTGTCTTTTTGCTTCCACACTTCTTCCTGTTACAGTTAGAGTTGAAGTATTTCTGGTCAGGTGATCTCTGAGGCAGCACACAGACCATCACGAGACGGTGGTTCAAGGCAAGAGATGTAAAAGGGCAATATTTACTTAAATATATATTCCAGTTTGGTAAGATTCTTTAATATGCCAATTAATATAATATGAACTGTTGCTTAAGTGTTCATTTTGGGGGTATAGTTTTCCTTTAAGCATCCGACTAAGAGAATGCTCTCTGGGGTGGGCACTTCCTCATGTTGAGGGTGGCATCGAGCTCCTGTTTTCAGACCAGGAAGGTTGGATGCTTGGTGTTTCTCGGTTTGTGTATTTTGCCTTTGACTCTGGCCTTAGCGAAAGGGACGAAAAAATGGGTCTTTATTTTGCGGCAGCAGGGTACTCTTGCCCACTGTAGCCTGGGATATTATCTTTTCTAATTTTTCAGGTAAGGTCTGCGGACCAGTTCTTTAGCCATAAAAAACGTCTTGCTGTGATGGATTGGGTGGAGGCCCTTGAGATGAGTTTTGCCATGTCCAAGGATGCGTGGCAGATGTATGCATTTGCGTCCGCGATTTGCGCTAGAAGAAAGTCCATGCCTTCTCCGCCAATAAGTTGGGCCACCTGATCCACCCACACCTCGATTGCCCTGGAAACCCAGGCTGTCGAAAAGATGGGGCGTAGGGCCTCCCGGTTGCTGTGAATATTGCCTTACAGAAACTCTCAAGATGTTTGCCTATGGGATCTTTGAAGGATGCTGAATCGGATACAGGAATGGTATTGGCTTTGGATAGTCTGGAGACCGGTGGGTCTACCACAGGGGGTGAAGATCAGAGATCATTACTTTCCTGAGGGAAGGGATAGTTCTGTGTGAAGCGTCTTGAAAACTGGACTCTGTGGTCTGATGTTTTACATTGTGTCTTTACAATATCATCTAGCTGTTCATATGCTGGGAAGACACAAGAGGATTTCTTTTGTCTCTTAAAAATGTTCTTGCTTGGCACTGCCGTAGCATCTTTTTAGCATATAGCATGTTAGACAGCTTGAATAAGACTTTCCACCTCCCTCTATTATCTAGGAGCGTCCTGCTCCTGATCAAAGTCCTCTCTGAGAGGATCTGCCTTTCTACCCCTGAACCTTCTTCCTGATCATCAGAGGAGCCCTGTGAGGAAGTAGGTGGGCGCTTTGGGGCATGTAGAGTGCCCGTCTTGTGGGGGTGTGTGGACAGGCATTCTAGAACCATGTCCAAAGTCTCCGATATTCTGGCCAGGTTTTGCAGACCTGCTAATGATAGAAATAGTGCTACTCTGGGCCCTGCATCTGAATATACTCTGAATCCAAGCTCATTTGAGTAGCTGGAGCTGCCGCAGCGCTGGCTCATAGGACTGCATTAGATTGATGGAATGCAGGGGATGTTGTAGGGGCAGGTCTGCAGGCAAGACATACTAGCTCAGTTGAAGTGTTGGGCAATTTAGACATGCAAGATGCGCAAGCAAAATAACTAGTTTTGGTGCCAAAACTGCTGCCGTATGTGACCAAGGAAAGAGCGGTAAGAGGAAGGTCTGTTACCAAGATGGCGACTTTGGACTCATCATTATCTCGGAAGATAATGAAGAGAAGCCGTTGCCGCTTGCATTCATGCTCGTGGGCAGTGGATGCACTAGTTAGCACCCTGTATGCGTTCCTCCACCTGGCTGGATAGTGTGATAACTGAGATACCCTAAGAATGAGTGCGGTGAGCAGGGGAGGGTCAGAGAGAAAAAGGTATAATGGGGAGAGAGGAAATACTAACCGCCTCTGCCAGCCATAAATGCTCATTCAAACTGCACCCTATTTTGGCAGCTAGTTGATAATATATTTTTCTATGACCACATTTATATGAGAACAGCCTATTCCGATGACGGACGAATGGTTAAGTGTCAGAGTTTAAGAATAATAAAGTCTCATACCAAATGTATAAGTCCCCTATAATTCTGACGCAGCAATACCAACGGTCCAAAGCAGGTAGGTGCAGGGAGGGTTGATGTTACCCCCATTTATTATTTCTCTTGTAAATGACACCCCCGTGATAAGAGTACACTTTGTAAGCTACTGACAGAATTCAGAATGTCAGCAGATGTTAGATGGGGTCCATGTACAGAAGTGTTTTCTTCATGGCCGAGTTCATCACAGTGTCTGCTTTTAACAGATAAAGAACTGCAAGGCTGAGGGACAGTTGTAAGTGGGAAAACGATTTTCAGTTGCAAGATCTGTAGTTAAGAACATCCACTCCTCTTCCAACGTTGTTGGAGGGTTCAAGTTATACAACATATGTTTGCGTACACCCATTTGAATTTACAGTAATCATCCTCAAAATGCTATAAGAGTTTGTGACAAGGGGAGTGTCTTTGGCAAAGCCCTCGTGTTACACTTCGGTGTAACATTGACTGCTTTCCCAAAGCAAAACCAGTCTATGTTCTGTTGTTAAACTCAATAAACCTCATTCTATTTGAAATAGCCTTATCTTTGAGTTTTGCTTTATATATAACGAGGTCATAGCAATAAAATTAGCAACATAGTGCAGCCTCCGGGGAGCAGGAATCAGTTGCCCAGGGTGATGGAAGCAAACCCCCCCAGCCTGCAGCTTTCATAGTGCAGAAAGGCCAATGAGCTTTAGTGGAAGGAAGAAGCTTTACTGGAGGGGCTCTAGAATGGTGTACACTGACCCCTTTAGTGGCATGGCCCTGACCGTAGTCTGTACCACTTCTCCCAGCCACATAGTGGCTGTCCTCCTTCTGAGGACACTAAAAGAAAACGGAGGATTGAGGAAATAGGCAAGGGATAAAGCAGGAGGAGGAGCCAGTTTAACATTTTGGTGTCCTTTCTCCAAGCAACAGGATCTTCATCCCCATGGTGCCTGTGTCCCCCAATCTAGGCAGAGAAAATGAATACCAGTAGACAAGGATAGCATGTTTGTTTGGACTTAATAGTTCAGTTGGATCAGCTTTTAAAAATTCCCTAAACACATCACATGGATGGGAAACCTACTTTAGCTAAAGTGTACTGGCCGAAGAATGTATCTTAGCAAAGGTGTAGCAGCGTTTATTTGCAAACATGAATAAAATATGAAACCTATCCCGTACCTGTCCAAAGAACATCTATTCCTGGCAGCAACTTTTCACCAACGGTATGCAGATAAGGAGACTGAGCAACATTTGGGTTGCAGAATGTCCCACAATATTCTAAAAAAAGGAACAAGTCTTAGGTAATTATTTAAAAAAAATATTAATAAATGCCATGCATTTAAAAACAAATAAAAATGCATAATTAAATAGCGCTATTTCTAATGCCTTCAGTTCGATATTATGGAATTCTGGCATAAAAAATAAGAAAAGGGTACTGGGGTATTTTATGAACATGGGCCTAATAAAATGGTTTTCTAAGAAACAGAAAAATAAATGTGGTAGCCAGAGTTATTACCTGTTGGGCAAAACAAAAAGGTCTCTGGCTCACTCAGGTATTGAAATATTTCATTGGTTATTGCAACCTGTGCATGGGCAAAAGAACTGAAAACCTCTTTGTCTGCCGGGCACATATTATGATCGATATCATCAAAAAGCAGTGCAAAGGACCTGCATCCAAACTGAGAGACCTGGAAAGAAATCAAAGAAAACACACTATAAAACCTATGTTTAATGAACATTCCCTTAAAGGAGAAGGAAAGCTACAGAGGCATTTTATTGCCAATAGATTAGCTGCAATCGTGCAAGCTAGAATGCTATATTTATTCTGTAGAATGTTTTACCATACCTGAGTAAAAAGCTCTAGAAACTCTCTGTTTGTTTAGGATAGGAGCTGCAGTATTAATGTGGTGTGACATCACTTCCTGCCTGAGTCTCTCCCTGCTCTGGGCTCAGATTACAGTAAAGAAGAGAAGGGTGGGGGGGAGAGGAGCAAACTGAGCATGCTCTTGCCCAGGGCAATGAGGTTTAAGCTAAAGGCAGGAAGTCTGATACAGAAGCCCATGTGTACACAATAGAAAGATAAAAAGAAATGCAGTGTTTCTTTTGACAGGGGACTCAGAGCAACATTACTTTGGGGGTTTACTGGTATATTTAGATGGACCTTTCTGATAAAGTAGTTTTAACCTTTCCTTCTCCTTTAATGCTTAGTACAGCTAAGAAACAATTATGAAATTTAAGCACATTTTCATAAGAGCAAGCCTTTTTTTAAGGCATAACGTGCACAGTTGTACATTCTTACCTTTTAACATAATATTGTATTAATGAATTCAGCACAATACATCTGTCAAACATCTATACACACCACAGTAATATCAGTATATTAAGTGAGACCCTTTCACATGTAGAGATTTACCTTTACCATACACCCGATATTCATCCAGGAAAAAACTTAAAGGAAAACTATACCCCCAAAATGAATACGTAAGCAACAGATGGTTTATATCAAATTGAATGACATATTAAAGAATTTTACCAAACTGGAATATATATTTACATAAATATTGCCCTTTTACATCTCTTGCCTTGAGCCACCATTTCATGTGCTGCCTCAGAGAAAGTACTTACAAAAAACTTTTTTTCTTTCAACACAGACATCTATTTACAAACACAAGGCTGCGCCATGGGAGCTAACATGTCACCAGTTTATGCAAATATCTTCATGGATTTTTTTGAGAACACATTTATTTTTTCTAACCCCGAATATTCAGCACATATCATTACATATATGCGCTATGTGGATGACACGTTTTTTTTGTGGAAAGGTGGTAAAGAGAAACTTTTTGATTTCCTTAATTATCTTAATAGGGTGCCTAGCACTATCAAATTTAATTTAGAATACCACTCCTCCAATATACATTTTCTTGATGTCGATATTCATCGTTCAGACACAGGTTTCAGTACTTCAGTTTTTACAAAGTCCACAGATCGTAATAATCTTTTAAGCCCCACATCTTTCCATGCCCCAGGCCTGTTCAGTGGTTTACCAAAAAGCCAACTAATGAGAGTTAGGAGAATCACTTCTGATGATACCCTATACGACCAAGAATCAGAAAAAATGGTTAATAAATTTGCAGTAAAGGGTTACGATAAAAACATTCTTTTAAAAATTCATGATGAGGTGGGAAAGATTCCGCGAGCCAATCTTCTCACAAAAAAGAATGTTACAGCCAAACAGAAAAGGATCCCTTTTGTTTCAACTTATGATACAAATGCTAAGTACATAAGAAAAACAATTCTTAAACACTGGAAAGTTTTAAAATCTGATTTTAAACATGGAAATCTTTTCACTTTGCCACCAATTTTTTCATATAAAAGAGGAAGGAATGTTGGAGATCTGGTTAAAAAGAAAATTGGTTCCGTTGTGAATACTAATAAAAAGAATAGTAGTAGGGTTGGCACTTTCCCTTGCCTCAACTGCGGCCACTGTACGGGCATTACCAAAGGTGATTATGTGATTCATCCACAAAAAGGCACAAAGCAATTTACAAAGGGCTTTCATACATGTGATTCTAAGGGCGTAATTTATTGCCTAAAATGTCCGTGTGGTTTAGCCTATATTGGGCAAACAAGTAGACCTGTTAAAATACGCCTAAATGACCATAAAGCGGCCATTCGAAACTACAAACCACCCCTAAAAGAAACAAACAAAGAAACTGACAAGAAAAAGAATAAACAAGAAACCTTTCTATACAAACATTTTTTTGATAAAGGCCCTAGAACCTCCCAGTTAAGGTGGCAGATACTGGAAAAAGTAATAACTACTGATTATAATTTAAAATTAAAATTAAGCCAGCGGGAAAGTTACTGGATATGGTTGTTACAAACACAGACCCCAAGAGGGTTAAATGAGGAATTCAGTTTGACTAGCTACTTGTAACAGTATCCAAATTCCATGTGTCTAACTTGTTTCCTTATTCTTTACAGATTCTCCTAATTGTATCGATTAGAATCTAGTAGCAGGGGAAGGTATGGCTAAATTTACTTCCTTTTTTCATATAAGGCCTTTGACAGTCTAATGTAATTGCTGAACTATAAATCACTGCTGTGTAATTTGACCATTTTGAGTTACTATATTTTTTTCAGCATTCAAGTTTCATACCACACGGATTTTAAGCCTGGACTTTAAAAACGAACTTTTTGCATTTTTTGGACTTATGTTCTAATTACAGCATGTTACTAATTGTATATCTACATAATTGGAGGGGTGGTTACCTGCAATTAACGAATTTAAGGAAGGTGGTGGGTGGTTTTGAGCACCTGACGAAGGGGCACGCCCCTGAAACGTTGTATTGTTGGATTGAGCATGTTACGTGTGCTGGAGTTACTTTGTATTCATTAATTGTGGAGGGGCCGTCCTCCTATACCCCAGGCACCGTACTTAATCATTTGGAGAGGCCAGGTGTGCGTGTGCAAAGTTTTGCCTAAACCTGCCTCAGAGATCACCTGACCAGAAATACTACAACACTATCTGTAACAGGAAGAAGTGTGGAAGTAAAAGGCAGAACTCTGTCTGTTAATTGGCTCATGTGACCTTACATGTGGTTTGTATGTGTGCACAGTGAATCTTATGATCTCAGGGGGCGGCCCTTATTTTTTAAAATGGCAATTTTCTATTTATGATTACCCAATGGCACATACTACTAAAAAAGTATATTATTATTATTATTATTATAATGGTTTATTTACATGAAGTAGGGTTTTACACATGAGCTGTTTTACTTAGTATCTTTTAATAGAGACCTACATTGTTTGGGGGGGTATAGTTTTCCTTTAATATAATGACAGCTAGGCAAGATCTTCAGCATGGAGCTGAAGTAATCCTCTGGTCTAGGATTATAATGAAACTGAATAATGCTTGCTGGGTGTTATCTTGAACTAGAAAAAGGATTCTAGCAACCTTAGCAAGATTTACCTGATCCAACTTGCGTTTTAGTGTAGCCACCTCTTTTTGGTTTGAAAACGTTATGTCAAGGCCAGGTGATATGGCATAAATAAACTCAATGCCAAATTCTTGTGCTGCCGATATCAGAGTCATAAGCTGATCTGCAACAAGATAAAAACATTCATTACTGGTCTAAGAAACTGCTCAAATAAGGCAATTTATTCCCAGTTGTTTATGTATGTGTACTAATATAGATATAAACACACACACAGTATTATAAAGGGCAATGCCCATCTTAGCAATAAATCTCAGATATTTGCAGACCCTGCCCCAATGAGTAAAATAATGAGCTGACAGCAGTTAAACAGAAGACCTTTCACAGAGTGCCGTTATTGCATTTTGCTAAATAACAAATGTCCCTGCATTGCTGCTGATCACTAAGGCTCTGATCATTAAGTCTCTGCCCATGCTGGTATAGGAAACCTACCTGCATCAGTACATCAATGATCAAAACACTCTTTACAGTACATAAAAATAACTGGGGACTATATTTACCTGCTTCTTCCACAGAGTACATTTCTCTCCAAAACATTCTGTGTTTGTAATCATCTTTTGGAGCATATAGGTAAGTGTTAATACTCCACTTCTGAAGCCTGGAGTAAAAATGAAAAGAAAAATTGATAATCTGTCAGGAATGGAAATGTATAAGAACTACTTATTCATTCTACTTTACAGAGCATTGGCCCCAATTCAAAAGCATCTAAAAGCAACGTATTGCATAGGCTCTTATGAAAAGATGCACAACAACATGAACTGCTGAGCACTGAGGCTATTGCCTAGCCTGAAAGCTAGTCATGGGAATTTCAGGATGAATATTTGCTTTCTGACTATGATACCAACAAAATTGTAAATGGCTACTACAGCAATGTTTTTAATATATATATATATTAAAGTTATAAGCAAAGAGGACCTGTTCATCATCTGTCACAGTTAATGCTGAATCGTCAGAAACAGGTAGAATTCTATTGTTTCCGCCTGTATATCTGAAGATTTAGCTCTAACACATCTGTTTTGAAAACAAACAATCTTTCCTACGATGACTGGTCAAAGATCGCAATGGTCTATGGCCACCTTCAATCTAAAAAGTCTTGAGACTAGGCCTAGCAGTGTGATCCTATTAACTCACAGCCAGATGAAGGGAGAGGCTGAAGGTTAGCCCAAATCTACACCTCTCGCATGAGTGTATTAAAACTTACATCTTTTTGTAGTGCCCTTTGTATTTTTCTAATGTAAAAAGCTAAAGATAAATGTATAATTATTTGCATGTATACACTTGAGGAAGCATCACTGGTATCTGGAAAATATGCTTAACACTAATGAGAGACAATTCCTTCCACTGTTGGATTGAACTAGATGTGTACACATTGGTTGCAGTTGAGCACTGCAGGATTACTGTTTGCTCAAAGGTTTTAACATTGTCAGCATAAGTGCTATCCTACTCAAAACACATTTTAGGAGGGTACATAAGTTACTATATAAAGGACTTTAAGACCTAAGAGTGAGGTGCAATTAGGCATCCATAAGTGGTCAAGTTGTGTGTGTGTTTTGTGTGGAGATAAGAGAGTTAGAGGGTTATGTAATAAAATGCACTAAGTTTGCCCTGGGGCAGTAACCCATAGCAGGCAGCATTTACTGTTCACCTGTTTAAAAGCAAACATCTTATTGGTTGCTATGGGTTACTGCTCCTGGGCAAAATTAGTGTATTTTATTACATATGGGGTTATGATATCAAAAATAAGGGAATGAAATTGTAGTGAGTTGGGTAGAATAGCAGTCAAGGGGGTGGGGTTGGAGAATGTAGCTGAATGCACAAAGTGCAATAACAAAATGGGTGAAATCTAACCGTTTTGCTCAAAACAAGCAGAATTCCTGCTAATGGTAAGAGAATGAATCTGGTTCTGTCCTGGCCGATTTATAACATAAATAAATCTTGTCATCCTCCATTGGACAGTAACTCTCCTTACTGACCCGACTAAACAGAATCTAAATTTCTTCAGTATAAAACATTTAGTGAATTTCTTCAGCATACTACCTATACTGTACTTGTGCAGCAGTGTACAAAATCCCTTTGCGCCCTACCCCTTCAAATGCCATAGATCACAAAAGCCCTTGCAGGCCTGGCTCTCATTGGTTTGTTTGTTATGTTAGCTGTTAAGTATCCTTTTATACGGTACTGCAGAATAACACTGTAAATTTTATATTCCCCATGGAAAAAGATCTGCCTAGCAACACAAGGTGCCAGTTGTGCTCATCACGGCCAGAATTCAAATGGATAAGGCAAGACAAGAGATAAGTCATTGAGGATACCATATACTATGTTGCTTACTTTAATGTGATAACAAAACCTCAAGAAATAACCGTTTTCCCAGTGACAGCACAAATCGAAGGGGAACATATCCTGCCAGCAGGATACATGAGCAAGTCTCTGTTGACACTTGCGTGGGATCCTAAGAAGCATTTTCAGTGACATTGGCACTTTTAAATGTCATGAGAATATCACAGTCTGATTCCAGTTTTATGTTCTAAAGGGCAGGTTCTTTTTTTCTCTAAGGCAGAAAAGGTGGGCTTCGATCTAGTAATGCTAGAAGGCGCACTACCCATATCAAAGCCAAAGTTCTTGGCCAAGTGAGTCATTAGGTCTTTAATAATTTATTAGCATGCTCCTATACTTTGTAATGCATCTCCTGTATTTTAATGTACGATTTTTGCTATGCTGCATTTAAAGGACAAATAAAGATGTTTGTTGCACCATTACCCAAGAAAAACAAGCATGTAGGAGTGACCTTTCTCTGTGTGAAAAAGAGTCTTTGTGGAGGCTTAACAGTAGCACTTTGCTCTGGCTTTTGGAGTATTGGGTACCCTGGAACCTTTTAAATACCACTGCAGAGACCAGCGTGGCACAAATTCTTATTGCAGTACACCATTGGTCCATTCATTACAAGCTGAAAAGCACGGTATATTCAGGGCCAAAAAAGTAAAAGAACATTAATCTTCATATCGTTACTTACCTTCTAAAAAGCTCCTTCCTTTGCTCCATGGTCCATGGCCTTCCATAGAACCCTGGTAAAAGAGATAATAATTAGAACAACATATACAGCATTTGTTCCCTAATGGCAGACACCATTTACCTAAATAGACATGCATTCGTCCAATGCAGTCAAACTGCTACTGTAAATTAATTTTAGCTTACAATAATAGCATCCAATACTATAATTCTGATTAAAAACCATCAAAGCTGCTTAGAATGTCTTCCGGGTTTGAAACGCTTGTACTACCACACAGGAGTTTGACTTAACTGGATATGATAAACAAGTTGATACTTCCTTCAAAACACCAGGGTAAACTGGATGTAAATAAACAGAGATCTTAGACACACATTCTAAAAAGATTCCACTGTGGCTTAAAGGTAGGGATGCAACAATTCCAGGATTCGGTTCGGGGTTCGGCCTTTTTCAGCAGGATTCAAATTCAGCCTAATCCTTCTTCCTGGCTGAATCTGAATCCTAATTTGCATATGCAAATTAGGGGCGGGAGGGAAACCACTTGACCTTTTGTCACAAAACAAGGAAGTAAAAATGTTTTCCCCTTCCCACCCCTAATTTGCATATGCAAATTAGGATTTGGTTCGGTATTCGGAAGGAAATCCTTCTTTTGTGAAGGATTAGGCCGAATCCAAAATAGTGGATTCACTGCATCCCTACTTAAAGGGGACCGGTCACCCAGACATAAAAAGATGTATAATAATAAAAAAATAAAAACCTTTTCAAATAAAACATGAAGCCCGAATTTTTTTTTTATTATTAAAACATGCATAACCGTTATAAATTTGTTTAAAATTCTCAGCTGTCAATCATCTGTCTGCCCCTCCTCTATGCCTAAAGCTGGCCATAGACACAAATATACTATTGTATGAAACAATGATTTGTACAATTTTTGGACCGTGTGTGGAGTGTCCAGACATTTTTCGTGCCGTGTTATCAGTTGTTTAGTCGATTGGACAGGTTAGAACATTTATATCAGCTAACGATAAGATCTCTGCATGTATTGGCTATCTGACAATATCAATGTGAGATTGTCAAACATAACTTTCGTACGATTGCTCTCTGTCAATTAATGGTCCGAGCATCAGGTGATTAGTTATCTTTACTTTTTTTTTTTTTAATCTGAATGATTATTTGCAGGTTGGAAGATTGGCACGGACGCTCGTTCTTCCGATATAGCCTAATAATCTGCATGCCTTTGGCCAGCTTTAGACATAGGTATGAGGTACTCCATTCTGGTGCATGAATGCGATTTTGGCATAATGCAAAGCCTGCCTCAGAATCCACAAAATGGTGCCTGCCTCAGAATCACAGTATTGCGGTGATAGTGAATTCCAAAACTAGAAAAAAAAACAAGATTTAAATAATTTTTAGTGTAAGTGAAGTTCACGTTGCTTGACAGACATCATAAAATAAGGTTTGTAATTATTTCTTAGGATGACAGGTCCCCTTTAATAGACTAGCCTGCTATCCCGTGTTTAAGCAATTCCTGTGAAATTGTGAACATCGGCACAAGGTAAATTTGCTGTGATTTAGTAGATGCGCAATATATTCTGCAATTACAATTAGTTATGGGACCTATTATCCATAACGCTTGGGACCTGGGGTTTTCTGTATAATGGATCTTTCTGTAATTTGAATCTTGATACCTTAAGTCTACTAGAAAACCATGTAAATATTAAATAAGCCCAATCTGCTAGTTTTGCTTCCAATAAGGATTAATTATATCTTAGCTGGGATCAAGTACAATGAACTGTTTTATAATTATAGAGAAAAAGGAAATCATTTCTAAAAATTTGGATAAAATGGAGTCTCTGGGAGAACTTTTCATAATTCGGGGGTTTCTTTATAATGTGTATCCGGATAATAGATCCCATACCTGTACATAGGTTCAATAAGATTATTTTCAAATTTAGGTTACGATTTTCCATCAAACCCTATATAAATATACAATAGCAAATTTGCCCCATGGAAAATTGATTTGCACAAACTGTCCGTGCAATTGGATAGTGATACATGGGTATGAGGTTCAATGGAACAGGACAGAGCTATTGCATAGTTAGCTCATTTCGGCACTTGCACTCTATTAATGATATTGCAAAGAACAGTTTGAGCCAAATCATTGCACTTGCTTGGTGCACATGAACTCACACTGAACATCAACAGGTCAGGGTTGCAGTGTTTAATGCTTCATAATACTCTGAAGAAGTGGCTGAAGGTGCAACCCGAGGCTCTGGCTGGATCTCGGGAGACAGGTGCCTGGTAATGAGCTTGAAAGCACCTTTATTTTAATACTTTCCCCCAGCCACCTGTGTACACAACTTTTTTGTGGCAACGATTACAAAACAAAGAAGCCTCTTTCTTTCCTGCTAGCAGCAAACTAATACAAAGCTGAAATGCCTTCTAGGTTAAATCAATGAAATAAATATGTATATACATAATAAAGTTAGATGCGGTTTTTGCGTTTGCAGAGATCTCTGGCCAATGCTGCAGATAGGAGAAAGCCATGCACTTGGCTACATTTCAGCTAACAAACGATGGAGAGAGACAGAGAATATAGCGGTTTCCAAGATAATATGGAGCAGGGAGAAATACATGTTATGGGGGGTATCATTTTGGATTGTGCAGAAATAATAAAAAGTGGATAAAATGCAGGTACTGTAATAAAGCTGTGCAGGAGAGTGTAGCAAATGTAGGACAGATAATTAATTGAAATAACTGCTCAGAAAAACCGAGCAAGGAGGCGATGTTTACATGAGTTATTAGCATGGCATATGGTGCTTCCATGTCATGGTCTTAAAGGGATTCTGTCATGATTTTATGATGTTGTTTTTATTTCTAAATTACTGTTTAGGCAGAGAATTGTGGAGATTCGGGGAGATTAGTCATCTGGCGACAATTTGCCTCTTCTTCGGGCGACTAATCTCCTCTGACTCCCTTCCCACCTGGTAAAATCTAAATTGCCGGCGGGATGGCAGACGGAGCACTTCGTTTTCCGAAGTCGCCCGTAATTTCCTCATGAGGCAACTTAGACCAACTTCGGAAAACAAAGCGTTCCTAGTGGCATTCCGCCAGCGATTTAGGTTCTAGCCGGCGTGAAGGCAATTCGGGGAGATTAGTTGCCCAAAGAAGAGGCTAATTGTAGCCTGGCGACTTAATCCCCTCGAATCTCCATGTGTGTCTCTGCCCTTACACTGCAAATAATTCACTCAACAATATAAAATGTTATTCCTGAACCAGCAAGTGTATTTTTTTAGTTGTAATATTGATGTGTAGGCAGCCATCTCGGGTCATTTTACCTGGTCATGTGCTTTCAGAAAGAGCCAACACTTTAGAATGGAACCGCTTTCTGGCAGGCTGTTGTTTCTTCAACTCAATGTAACTGAATGTGTCGCAATGCAGCAGTAAAGAGTGACTAAAGCAGGGGTGTCCAAACTTTTGGCTCGCAGGGCCACATTGGAAAAAGAAAAATTGTCTGGGGCCACACATGAAATACACAAACATGTTTGGTTTGTAAAAGTAAAGGAAATGCACACAAAAGAACTACAATGCCAGTTGGATAACCAGATGGAGCTATACACTGAAATATGGGACACCTGGATATTAAATAGACTTATTATTATATTATTATTACTAACTGGGCAATGGGCAGAGTCCCCACTCTTCCTATAACTTTTGCGACATGACGTTTCCTCGGGAACCAAGCTGGGACACATTCATATGCATCCTGGGCCGCATGTGGCCCTCGGGCCGCAGTTTGGACACCCCTGGACTAAAGTTTATCTGAGCACAAGTCACATGACTGTGGGCAGCTGGGAAAATGACAATATGTCTAGCCCCATGTCAGATTTTAAAATGAAATATAAAAATATCTGTTTGCTCTTTTGAGAAACGGATTTCAGTGCAGAATTCTGCTGGAGCAGCAATATTAACGGACGCGTTTAAAAAAAAAAATTCCCATGACAGTATCCCTTTAAAGATTACACAAGATGCTGTATCCATGCACCCAACAGGATGTAGCCCAGTTGAGAGAAACACACACATTAGGAACTTTAAAGGAGAACAAAAGGTATAATCACTGGGTGTTGTAAAGTTATTAGGCACACAACAGTGGTTCTAGTCACTTCAGGCAATGAAATATGTTGCATTTTGCCGCCTACGTATTGTTGTGGGGACGAAATGGCAGAATATTCTTTGGCACAGTGGGAGCTGAGAATTGCTGCTGGTAAAACATGTTTATCGTGTAATAGCATGATATGTACAAGTTAGCATGACTCTGTGGTTTCAGTGTTTACATGCGGTGACTGTCAGCACTAGGAATGTGTGGGTCAGGAAAAAAACTCAACCGGCAATATGTTGGCAATGTAGGTACCAAACACAATCTGTACCCGGGTCTGCACACTACTTCTGTATGCGCATCTGGTTCCAAGACAAGGAATCTTCAGTAGCAGAGATGCGATTGTACCTCCCCAGGTTGACCAAATTTCAACCAGAACCCACCCAACCAGTGCTCAACCCGTGGGTCACCTCAGGTTGTGGGTCAACCCACACATCACTACTTAGACCTACTATACCAAGGTTTTTTCAGTTGATTCCTTGCAGTAGCAAAATGGCACTCATGTTATCACAGGGTGTAGGCGACTTGCAGACAAAATCACAGGGGGAGATATTACCCTTACTTCTCCTTTAAAGGAGAAGGAAACCCAGTCGGCAAAAAAACCCTCCCCCCTCCCCTGTGTTGCTTCCCCTCCCCCCTGGCCCTACCTGTCTTGCTGGGCAAATGCCCCTAACTTGTTACTTACCCTTCTGCGCAGGTCCAGTCTATGGAGTTCACCGACGCCATCTTCTTCCAAGCGATCTTCTTCCTGCTTTGACCAGCGCATGCGCAGTAGGAGCATTTCACCGGTACGGATCTACTGCGCCAAAAGTCACGAAAAAAAAAATAGTCGGAAAACTTTGTGACTTTTGGCGCATGCGCAGTAGATCCGTACCGGCGAAATGCTCTTACTGCGCATGCGCCAAAATGCCAGTCAAAGCAGGAAGAAGATCGCTTGTAAGAAGATGGCGTCGGTGAACTCCGTAGACTGGACCTGCGCAGAAGGATAAGTAACAAGTTTTGGGCATTTGCCCAGCGAGACAGGTAGGCCAGGGAGGAGGAGGGAGGGGAAGCAACACAGGGGAGGGTTTTTGCGCTGACCGTGGTGTCCTAACGGTCCCTGCCAAAAGCACAGTAGGAGGGGGACAGCCAATCACAGCCCTGCAGTCACACAAGCACAGACAGGCTTCAGTTCCCTCTCAGGTCAGCCTAGCTGCTGATTGGCTCCCCTGCAAAGTCTGGGAAGAGGCAGTAGGAAGTGGAACAGATGGGCGGGACTATTAGGATTTTTGCAGAAATGTTCTAAAAAGAAACCAGAAACAAAATTTTAAAGCACATTCCTTCTGGATCTAAAAGTGTTTAATGCACCGGCACATTCTTGTTTTTTTACATAAGTCTCCTTTAAAGGACAAGGAAATTCTAATTCCCTATGGGTGCCATTATCTTAGGCAAGTTAGTTTTTTTAAACCCCTTGCCAGTGCAAGGTACTACAAAGTTGTTAGAATGGTATGATACAAAAGGCAAGATATAGCACTATTGCTGCCAAGGAAACACCCTATGTAAGTGGAATACTGAAGTGTGGTGGGATACAAACTGCTGGTGAACAGGCTCATTGTTGTGAATATATTCGTGCTAATGTCAATGCCTTTGTTTATTCTACAAATGAACACTGAGAAAAGAAAACTTATTTTCCACATGTAAGGTTTATACATGCACCATTTCTTTATGGTCAGACGACTGCCAGAAGAAAAACGTCAGCATAAGACTGCCGCATATTTATAGGGGGGATCATTAGTGAGAGCTTTAGGTGGGCTGGTTTGGATAAAACAGCGGCCAAGTTGCAGCACTAGGTATGTACTGTATTCATGTGAGCCAAAGAAATCCAACCAGCAAGAATTTAGCTAATAAACTATAGGACTAATGTCACATGAATGCCTAAAGGAGAAGGAAAGTTGTTTCACACATGGGGGTGTCAAATGTTAGGCACCCCAAGTGATTGTATTTACTTACCTGAAACCCCGGGCCGGTGCTCCTATCAGCAGAAAACTGCACCAGCCCGGGGTTATACCAGTGAGCACCATGGACCGATCCTCTTCCGGCTGTATTTTGCTTCTTGCGGCTGCATTAGAGTGAAACTTTAACTAAAATGTCAGCAATTTCATTCAACTACGCATGCGTCTGCCCCGGGAAATTTGAAGAAAGAAGAAGCCGGAAGAGGATCGCGCAGTGATGCTCGCTAGAATAACCCCGGGCCGGTGCAATTTTCTGCTGATAGGAGGACTGGCCCGTGGTTTCAGATAAGTAAATACTTTCACTTGGGGCTGCCTAACATTTAGCACCCCAAGTGTGAAACGACTTGCCTTCTCCTGTGGAAACTTGCATTCAATCGGCTTCCACTGTGTACGCTTCTATGCGGCTTTTCAGATCTAGGGAGAAAGAACGGGAACTTACATGGCTAAACTAGGAGGCCCCCAACTCTGCTGTGCAGCTGGTTTTGATGATCCAGCACAGTGAAGCAGGGCTGCCTAGGGGAGGTTGATTTGCTCAGTTTGGAAGGGGTGGGAGGACTCTAAAGGGGCCTCATATAGTTTATAGGGTAGTCTGAGGTTTAAGCTGGCCATAGACGCAAAGATTTGATTCGCACGATTTTCTGGCCGTGTGTGGACTATCCTGACATTTTTCATGCCATGGCGATCAGCCATTCAGATGATCGGACACGTTAGAAAATGTCTGTCGGCTATCGATAATATTTCTGCATGTATTGCCGATCTGACGATATCAGTGGGAGACAGTCACTAGATTTTGTCGGTCCTATCCTTCGTACGATTACTGTCATGGGCAGAACATTGTCTTATCTGTTCTTTTACTACTTTATTTGATCTGAATGGTTAGTGGCAGGTCTGAAGATGGCACCGAACGATCGTCCGATGTGAAGGTAAATCTGCACGCCTATGGCCACCTTTACGTCTCCTCTGGGTATGACATAAATAATGTACTATATACAAAGTAGGGATGCACCGAATCCAGGATTCTGCCTTTTTCAGTAGGATTCAGCCGAATCCTTCTGCCTGGCCAAACCGAATCTGCATGTGCAAATTAGGGGTGGGGAGGGAAATCGCATGTTTCCCCCTTCCCACCGAATCCACTATTTTGGATTCGGCTGAATCCTTCGTTTCCCCCATCCCACCGAATCCACTATTTTGGATTCGGCCGAATCCTTTGAGAAAGATTTGGCCGAATACGAACCGAATCCTAATTTGCATATGCAAATTAGGGTTCAAATTCGGTTCGGTATTCGGCCGAATCTTTCACGAAGGATTCGGTCGAATCTTTCACGAAGGATTCGGCAGAATCCAAAATAGTGGATTCGGTGTATCCCTAATACAAAGACAATAAGCAAACCTTCCATGTATATTATTATTATTATTACTAAGAAGCCTCTCAGTAGGCCTCTGAGCTTCTTTTTTTCCTAACACAGGGCACTTGCAATAATAGGCTGGAGGAGATGGGGCCATGAGCAATACATGAAGGCTGAGGAGCAGCTCTATGGGTGTTAAAGCTCTGCACCAGAGAGCGTTAGTCTCCCCTGATATAGAATGTTAATATGTAACTATTGTCATACAATCTCAGATTTGTTGCTGGGGAGCATGAGAAATCCTCGCTCTGTGCTACTCCCGACACTGGGCCGAGAAGCTGACACGTAACAAAGGAAGAAGGAGGGGGATACATAGGGTTATATAAAATGGGTTATATAAAGGGACCTCCCACGTGCATACCCTCCACTACTCCGCACAGGAACCTCCGGGGGCAACACGTCTCCGTCTCGGTGTCCGTGTCCTCCCCGGTCGTGGCTGGGGGTGTCAATTCAGGGGCCAGGGTGGTGGGTGCGGCTTCCGTCTCCTCTTCGGTTATGGCGGCTGTCGCCTGGCCGTCCTTCTGTACCATCCTTACAGCAGTCACCAAATGACCCGTTAACGGACTGGGTTGGGTTGGGGGTGCAGCTCAAATCGGTACAACACAGCCGCCTCTCTTGGCTCTTCCTTTTGGGTGGAGGGGCTCGGTGCGCATGCGCCAGGAACCGGATGGAACCGGATTGAACCGGTCGCCGATGCTCTCACGGCTGCAATACCTGGCGAGGCGAATATGGTATCTGCGGAGAACTATTATACTGTGATTCCTCGCACAGCGCTGCAGGGACACCAGGTCGCCTATTGTCTCGGGAACAGTGCGAGAATCAGATGCTGCAGACCAGACATCGAGCTTCTGTTTACTTCGCACTGCGCCTGTGCACGATTTAGCGTGACGTCGGAGGGCGGTCATCTATTAACCTCTTAGATGCCCAGAAAATAAACACAGGGTACTTGCAAAGGGAAGTGAACGTCCAGTCAGCTATTGGCTTACTTCCGCTTTCAAACACACAAAAGCAGCTAACTCAGTGTTTATCAGTGTGTGGTTTACGACTTTCTGTAAATAAACATAAGTCCATTGCTTAGCCCACGCTAGGATGTTATACATATTTATTGTAAGGGTGAACGCTGTTATACGGGTCTTTAAATGGGATATAACCCCTCCCCCCACAATGGCCAATTCTGTCATGATTTTTATGGTGTGGTTTTTATTTCTAAGTTACACTATTACACACAAATAATTCACTCTACCATGAAAAATGTCATTCCTGAACCAGCAAGTGTATTTTTTTAGTTGTACTATTGGTGTGTAGGCAGCCATCTTAGGTAATTTTGCCTGGTCATGTGATTTTAGAAAGAACCAGCACAGCAGGATGGAACTGCTGTCTGGCAGGCTGTTGTTTCTCCTACTCAATGTAACACTGAATGTGACACAGTGGGACCTGGATTTTAATATTGAGTTGCTGTTCTTAGCTCTACCAGGCAGCTGTTATCTTCCCATTGTTCTGTTGCTAGGATGCTGGGGGTGGGGGAAAAGGGAGGGATGATATCACTCTAACTTGCAGTACAGCAGTAAAGAGTGACTGAAGTTTATCAGAACACAAGTCACATGACTGGGGGCAGCTGGGAAACTGACAATATGTCTAACTCTAGCCCCATGTCAGATTTCATAATTAAATATAAAAAAAAATCTGTTTGCTCTTTTGAGAAACGGATTTCAGTGCAGAATTCTGCTGGAGCAGCACTATTAAATGATGCGTTTTGAAAAAAAAAAAACATGTTTTCCCATGACAGAATCCCTTTAAAGAACACGTCAGCAAGCAACTTTCCGATTTCATTGGAAAAAAAACTATTGCTCTTGAGAGGCTGGAATCATATTGCTTTTTATTGCTTTTCTTTCTATTCAGGCCTTTTTCTAAACATGATCCAGTCTGTCATTGAAACCACTTCTCGATTGCTAGGGTTAACTGGACCTTAGTAACCAGCTAGCTGCTGGAATGCCAAAAGCTGCTTAACAAAAGTCTACATACAAAAATTAAAAAACATGAAAAAATAATCAAATGAAGGCTAAATACAATCTGGCTCAGAATATCACTATACATATATATGTTTAAAAATAAACTGTTTTTAGAATCTTTCTGCCTGTTCCCTACATTCCTGTGTCTTCTCAGTCCCAAGGGGACAAGTATCATTTTAACAAATAGGTGACAACCTCAGTAGAAGACCAGTGGTGCCAGAAATGTCTATCATGATTTACCAGTAAAATGTTCGCTGATGCTAAGGTTGCAGCATTTTCAAGGAACAGCCTGCCTGTGTCTATTCTCTTCTTCCCTATAATATTGGAATTTAATAATGGCTTTATGAAGGATAGATAATGTGTCAGATAAGTTTGATTACTTTATATGATGAGGTAAGTACAGTAAGATGCTGGACAGTGGGGGGGGGGCAGTAGATGTGATCTACTTGGATTTTGCCAAAGCGTTTGATACTGTTCCCCACAAACAACTTTCTAAACTAAGATCTGTTGGGCTTAATGAAGTCATTTGCACATGGATAGGAAACTGGCTACAGGATAGGGTACAGAGGGTGGTTGTTAATGGGACATTCTCTACTTGGAGTAATGTTCTTAGTGGGGTCTCTCAGGGCTCAGTATTGGGTCCACTTTTATTTAACTCGTTCATTAATTATTCAGGGAGGGTGTTGTAAGTAATTTATCAGTGTTTGGAGATGACACAAAACTATCCAGCCCAATTAATTCCATCCAGGATGTGGCATCCTTGCAACATGATCCTGACAAACTGGCAATCTGGGCAGCTAAGTGAAAAATGAGATTCAATGTTGATAAATGTAAAGTCATGCACCTGGAATGTAAAAATATCCAAGCCACTTATACACTTAATGGGACTGCACTAGGCAAATCCGTTATGGAGAAGGACCTTGGAGTCCTTGTAGATAAACTTGGCTGTAGCAAAAAATGCCAGTCAGCAGCATCAAGGGCAAATAAGGTCTTGAGCTGTATTAAAAGGGGCATAGAGTCATGGGAGAAGGGGGTCATTCTTCCACTGTATAGAGCACTTGTAAGGCCCCATCTAGAATATGCCGTACAGTTTTGGTCTCCATCACTCAAATAGGACATTATTGTATTAGAGAGGGTACATAGAAGGGAAACTAAGCTGGTAAAAGGTATGGAAAATTTTAGCTATGAGGAAAAACTGGCCAAATTGGGATGTTCACGCTAGGAAGTAGGGATGCACCGAATCCAGGATTCGGTTCGGGATTCGGCTTTTTTCAGCAGGATTCGGCCGAATCCTTGTGCCTGGCCGAACCAAATCTGAATTTGCATATTTAAATTAGGGGCAGGCAGGGAAACCACGACTTTTCGCCACAAAAGAAGAACTTTTTTAACTTTTTCCTTTCCTGCCCCTAATCTGCATATGCAAATTAGGATTCGGTTTAGTATTCGGCTGAATCTTTCACCAAGGATTCGGCCAAATCCCAAATAGTGGATTCGGTGCATCCCTACTAAGAAGAGGCGCTTAAGGAGTGAAATGATAACTATGTATAAATATATATGGGGATTATATAATCTCTCTAATGTTTTATTTCCATCTGACACAAGGTCACCCATTCCGATTAGAAGAAAAGAGGTTCCGCCTAAATTTTCAGAAGGGTTTTTTTTTACAGAGAAAGCTGTGAAGATGTGGAATTCTCTCCCCGAATCAGTGGTACAGGCTGATACATTAGATAGCTTTAGGGATGTAGCGAACTGCCGATTTGGTGTTCGCGAACGCCGTTCGCGAACACCGGCAAAAAATGCGAACGTTCGCGGACAGTTCGCGAACTTCGAACACCCGCTAAAATCGTTCGATTCGAACGATTTTAATCATTCGATCGAAGGATTTTCATTCGATCGAATGCTAAAATCATTCGAATCGAACGATCGAACGTTTTAAGCATTCGAACGAATGAAAAATCATTAGATCAAACGTTTTAAAATCGTTCGATCGTTCGATTAGAACGATTTTTAGCGTTCGATTGAATGAAAATCATTCGATCGAATGCTTACAATCGTTCGAACGAATGGAAATCGTTCGATTTTTAGCGGTCGAAGGAATCAAATGGTCGAATGGTCGACCGATTTTTATTCGAATCGAACGCGAACTCAAAATGCGAACGTTCCCAAACGTTCGCGAACATTCGGCGGACGCGAACGGTCGAAGTTCGCGCGAACAGTTCGCTACATCCCTAGATAGCTTTAAGAAGGGGTTGGACAGCTTTTTAGCAAGTGAGGGAATACAGGGTTATGGAAGATAGCTCATAGTACAACTTGATCTAGGGACTAGTTTGATTGCTATTTTGGAGTCAGGAAGACATTTTTTCCCCTCTGAGGAAAATTGGAGAGGCTTCAGATGGTTTTTTTTTTTGCCTTCTTCTGGATCAACTAGCAGTTATGCAGGTTAAAATAGAGTTCAAAGGTTGAACTTGATGGATGTGTGTCTCTTTCAACCTAACTTACTATGTTACTATGACTAAGCAACTTCAGCAATCAGCAGATCCTAATTTCTCAGTTCAAATAGATGCAGATCTCAATTCATTCTAGTTTCCATAGGGATAGTAAGAAAGAGTGTATGGTCCAGACAAAGGTATCATCAGCATTTCTTGTTAACAGTTTTTTTTTATTGAACTCAACACTCATTGCAAGCACATTACTTCTCAAATGCAGCACAGTTCATTTCCTACTGGCTCACATAGACCACTTTAGGGAACATTACAAAACCTTTACCTTTATAACCATTGGGGCATTAATCAGTTAGAGATTTCTTAGTGGGCCTCTGGTTGCCCTGTGTATTAGTACTGTTGATACTGTAGTATCTACAACAGAATTCTAGACCTCACTTTGGTAAAACAGAATACTTCACAAAACCTTTGTCTGAATAAACAATCAAATCTAACCCTTATTTTCATGTTCAAAAAACTCCTAAAACATCTCATCACACAAGAATCTGTCACATTCTGTTGCCCAGTGCTCTAACGTCTTTGTGACATTACAGGTATGGATTTGGTTCTTGCAGGATGTGGCCGAATTGTGTAAAAACAGCCCAGTACTACACAAAGTTACAGCAGAATGTGACTTCTTCCCACAAGTGTATACCTGGGGGTCACCTGACCTGCCAATATCAGTCATCACTCCAGCCCTCCAATAGAATTAGTCTTACCCATCTGTTGGAGCTGTCTGTGGGTTCTGGCAAATGTCACAGGGGCTACTGTAAGTACTATATAGTGGGTTGGTGGGGGCAGTTTGGCCTCTGTGAAATTGAAATGCCAGGGCCTACTTTGAATCCCAGACCTGGTGACAACACCTGACCCCTTGTATAGAAGCTGGTATTATAGTTGCTAACCCTATTCCACATCTACCCAGCTCCTAACACTAAATATGTAAGAGCAGGGGTGGGAATGTACAGTAAATTGTTTGTATAGCATTCATTATCAGTAAGCAAGGCAGGAGATAGAATTGGCCCAGGCTGCCTTAAAGGAGAACTAAAGATTAACTAAAGAAGTAGGCTACAAATGTTGTATATTATGTTTTCAGTTTCTGAGCTAGGCCAAGGCAATCACAGCCCTTTAGTAATAAATATCTGTGTCTCCAAAGATGCCCCAGTATCTCCCCATCTTCTTTTCTGCTGATTCACTGCACATGCTCTGTGCTGCTGTCACTTACTGAGCTTAGGGACCCACTCACAATATACAGTACACATAGAATAGAAATGTCACAATATAAGGCTGATTAGTAATTAATACAGATAATTACTACATGGCAGCACAGAAATCAGTGCAATTAGCATCAGGATTGAATAATCAGCCCTGTAGCATCAGTTTATATTACATGCCAACCTCATTGTCTGCTGGATAATTAGTGACGACCCCTAAGCTTAGCTTCTCAGAGCCCACTGAGCATGTGAGTGTCCTGGACATTTTCCAAGATGGTGACCCCTGTGACAAGTTTGAAGTCCTGGATCATTGCTGCTATTGACAAGCTGAAACTTTAGGCTGGTGCAATAAGTTCAGTATATAAAATATGGCATTTTTAGTCATATTCATTTTTATAGTTTAGTTCTCCTTTAAAGGAATAAAGGAACAGTGATGTGAAAAATAAGAGCCTCCTGCTTTTGGCCCACAACTCCCATCAGTCTCTATAGCCGCCTGCCACAGTCGCTGCATGTTATAGTCTGGAGTAGGGCTACAGCATGGGCATCTCCCTGATGTGGTTACACATTTCCCCAGGGTTTTCCCTGAGGTACTGAGAGCCCAGAGCAATAACTGGACACCAACATGACCCCCATCGGTGTTCTATCCAGCATCGTCACTCACATTAAATTCAGCACTCTTCCCTTTCCGCCCGATAAGCTCCGCCCAAGGCGGAAGAGACCGAAGTTCTGGTAGCCGGGAGGAACACGTGGGTATCATTGCAGCGGACTGTAGCGCAAGGCTGATCGGCTTTACTATGAGCGGCTTTATATCAAGCACAGCGGCACAAGGGCCACCGAGCCCAGCAATTGAGTCCTATTTATTTGGTAAGTACGGGCAGTTGTGTGAGAAAGGGGGCTTTTGCTTTTGGGGGACACGAAGCTTCTGTCAAGGGATTATTCGCACGGGGTCTGGATTTTTGGAGTGCCAGGGTCCCTTCATATATGTCACACGCTGGTTATCCGAATGGGACAAGTGTGTGAGTCCTATTAGCTTTAAACAGGTACTGTCGCTTTTATTTTCCATCATCTTATACTACTCACTCATCAAATATTAATGTGCAGCAACCAGGCTGTTTTCCCTTAAAAAAATGATATATTGTGATAGAGACAGCTGTGATCGAGACAGGCAGCTTTTGGAGGCCAGCAATGGAAACAATGCCATGTGTGCCCCTGGCTTATACCACTGTACCTTGGAATAGATTGCATTGGCCATTGGATTAACATGCAACCATTAGATGAGATGTGCTCTGAGGCAAATCACAGTGGCAATTAATGGGGGAGGCCCGCCTGCAGCTGCAACTTACCCCACATTCACTCTAGGGTTGCCACCTTTTCTGAAAAAAATACCAGCCTTCCTATATATTTAACTTTTTTCCCTATTAATAACATTGGGATCAACCATCGTTTTTACTGGCCAGGCCAGTAGAAAATATCGGCCAGGTGGCAACCCTAATTCACTCGACACCTACTTCAACCACAAGCCTGTCTCAGACCACTTACCATCAGTGCTAACCAGGGTTGCCAGGTCTAATTTTCAAAACCAGCCAAAATCAGCTGCAAAACCCGCCAAGAGGCACTTCAAAAGTAGCTCAAAAACAGCACAATATATGCAGTAAAAAAAAAATATATATGCGAAAAATACACCTTTTTCAAATTTTCACTGATAATTTGCTAATTCTTCCATGAAGTAAAATGGGACAGATTCGCCCATCACTAGGGGCGTAACTACAGAGGGGGACCCAGGAGGTATAAAGGTAGCCATACACAGAGAGATCGGGCTGATCTGATCGTGGGCCCTATGGTCCAACGATTGGATCCCAACATGGTAACGGGAGGTCAGATCGCAGGACCGCATAAACAAACAGATGCGGCCGTGATCCGACTGGATTTTTAGTACCATCCAATCACGATCTGGCCGACTTTCGGGCCAGATCTCAATCGGGGAAGCCTGTCGGGAGGGCCCCATACACGGGCCAATAAGCTGCCGACTCAGTCTGTCGGCAGCTTTTATCGGCCTGTGTATGGCCATCTTAAGAGCCCCATAAGGCCCTAATACACATACAATTTCAATAAATATTGGTAAAACCTTTTCAATAAATATTGGTAAAACCTCTAGACATTTTGGTGGCAGGCAGATTTTTTCCCCAAAATTGTCTGAAATTGAGAAAAGTCACCAGAAAACAAGAGAATACTTAAGAGTGACAGGAGACTGGGGTACAGAGCCCAAAATCTGTTAACTCCTGACTTTTACACAAGTCACTCCCATTGCATGCTGGGTATTGTAGTCTCACATTAAACTTACATTAAACTTGGCAGTCGGCAAATTGTTAAAGAAAAACTACATTACCCAACATGCATTGGGAGACAGGCTTGGCACATTAGAGCAACAAAAAAGTTTGGCTGGTTTCCAAAGCACAAACCAAGCAAAGGCCCAAAAAGTAGCCCAAATACGTACCTTGGCTAGTTTGTACTTTCAAAACCCGCCTGGGCTTTAAATTAGTAGCCCAATTTGGCTGGAAACCCGCCAACCTGGCAACCCTGGTGCTAATTCAAATGGTTAGAGGACGACAAGGTGCTCCAGAATTCATTGTAAGGTTACTCCCCAAACAGTGAAAGTGGTCCGGGTGCACCAGACCCCCAGCTTCGGGGAGCGGTACAGCAGAAGATAAAGAAGCAGGGCTGACCGGCAATCAAACGGATCCACAAGACCAAAGATACTCAGTTAAAAGATAAATTTATTGGTAGAAAAATTCAAAATATAGCTTCATCTCCATCCACCCAAATACGTACCTTGGCTAGTTTGTACTTTCAAAACCCACCTGGGCTTTAAATTAGTAGCCCAATTTGGCTGGAAACCCACCAACCTGGCAACCCTGGTGCTAACCCTCTTCCTTTGATGACTCCCTTCTGCCACCCAGCACCCACCAGCCATCACTGCTGGCCACTGCTCTTTTCTTCTGACGTTTTGCTGCCTCTGCAGGGGTTACCCACACCAACGATGCCCACATTGGGCTACACAAAGATGTCGATTATTGTAGTCACCGTGACGGCAGGGTTGTTTTAAGCTGGCCATAGACATGCAGAGTATTCCTTATTTTCGACAAACGACTGTGCGTTGCAATCTCCTGACCTACAACTAACCATTCCGATTCAATAAAGTAGTAAAAAGAACAAATCAGACAATGTTCTGGCCATTAATTGACAGGCAGCAATCGTATGAAAGTTATGTCTGACAAATTGTAGTGATAGTCACCCAGTGATATCGTCAGGCAATACATGCAGAGATACTATTGTTAGCTGACAGAAATCTTCTAACCTTAGGGGCATTTGGATCTCTTAATATTTCAAGTAGTTTCCTTGTAGCAGTAACACTTAACCTTTGTTCCACAAGAGCACAAAGATCGGACACCTTTTTGACCCAGCTCTGAATTTTAAAGAACTAATCGTTTTGGCATGTTTAATTGTTCTGATTGTATTTTTGTCTTTCTGAAACAGGCTGTGAATTGTCATCAAAAACAAAACAATACACTTTTGAGGTAAATGAAGAGGATGATGCTGTGCACCTTGTGTGCTTACAGACTGTAAGTATGGGTTTGTTTTGTTCTTTACAGGGAAATGGGGAGTTTAGGCCAATGGCAGTGTTTCTCTGCTGGATTCAGTACGTACCAGTTCCCCCTGTTCCATTTGTCACCACCCAGGGAGATATATTTCACAACTGTGATAGGGGATGGTGTCTTACAAATTGGCACCCCCAATATTTTTCAGTTGTACTTTAACTTGTGTTTTTTAAATTCATGTTCAGTCTGTCCCCTTAAAGAATACATTTATTACGACATTTTATGAAGCACTGTACAATAGTAGACAGATGCAACAAATGATTTTCAAGCACCACTGTGGTTTCCATACCAACATCTACTTTTTTTTTTTCTCTTTTATTTTCAGATTAGTCTTGGGGCAGGAGCTAAGGATGAACACAATGTAGTGGAAGTGACTGCGCCTAATTATCAAAATAAGAAAGTTACTGTTCCTTTGGCGAACCTTAAACTTTCATGTCAGCCAATGGTAAGTGAAATAAAAATCTTAACTTCTTATGTATAAGGGCAGGAGAGGTTTCCAAGAATGTTCAAATGTTGCAATGTTCAATCTCCTACGACTCCACAACTCCTCTTGGTATTTCTCTTAAAGGAGCATAAAACAAAAGGAGGATACAAAGTGCTAATGTTAATGTTATGGGATTGCAGAGTTTTGTAGTTCATAAAGTGGAGACCCATTTGATGGAAAATGAAACTGAAAATTATCGGGGTACCAAATTAACTTATTTTGAAGGCATAGACCTAAAAAGATTTTTTTGTTGATTTTTTTTACTAATTTATGTATCCACTCTTCGCCAAGAGAAGTTAAAATGTTTGAGGTGTACTTTGCAAAATCATACCCTGTATGTGTGGGGTTTTTTTGTGTGTTTTTTTGTTTGCTTGTTCCTTAGAAGCGAAGCACCAGTCTGGGGAGGGGGGGGTTGTTGCAGGTTCGCAATTTGACTGGGGATGACAATGCAATTTATTGGGGGGGGGGAGATGGAATCAGGCAAAGCTCAGCCTGGTGGCCAAACAAAGTAAGAGGATTTTACTGTGAATGGCAGCTTAATAATTATAATGCCAACATTTCTGACCAACTGCTGCAGTGTATGAAGGCCTGTCAAAAAGGGCCAAAATCATTGGAATATAGGCCACAGCTCAAAGGGCACATATATCAAGTCCAAAAATATATTCCAAAACATTCTTTCAAAGTTAAAAAATATTCTTTATTTAGCATAAATATTAAAAAGTAGGCATACAGACCAATTGATGTTTTTCGCCTATGGCCTAGGAGAAACAGCAATTGGTCTGTATGCCTACTTTTTAATATTTATGCTAAATAAAGAATAACTTTGAAAGAATGTTTTGGAATATATTTTTGGACTTGATTAATAATTAAAATGTTCCAGAAGTTTAAGAAGTCTCCTTTTTTTTAATGCCAGGTAAATGTGGGATATTTTGAGATTGAGGCACCCGTGACCTTTCGTTTAACGTCTGGTTCTGGTCCAGTTTTTATCTCCGGTCGTCATTATGTTGGTAAGATTCTACACAAGTCATGCTAGCATTTTGAAGTCGTTTACAAAAGAAAATGAAATATTTGTTATCATACAGTTTGTAAAGTATAGTTTAGTATTTTGCATTGCCAGATTTATTTTAAAGGTTATATTTTAGACATACTCCGTGTATGCTCAGTCTTGTTCAACTACTCATAACTATGCTTTGGGGGGGAATGCACAAAGTAAATTCAATTTTAGTAGTAACCCACAAAAACTAACAAGCAAGTAGCTTTGTTTATTGAGCTACAAACAATAACATAAATGAAAACAATAGTGCAGCTAACAAGTACCAAGCACACACACAATTATTTTCATTAGGTGCCAATTTTACATGTATGTTTTTGTGGTAGACGGAGGAAATCCAAACTGACACAGGGAGAACATACGGATACAGTGCTGGCCAGGGTTGCCATCAAGCCCTATACACGCCTGCTTGTTCATACCCAGGTTGTACCCTAACCATTTTAGTAGTAAACCAGGTCCCTTTTTTGAAGTCCGGGACATCCATTTGGGTTGGACTCCTGCCTGCCCTCCCAATGGCATCCCTGGCTTGAAATTAGGGATGCACCGAATCCATGGTTCGGGATTCGGTCAGGATTCTGCCTTTTTCAGCAGGATTCGACCGAATCCTTCTGCCTGGCTGAACCAAATCAGAATCCTAATTTGCATATGTAAATTAGGGGCAGGGCGGGAGATCGTGTGACTTTTTGTCACAAAACAAGGAAGTAAAAATAGTTTTCCCTTTCCACCCCTAATTTTAGGGATGCACCGAATCCAGGATTCGGCCAGGATTCAGCCTTTTTCAGCAGGATTCGAACCAAATCCTAATTTGCATATGCAAATTAGGGGAGGGAAATCTCGTGACTTTATCACAAAACAAGGAAGTAAAAAATGTTTTCCCCTTGCCACCCATAATTTGCATAAGCAAATTAGGATTTGGTTCAGTATTCGGCTGAATCTTTTGCGAAGGATTCGGGGGTTCGGCCGAATTCAAAATAGTGGATTCGGTGCATCCCTACCTAATTTGCATATGCAAATTAGGATTCGGTCTGGTCAAACCTTTCGCAAAGGATTCGGGGGTTCGGCTGAATCCAAAACAGTGGGGGAAAAAAGTGTTCTTTTTTGTTCTTTTAACGGAAGCATTGTAAAACACTTTTCAGGATCATCCAGTTCTGCTAACTCCTTGTTTGGTTTTTACGTATTCTGTAGTTTATCTTTGACAATAGGCAATAAAACCACTTTGGGAAATTGCACACAGGTTGTACATTTTTAAGTAACCTAAAAACACAGCACCAAAATATTAAACTCACCCCCAATCACTGATAACAATACTTGCAGGCAATTTTCATGCAGCATTTTATTCCAGGTTGTGGTTACACTATGGGGCAGATTTATCAAGGGTCGAATTAAAAAATCTAATTTTTAAATTTGAATTTCAAGCTAATTTTAGTGTACTTTGACTAGGGAATAGTCCAAATACGATTTTAAATTTGAAAATTCGAATACCGAAATTTATCATGGACCGTCTTTTTAAAAATTCGACTTCGACTATTCAACATCTAAAACCTGCCGAATAGCCTTTGGGGGAAGCTCCTAGAACCCATTTGGAGTCATTTGGTGGACTTTGAAAAATCTAAGTGTTTTTTTTTTAAATACTTCGAATCGAATACAATCCGAAATAGTTTTGAACGATCTATTCACTTGCAGTTAAAAAATTACATTTTTTTTAAAATAAATTTTTATTGGTCTTTTTTATTCGAATTTCAAGTTGATGGGAGTTTAAAAAAAACTCCCATCACCTCGAAATTCAACCCTTGATAAATCTGCCTTTACATGTTTACTGTTGATGCCCTTTATAAAGGGTTGATACCACTTGATAAAGGGTATCAACCTGAAATATGTTGTATAACCACAACCTGGAATAAAAGTTTTGCAGAGATTCTGCTGGAATTCTCCTTTTATTATTTTGATTTACTTGCACAGTGGAGTTGTTGGCACGGAGCAACTTAATTGGAAGTAGAACATTCAATTTCCCTTCAGCTGTACAGACCACCAACAACCCTTTACCTTGGTATCCACATGGATTGCATGCAAGCATTGATAACGCAATGCTCAGTAGCAAGAGTACTCAGTTTCCTTCCATTGCAGTAGCCAGTGATGATGAAGACCTGTCTGGTTCAGAGGAAGAGATGGAAGATGATGGCGAGGAGGATGATGAGGAGGAGGATGATGACGACGATGATGATGATGATGATGATGACGACGAAGAAGAAATTACTCCAATAAAACCAGCTAAGAAACCCCTCAAAACTCTATCCCGTACCTTCTAACCTAGCCTGACGGTTGCATTCCAGACACAGCAACTCAGGCTTTATATGAGAACAAGGGCTGCTCTTACATCAAGTTTACATAGAAGATATGGGCTAATGAAAGTGCCTTTTATAACACCTTAATTTGTAATTCCATAATTTGGACTTCGGACATTTTTCTAAATTTAAGTTAGACTCCAGGAATCATTGACAGGATGGCCCATGTGCTCTATAGTAGTTGTTTAGCTGTTCATTGTGAATGTTTTATTGATAAAATAAGTACAGTGGGCTGGATGTGTTTTAGGATTCCAACACCAGCTTTTATTACAGTGTTCTCATTATTAACATTACATGTCACTCACCGGTCCAGTACCATTTTCATATTCAGACCTTCTTATTCAAACTGTGAATGGAGTGGGTGTGGTTTTGTATGGTGATAAGCTTTATATAGGCATGGACACTGACTGGGATAGTGTAAAATGGTTTTGCTCAGATATGTATATAACATTTTCAACATTCCAGTTAGGATTGTAACACTCGCCTGAATGGTTGAGCCTTGCAAATATTTTTTTTTTTTATTAGGTCTGTCTTTTTTTTTCCTGACTGTAACAGGACTTTTATGATGTCAGGTTTCAAGGATAAAATCTATCTGTAGTATTTGTACAGCTGTGATCTGAATTTGTTTCCTGTTGATTTATAACGAAATTGTTTGGACAGCCCTAACTTTAATGTATCCTCAGGATTAATCAGCCCAGGGAATTGTCTACAAACTGGTTTGTATTGTATTTCATATTATTTTTTTAAATGATATCCTCAAAGCCTACAATGTTTGACTATAGCACCCATTATGAACATATAGCCATGTTGCGTTTTAAAAACGTTGTATTATGTTCTGAATCTTCTGTATTCTTGTTGATATTAAGAACAATATAGAAATAAATCTACTTATTTTCAGAAAAATAATTAAAAGTTTTGCACTGCCTTGTGAGTGTTGTAATTATTCTGACTGACACAATGATATTCTCTATTCCTCTTCTGAAGGGAGAGCATTCTTTTGAAGCAACATCTTAAAAAGCCTGTGTAGACCCCAACTGCCATAAAATATAGGGATGCACTGAATCCACTATTTTGGATTAGGCTGAACCCCCGAATCTTTTGCAAAGGATTCGGCCCGAATCCTTATTTGCATATTCAAATTAGGGATGGGAAAGGGGAAATATTATTTTACTTATTTTGTGACAAAAAGTGACACAATTTCCCTCCCGTCCATAATTTGCATATGCAAATTAGGATTCCGATTCTGTTCAGCCTGACAGAAGGAATCGGCAAAATCCTGCTGTAAAAGGCCAAATTCCGAACCGAATCCTGGATTTGGTGCATTCCTAATAAAATATAATTCCTTATATTTTATCATTATCTGCAAAGTGCCCTACTGTATATGCTTCGTGCAGCTCTGCTGCTGCAAATATGGATGCTATATCCAGCATCAACAAAGGCCTCATGTGGCCTAAGTTGTTGTTAATATAAAACGTGATTTAAATATCTCTACAGAAATCAAGACTATGCTGGGGATCACTTGAGAAAGGGTACGCAAGACCCAAAACATGTCTTGTAGTAGTCTTAAATAAACACAACCACAGTATATTGCTATCTATTGAGTGCTGTCCTCTGCTGTATCATTATATGATATAAAAGGATATGCTGGGGATCACTTGTGTCTCTTGTAATTCTGGGTAGCTGCTGGGTCCTTGATTTTATTTCCTAACTATATTTTTGTATGCAGACATGGTTAGTTTATGACTTCCTGCTGGGGCCTAACAATCCTAAATAGGTGATACTGCTATTACTCATTTAACAGTTTTATTACCTTGTTCATAAATTGGTCTCTCATATTTATATATGTAGCCCATTTTATATCACAGCATGTGGGTTAATCACATTTTCATTAAAGTGATGGTTCACCATTAAGTTAACTTTTAGTATGCTATAGAATGGCCAATTCTAAGCAATATGTTTGTGAAAGTTCTCATTCATCCAGGTCATGGTGTATCTATAGAAATAAGTCAAATCAACTGAACTTGCTGTGTTTTTCTTGAAGACGTTTCGCCAGTTGGATGACTGGTGAAACATCTTCAACAAAAACATAGCAAGTCCAGTTGATATGACTTATTTCTATAGATCATTCTAAGCAACTTTTCAATTGGTCTTTTTTTTTTTTATAGTTTCTGAATTATTTCCCTTCTTTTTTTGACTTTCCAGCTTTCAAATGAGGGTCACTGATCCCTTCTAAAAACAAATGCTCTGTTAGGCTACACATGTATTGTTGTTGCTACTTTTTATTACTCCTCTTTCTAGTCAGGCCTCTCCTATTCATATTCCAGTGTCTTATTCAAATCAATGCATGGTTGCTAGGGGGGTTTGGACCCTAGCAACCAGATAACTGGAGACCTGCTGAATCAAAAGCTACATGACTCAAAAACCTCATATTATAAAAAAAATTAAAACCAGTTTCAAATTGAGTTAGGGATGCACCAAGTTCGGGATTCGCCCGAATCCTTCTGCCGAGCCGAACCGAATGCTAATTTGAATATGCAAATTAGGGGCGGGAGAGAAATCCCGTGACTTTTTGTCACAAAAGAGGGACGTAAAAATTTTTTCCCCTTCCAACCGCGGATCGGTTCGGTATTGCCCGAATCTTTTGGATTCGGTGCATCCCCTAGTTTGAGTATCTACAACATACTAAAATTTAATTTAAACGTGAACAACACCCTTAAAGAGTGGGCATATTGTTTTGTGATTTATATACCAGAAGATAATTCCTCGTGGCATCAATAATATTAATAAAAAACAGTGGAGATTGAGTCCCTAATACATACACCAGAGAACCTAGAGAAAACCAGATGAAAGCACAGAGAGAACATACAAACTCCTTGCAGATACTGATCTGGCCAGGGTTGTCATTCATCTCCATCGGCCTGCCCCTGATCTTCCCCTTTATTACAAATCCCAGCTCCAATTGTTTCTGCCCAGGACCCCTCTTTGTATTGGGTCCCTGAGAGGACTTCTCCCTGTCCTCCTGTTAACGTCACTGGCTACAATTTAACCTGGCATCCCAGTGCTATTAGTGTTAAATAGTTTGCTTGAATGTGTGACTATAAGTGCATGTGCCCTAAAGAAGATGTATTTCTTTACATAAATGTGTGTTGTTGCCTATCCTTTAATACAAGTGTTAGAAGCATGGAAATCACGCATCCTGCTCACTTAAGACATCTGTAGAGTTGTTGCTCTTCAATTACCTTCCGTCCCAGTGGTCAGTGCAAGTTTGTGCATGCTCATTCATTCATTCATGCATGTATGTGTATGGGGGCATCAAATTCTGAACAACGTGGAGATGACTGGGTTAGGGTCTGGTTAAGCTCTCAGTCTCCGTAAAACACCCCCAGGTGTGGAAACTTCAATCAATTTGTACTGAGAGAAAGCAATCAAAGCAAAGCTTACTGTTAAGTGTTATTTTATTCACAGTGTGAATAAAAACACTTAGCAGTAAGCTCTGGTTTGATTGCTTTCTCAGTTCCAACTACTTGAATATGTGCATGGGGGCGACATGGCCGGCTGGATTCCTAGGGCACCAGATTTGTCCACCCCTAGCCCTTGTAATTGCTGCTTGAAGTGGTAGCCATTCACTTATCCAGGCAACTATCACTTGACAAGCTCTGGCACAGGTGGTTCTCATGCAAGCGAAGGTGCCGTTTTGGGCACTTTGAACCCATGTTTTTAAAAACACGTTGCTCAAAGTGGCAGAAATTGCCACTTGTGCCATTGTCTTTTATGTACTTTGTCATTATATGCAAAATTGTCTCCTAGTTATCCATGATATGGCTTGCACCAAGCACTGATATAAGTGACATAAGATCTTATAGGATAACAACATCTTGCCATTTCTTATTATCCATGTATTGTAGCCATCAAAGAATGCTAGCTGGTGACAACAAATTTTAGGATTACAACACAACTTTTATTACAAATTTCTCATTATTAATAAGTCTTTCTCTGGTCCAGCACAGTTTTCAGATTAGACCTTTCTTCTCAGACTGTGGATGAGCTAAGTATTTATGTATGAGGAACAACGTATGTCATAGCCTAGAGATACAAATACAGTAGTGGTGGGGGGCCAGTGAACTGTCCCTACCTGGAATACAGATGTGTTCTCAATCGGAGCATCCCAATCACATTAGAGTTAGTACATGTCCACACTTTTTCCCAGTGCTGCTCAGAACTGTTAGAGGGTTATAAAGAAGGCCTTAATATATATACAGTAGGTGTGGGACCTGTTATCCAGAATTCTTGGGACCTGGGGTTTTCCAGATAATGGATCTTTCCTTAATTTGGATCTTCATACCTTAAGCCTACTAGAAAGTCATGTAAACACTAAATAAACCCAATAACCTGGGTTTGCTATAAGGATTAATTAAATCGTAGTTGGGATCAAGTACAAGCTACTGTTTTATTATTATAGAGAAAAAGGATTTTTTTTTATAAATTTGGCTTATTTGATTAAAATTGGATTGGAGTCTATAGGAGACAACCTTTCCAAAATTCTGAGCTTTCTGTATAATGAGTTTCCGGATAGCGTATCTCATACCCTGTAGAAGTGAGGGACCTAAAAAGCAATGGTACCTCCTCATTGAAATGCATATGCACAAAAACAACATACATCATTCCAAGCATCTTTACGTTTGCGAGTATTGCACATGTGCAAAATTTGACACATACACGATTAGTTCAAACTCAGCTATTTTCTGTATCCTCCATAGAGTGTTCCTGTGCATGTTTGTGCACATGCATGTCAACCCAATAGTGATATCTATCTATCTATCTATCTATCTATCTATATATATATATCTATATCTATATATATCTTATAGAGAAAAAATAAATAATTTATTAGTTACACAGGACTGACGTTTCGGCCTACCCAAGGCCTTTCTCAAAGTGCCAAATGATTCACAGTCATGCCTTATATTCACTCACTGGCGGGAAACATCAGCTATAACAAAACTCATATAATCATGGTCGCAGACAAAATCAATTAAACAATTAACACATTCATTCACCATATATCGGCAAGGTATAACATATGTTCAAAAATACACAGCAAGTTAAAAACAAGTTACCAAACCTCTAGTTAAAAACAAGACGTAATATAAGGCTACATTGTGTCTTGTTTTTTGCTGTGTATTTTTGAACATATGTTATACCTTGCCGATATATGGTGAATGAATGTTTTAATTGATTTTGTCTGCGACCATGATTATATGAGTTTTGTTATAGCTGATGTTTCCCGCCAGTGAGTGAATATAAGGCATGACTGTGAATCATTTGGCACTTTGAGAAAAGCCTTGTGTAACTAATAAACTATTTATTTTTCTCTATAAGACCTGTGAGTGTGGATCTTTCTACAGTTGTTGGAGATATTTTGTTGTTTCTGCACACAGGCAAATTAATTCCTTTTTTCGAGAGTGCTGGCAATATATATATATATATATATATATATATAATTTTTTTTTTTTAATAAGGATATTACATTTTAAAAACTGTATATCATGTTCTGATTCTGTACTCTTGATGATAATTAGAACAGTATTTGAATATTAGTGAAGATAAATGTCTATCATCGTTATAATTTTTCTGACTGATAAAGCATTCTCTATTCCGCTTCTCAAATAAGGGCATTCTTTTGAAGCAATGTGTGTCTTGAACCCCAACTGCAAGACATTTTTGTATTTTTCCCTTATGTTTATCAGTATCTGTAGAGTGCCCTATGTCTATATGCAGCTGTACTGGTGCAGTGGCGGATGCTATATCCAGCATATACAAAGTACTCATATAGCTTAAGTTGTTGATAATGAAACAAATATTTCAGTATGAAGCCTAGAGTCCCAAAGCATAGGGTCTCTAATTTGACTCAACTCTTAAAAGATTTAGACCAAATTCGCAGATTGTCTCCCAGTGTCTACCTCAAACTAAAGCCTTAATATTCATTTAAAGGAATACTTTACTTTTAATCACAAATACTTCACTCACACTCTCACCATTGGTTGAATTAGCACATGTTTATACATGTGAGCAGTAACGCCACGCCAAGGCTTCAACCCTGTTACTGGCACGCCGGGTGTAACGCCTCACACAAGACAAGACAAACGTGACAAACAAAGACAACAAACGAGGCTTAAACTGCACGTGTCTATGACATCCCACCCTTTGCTTGTTTGACAAAAACTAAACTTAAACCAGGACAAGGTAAAAAAAAACCCCATCTTACTTCAGACAGGGAAAAAACCCTTGACCTGGATTTCTACAGAACTATCAGAACTATATACAAAACTAACAGGGTATAGGATCTATAGACATGATGTGCAGGAAGACAAAGCAGTCTGAGATCTTATCATCTACTTGCCTTCTGTTACACCCTTATCCTTTCATATCTCACGTTCACTCACACAATCACGCACCATTCACATCACATAAAGATACCTACCTGTATACTTACCTCTCATACCCAGCTGAGTGACTGCCCCTCATGATCGTAGGACTGATGTTACCTGAAAGTCTCATACCCAGGAAGATGGAATTCCAGGTGAAGGTGGAGCCGATAGTTAAACAGGAATCGCAAGAGACGATCTGGCCTTTATGCAGCAGGTGGAAGCCCATAGCTATGTCCACTGTCCCTTGATGTTATATACCTGTGCTTGATGGAATAGCATGCTGTTATTGGCTGGATTACATGCCTATACATTCTTACGTCAGCCAGGTGGAACTTTTAAAGGATAAGCCGGTAACAGTGTTACTGTCCCCTGATGTTACTTCATCCTCCTGGGGCCCGAGGAATGACAGCTTCTCCTTATAAGGCTGGAATACGTCTGGTGATGGCTGCATTAAAAGGGGAAAAAATTATAATCAACACGATGAAAAATTTATTTTCTGAAGAAGAGAATAATCATTGTAATTGTTTTTCGAAATTCATGTGTAAAAATAGCAGTGTGTGTTTCAGTTTGCCATGTATTTCACATCACTATACAACAAAGATTACAATGGCAAAATACATTTATAGATGGAAGTGCTATGTTATTGCAGAAACATCTTTCATAGATACCAATGCTAGAACACCCCTGTGGTCATGAATATTCAGAGTTTTTTCTTTTGTATGGGAAAATTCCACTCTTGTTTTGTGACAGTGTTGTAGAGCTGATTTATCACAGATTAAACTGAGGACTCCAGAAGGTTCAGTGATATTAATCATTTTGTTACCTGTACCCATTGAGCATCCCTTCTGTTTTATCTGTATAGGTTTTCCATAGATTTTCATGGTTGTGTGAGTATAAGGGAAAAGGCCCACTGCTTTCCGATTCACAAATATCGTTAGTCAGTGCTATTCACAGAGGACTATAGTAATGTGTCATTATTATTCCCTAAAAAACAATTATTACTCAGCTGCTGCAGTCTATAAAGGCCTGTCAAAAAAGGGCCAAAAGATACTGGAATATAGCCCCCCAACTCAAAAGGGCACCCAAGTCAAAAATCCAAAAATATATTCCAAATCAATTCTCTCAAAGTTAAAAAGTCACTCTTTATTCAGCATAAATATTAAAAAGTAGGCATACAGATGGTCCAATATTTTTGGATTATTATTCCCTGACCATGTACTTACTGTTCTCGGCTGGTATGGGGGTTGTGCTCCTTTCTCCTCCAGCACCACCCAATCGATGGGTTTGTAGAACGGGTGGCTCCTGATATTTCCTCGAACACCAAGGCGTTGTTTTGGCTCCTTTTCAAGTAGCTAAAGAATCAATGGACAATTATTTCAATCCCAGCATTTGAGTAGAAATGGAACATACAAAGATTTGTGAATGTGTCAGTACTTCTATCCTTACTGTTGGTACCCACCTTGTCCAGAAGATGTTTTAGCTCTTTGTCCAGCCAGTCGGGTATCTCAGGTTCACGGAATTTGACAGAATTCATGAGCTCCTCAGTATCACTGTCGTTGAAAGGTGAGATGCAAGTGGCCATTTCGCAGATGGTGACGCCCAATGACCACCAGTCTACTGCTGCATTGTATGCTTTTCTATTTAGGATCTGACAAAGGAGAAAAAAAACACTTACCAAGTTGCAAAATGGCACCTTCTATGTATGTCTACTGGTATAATACTGGCAACAGAGTTTTAGATTCAGCTGCCCATTGAGTGGATGGAGTGCAGTGAGTAATGCAGGGGACCAGTTGGTTTCCTATACTTGTTGCTTTTATTGTAATAAAAATGTAACTGCATATCTCACCTCCGGGGCCATATATCCCTGGGTTCCGGCCCAGCCAGTTGTTAGGTCGTCCTTGAAGATGCTCTGCTTTGACAGGCCGAAGTCACAGATCTTAACGTGTCCTTGATGGTCCAACAGAACATTCATGGGTTTGATGTCTCTGTGATCGAAAGATAAAAGGAGTTATAAGAGATGAACATTGCGGATTTGCAGAGCAACCTGTGTGCGGCCTCTGCTGTAGAATGTTACACAAATGAAGAAATCTATACTGACCGATGGATAATCCCGATTTCATGCAGGTATTGTAGGCCACAGATCATCTCCGCAGAATGGAACCTTTTAAACAGGGAAATAATGGTTAACTCCATGATGAATGTTAGTTTTTCTTTGAGAAAATACTAAGTTTTGACTGTGATGCTCTGTAGTATGTACATATTGTATTATCAATCCTTCTTATAGGTGCAATTACGTCTCGCCTGTGCTTCTGTGGAAGTGGCGAGACGCCACAAAACACTTCAAGCGTGGGGTATGTTTCACTTCTGCGGGTGATATAAATGCTTTTAACTATAGCGAATAAAATGAAGATTTTATGAAACCAGCTGCCTGGTGCTCCGTATCTACAGTGTTGTCTTACAAGTTTATCCAGATTTTGAGTCAGCACAGGGAGTCTAGTTAGCCACATGGAGCAGAAGGGGGTGAGTGCTCTCATTTCAAGTTTTGTTTCTAAATAATAGTTAACTCCATGAAGAATATGTTTTTCTTTAAGAAAATACTCAGTTTTGACTGTGATGCTCTGTGGTACATACATATTTTATTATTGATCCTTCTTATAGGTACAATTGATGTCAATCTATGTATTAGTGATATTGTGCTGGTACCATGTAATACTTACCGCACTCTTTCTATGGGCAGTATCCCGTGTCGCTTCAGCTCATACTCAAGGCTTCCCCCACTCAGGTACTCCATCACATAGAAGGCATGCCGCTGTTACACAGACAAATGGAAAGAGTAAAGGAGAGAAAGAAATGGCACTTACAACAACATAGGGTACTACTCATTTTATTAACTACATTAATGTAAAGCCAAATAGGGTGGGCCAAGAAACCCTATATATTTTTTTCTATTGTAAATACCCATTTCTGCACAAAATGAATAAAATATATAATATGAATATATAGCATCAGCTCATAAATATTGTGGGTAGTTGATAGGTATCCTGCATGTTATTTATCTCTGCAGGCAGAATGCAGTACTGGAGATATAAATCCTGCATGAACATGTATGGGGAGAAAAAGGCAAGGAGGCCTTATATAATGTGTATGGAACTGTACTGTAAAATCGATTTGGTTGTTATGTGGGGTCATGTAATTTGTAATGGCTATTATGGATATGATACTGTATGTGGGACATTTTGTAACGGGGTCAGATATATGGCTAAGGCTATCATCTAGGGCAGTGCTGTCCAACTTCTGTGGTACCGAGGTCCAAAATTTTTCTGGCCTACATAGTGGAGGGTTGATAATGGAAACCAGTGTTGACCACTCCCTGTTTTTAAACCACACCCACTTTAAACCACACCCATTTCTCCCACATGATCATGTCCAAATTAATTGTGCTAGCACACCAATAAACCAAATGGTTGGATGCTCACTGCAGGGATATCACTTATCACTCAGGTGAAAAAAGCTGTCATTTTAAGACATACCCTTAAATCCATATACCTCCTTTTCCCCTTGGATAACACAGCAACCCCAGCACATGATTAAACACCCTAGGGCCCCCTAACAATAATTTATTTTCAAATGCTAACAAACCCCCAGAACAAATACCAGGCGTATGTTCCACAGGCAGAGCAGGGCACACACAGGCAGAGCATAGGGCAGGCAGAACAGCACAGGAGACAGGGAAACCTATCAGGACCACTCTCATGTACTACATACAGTGACACAGTGCTAGTGCCTCATTAGCATTTTGTATAAAGTGTGAACAATGTGTGCAATTACAGTCTGGGTCTCAGGTGTGAACAGTACAGGGTTTTGGATTTGAACAATAGAGGTGTCACAAGTGTGAACAATGCAGGGGGATCACAGGTGTGAACAATACAAGGGATTAGTCTGAATTTGACGTTTAAACAATGTAGAGGCCAGTTAATCTCTGTAGTGATACCATTTCAATCTTACACATGGTAAGCAAACACAGCAGGTAGGTGGGGGCCACACAAGGGGGGGTCGTCAGTTGGACAGCGCTAATCTAGGGGATACAAACTAAATGACAATATGGAGCCAATGATGTACCTGGGTTTGAAAAGCGGCATAGCCATGGCAAAGGAAAGGGCTGTCTCTGGCGATGTTCATCACTTGAGACTCTGTTAGGAGGTTGTTGTAATTGGTCTTTTCTGTTTTCCTGATGGATTTAACAGCTACATATGGCCTCCTGTCTCCCAACGAAGCCAGCATAACCTGAGGAAGGCAAGAAAAGGGTTAATATTGTGTTGTATTTAAAGCATTAAATGGGAATTTTATTTAGATTTGGATATTGTTTGTTTTACACATCATTGGGAATAGTCCCCAGAACACTCCTTTTGCTTTCTACCACATTTAGGATTTAAAATGTACAAAAAAAGAGTTGCGCCCAATGGGAACCAATCACTCACTTTGGCGAATCCTCCTGTCCCCAGCACAGAGTAGAAATTGTAGCTGGAGATACTGAGTGGGTTCAGCCTTGAAGGTTGAGCTTCTGCGCTCACAGGTCCAGCTGCTCCTAGAGAAGAAAAGAGATTTTATTTTCAGTTTATGGAATAATAATAGTTAATGTAACACTCCCATAGTTAATAGTTCAATAGTTAATAATTCATAAGTTAATATTACTGCTCCCATATACTACACAATGCACCAAAAGATGGCACCTTCTTTTCCCTAACATTACAGATGAACCTTGCTAAATAGCTAAAAGACACACTGCTACCATATGATGAAGCTGTTCCAAAGAGCTGAAGTTCTGTTTTTTAAATCAGAATTTTGTTTCTTCTGGTGCTTCACACTCTGACCCATGTCAAAGCTGTAAGGGGGGGAGGTGGTGTTGGAAAGGTCTCCTTAGGGTGGCCAGGGGCCCAAAATTACCGCTGTTGTGTTATAGCCATTAATTTTTACTTCTCAAATTTTGGTTTCCGAAATTGTTGCTAAAGCCAAAGCATGGTAATCATGTCACATGGGCATATAGGCCAAATACTGTAACTTTACCACTATAAGCAGTTGCACAGCAATGTGTGTGGTATGTTGGTGGTTAATAAAATCAGGTCTTGCTGACAGCTTTTAAGAATGGTATAGATATATTCTAACATTTTCTAACCTATGCTAGATGCACCTAGACTGTAAGCTCTATGGGACAGAGCCCTCCTTCCCACTGTGTCTCTTACCACATAGCATTTAAGCTCTTAGGCCTGATATGAACTCTGTGTATATTTATTGTGTGATTTGTCTTCCCCGTGTATGCTTATATAATTATATATACATATATATATAATTATATAAGTATACACAGGGGCATTGTTCAGCACTGCGGCTCCTTAACAGTGCTTTACAAATAAAGTTATACAGGTATTAGATCCATTATCCAGAAACCCGTTATCCAGAAATCTCCAAATTATGAAAAAGCTGTCTTCTATAGATCCAAAAACCAAAGAGGAGGATGGCACTCCAGTAAAAAGGCAGGTTTATTGCAGTGGCCTAAAGATGTCTATAGAGACACTGCAATAAACCTGCCCTTTTAGCGGAGTGCCATCCTCCTCTTTGGTTTTTGGAATGTGCTAGCAGTGTGAACTGAGCACCCGGCTAATAATATGAGAGCAGCTATGATATTGTGAGTTTGGATTGGTGCCTTTGGTGCATTTTGACCATCTTCCATTGACTCCATTATATGCAAATAGTCCAAACTTTTAAAAATGATTTAATTTTTCTCTGTAATAATGAAATGGTGCCTTTATACTTGATCCAAACTAAGAAATAATTAATCCTTATTGGAAGCAGAACCATCCTATCGGGTTTATTTAATGTCTACATGATTTTCTCCAAATTACAGAAAGATCCATTATCCGGAAAACCCCAGTTCCCAAGCATGCTGGATAACAGGTCCCATACCTGTACGTACGTACGCTGATAGACAGACCACATACATTCCTAGGGAGCACTTGGAGCATTTGTATCTGTATAGGGATTCTTAACTTTTGATCTGCATATTGCTTAAGGTACAAACTCATGGGGCATCTGAAGGGCAACCAGATGCTATTAAGTTCAAAAAAGGCCATGACCAGACACTGCAATATGGTAGAGACAAAGCATATGAGGTTCAGTGTGAATAAATGGAAAGCCATGCACCTAGGCCACAGATACAGCCAAATGGATAACAGAAAAAGGGAAAGGGGAAACAGGTGTGGAAATGGATTTCGAGATAATGCTAGGGATTATACTGTATTAATATATATTGGCTATTTCTATATTTTGTTGGTGGGATTAGTGTAAAATGATATGCCAGGCCCACTGATATATGCTAGGAGTTAGGAGCTGTGTTATTTACCATGCTGTGAGACTGTTGGGCCAACCAACGGACATTCATACACAAGTTTATACAACTAGCATAGGTTAGAAGATAGCACTTGATTGCAGTTACTCATAGCAACCAATCATATATTTCATTTGAAGCTAAAGTTTATAATAAAACTTCTTTCTGTTTGATTGCTTTTGGCAAGTGCCCTTGTGCAGTGTATTATTATTAAGAATACAAGAGGTAAAAACAGGACCTGCCCAAATGAGCTTACAATTTAGAAATGTATTTAATGTAGGACTTTTGTTAATAACTGGGCCCTAAACAGCTATTGTCTCAGTAAATTAAGGCAGTATGCAATCATGTAAGCCACTCCTTTTTGCAGTTTAGACTTTTTTTTACCTTCATCAGTCTCCTCCCTTCTCCGTTTCTCTTCCCTGCAGCACTCATCTGTTAACTGTTCATCTACACTCCTCTCTCTCTTCTTCTGGTTTTCTTCTTCACGGTCTTCTCTACTTTTCTTCTCTTTTGAGGGTTGGTGGGCTTTTAAACCAGAAGGTACCCTCTCTCTACTGCAGCCCTCATCTGGCAGCTGTTCCTCCAAACTGCTTGCTCTCTTCTTGTTCTTCAACTCTTCCTCTTGATCTTCTTCGTGTTCTCCTTTCCTTTTCTTCTCCTTTGAGGTCCGGGGGTCCAAATCTCCGGAATTAGAACGTATCCTCTTCATGTTCTCTTGTGGAAGTCTCTTCTGCTTCTTCTCTCTCCAATGTCTTCACACCAACTGTCATTTCCCAACGGTTGAGGTCTCATGCCCTGTTGCAGGTGCTACATGGTGACATCATCACCTGGGCACAAGCTGGAAGATACCATTGCAGTGCAGAGCCAGGCGCATATCTCAACTTGGGCATAGGCTGGAAGATACCATTACAGTACAGAGCCAAGCACATATCTCAAACTGGACAGAAGATGGAAGATACCATTGAAGTGCAGAGCCAGGTACATATATGAATGGATCTGGCCACTGCTCTTGTATAAACAATAATAAACAAGGGAAAGTTAAATATATTGCAATATATGGACAAACAATCCCTTTTTTATTTAAAGGGTAAGGCATTTTTAGTAGCTAAAGCACAACATGTCTCAATGTCTTAAATATATTGATAATGGATTGAGTGCAGAGGACTTTTGTTGTGGTCACAGCCTCATTGCACTCCCGCCTAATGTTTTTTAAAATTAGTGGTGAGATCAACTTTCCCTTGTTTGTTATAGTTTTCTCTATATATGACATATTAAGAGAAGATCCTAGCATTTTATATTCTTCGACATATAAAATATACAGGTGTTTAAAGGACATGTAAAGCCTTCATTTTCCTACCATGTATATAAGTTGGGCATATCTTCCCCACCCAAGCCATTTGCCAGCACCATCACATTTACCTAAAACAAATAGCAGCTTTCACCCCGGCGGCCATTTTCCCTCTGACACATCATCAGCAGCATAGAGACATGTATGCTGTAAAGTTCATGCAATGCAGAATGAAGGTTTACACAGGCACAACATACTTTGATAAAAAGTTCTGCTGGGGTTGAGAACTGTAATGATTAAGCTCAGGAGAGGTGGTTAGGAGAAAAAAATAGGATCAGACAGTTTCTATGGCAACCAGTAATGCTATCTCTTCATTGGCTGTTAGGCTGGATGGTTTGTTTAGTAAGCTGAGAAGAACTGAGCATGCTCATTAGGCAACAGCTAAAGCAAATTCCTGAAGGAGGGGGGCCGAGTGGTTTAGAGGCGTATAAGGATTTCTAATTAATTATTGGGATGTTGCAGCCTTACTGTTAGCCTTTTAACAACCAGAGTGGCAGGTATCTAAAGATTCCTGTTTCCTGATTACATTTGTGTGTGTGGGGGGGGGTTACATGTCCTTTTTCACACCGTTGTAGTCATGTCCACTGAATTCGGAGCAGAGGAGAATACTTTTGGCCTATAGAATAACATTTTTTAACTGAATGCAGGGGAAAATGGTTATAAATATTGATGAAAGAGGCAGGTTGTTATAATTCAGATTCTGAAATCAAGTGTGTGTTTATCTGTACAAGTTTTCAGAATGTTGGTTCAGAATGCCCCTTTGCTTGAATTCAGGAGAGTAAGAAGTGAAAATCCCTCTAGCCACCAACAAGCTGCTCCTTCACATCACAGATCCTGGATGGCTGTGGAGACCCACAAGGGCCGGGTCCGTCCAGGATTTCTTCCAGTCTTACTCTGACCTGGTCTAGTAACCCATAGCAACCAATTAGCAGGATGTGTTAGTTGTCTGTTTGGTAGCAAACATCTGCCTGCTCTGTGTAAGTAGACCTCTGAATTACATTCATATAACATTACTTCATATATCTGAAGGAAGGATTAGTCCACAGCAGCCATGTCTTATATACAGGGGGGCCATTTTCATGAGTTATTAAATAGCAAGGATTTTTGTAATAACATTATTTATAACCATCCATAAGATGCCATTACCCTGTACAAAAGGTCTAATGTGTATAATGGAGTGTGCAATGATACAATCTCCCCCTAATGTCATTTCAGACATCAGTACCGAACCATCCTTTTCCATGTAAGACATGGTAATAGAATAAGCCATGGGCAGGGGCATAACTATAGAGGAACCAGAACCTGCGGCTGCAAGGGGGCCAGGAGGTATAGGGGACCCCATGGAACCATAATTAATGAGCAATTTTAGCATACTATATATTGGTAAAACGTGATAACCTCTGGATATGTTGGGGGCCCTAAAATGAATTTGCTGTGGAGCCCAATAACATCTAAGAGTAATTTAGAAGTCTTATACTATTATACTATATTTGTTGCATTGTTTGTGGTCCTCATAAATTGCCATTTATACCTCTAAACTAAGGGGTTATTTATTAAACTCTGAATACCAAAAACCCAAAAAATTTGTATTTTAACTATAAAATTTGAATTTTTAGTGAAAAAATTATGATTTTTTCAGGATTTATTATACTCCAGGGATGGAAAAAGTCAGAATCCAAAAATCCAGCATCTCAGAATTGCAGAGGTGCATATAAATCAATGGGAGAAGTCCCGAAGATATCTTGATCTGCACTGGGTTTTGTGCAATAATCCAAAGATTTTGTGTTTTTTTAGGCAAAAATCAGAAAAAATATTTTTCAAGTGAAAAATTTGTATGAATTTTTTTCCCGCAAGTTTCGCATTGCTGCAGTTGAGGAGCCCTGCATGATTTTGGACACACCTGGACCTCGCTATTCCCTTCGGAGCACTTTGGGAGGGGAGTGTGGGTGAGTCTGTGCCCTTCTACTGTGAACAATTCTCTTTACTACATTCATTTGCAGCTTTCAAAATAAACCAGCTTTTTTATTTAATTAGCATGGTTCATATCATGTTTGACTTATCAACTTTAAAGGGACAGATTTATCACATATCAGACTGGGCCATTCCAAAAGATTCCCAGCAGTCTAATATATATTCAGCATTTATTTAAAGGGTTTGAAATTCAATTCATAGGAATGCTCTGAGCAGCCAAACGACATTCTGCTCTATGGTCAGGGTCGGATTGTGACTGCCTTTGGGCCCTCGTCCGCCGCAAGCATGTGAGCTGACTTTTTGCTGTGGCGGAAGAAACACGGTGCGAATCTGGGTCAGAAGAGCCGGGGGCCAGCCGTGTTTTGTCCCGCTGGCCCAGTCCGACCCTGTCTATGGTGTGTTAGAGCTCGGCAGTAGTGTGGGGCTCTAACAGTCCGAGGAATAGTCAGTCCCTATTAGAGATGGGCGAATTGTTTCGCTGCGGAAATGATGCCCATAGACTTCTAAGGCGGTGCGCGTGAAAAAAAATGACGCACGTCAAAAAATTGGATGAAGATCTTTGGTTTACAGCTGGTTCTTCTATGTTGTTCTACTGAGTTTACCCATCAAGCTCTTCCCTTTTTCCTACTTAATGTGGACTCTCTTCTTTCTCCTTTACAAGTATGACATGACCTTGTTACCTTCCATTTCAACACACTTGTTTATTTTCTCAATCTTGATCCCACTTACTGAAGAGCAGCACACTTACACACACCATAGCCCCCCAACTCTCCACCTAAGTGTCACTTGCAGAAAGGGAGCTCCGTCATCTGACAGGTTTCATATTGTGAAGATATTAGGAACAAATAACTATAAATTGAAACTATACAATTACATTAGTAACATTGTTATAGCACTTCAGTAGCATTGACCATCCATTTCCCTCTCCCTTGTCATGTTAAATGTATTGTCATATCAGTTAAGTAGTTAGCTCCAACCATTTACCCCAAATTTTTTATGAACTTTTTAGTAGAACCTCTAGCTTTGTGTATTAAATTTTCCAATGTCAAAACCAGGATTTAAGGAGATCAATAAAACTCGTGTTGTTTAGCAAACAGCAGATGTTGATGATCCTCTGGTTAAGATGTTAATTTAACTGGAGTGTATTGAACAGTAATTAGGAGAAACTTTATTACCATAAACCAGGGGCAAAACATACACATACAGAACTGATTCCTATGTAAAATGCTTTGTGTGTCTAAATAATAATTTTAAAATACTAGGATATAAAGGAAAAGGTATAGGATTGGTTATCTGGAAACCTGTTATTTAGAAAACTCTTGAGTTACGGCATGGTTGTCTCCCACAGACTCAATTTAATCCAAATTTTTAAAAACGATTTCCTTTTTCTCTGTAATAATAAAACAGTACCTTATACTTAACCAACCTAAGATATAATTAATCCTTATTGGAAGCAAAACCAGCCGTTTGGGTTTATTTAATGTTTACTTGATTTTCTAGTAGACGTAAGGTATGAAGATCCAAATTACGGAAAGATCCCTTATCTGGAAAACCCCAGATCCCAAGCATTCTGGATAATAGTCCCATACCTTTATATATAAACAGCACCCAATTTTTGTCCTTGTGCACATGTATTAAAACCATGTAAGATCCTAAAGAGGAACTGAAACGTCCACTGTAGTCATAAGAAAAACTGCCCTGAAAATTTTACCAAAATTTAGTTGGATGCGTTGGAGTCAATGGAAACTCATGCATACAAATTTGTGGCTAGCATTCTCACCACTGGGCCACTGCACTTCCCATATTACAGCCAATATTGTTTATTAGTTCAACTAACAATCCATATTGAGTCAAATGAATTTATTATGGATCAATTTATTATGGAATTTATCCTGGAAAGCTCATTGAAAGTGGATTAGATCCATATTGATATCTATGAAATCCACTGGATAAAAGTTTAAACATAAATTGTAACATTGTGCATATGGGGTTCAATATCCCAAACCACTTGCTATAGGATAATGAATCCTGAAGGCTTGGGCAGTGATAAATTCAATAATCCAGTTCAAGCCCATAAAATATTTACTATTTTGTCTTTGATAAAACTAAAAAATAAGAAAATAAATGCAGGAAATGTCTCCTCCCACTAACATCTAAAAATAAAAACAGCCCTTTTTTCTTATAACACAGCTTGAACCAACGGGTCTATAAAAACATTTTAGCATAGATTTTTCAGGTGATAAGAGGACCGCACCAGTTAGTTGAAACTATTTGTAAAAAGAAATCATTTAACATCCACTAGTTTAGGATTGTTTATAATAGTGGCAGTTATAATTAATCCTTATTGGAAGCAAAATTAGCCTATTGGGTTTCTTTAATGTTTACATGATTAATTTCTAGTAGACTTAAGGCGTGAAGATCGAAATTACGGAAAGATCCATTATCCTGGAATCCCCAGGTCCTGAGCATTCTGGATAACAGGTCCCGTATCTGTTTTTCGATAAATTGAGATTCTGTCCAATAATAATAATGATAATAATAGAAACATTAAGCAGTTTTTTTTTTTATTTTCCCAATTTTGCAGAGAAATTACTCCATTTACATTGCTACTGTAATTGCTAAATTTGTCCATTTAAATTTCTAAAAAAAAAAAAAAATAGTATTTTCAGAATATCTCATAAAGCCCAAACAGAAAACAAGTCTGGTAAACAAAAAAGCTAATCTAGCACATGCAGAAGTATTTTGCCTTTTAACCCCTTCCAAGCAGAAGCACTTTGATCTAAGCTGTGGAAACGTGTGCTTTTGCAAGATCAAAGTTCAGCCTAGAAATGCAAGGCTAAGGCAACATGGGCCTATTCCACCGTGTAGACAAATACAAGATTCCTCTGCACTCCACCCATTATCAATATATTTAAGACAGAGACATTTTGTGCATACTGCTACTGAAAAATGCCTTACCCTTTAAACAAAACAGGGATTGTTTGTCCATATATTGCAATATATTTAAGCTGGCCAACTACGTCAAAGTCATCCCATATCTGGGCAGTCCTGGCTATTGCTTCATTATACATTTTACAAAGGGACTAAGTTTTACCTGCAACTTACTAGCTATTCCGCCGTGTGTATAAATGCTGGTGGCGAATAAGCCTCATTCATACCATATGTTGTTGGTTTTCCATTCTCTTCCACTTATTACTATAAATATGGCCATTGATTTTAAAAGGAAAAAGATAAAGGAACTGGTATAAATGACATAATACACACTTTTTTTTTTCTTCAAATGTTGATCTCCATGAAGTTAATGTAAAGAATAGAAGGGAGCTAAATCCTTGTATTCGTGTATCACCCTAACAAATCAAAACCCCTTTTTGGGGTGGGGGGTGGGAGACAGATTCAGATCTAAAAATGCAGAAACAGTAGCTGCTACCTGATATTTATTGGGCAGCAGTTGGTAAATTGAGACATATCAAAGGCCAGAGGTGTCTGGTTGTGTAGTTCCCCATCGTATAAAATTCCTCCTGGTTGGCAGGCTCTACATATTCCTGTTCTACATATTCCTGTTCTACAAGGCCCTGAACAGAGATTCACCAGAAGTGAAGTCGAGGAGGTGCAGTGCTGACGCCAGGGACGCGTAGAGGTGTCGCGTATTGAACTGAAGGCAGTACACTGGGCTGCTTGTTGAAGATAAGGAGAACGACTGAAAAGAAAAAAGAAGATTTATAGAATATCTGCCTAATAGAGATGTTTATGTACAGTAATTGACATAAAAATACAAAAATTCTTGCTATTCTATTCTACAGAAAATCTGTATTCATGCTACGGCCTATGGAGAACTAAACCCTGAAATCTGTCTACTGTTTGACTCCCACCCTTTGATCATCCATTAGATCACAAACTGGGGGTTATCAAAACTCTACATCACAGTGCAGACAAGATCCCCACCAGCACAGAGGCTAAAGGTGTCCATACACAGAGAGATCCGCTCGTTTGGCGATGTCGCCAAACAAGCCGCTCTCACCCTGATATGGTCGGGGGGCCCCATACACGGGCCAATAAGCTGCCGGCTCGGTCTGTCTGCAGCTTTTATCGGCCCGTGTATGGCTACCTTTAGTTAAAAGAGATGGAACATCTCAGAGGGTAAGGTTTTAGATTCTTATCCAGCCAGTGAGGCTTGTGTATTATGATGTTTTCAATGAGCATCTCGGTGTTGCTGTGGTCAAAGGGGAACTTTCCAGTGGGCAATTCGTAGATGGTGATAGCCACCACTGCTAGAATCTTGTAAAGAAGGGAAAATGGTGCTTTAGAATGTCTACTGGGATAATAAAAGCTGTATGAGTAGAAACCTGTAATAAAACATCTATTGTTAAATATGAATAATGCCTGGAACAACATGGCTGGCACTAGAGCTCTTTGTAAAAGCTGACCCAGTATGGGAACACATATGATGTAAAGTGATGGAGTTAATCTGGCTCTCATCACTTTTCCACCATGTACTAGCATCTATATTGACTCTTGGTATTTTAATGTTCTTTTCAGCATGGCTATTTTATTTGCCTGTGATTAATACAGCCTGTGAAAGTGAAGGCTCACGTGTAGGCATATTCACACAAAAAATGTTAATAGATAACAGTGGAACATTTGCTTCTTTGAATTCTAATTTAAAATACTTGTCTGATGTTTTTTGCTTTTGCTAGGTTTCTATTATAAATGTACTGTATTTCCATTTCTTACCTCCGGGGCCATGTATAGCAGGCTTCCGACCGACCCAGTGGTGGGGTCTCCTGGAAAGATGTTCCGCTTTGCCAGGCCAAAGTCACAAATTTTAACATGTCCCTTGTGGTCAAGGAGAATATTTAGGGGTTTGATGTCTCTGTAATATAGAGATTAAAAGAGTTAAAGAAAAGAAGACATGGGAAACACATTTATTCAGTTTAACAAATACTGTGTTTTTTTTTATTACTGTGTTCCTAGTGGGGCCCCCCTGTAGGTGCATTCCTAGGTGGAGGCACTGCGCTAGTAAGTACTGGGTGCCCAGCCTCTCCCAATACCACTGCAGAGTGGCTCAGGTTTGTCCTGTGCCATCAGGTAAGTACCACACGTGGAGTGTAACATGACAGAAGGGGTGTCGAAAGGGTTAATGGTATAACAGACCCCACCATAACCCCACAATGCATACTTTGCTCATGCTTGATACTTTGGATATAAAGAGTAAGTTGGCATCTGTGTTTTTGGCTCCAAGTGCGCAACAAGAATTTGTTTCTTCCCAAAGTTCAGATCCATTAACCTGACAATTTTCCAGTAGGCATGGGTCTGTAAAGCAAACAAGGGAAATATATATGCTAAATTAATGTGATGTGCCCAACTGCTTTGATGGATTCAGTATTGTTGTCACCTGGCTGAATGCCTTCTTTTTTTAATCCTACCAAGTACCAAAATAAAATCCTTATGGCTATGTGTATGAATTGGGATACCGGAGAGTCTGAAACAGCTTTAACAAACACCTTGTGTGAGTGCTAAAAATATCCATTATGCAGGGAACCCCAACAGGGGTTGAATCAGGCTGCTGACAGGTTTAAAGCAACTTAAAGCAAACAAATCATCTGAAAAGGATAAGTATTTCTTAACTGCTTTTTTATATTAAGGTTTATATTTAACTACTGTGGTTTAATTTTTTTTTTTAAAAGGTTTTTTTTTTTCTGTCTTGGGTGCTAAACAGCAAAGTTTGGTGTGCTAGTGTGCTTACAGCAAGTTTGTCACAACCTGCTTTACTTTGCAGTTTTCCCTCCGTTTGAGGGGGTGGGGTTTGATTAGTTGCACCTGAACAGACTGTATAAATAGAACCCCTGGGACTCCAGTGGAGCTTGCTCTAGTGTTAGCTTCTCTTAAGTGTTTGCTCGTTAAGTGGGGGTTCTGTAAGTGGAGTTACAAACACCGGAGTTAAGTGGGGGATCTGTAAGTGGAGTTACAAACACCGGAGTTAAGTGGGGGATCTGTAAGTGGAGTTACAAACACTGGAGTTGAAAACTAAAGGAGGTTCAAACTAGGTCAAAAGTTTGTTCTAAACCCTTATTTTTATTGTATATATTTTTATTTTTTTTCCTGTTTTGATCTGTAACTGGGATAATGAGTGCTAGCAAGATTGAAGGTCTGACTCAGTGCACAATCTGCCATATGTATGCAGATTTGGAACAAGAGATCCAAAATGCTTACCTCTGTGGTGGTTGTGAGCAAATTGCCACTTTGGAGGCTCAAGTTAGAGCACTAGAGCAACAAATTGCAACACTGCGGTCGATTGACAATCTTGAAAGGAGTCTTTTGCTCACTGAGCAGGACCTAGCGGGGTCAGATAGTTTGGGGGGAACAGAACAGCAGCAGGATGTTGAGGCAGCTAGCTGGGTGACAGTTAGAAAATCTAAGGTGGGCAAAAGGAAAATGGAGGCTGATCCGGAGATTATACATCGCAACAAATTTGCCAGATTGTGTGAAGATGATGGGAGTATGAACTCTGGATTGGCAATTCTAGATGGGGCTGATCTCTCTAACAGCCGGGAGACCAGTTTCTCTAGTAGTGGTGGGGGGGAGAGTAGAGTCAGGCCTAAGCAGATTGTGGTTGTAGGGGACTCAATTATTAGGAAAGTGGATAGAGTAATTTGTCGTCCGGATCGCTACAACCGAACAGTTTGCTGTCTACCTGGTGCCAGGGTTCGGCATGTGGTTGATCGGATAGACAAATTATTGGGTGGGGCTGGGCACGACCCAGCTGTCTTAGTACATATCGGTACTAATGACAAAATAAATGGTAGATGGAAGACCTTAAAGAATGATTTCAGGGATCTAGGCTCTAAGATCAAGGAAAGGTCTTCCAATGTAATCTTTTCTGAAATTTTGCCTGTGCCACGTGCAAGTTTAGGAAAACAGCGGGAGCTTAGGGAGCTTAATGCGTGGCTAAAGTCTTGGTGCAGGAAGGAAGGGTTTGGGTTCATAGAGCACTGGGCTGACTTTTCGTTGGGGTACAACTTATACAGCCGTGACGGTTTGCACCTCAATGGAAGGGGGTCCGCGGTGCTAGGGGAAAGAATGGCTAAGAGGTTGGAGGAGTGTTTAAACTAGGCAAGGGGGGGGTGGGTGAGAGAAAGGATTATGGGGAAGCTAGTGTAGACGGGGCAGTGGGGTTAGTAAGGGGTCATGGGGGAGGAGTGAGGGGGGCATACAGTTTACCAGCTAAGGAGGTCCCTCTGTTACAAGGAAAACAGAATAATACTAACTTAACGTATAATTCTTTACCAAGTAATGCACATTTCAAAAGTAAAAGTAATAACCTCCGCTGTATGCTGGCAAATGCACGGAGTTTGTCAGGTAAAATGGGAGACCAAGAATTAATTGCATGCTCTAAAAATTATGATATAATTGGTATCACTGAGACCTGGTGGGATGAAACATGTGACTGGATTGTGAATTTAAATGGTTACACCCTTTTTAGGAGGGATAGAGGGATTAAAAAGGGTGGAGGAGTGTGTTTGTATGTAAAGCCTGAATTAAAGCCATGCGCTAAAGAAATAAAAATAGCTGGCACTGGTGAGGGTGTAGAATCACTCTGGGTAGAGATTTCGACTGGGCAAAAGGTATCAAAAAGAATTATCATTGGTGTATGCTATAAACCACCTCGTATAAGTGTCGAGTATGAAGCCGAGCTACTCTTGCAGATACAAGCGGCTTCACAGCTGGGTCAAGTTGTTGCTATGGGTGACTTCAATTATCCAGACATTGACTGGGGTAATGGGGTTGCTAAGACAGAAAAAGCTAGTAGGTTTGTAAATATGCTGAATGACAACTTTTTATTCCAGCTCGTTCAAGAACCTACTAGGAATAACTCTCTTTTGGACCTTGTAATAACTAACAATACTGAACTCATCTCTAACATTTGTGTGGGTGAGCATTTAGGGAATAGTGATCATAACATGGTCTCCTTTGAGATTCTGTTGCAGAAGCAATTCTATAAGGGAGTAACTAAAACACTAAATTTCAGACGTGCAAACTTTGACAGTATAAGGGCATCTCTACAACATATTAAGTGGGAAATGCTTTTCTCAGGGTTAAACACAGAACAAAAATGGGAAGTCTTTAAAATGCTGCTTAATAAATATACTTGTCAGTATATTCCACTTGTAAGCAAGGAACGTCGTTGCAAAGCAAAACCTTTTTGGTTCAATAGAAGCGTTGGTGTTGAGGTGGGTAAGAAAAGACGTGCTTTTAAAACTTTCAAGTTAGCTGGTACAGCCGAATCATTTATAAGGTACAAGGAGGCCAATAAATCATGCAAAGAAGCTATAAGGCAAGCTAAAATTGCTATAGAAAAGGATATTGCAGTAAGCAGTAGAAAAAATCCAAAATTATTTTTTAAATATGTTAATAGTAAAAAAATGAAGCAGGAAGGGGTGGGTCCCTTACTATCAGAGGGGGGTCAGCTGGTTGATGAAAACAAATTAAAAGCGCAGATTCTGAATTCATATTTTTCATCTGTCTACACAAATGAGGAATCAGTAAGTGAAGGTTTCCTTCTTAACAGTCCCAATTCTAGTAATACAACTAATGATGCATGGTTCACACATGATGAAATTCAAAAGTGACTAGAACATGTTAAGATTAACAAAGGTCCAGGGCCAGATGGTATTCATCCCAGGGTAATTAGCGAGCTTAGCTCTGTGATTGCCAAACCTCTTTACTTAATTTTTCAGGATTCATTGAGATCTGGCATAGTGCCGAGAGACTGGCGAATTGCTAATGTGGTGCCTCTATTCAAAAAAGGATCCCGTTCTCAGCTTCAAAACTATAGGCCAGTTAGTCTGACGTCAGTGGTAGGAAAGCTTTTCGAAGGGTTAATAAAGGATAAGATACTGGACTTCATAGCAAATCATAATACTATGAGTTTGTGCCAGCATGGTTTTATGCGTAATAGATCTTGCCAGACTAACTTAATTTCTTTTTATGAGAATGTAAGTAGACACCTCGATTCTGGGATGGCAGTGGATGTGATTTACTTAGATTTTGCTAAAGCATTTGATACAGTGCCACACAAAAGGTTACTGGTTAAATTAAGGAATGTTGGCCTGGAACATAGTATTTGTACTTGAATAGAGAACTGGCTAAAAGATAGACTACAAAGAGTGGTGGTAAATGGAACATTTTCTAATTGGACCAATGTTGTTAGTGGAGTACCGCAGGGCTCTGTACTAGGTCCCTTGCTTTTCAACTTGTTTATTAATGACCTGGAGGTGGGCATTGAAAGTACTGTTTCTATTTTTGCAGATGATACTAAATTGTGCAGAACTATAGGTTCCATGCAGGATGCTGCCACTTTGCAGAGTGATTTGTCTAAACTGGAAAACTGGGCAGAAAACTGGAAAATGAGGTTCAATGTTGATAAATGCAAGGTTATGCACTTTGGCAAAAATAATATAAATGCAAGTTATACACTAAATGGCAGTGTATTGGGAGTTTCCTTAAATGAGAAGGATCTAGGGGTCTTTGTAGATAGCACGTTGTCTAATTCTGGGCAGTGTCATTCTGTGGCTACTAAAGCAAATAAAGTTCTGTCTTGCATAAAAAAGGGCATTAACTCAAGGGATGAAAACATAATTATGCCTCTTTATAGGTCCCTGGTAAGGCCTCATCTGGAGTATGCAGTGCAGTTTTGGAATCCAGTCCTTAAGAGGGATATAAATGAGCTGGAGAGAGTGCAGAGACGTGCAACTAAATTGGTTAGAGGGACGGAAGACTTAAATTATGAGGGTAGACTGTCAAGGTTGGGGTTGTTTTCTCTGGAAAAAAGGCGCTTGCGAGGGGACATGATTACACTTTACAAGTACATTAGAGGACATTATAGACAAATGGCAGGGGACCTTTTTACCCATAAAGTGGATCACCGTACCAGAGGCCACCCGTTTAGACTAGAAGAAAAGAACTTTCATTTGAAGCAACGTAGGGGGTTCTTCACAGTCAGGACAGTGAGGTTGTGGAATGCACTGCCGGGTGATGTTGTGATGGCTGATTCAGTTAATGCCTTTAAGAATGGCTTGGATGATTTTTTGGACAGACATAATATCAAAGGCTATTGTGATACTAAGCTCTATAGTTAGTATGGGTATATAGAATTTAATTAAAAGTAGAGGGGTGTATGTATGGATGCTGGGTTTTCATTTGGAGGGGTTGAACTTGATGGACTTTGTCTTTTTTCAACCCAATTTAACTATGTAACTATGTAACTATCATAAAAAAATACTGGGGAAGTTTTCTGCTGGTGTTGCATAGCCAAAACCATGTTTGGACACTAATCCAGAACCCTTTGCCAAAAAATACAAAAGAGGAAGTTGTGTGACTGATCGATAATGAACCTTATTCTCCATATGTAACAAAAGAAACTAATAGGGGAATGTAATATGTTTTGTTACTGCAAAAAAACCTGCACAAAGACACTTGCGAACGTTAGCAACCATGTTTGCATCCTTTTCAACTGATTACAGACCTCAACGACTTCATCGCAAAGTTTGCGACGAAATGGCTTTACTCTTTGAATTACTAAATGGGATGCACCCTCTGGGCTTGCTGGACAAGAAACAGCAAAAACCTGGAAGAGGTAAACCATGTCTTAGAGAAGAACTTAACTATATCTCTTAGATGAAAGTAGGGATCCACCGAATCCAGAATTCGGTTATACAGGTCATGGAACTCAGAGGTTACTTATAATATCCTCATATTTTGCAACTGGGGGTACTTAATTTATTATAATACACAAGTTTTAGTGAGTCATGTGACAGAAACTCACCATTTATAACTGATGACATCAGAACTCACCGTTTATAAGGATATAATTTACAAGATATTCATGGCTTTTGTGTATTATATAGAAATATATAGAAAGAAGAGGGTCTGCCTCTCTGCTAATCCCATCCTTTAGGCTTCCAATCTATGCTCTATAACTGAGGTGCTGTGTGTTATTTTTAAAAAGAGGTACAGGAATTGGTTATAAGGAAACTGAGAATTTGTTATCCATTGATGCCTTGGGAGTTAGTAAAGGAGCAGTATTGTCTTGAACTGGGGATGATAAAGGTAGTATATGAGAAAAACTATGCTACAATGACAAGGGATAGCTTGGACATTATATAGGCCTTTAATGCACTCACATATAATGCACCCCTGAAATGGATGTATGAGAAGGAAAGAAACAGCAAAGCAACAAGTTGTCTCAGCTGACCAAAGACAAAACAACAGGTCAATGTCAATGTACTTTCTATATCTAGCCATTTGCCTGGTGTTTTTGGTTAACAGCAGTATCCTGGGCAAAGGGCGTATATGTATATATACATGTGTTATGGAAAAATTATAGAAAACAGATATGTTCCTCCTTGGTGAAGATCTGACATAAACTGGGAGGATCCTGAAAAGATCCACCAAATCTTACTTTATAATCACATGCCTATAAGTGGAATGCAGACTTTTATGTGGTTCAAACCTGCTTTGAAACCCAACATAAGGTTTAAAAAATGCATTTCAAAATTCACCTTTATTACCCCTCCCACACCCAATTTACTGATTTTAGCTTCACTGAGGAGGGGAGTCGGTTTCTGGCCTTACATATAAATGGAGGTTGGAGAACAACAGAACAATATTTAGAACTTACTTTATTTATAACAAGAATAAACATTGGCTGTGTTTCAGATTATCATCACATAACTGGGATTGTTTTTAATTGGACATCAGGATTTTTATTGACTTTTTTATAGGGAGGGATGCACCTCTAACCACTGTAGCCAGACTGTGACTTTCTAAACAGTGATTTTCATCCCATTTTACATTAAAGCGATACTGTCATGGGAAAAAATATTTTTTTCAAAATGAATCAGTTAATAGTGCTGCTCCAGCAGAATTCTGCACTGAAATCCATTTCTCAAAAGAGCAAACAGATTTTTTTATATTCAATTTTGAAATCTGACATGGGGCTAGACATATTGTCAATTTCCCAGCTGCCCCAAGTCATGTGACTTGTGCTCTGATAAACTTCAATCACTCTTTACTGCTGTACTGCACGTTGCAGTGGTATCACCCCCCTCCCTTCCCCCCCCAGCAGCCAAACAAAAGAACGATGGGAAGGTAACCAGATAACAGCTCCCTAACACAAGATAACAGCTGTCTAGTACATCTAAGAATAACACTCAATAGTAAAAACCCATGTCCCACTGAGACACATTCAGTCACATTGAGAAGGAAAAACAGCAGCCTGCCAGAAAGCATTTCATGTGACTGTGCAGGCACAAGTCACATGACCAGGGGCAGCTGGGAAATTGACAATATGTCTAGTCCCATGTCAGATTTCAAAATTGAATATAAAAAAATCTGTTTGCTCTTTTGAGAAATGGATTTCAGTGCAGAATTCTGCTGGAGTAGCACTATTAACTGATGCATTTTTTTAAAAAAAAAACATGTTTTCCGATGACAGGATCGCTTTAAACTAACCTTTGAAGTCCAATATTTGGCCATGGCTCCCCATGACGGATAAAAAGATTATGGATATATGAAAACATTATTGTATGAGCCACTCAACTATAGTTTCTGGGATATCAAAGAAAGCTAATTTGAACCACACCCTAAATTGCATACATTTTTTTAATGTTACTGGTCCTTTAAGATGGGCATTTAGAAGTATCTTTGAGAGCAAAAAAGCATCTACTCCACTACAGGCAGATGCTTTTCCATCATGGCAAGAAAAGCCATTCTCCTTGTAACTAGCAGCAACTTTATTCCCAGCTGCAATAAAACTTTTATAGCAAGTGTTTCTTCAATTATCTCAGACTTAAAAGAGACATATTGAGTTAAAAACAAGAATGTACCAGTACATTATACTGTTTTACATATAAAAGAAATGTGCTGAAAAAAATTGTTTCAGGTTGATTTATTAAATATGTCTGCAAAACCCTACTAGTTGTAACAACATTTAGGCAGCACAGCAGCATTTATAAAACATTATAAAAAAGGGATATCCAGTGTTCCAGTTTTGGCTGGAAAAAATCTTGGGCTGGCTCCACCACGTGTTCCTGTCGTTGTTAGCTTTTGGGGTCATTGACTCCCATTTAAAAACTGGAAATAGGTAGAAGAAATTAAAGAAAACAAAAAATTATTTTAAAAAAACCATTGAAAAAGTTGCTAAGAACAGGGAATTCTATAAATTACAAAAATGTAACTACTAAACTTCCGGTATGGCGCCTAGGGGAATAGACGCACAGTGATCGCGCTCTGTTTGCGCCCTCAGTTCAGTTTATTATTCAGTAAAACTTTACCTTACTTGTCCTCCAGTAATGGCGGGGAACTCTCCCAAAGTCATTAAAAAGTCCAAAAGCTCCGGGCAGCTGAGTCCAGAGGGAGTGAAATTATGTAAGCGAGTGAAATCCAAAATGGCCGACGAGATCTCTCTGGTAACATCGCAACCACTTCAAAACACCTCAGAGTTAAAGCAGCAGGACCTAAATTATAAACTAATGGCATTGGAGGTAGCTAAATTGATTAACCCTACAATTGAAAAGTCAATTGAACTCGCTGTTAAAAACTTACAGGCAGACATTAATAAAATAGCAATACAAATCACCTCACACAGTGATTCACTGGCAGAGCTTGAGGAAAGAGTTTCTTCTATTGAAGACAATTCATCTATAATCAATTCCAAAGTAAGATTTCTGGAAAAGAAAGTGCTAGAATTGGAAAATAAGACTGAAGATCTTGAGAATAGATCCAGAAGGAATAATTTAAGGTTCATTGGCATACCGGAACACCATAAACAGGAATCTCTTATTAACCTAATCTCACATTGGCTCCCAAAGGCTCTTGGATTACAAAAGACTATTCCCAATCTAAAAATAGAGAGAGCCCATAGAGTTGGGGCATTGAGTGATTCCACTAGCCACAGACCTCGTACAGTGTTGGTAAAATTCTTGGATTATTCCGAAAAGTTATTAATTTATCAAACCTATAAAAAATCCAGAAATCTCCATTTAGAAAAGGACAAAATATTAGTTTTTCAAGATTTTTCTTCAGCTCTCTCCAAAAAGAGACAATCCTTCTCTAATGTCTGCCAAACTTTGTTTCATCATGAGGTGAAATTTGCCATGATCTATCCTGCCATCTTAAAAATATTCTTGCCAACAGGCACACATACCTTTGAGGATTTAAAAGAGGCTGAGAGATTCACTTGTCAACTAACTTCACAATCGGTGAATAAAACTTCTCAAGCAACAAGTCCTTATGGGAAACCAAGAGGGGAATCTGTTTATAAAGGTTCAGATCGCCCCACATCTACCAATGGAAACCGAAGAGAGGAATCCACCTTCAAGGGATCAGATCGTTCCACAAGAAATGGAGAAGATATCCCACACATCTCAAGAAAAGTCAGCCCATACAAGAAAAGGGAAAATAAATTCCAAAGTCTTGAACAAAGATCTAGATCCCCTCATTCTAAAAACAACTCCCCCTCTGATCAGTTAAGGATGGAGGCTTAATTTCATCTAATTCTAGGTCACTTATTATTTGATGGGTAAAAGCTGATCCTTCTTTATAAATGAGGGCACAGATAATGCGATTGTCTGGTTAAATTCTTAAAAAGAATTTATTTAGTGCTGTATCCACTTTAGGAAAAAAGTGAAGTTACGGTTATTTACTTTTCATATATGTTTTTTTTTTTTTTTTTTTTTTGTATATGAACAAAGTTATAATAGTTATGTTCATTTATTTGTCTATTCTCTTTATTTGCACAATGATATATATTTGTTACAGTTTCAACAATGATGATTGTTACATATTATACAATGCTAGACTTGCTATATGGTTAATCTTCAGATTATATTTGACAATTCAATACTTAAATGGATAATATTAAAGTAGTTTCCTGGAATTTAAACGGTATAAATTCCCCAATTAAACGAAAAAGAATCTTGCAGTCACTTAAAAAATCCAATACGGATATTGCTCTTCTCCAGGAGACACACCTCAATGACGAGGAAAACAAGAAGTTATGTTCTTATGGTTTTGTTGAAAATTTTTGTTCACCTGCAATAAAAAAGAAAGGAGGTGTTTCAATATTAATTAACAAAAATGTAAAATACCAACTAGTAAAAACATCAAAGGATAATTTAGGAAGATTTATACAAGTAGAAATTCTAATTCAAAATCAGTCATGGAATATTTGTTCGGTTTACGCCCCTAACAATAATAAATCAGAATTTTATCAAGATCTTATCCATAGATTAAATTCTATTAACCCTGCTAATTTAATAGTAGGGGGCGACTTTAATGAGTCACATATTTGGTCTATTGACAAATGCAGTTCAAATATTAAATATTTTCCTATTAAATCTAAATTATTTTCTGATTTGTTAGATCAAACAAGGCTTAAGGATGCCTGGAGGATTTTAAACCCTTCCAGTAAAGAATTTACCTTTTACTCCCATTCACATGGTACTGGTACAAGAATTGATTACATACTTACCTCAGTTAATTTAGTAAGCCAGGTAACTGATGCAACAATAGGACATTTTTCTTATTCAGACCATACACCTATAAGTATTACAATTACTACAAAATTTGTTCCTAAGTCATATATCCCTTGGAATTTCCCTCTATTTCTTACATCTAGACCGGATTTCCAACAGATGCTTAAGGATAAATGGAATACTTTTATATCTGACAACATTGTTCATGCTGATAACCCAATCCTACTTTGGGACACATGGAAAGCTTACATCAGAGGAGAAATCACCTCATTCAAGTCACATTTTACGAAAAAGCTAAATTTAAATATACAAGATTTAAGTCATAAACAAAAAGAAGCTTATGCAGCATTTAAAACTTGTCCTTCACAAACTACTCGCCAGGAGTTTGAGAATTCCATAAAAGAATTGAAATCTTGGTTAAATATAAGAGATTCCATTAATCAAACCTATTATAAAGCCAAATATTTTAATATGAGTAATAAAGCAAACAGGCTGTTAGCCAATATTACAAAAAATTGGTCAAAACTCCATAGTATTTCATCCATTAAATCCTCTAACAACAAATTAACCTATAATCCACAAGAAATAGTAGAGACATTTAGAAAGTATTATGAGGAACTATATTCTCCTTCTTATACTGATCATACTGTGAGACAAGTTATGTTCAGTAAAATAACCTTTCCTAAAGTATCTCAAGTTGATTTAGATATCCTCAATTCACCAATCACTGAGGACGAAGTAAGATCAACAATTTCACAACTAAAAAAATATATAGCTGGGGGCCCTGATGGACTTACTACTTCATTTTATAAGATTTTAATTGACGAAATGTCTCCCTTTTTAACTAAGTTATTTAATTCATTTATTGCTCAACAACAGTTATTACCTTCCAGCTTTAATTCTTATACCAAAGTAATACTCAAACAAGGTAAAGACCCGACCCTTACCTCTTCTTATAGACCAATAGCCTTAATAAACCAAGATCTGAAAATACTAACAAAAATAATTGCTACACGTTTGGCCAGGATTCTTCCAAATCTTATCTCACCAGAACAACGAGGTTTTATTAAAGGCAGATCAGGAACAAACAACATAAGATCCTTAATTAAAGTGCTCTACACAGCAAAGTCACGTAAGATTCTATCTGCCTTGGTGGGAATGGATGCCGAGAAAGCCTTTGATAACATTTGCTGGAAACATCTTAAGGACTCTCTAAAGGCCTTTGGTTTCAGGGGTCAATTCATGAGTTTAATTAATTTATTATACTATTCTCCAACAACCCAAATTATTGCAGCAGGTGAACTTTCTAACACTATAAAATTAGAAAAAGGTACAAGGCAAGGATGCCCACTTTCACCTTTATTATTTAATTTGTCACTAGAACCATTGATCAGATATTTGAAAAATGCAGATTGTTTACCAGGCTTAGTCATAAATAATTCACCCATTCAACTGACTGCATTTGCAGATGATTTGTTATTGATTGTTAAGGATCCTAATAAAAACCTTATAGACATCTTCAATATTCTCCAACAATATGAGTCTATATCAGGTTTCAAGATAAATGTGAAAAAGACAGAACTTATGGACATTTATGGACAAACTTCTTCCAATATACTAAAACACCTTGGTATAGAAAAAAGACAGTCCTTTATTAAACATCTGGGGATCAATCTACCGGCTGACCTTACTCGTTTATATTCTCTGAACTTTCCTCCGATGATAAAAAATGTATTGAATTTATGTAGTAAATGGAAAAATACTCCTTTAAATTTAAAAGGCCAAATTGCTTTTTATAAAATGTTGATTTTTCCTAAAAGCATTTATCCTATCATAAATCTTCCTTTACTTATCAAACATAAGGATATTACTCGATTAAATTCAGGACTCACCCAATTTTTATGGAAAGGAAAACCACCAAAAATAGCTCTTAATAAATTGAACAGTCCTAAAACATATGGAGGATTATGTGTTCCTAATTTCAGATCATTTAATCTTTCTGCTATTACCAGATATATTATTGAGTGGATATCTGAAAAAGGAAAGTACACTAATTTACAATTAGAGTTATTTACAAACCTTCATGAAAATGTGGTAGAACAGTTACATAAACCTCTAAAAAATCAGTCAACAGAAGTAAAAGAAAATCCATTATACAGGGATACACTGGCCGTTTGGAAACTACTGTTCAAGTCAAATAAATTAAGTTATAATCTAACTCCTTTCTTACCTATTGTCAAGAATTCAAGTCTTCCAAGCTCATTTTCTCCACCATTTACCACTTCCTGGAAGCAAAAAGGATTACATTATTTAGGAGACATAATTTCGTCAAATTCAGATAATATCATCAGCTGGAATGACTTTAGTGAAAAATTTAAAATTCCAGAAAATGAAAAGTTATTCTACTTACAGATATCTCATTGGTTTAATGGCTTGAAATGGAAAAACCCAAATTCATCTTATAACTCCCAATGTATTTCTTCGCTAAATAAGATGATTGATTCACAATATCTTAACAAAATTAGGATGATTCAATCTTTAATATGGAATATATCAAATCTCAAACAACATCCCATGGATAGTACTGCAAAAAAATGGTCTAAATATTTACAAACAGAAATTTCTCCAGAATCCTTAGTAAATGGTATAAATAGATTTGACAAACTTATACATACAGAAATTTGGAGAGAGCAAAACTATAGGCTTTTCCATTTAGCATATAAAGGTTTTAATTTTGTTTCAAAAAATAAAAATCTTTTAAACAAATGTCCTAAATGTGATTCGCAGCTTCCCAACTTTTTTCACTTAATTTGGGATTGTTCTTCTATTAGAAAATTTTGGAAGGAGATTGAAAATGTCTTGAATTCAAATCTACTTTCCCAAGTTACATTGTCATCTAAAACAGCTCTATTGAATAACGTTGATGGCTTGGATCTTCTATCAACGTTACGGCAGCCTAAATTTAGGCATAAGTTATATTCGATTATATATACTGAATTAATATTAGCAGCAGCTAAGAGAGCCATTTTCAATAAATGGATTGATAGCAACCCTCCTTCTTTAAAAGATGTGTCTTCTGAGTTGAAAACCCTTTGTTTTAATGAAGCAATTGATTTTACTTTTGACAACAAGAAAAATCGATCTAAATTCTGGTTTAAATGGAAATTATTTATAAGTACTTTATCTCAAATTGACAAAGAACAGTTAGACAAGATTCTATATTCTTTTTCTTAAATTCCAAAGATTTATGGAGTCTATTCTATCAAATGCAAGTCAAGTTAACCCAATTTAATTCTTTTCTAGGTTTTACTTTTATTACCAACTTATTACTCATTGTACTAAATTGTTATTTACAGTTATATAATACTTGAAAATGTATGTATTACTTACCTTAATTATCCTGATATGGTTTTTGTATGTCATTTTTCATTGTATTTACCTAAATTTAAAATAAAATAAAAAAAAAAAAAAATGTAACTACTCCTTTAAATACATTGGTATTTTATTAAACTTGTCGCTGGAGTATTTTCAGGCTGGAAAGTGCCAATGGGAACTGTAGGAGGTGATTATGCACAAAACAGTGCAAAACGTAAAAATATTTAAGGGCTCATTCAAAACGGTAGCACAAAGATAGATGCCGTTGCTGTTCACATTGTTCAAAGATACTCCTTGCATTTCTCTATAGTTGCACATTGTCCAAAGATACTCCTTGCATTTCTCTATAGTTGCACATTGTCCAAAGATACTCCTTGCATTTCTCTATAGTTGCACATTGTCCAAAGATACTCCTTGCATTTCTCTATAGTTGCACATTGTCCATCGATACTCCTTGCATTTCTCTATAGTTGAACATTGTCCAAAGTTACTCCTTGCATTTCTCTCTAGTTGCACATTGTCCATCGATACTCCTTGCATTTCTCTATAGTTGCACATTGTCCATAGATTCTCCTTGCATTTCTCTATAGTTGCACATTGTCCAACGTTACTCCTTACATTTCTCTATAGTTGCACATTGTCCATCGATGCTCCTTGCATTTCTCTATAGTTGCACATTGTCCAAAGATACTCCATGCATTTCTCTATAGTTGCACATTGTCCAGAGATACTCCTTGCATTTCTCTATAGTTGCACATTGTCCAAAGATACTCCTTGCATTTCTCTATAGTTGCACATTGTCCATAGATACTCCTTGCATTTCTCTATAGTTGCACATTGTCCAAAGATACTCCATGCATTTCTCTATAGTTGCACATTGTCCAACGTTACTCCTTACATTTCTCTATAGTTGCACATTGTCCATCGATGCTCCTTGCATTTCTCTATAGTTGCACATTGTCCAAAGATACTCCATGCATTTCTCTATAGTTGCAATTTTTCCCATGATACTCCTTGCATTTCTCTATAGTTGCACATTGTCCAAAGATACTCCTTGCATTTCTCTATAGTTGCACATTGTCCAAAGATACTCCTTGCATTTCTCTATAGTTGCACATTGTCCAAAGATACTCCTTGCATTTCTCTATAGTTGCATTCTGCATCAGCGCATTAGTCATGCGTAAGTGGCCCTATCAAAGCAGGGGATCCCTTGAGCTGCCTCTGCCTTTAATGTTGTGGGTAAAAAAACATGGAGAATTGGATCCCAAAATTGCAGTGGTCTAAATATGACCCTACAGATCACGCACTACAGGGAGGGGGGCTGGTCCTCGGAGGCCACTGCTGGGGGCTGAACGAACCTTACACTACCATCCTTTTGATAGTTGCCGCTTCTTGTGGCTCTCTGGTTGCTGGAAAAAGAGCAGAAATAAATCATTGATGGTTGTGCTAAACACAAGACCATCATTGGTTTTTTATTTTACAGACATATCAGCTAGACCGAGAGAGACAAGCAGCATTGGGAGAAAAGTTTGTGGTAGTTTGCTTGAGTTAGGTAATGCTTTCAGTCTACCCATTAATACAGTGATCTTACTGTCATGTCAAGGGTTAATAGATGTTTGTTGGCCATTTCTGCAGTGATCTTGTTAGCATATCTGGGGTTACCAGAAAACAATATACATGATTTATTGAATGAGAGTAGTGTTGAAAGATTATGATACACTTTATTAATTACAGTTTTCTGCTTTTATATTTCTCTGCAAATTAGCTAAAGAGGAATGCTTTTAGATTGTAAGCTCTATTGCCCGGGACTTGATGATTGTTGGTTTTACCCTTCTATTGTACAGAAGGAACATAAGTAGAATTAAATATATTATTTAAATACCATACACATTGTGGTTGTGAGCAGTTGTGCACACATATGCCTGTACCCTGCAGCAGTTTAAAAACAAAAATGTAAAATTCTACACACTGTGTCTGTGTGTATATGTATATATTATATATATATATATATATATATATATATATATATAGATATATATAGATATATATAGATAGATATATATATATATATATATAGAGAGAGAGATATATCTCTATATATCTATATATATATATATATATCTATATATATATCTATATATATATATATATATATATCTATATATCTATATATCTCTATATATATATACATTCCACCAAGATGTCGGCACTCACGATAAATGGTGTTAATCTGCCTGGGTGCAGAAACAATAACTTCATCCATGACACTCCAAAGGAATCCGCACTCACAGGTCTTAAGATAAATTAAAAATATTTATTTAGAACAAATGACTAACGTTTCGGCCTCTCCGAGGCCTTTCTCAAAGTGATATATATATATATCTCTATATATCCGTATATATATATATATATCTATAGATATATATCTCTATATATCTCTATATATATATATATATATCTCTCTCTCTATATATATATATATATATATATATATATATCTATTCATAGCCCATAGGCCAAGTTGATCCAGGGACTAGTCCATTTTGGAGTCAGGAAGGAATTTTTCCCCCTCTAAGGCATATGATATTGGATCATAGAACTTGGTATCAAGGAGCCGGATAAACAGTATATACAGTACAGGTGTCACAATAATGGTTTAATATGTTTTCTAGACAGGCATATGCCCGGGAAGGATTTGACACTTGATTATATTTGAGTGGTGCATTGGGACAGAATTGTTCTGATTTGTAGATACAACAATAAGAATTAATCAGCCCATGTGTTTCGATAGGTGATATAAACGGAACCATGGACATATTTGGATGTGATTAGATCCTTATTCCAATGAGACTTTACATGCCATCATTAACTCAGTAATTTTGCACCTTCAAATGCTGCTATATATTACCATTTACTTATTAAAAAATTTTCGGACTGGTTTTGGAGCTGCAATACACGGATATCCTTGATAACCTTGTTTTGTGATCTGTCATCTGTATATTTCCTATGTTTTAAGGAGATTAGATGATTCACTATTCTTAATGTTTTTAACATGGTCAGCTTTTTGTACACTTTTTTCACTTTTATATAAGTACTTTTTAACATGTATTTGGAATTTTTGAGACTGAATATGGTAATTTATGCTAACACTTTAATGCAGAACACTGTCGTGAATACTTAATTAACACTGTTCACTGATTGGTCTATGTGTGTATTTATGGATCACGTGATGACATCTGGGTACATCCTGACGACGGTTCAGAGAGAACCGAAACGCGTTGATGTGGGGTAGACTGTAACACTCCAATAAAAATTATTCTTCACAACACCCGTGAGTGCTCTTAAATGATCCAATATGCTATTTCCTGAAGTAGCACCCGGGGCCTGACGCTTTGAGGGTGAGTGCCGGTCCTACTACATGATTATATATATATATCTATATATATATCTATCTATATATATCTATATCTATATATATATATCTATATTTATATATTATTGTGTATGGCTTGAAGGAAAAACACAAAGCTCTTAACCAAAACCTCCACCGGATGGCAGTATTAAATCACACAAGCTTTGTACGGCACTGCATGTGGAGCCAAAACAAAATTCCTATATTGATGAAATAATGGTGCTCACAGCTGTAAAAACCTTTCATGCACAATGAAGAATTGCAAAGTTTAAATAGCATCTCTGTATAATATCAAGGGGTAAAGGTATGTATACACTTAAAGCAGGGATGTCCTATGAGACCCATGAGTTCTAATCTGTGCTCATCTATGCCCTGGAAAGGTGGCCTTCTCTATCAAGAAACTTCCCACCACTGAATAAAAAGTATTATATATACTGCATGATGTGTTGTTAATAGGCTGTGTGCTACGTTTTGAAAATCAGAAGAAATACTTTGGTATAGTCCAGGTCTGAACAGGGATTCCAAATAAGCCCTGGCATTCCAATTACACAGCCCAGATCTCAATCCACACATCCCCAAGCCCCAATACACATGCGTGGTAGGAAGTGATGTAAAATGCATGCGTGTAATGCCACTTCTTACCAATCACACGCAGACCTCACAACATTTGAAAATAGAAAGAGAGACAAAAAGATTTGCTGCACCCATTTTGTGGCCACACCCCCTAATTACCATGTTCATTTTACCTAATTTGGCAGGTTATGAAAGTCTGAGTACATTTCTGTCGTTTTTCTGTGCTATTCGAGTTTTGCTATTGAAAGTGAATTGCCCTTTAAGCTGCAAGTCACAGTTTCCCCAAGAGACCTGCTTATCTTAATTTGTTTATTTGTAATTTGCTTATTCTAAATTGTTACAAAAGTATCCAAGTGCACCTGCCACATATTCTAGGCTCTATGCTTAAAGCCAATTAAGTTTTAGAAACACTGTATAGTTTTCTGGCTGTTCAGTGAAGGAGATCAAAGAGAAAGTCAGGACATTTCAGTAACAATCCGGGACTGGGGGTTGAGCTGTCAAAATCATAACTGTCCCACAAAGAATGGGACAGTTGGGAGGTATGCACACGTACTATGTCACTTCACAGCCTTCCAGGTCACCCTAACTCCTCCGTTGCTGGATGGATCTCCCGCTGGGAGAATTTTATTTTCAATTTGCTTTATTTAACATATAGGCACCTGAGGAGCACCCCCTAGACACAAGCCTATATGGTAAATACAACACATGCCGCAGGCCTCTTAGAGCTCCTACACTTGCACCACCAGGGGTCATGAATGATCCCTCTTGTATGAGAGGGGGAAAATAACAAATCCATTTTTAAAACTGAAAATTTCGAAAATTGGTGAAAAACAATGAAATAGAAAGTAGATAAAAAAGGATTTGTTTAAGGTATACTATTTGAAAATGTTTCTGAAGATTCTCATTCATCCAGGTCATGGTATGTCTGTAGAAATAAGTCAAATCAACTGGACTTGCTGTGTTTTTTTCAAAGGGATTCTGTCATGATTTTTATGGTGTTTTTATTTCTAAGATACACTGTTTACACTGCAAATAATTCACTCTCCAATATAAAATGTCATTCATGAACCAGCAAGTGTATTATTTTATAGTTATAATATTGGTGTGTAAGCGCCATCTCAGGTCATTTTGCCTGGTCATGTGCTTTCAGAAAGAGCCAGCACTTTAGGATGGAACAGCTTTCTGGCAGGCTGTTGTTTCTCCTACTCAATGTAACTGAATGTGTCTCAGTGGGACCTGGATTTTGCTATTGAGTGTTGTTCTTCAATTTACCAGGCAGCTGTTATCTTGTGTTAGGGAGCTGCTATCTGGTTACCTTCCCATTGTTCTGTTGTTAGGCTGCTGGGGGGGGGGTGGATATCCCTCCAACTTGCAGTAAAGAGTAACTGAAGTTTATCAGAGCAGAAATCACATGACTGGGGGCAGCTGGGAAACTGACAATATGTCTAGCCCCATGTCAGATTTCAAAATTAAATATAAAAAATCTGTTTGCTTTTTTGAGAAACGGATTACAGTGCAGAATTCTGCTGGAGCAGCACTATTTTGAGAAAAAAAATGTCCGGTGACAGTATCCCTTTAAAGAAGTCTCACCATGAGAATAATGAATTGAGAAAGCCAGTGGGTGACTGGTGAAATGTCTTCATGAGAAACACAGCATGTCCAGTTGATTTGACTTTCTTTAGGGTAAGGACACACTGGACAATTTGTCGCCAACGTTTTAAAAAAGTAAATCGCGGCGACAAGACGATCATCTTTTTTGAATAGACGATTCACAGCGACTATTGGCACAGAGCGATTTGTATCCCATTACTCTGTGCGGTACGTGCTCCACCCAAACCGGAAACGGTTTGTGCTTCCCGCTGTAACCTGGTGTCTTTGCGTTCTTGCGTCATTGCGATCGCATTGTAATTTGAATACAATTGCTGCTACTTATCTGTATGTGTGTGCGTGTCTAGGAGATTTCAGTGCTTTTCTAAGTACATGCTATTTCTGATAAATCACTTGGAAAAGGGTCTCGGTGCGTTTCGGAGCTACAGGTGATTCACAAACGCGCTGTGGGCATAGGAGCTGGTGTCTTTCATTTGGTTTTGTTCAGAGACAAAACGAGCGATATGTCACCGCGATTTGCTTTTTAAAAACGTTGGCGACAAATCGTCCAGTGTGTCCTTACCCTTAGATTTCTACAGAAATACTATTTGGAGATGATAAATCTTGGGAAAATAAACTGTCCATTTAATTGGCTCTTTATAGAAATGCGCCCCTGCCTCACGCTTATTGCTCATAACCTTATTTAATGTAAATCTCTCTGGCTGACCTGGTGGGCCTCCCCTCAGAAATGCTTGCTTAGCACAATTACATAACCAACACTGTTTCCCACTGGGTGGCAGCAGTGGCTAAAAGGTCCTGTGTGCCATTAGTTATTAACAGCTACAGTTCTGTTTTATCAACTGGAATTTCTGCTTCTTTAGTGCAGGACGCTGCTCTTGTGTCTTCTGCCCTAGTGATCCCACCTCTCAACACTGGGTCGGTCACCTCTGGTGAGGGGCCTTAGATTGTAAGCTTCACGCGGGCAGGGACTGAAAAAAAAGCAGTCTGTATGTGAATGTGTTGGCTGTATATAAAAATATAGGATGATAGTAACAATAATTGAATTACAAACTTTCTTTATTAATTTAATCAAAGCATCACAGAGCTGTGCATGCTAACATATGCACTTACTAAAAAAACAGGTGTGGAACATGTCATCCAGGATGCTCACGACCCTGGGGTTTCCAGATAAGGGATCTGTCTGTAATTTGGATAACAATACTTCCAAATTCCAAAAATCCAAATTTTTCTGATTATTTCAATTAAAAAAGCCCGACCAAACTAGAATCTACAATTGGACCTTGTTTAATATAAAAAAAAAAATCCTTATTTAATTGGATCGGGGACAAACATGAAAAAATAGAGAGAAAAATACTTTTTTTCCCCAATTTGCTCAATTTTTTCCCCAAAAAAAAGGCCTAATTCTAGCTCAGAAACTTCCAAATAGGATAGGGACCTCTCCCATAGACTTATGTACGTATATACAACCTCAGTAGGTCTGAAATGCCGGATTTTCGGATTCAGACTTTTTCTATCCCCGGGGTATAATAAATTTTGAAAAATTCAAGTTTTTTCTTCCACCAAAAATTCGGATTTTATAGTAAGAAAAACACGAACTTTTGCGCATTCGGACTTTAATAAATAACCCCTTGAGTCTACTAAGAAAAACATTTAAACTTTAAAGTTTCGCCTTCAATAAGAATTTATCATATCTTAGTTGGGATCAAGTACAAGGTACTGTTTTATTATTACAAATAGAAACAAGATCATTTTTTAAAAATGTAAATTATTATTGGATTAAAATGGAGTCTGTGGGAGATGTTCTTCCCATAATTCGGAGCTTTCTGGATAACAGATTAAACTAAAATTGCCTATAATTCACTACTTTATTCTTTGTGGCAAATTGACTTCAGGCGCAAACATGTTTGCTGAATAACTTCATGGATACCATTTCCTTGATTCACGGAAGTGTCGTGGTACTTAGATTGTAAGCTCTACAGGGCAGAGACCTCTTCCCTTCTGTTCTTTGGCTTAGCACGTGGCTTTGTAACTCTATATATTATTTTTTATTGCAATATGTGTTCCACCTATCTGAACTGTTATGGCATCTGTACTATTACTGTACTGTATGTGTACTGTTAACTGAATTGTAAACAAAAAAAAGTGTGCTTCCACTGTATTGTTTGATTACTGTGGGAGACCATGTAAAATGTACAAATATCCTCTATCCAGCATTAAAGTGATGTTAAATAAGGCCAATACAAAGCAGGTTTTTTGGGGTTTGGGTTTATAGTAGCTTAGACCCCCTGCAAGTCAGAAACAATTCTGGGGATGTTTAAATAATATAACATAGGACATTGACTGTTATACCAGAAACAGCAAACAGGTGGCGCTGTTTGTCTGTCCCATTTGCAACACCAGTTCTTTGTAAGCTGTTCCAGGAACGAAATTGTTACTGTGTGCATAGCTATAAGTACCTATCAAATCCTCAGTGTTCTCACGCCACTAATCCATAAACCAGGCAGTAGGGCAGTATAGGCTAATAATGATTCCTCACATCAAATATTTCACAGATCTAAAAGAATATCATATTGTGCACACTTTGGGGTTCACATAATAATAGCTAGCAAAGGATTGCAATATAATTTGGGGGTTAATTTCCCATGGGAAACACTGGGATGAAAATTGTACAAATATAAGGTTACTTATTGTGATGATATTTTAGATATCTGGTGACTATACATACCTCGCAGCTGTCACGTTTTCAGCAGGACAGTCACTCTTTTAACAGCTCAACCCACAGTCCCGCTTTTGTACTGAAAAGTCCAGACTTTCTCTGCACTTAACAGCCAGAAAAAGATACAAAGTTCCTAACTTAATTGGCTTTTGGCAGAGAGCCCAGAACAGCCACTGGGTGCTGCTAACTTTTGTAACAATTTTGAGATAAGCAAATAAGTAATTGTAACAATTTAGATAAGGAGGTCCCTTGGGAAAGGTTAGACTCACAACTTAAAGTGCAATTCACCTTTATTAGCAAAACTGTAATAACTGGGAAAAAAACACAGAAATATGTTCAAACTTTCATAACCTGCGAAAATTTTGTAAAATGAACATGGTAATTAGGGGGAATATGTTCTTGTCCCTCTTATTTCCAAAATGTTGGGAGGTATGACTATAGGTGGTGTTTTTCAACAGGTCTGTGAAGGAATATCCAAATCATTTTAGGACTGCTTAACTTTTGACATAAAGCACTTTCAATGTTTATCAGTCAGCACCCAACTGGGGCCCTTATTCCTGGGTTCTCCAGCAGTTGCAGAGTAGGCTTCCTATAACACCTGATCAATGATAGAAAAATGTCCAAAATGGCTTCAAGTAAAACGATTTTGAGCATTCCTTTAAGTTGTCAAGTAGCGTCATATTACAGATATAAGATCCAATATGTGGCCATCTCCCATAGACTCAATTTTAATTAAATAATTCACATTTTTCAAAATGATTTCCTGTTTCTCTGTAATAATAAAACAGTACCTTGTACTTGATCCGAATTAAAATATTAATAATTCTTATTGGTTACAAAACAATCCTATTGGGATTATTTCATGTTTAGCAGACTTTTTTAGACGGGGATCCAAATTATGGAAAGATCCCTTATCTGGAAAACAGCAGGTCCCGAGTATTCTGTATAACAGGTCCCATACCTGTATTATTCTATATATCACATGTTTTTCTCTTAAGTAGGTGCTTCCCTTAAAATTGGTCAGGTAAAAAGAAGGTTAAACCAACTCTGATACATTAGGTTATAGACTTCAGCTAAAATAAATTGCTTCATTTAAAGGCCATATATCAGTCCAGAAACTCGCTGGAGAACGGGGTGCCTCTGTCTGGCTGCACCATGCTTCCCTGGACATGATATTACTTTTCAATAAATTGTCTGAACGGCAAAATCTGAAAAAGTGACTTTTCCTGCATCTTTTTTCTTTTTTTTGTGTCTTTCTTGCTTTTCTAACACTGAAATCCATTGTGTTGTTGGATTCCCTTAACTGCGGCCTAAATCTTAGGTGTGCAATAATTTATATAGCATGTGAGCTATTATCCTTTAATAAATCAGTATTTCATTGTAGCGAGAAGGGCTAAACGGAGACTTCTTTTTTTTTTTTTTTGTATGGAGTCTTATTGCTGACTTATTCTGGGTAAGTTATTTTGAGTTTCAAGTGAATTGATTCTCTAACCTTAAAGGACTTTATCATAAAAACAATATAGTTCAGTTTATGCCTCTGTATTGCTATTGTCCTACAGAAAAGTGCCTTGTTGGGAAGGTTATGGGGGAGAAATCCATTTTTTAATATTACATTTACCTTTTCTACTTGCTTTTGGGTTGAAAAGGAGTACTGTGATTAAAATGTATTTTTCTTTTTAGGAACAAAATGTGTGGCTTCCCCGGCATTTTGTATATTTTTGGGGTGGCTCACAAATAAAAAAAAAGAAAATAATAGGGACCTCTATTTAATAGGATACGACAGGCAGGCAAGAGTGTTGCAAACAAACCGGACCACATTATTGAACAAATAACCTTATTAAGAGCAGTGCTCTTTTCTGTAGAGTATGTTAAAAGATAGGGTGTTACGTAGTCTAATAAGAGAGAGAGAAACCAGTCAGGTTTTTCCTTTCACTGCACTATACCAGTTGACTTCTAACTGGCTACTACTGGTTACAGGGCAAAGGAAAGTTTTGCCTGTATTGCTGCAAAGCTCCTGACTGGGATATCTTATCTCATTTAGGAAAGATGCAAATATACTAGGAGTTGAGTACTAATGATACTGATAAGCCTCTACCAGGAAGAGCAGTTTTGGGCTACGTTCACATATGCCCAATCAGCTTTTTGATGTGCCTGCACCCAGAGTACTGGGGCATTTACTCTGGACCTTTGGGCTAGAGACATACTACGCGGATCTCGGCCTGCGGAAAAATGCAAGAGGAGAATCTGCTGACTCTCTTCTGTTGCTCTGCGTGCACCCGGAATCATTGCTTCCACTCAGGTTGGGAAGATTTTTTTAAATCTCGCATTTTGGCACTGAAAACCATAAAATTTGCTTGCACGTGAATGGAGTTAATGATTTCGGGTGCAGCCAGCGCAGGAGGAGCGGATTCTGTGACCTTTGGCTAGGGCCAGTCAAATCGGATATTGGCCTGTAGAGAAACGCAGGCGTTCAGAATCGCCCAGTGTGCCCTTACCCTTACTGTTGTACTGCAAGTTGGAGTGATATCACCCCCTCCCTTTCCCCCAGCAGCCTATCAACAGAACAATGGGAAGGTAACCAGATAACAGCTCCCTGCACAAGATAACAGTTCCCTGGTAGATCTAGTAATGTGCGAATTTGTCCCATTTCGCTTTGCCGAAAAATGTGAATTTTGATGCCCACGTCAATTCTGATGCTCACATAAATTTTGGTGCTGGCGTTAAAGTCAATGGGAGTCTGAATAATGTTGACACGCAACAGTTTTGACACAAGCAACTTTACCGACGCACGTCCAAAATGTTTTGATGGCAGTGAATTTTTTCACCCATCACTACTCAATAGTAAAATCCAGGTCCCACTGCGACACATTCAGTTACATTGAGCAGGAGAAATAGCCTGCCAGAAAGCAGTTCTGTGCTGGCTCTTTCTGAAAGCACATGACCAGGCAAAATGACCTGAGAAGGCTGCCTAAACATCAATATTACCACTAATAAAAATACACTTGCTGGTTCAGGAATTCAATTTTATATTGTAGAGTGAATTATTTGCAGTGTAAACAGTGTCATTTAGAAATAGAAACTACCATAAAAATCGTGACAGAATCTCTTTAATCATATGACATATTAGACCATTCAAGGCTCTCACTGATCATCATTTAACTTTAAAGTCTTCAAAAAAAGTGCTTTCCAGAATGCAACAGCGTAGTGCTAAACTATTGTTTAACAAGCAATATTACACCTGGAAGTGTAGATTTTCTTCCGGAACCCTGTGAATTTTCAAACCCGTTACATTTATTGCATTTCACTGTAGTCTTTCTACAGCAATGTTTTGTCCATGGAGTGTGAAACAGCGATACCTCCTAGTCTTCTGTTCGCAGGAGTATGACAATTGCTACTGTATGAGCAACACCCCTGATGTGTTAAGCACATCATTAGCAAGTGCTAGCTGATACCTCAACGTGTTCTGCATTTGTTAGTATCAAACTTTATTCTGCCAACTGAATGGGACCTTCCCCTCCAGGTCTTCCCAGGGTGCTTTTGCTCTCTTCTTGGAGGAGAATAATGTAGATATTTTTCCATTTGCACCCCTAATTGGAATGCATGATAGATATTGTCCTGCACCTTGGACACATGGTAGATGTTGTACAAGTCCTGGAACAGCTTGGTTTAGGCAGAAGATACATTCTTATCCTTAATTCAAGGCATCTAAAAGTAATGAGATTTCCAGGGGGATGGCATCTGTTATAAGGTGTAAGATTCAGGTCTGATCTACTATAATATATATTGTTTAAAATACTTCTGGCTTGACTTTGGACCTGAAAGTATTTTACGCCTACCTAAGAAATTCTAAGGTTAATTAATTTCCAACGTTAAAAGGAAGGATTTTCTTACATCCCTGCGTTTGATTGCTAGTGCTAATCTGATTCTCAGCTCGGGGTACTTCCTATCCAAGGACATTCCTGCACCCTGAAACAATGCTCATAATTTCTGAAATGACAACTAAATTTAGACTGTGGTGGTTTCTACACCTCGGCTATGCGCATATGGCACCTTTTAAGCCAGTTGCTGACTACAAGAGCACCTCGCTCCCCATGTAATCTGAAGATTAGCACCTATTAGTGTGTTACTTAACATCTTGTTAAAAACAAAGTCAGATATTTTACAGTTCTTGGCTGGGAATGCACTGACTGATTGATGACATCCTGTGGAAACATTTCAACAGTAAAATCTATTTCTCAATTAGCAGCGACTTTCCTGCAAATCTCAATCGCATTCGATGACCCACTGGACGAAAAATTAGCATGCTGCTGAAACTGGGGCGAGTTAGCATATTAGCACCATGCCACTGAGTATCGCTCTCATCACGTCAGGGTATCACATGGAACAAAAGGGGGTGATTAATGTCCATAACAGAGACGTGGGGTTACAGAACACATACGTCCATAAGAAAACACAAAGGGTAACTTCCTTCTGATGATTTTATTGGTGTAAAATTCCCAGCATGTACAGGGCATTTTTACAGAGTGAAGTAATCATTTCAATAATAAACTTGGTATTGAAATACTATTTTTTCTATCCTTGCTCCCATGCTGGTTTAATTAAGCTGTAGATCTGTGCCTTTTAATTTACATTAGAAATTGATTTGTTAATTTTCTATCTTGGCATGACCTGCCTGTGAGGTCTCTCACGGATGCTTATTGGCACTCCCAATTCTGACCACCCAGCATGGACGGGGTACTATAGTACAGGTATGGGACCTATTATCCAGAATGCTCAGGATCTGGGGGTTTCCGGATAACAGATCTTTCCATAATTTGGATCTTCATACCTTAAGACTACAGGAAAATAATAATAACATAACACGATAACAGCTGCCTGGTAGATCTAAGAACAGCACTCAATAGTAAAATCCAGGTCCCACTGTGACACATTCAGTTACAGTGAGTAGGAGAAACAGCAGCCTGCCAGAAAGCAGTTCCATCCTAAAGTGCTGGTTCTTTTTGAAAGCACATAACCAGGCAAAATTAACTGAGATGGCTGCCTACACACGTGGCAATTGAGATAAATGCAAAGGCTACAGATAATATGGCAGGTGCCTTGGGTACCAGAGTAGTTGGTTCTAATACCCACATTATAACATAAATATTGTATACATAATAGACTGTCAGAATAATTTATTGGTTAAATAGAGATTATCTTGAATGATATTGAACATGATATGGATGTACCAGTCAAAATAAAATTATATTGAAGTTGAATAAAATCTAAGATAAATGATATGTATCTATGTTTGGCGATAAGAGCACTGTGAATGGACAAAAACAGCAGCAAAACGTATATCCATCACAAACTGTACTGTAAGAGCCCTCCCCATAAAATAACAATAAAAGTCCTGGTGATGAATATTTAGGAACAGTAATCAGATTTACAAAGTGTGGTAAATGATCAGTGATTCTTCTTCTTTTTTTATGGTGTGGTCATATTCCACAGTTATTTATAGAGTTTATTCAGCATTCCCTGTCCCTGTAGGGCTTACAATCTGAGGTTCCCATCCCATTAACACACACTAGGGTCAATTTCATCAGGAGCCAATTAAAGGAACAGTAACACCAAAAAATAAAATTGTCAAAATATAAAGTACTGTTTCCTTGCACTGGTACAACTGGTTGTTTGCGTTAGAAACACTACTATATATAAACAAGCTGTTGTGTAGCCATGGGGCAGTCATTCAAAGCACAGGTTAAGTAGAAAATAAAAGATGCTTTCTGTAGAATCCCATCGAAGATTACCGAAAGTGAAGAAGATGGCACCCGTGAGCTCCGCTCACTCTGCATTTGCAGTCACTATTTCAAGAGGGGACAAAATCCTGGGGTAAGGTTGTGCAGGGGGAGGCAGGGAGGGGGGCCAGTGGGGACTTAACATTGCGGGGAGGTTAGTTCTCCTTTAAAGGAGAAACAAACCCCTTATTAAAAACCCTACCCCACATAGACCCCCCTCCCTTCTTTGCTCCAGCGTAGTCACGGAAGATGGCTGCCGCGAACTCCGATTCCTGAATCTGCACCGAGGGGTAAGCAAAAAAGGGCATTTGCCCCGAGTAGCAGCTAGGCTGGAGGGAGGGGGGTCTATGTTGGGTAGGGTTCTTTTTAATAAGGGGTTTGTTTCTCCTTTAAGGATTAATGCTGCCTTAGGGACTGGACCTCAGCCTGCACCCTTTCCTTGGCAATCCACTCCTGTGCAGATGGTCCTACTATACTGCACATGCTCCAATTGCAGTAGAGCCAGTTTCCTCTTTAGCCTAAAGTACCTGATGCCAAACTAAATTTATTTTATATGGTAAATATGGCCTTGAGCAAAAGGGGGCAGGAAAGATACTGCTCCCCCCCTAAATTTGGAAACATGATTAAATAATTAAACATTATTCTGTAACTGTGCTGTGACCATAATCAGTTTTTCTGGACAAGGGGCCCGGGGCGCTCTAAGGTGTTCCCTACCACAACACATCCTGAACTTAGAAGAACTGTAAATATTGATGTTCTTTTCTGAATGAAAATATGTAGAAAGTAAAAAGCATGTTGGCACAGGGATCCCTGTATAAAGATAACGTTCTATCGGTTTTTGTCTCATTACATTGACGAGTGGAGAGAGAAAGACAGAAGGTTGTCTCGCTGTCCATATCCCTCCCAGTCCGACTGTAAGGCACCTGACTGATCATTTCAGAATAGTCATTCATCATGGCTTCCTGTCTGGCCCGAGACCTCTCCTCAGTGCACAATTCCAAAACCGTCCATCTTGAAAAGTTTAAAAAAAAAGAAGCATGGGGAGAGAAGAACAGAGCGGCGTGTGGAGACTTCCAAATATGTTTAGACCTTCTCAGTAGGTGGGAATGGAATAGGTCAGCTCTGAGGTATCCTGGCTGAAAAAAAACACAAGTTCCAATAAAGAAGTTCATGTGAGGCAGCTGGGAAACGGCAGACAAAAGGAACTAATTCACAATAACCTGAAACATAGCAGCCAAGTGAAAAGCTCCTCTGGGCAACCATAAAACTTAAGAAAAGTTGCGAATAAGAATAGCGTTCACTCACCCACCCTTTTAACCTTGCCCTTTCATGCTGCCACCTCCCAGAACTGTGTTGCTGTTTACCCAGACAATTTTCATGGGTTTACTAATTGCCCCATCAACCTTCCCCCTTTATTTTGTGACTGGATATTAAATGCTCCGTTTTATTTTGGCCCTTTGCAGAAAGCGAGATGAAACAAGACGTGATTTTTCTTTGTGCCGACGTGTCATTATCTATAACCTTTTGACCTTCACCTCAGAAAAAAGGGGAATTCTTCTCTTTCAATTCACACCTATGTACCAAGTGTTTATGGTGATATTTCTGCTCAAAGCAAGATAATGGCAGACACACAGTTTCTCGCCCGACAGCAGCTTTATTATGGAGAGCTTTGTATAAAGCCAGGACACAATGGGGGTCATTTATAAAGTTTGCGCATATTTTTCGCAAATGATTGTATTGCGCATGTTTTTTCCTGGGCACAAATATATTGCACTGCTCTGCCCGTATTTCCGGTTTTTGCGAATTCGCATTGTGAATAAATTTTCGCAAATGCCGCCCAAATGAGACGGAAGTTTGCGCGAGCGCACCCAATGTGCGAGGTTGTTGTGCGTGAAAATAGCGTTGACACCTACTTAACTTCGCAGTTTGCGAAACTATTTTGCAAATATTTTATCCGCCACCAAAGTTGTGGCGTAATTGAGTCGCAGAGTGTGCACATAAATATTCGCAATTTGCGAATTGTGACATATTTAAAAACTCCTATAGACATTCGCATTGTGAAAAAATAAATTCGCAATTCTGTTTGCACCCTCTTGTTCAGCTTTATAAATATATCCATGCGCAGGGCAAATATATTCACTTTGCGAACCAATCTGCCCTGCGCAAACTTTATAAATGACCCCCAATGTCTCACAACGGCACAAGGCCTGAGAACTGTGTGTGACACACTGGGGGTCATTTATAAAGTTTGTGCAGCGCATATTGTTGTATTGCGCATGTTTTTTCCTGAACGCTAATATATTGCACTGCTCCGCCCGTCTTTCCGTTTTTTGCGAATTCGCAGTGTGAATAAATTTTCGCAAATGGTGTGCAAATGAGACAGTAGTTTGCGTGAGCACAACCAATGTGCGAGGTTGTTGTGCGCAAAAATATTGTTGATGGTAACTTAAATTCGCAGTTTGCGAAACTGTTTTGCGAATATTTTATCCGCCGCCAAAGTTGTGGCGTAATTGAGTCGCAGAGTGTGCGCATAAAGATTCGCAATTTGCGAATTGTGACATATTTCATTCGCATTGTGAACTAAAAATTCGCAATTCTGTTTTCACCCTCTTATTCAGCTTTATAAATATAACCATGTGCAGGGCAAATATATTCACTTTGCGAACAAATCTGCCCTGCGCGAAGTTTATAAATGACCCCCACTGAAGTATAAGTCAGCTGATTTTGCCTTCAGTTAAAGGGGCGGTTCACCTTTTAAGTTAACTTTTTTAGTATGTCATAGAATGGTCTTAAATTTTTAGTTTATAGTTTTTGAATTATTTGCATAAGCTGGATCCATTCCAGCTTTCAAATGAGGGTCACTGACCTCAGTTAAAGTATAATGCTCTGTAAGGGCAGAGACAGACGAGAAGATTTGGGGAGATTTAGTCGCCTGGTGAAAAATCGACTCTTCTTCGGGTGACTAACCCCCCCGAACTGCCTCCCCGCCGGCTAGAATCTAAATCTCTGGCGGGACGGCACTCGGAACGCTTAGTTTTCCGAAGTCGCCCAACGTTTCCTCGTGAGGCAACTTCGGACGACCTTGAAAAACGAAGCGCTCCGAGTGCCATCCTGCCAGCGATTTAGACTCTAGCCAGCGGGAAAACAGTTCAGGGAGATTAGTCACCCGAAGAAAATGCGATTTTTTTGCCGGGCGACTAATCTCCCCATATCTTTTCATCTGTCTCTGCCCTTTTGGCTACAAATGTTTTGTTATTGCTACCTATTTTTTATTAACCTTGCTATTCAAGTTCATTCCTAATCAAATAGCTAAAAGTCTCTGATCAGTGGCAGAACTACCGGGGGAGCAGGGGGTGTGAGCGGACCAGGGCCCCCCAATAGACCGTGCACTGCTGACAAATGCAGCTGTGCGTCAGGCACCAGGGCCCGCCCCCCTCTAGTGACGCTTCTGTCTCTGATTCAAACCAATGCATGGTTGCTAGGATTATTTGGGCTTTAGCAGATTGTTAACATTGCAAACTGGAGAGCTGCCAAATAAAAAGCTAAATAACTAAAAAAAACACAAATAATTAAACATTAAAAACAACTGCAAATTGTCTCTGAATATGATTCTCGGCAGCATACAAAAATGTAAAAAAACTCAAATCAAAAGGTGCACAACCCCTACAGAGGGCAAGGCATGTTCAGATGTATTCCATATCTTTTTTCATCATTCCTGAAATGTGCTTTTAGTATCTACTATGTCAACTGTTGACTCTTCAACTCACAGGGGTCATTTGCACCGGGTGCAGTCCTCCATGCCTTTTGCACTTTACACTGCTTTAGAATAATTATGGTACAACCTTGTCTGCATTTTGCAGCGCTGTATTCAAGAGTTGCATGAGGCATGTATGTACAGTATGGGACCTGTTATCCATTATCTGGATAACGGATCTTTCCGTAATTTGGATCTTCATGCCCTAAATCTACTAGAAAATCATGTAAACATTAAATACACCCAATATGCTGGTTTTGCTTCCAATAAGGATTTTATTATATATTAGTTTGGATCAAGTACTTTGTTCCATAAGATTTTCGGACCGTGTGTATATTGCCTCGACATTTTTGGTGCCATGGCGATGGGTCATTTAGTCGACTGGACAGGTTAAAAGATTTCTGGCGGCTAAAGATAATATCTCTGTCTCATGTATTGCCTATGTGATATCAATGGGTATCACTACTATGTGTCGGACATAACCTTCATACGATTGCTGTCTTTGAATTAATGATCAGAATATTTTCTGAATTGTTCTTTGTATTACTTTATTTAATCTGAATGGTTAGTTGTAGGTCGGGAGATTGCAGCGAACAATCATGCGTCAGACATAAGGATATATCTGCACATCTATGGCCAGCTTTAGGCTAGGACCAGATGATGTTAAGCAATGTGGATTCTTTGCTTCCCTGTTGCTCCCCTTGCCTTATCAACTATGGGAAGATTTTGGCGCCAAATGAAAAATGTCGCATTTCAGAGCCGAAATACACTGCTTCTGCCTGCGCAGGAGCAGAAACAATGCTTCCAGGTGCAGGCAGACCAGAAACGGAGGAGCATGGGGGCAGCACATTCTCGGCCTGTATGATCCGACATCGTCTTGCCCTGGCCTAAGTCTTCCAAGTAACCAACCTCCAGATCTTATCTTGGATGAATTGTTTGTAGGACAATTGTCGCGGGTCAAAAACATTTTTGTCGTCCATAGACTTCAATGCATTTCGTAGAATCTTCACCGTTTCGCCCATCACAAATGGCACTGATGGGTTTGTTCAGTTTTTGATTTAATGCTTATATTGGAATTTTGATCCAAAAACCCCATGTATAAGTTTGTTGGTGCTACATAATCTGATCTGTGCAAAGATCTCAGAAACCCTGTCATCAAATGTGTTGTGAAGCAATGAACACATGTAGCTGCCACATTTTTGCACAGCAGGCTTGGAATTTGTGCTAACACAATGAAACAACGGGGATAAAAAAATGCAATTTCTTTTTGTTTTAAAAAAGTATCCATAGCCAAAATATCTTGTGCATAATCAGCTTGGATATAATCTGAAGCACAGGGACTATGTCTACAAGGTTTGACATTATGTTGGGTAATATTAAGTCAGATATGGCCAACGGAATTTCAACACCAGAGCCGACTGCATTCCCGAAAATCAACACTCCCATTTTTTAAATGGAAAAACTTCACTATATTTAATAACATGTTTTGAGGTTAAGATCAAACGGAAGGTGTTGAAAGAAGCAGAGTGGAAATGCTTGTAGAGGTGGGTTCAGAATTCTCTTTTTCGCTCAAGTCCTGCAGTCCTTAAACTCTATTCTATTTATGTAACATCTGACTAAATCTGACGCCAGCAATCCCAGGTGTTAAAAATATTTAATGCCCCCTTTAAAGTAAAGAAAAGGTTTCTGATATCCAGCAAAGAAAGCAACTCCAAGCTGGCAGAGATATTTCTAAGTCTTGTTAACTTTGAAATTCCGTAGCTGGTCCTGGATTGTACTTTCCCTTGCTTCTTATGGGACCAGTGCCAACTATATAACCTGCTGCAATAATTTCAGCTCTTGTTTTTATCCTTAATTAAGTCCAGTGCAGTTAAACACCTGCTATAACTGTCAGAAACAAAGGCTGTACAGTATATCAATAGGGCCCCAAAAATGGGCCCAGATGCTTTTCATACAAAAGAACATTTGCCTCCATAATAAAATAAAAAAAAAGGCATGGCTTGCAGTTAAAGTTCATTTTAAAGCCAGCGGCGAAACCAGGATGCAGCAAACACTGCAGTAGCCTTTGGTCTGTAAGGCTAGTGACACACGCTAAGATTCCAGGAGATTTAGTCGCCCGGCAACATATCACCGCTTCTTCGGATGACTAATCTGCCTGAAAAGCCTTCCCACCGGTTAGAATGTAAAACGCTGGCGGGACGGCACTCTGATCGCTTCATTTTCCAAAGTCAACCGAAGTTTCCTTGCGAGGCAACTTCGGAAAGCTATGTGCTCCAAGTTCCATTCAATTCTAGCCGACGGGAAGGCTTTTCAGGGAGATTAGTAGCCTGAAGAAGAGGCGATTTGTCGCATGCGACTAAATCTCCCTGAATCTTAGCATGTATCACCACCCTTAGTTATTGTGAGAGACTTGGCATTATATATTCATGGAGGGCGTCAGGGCCTGATTCTCTCTGTACATTTTGCATCTGGATTTGTGGATTGATATAAAGTGGCACATGATTGTCTTTATTGGTGGCAGTGCCAGATGCCCAGTATTTCTTAATTTTGCAGTCTTGTCTTACTATACCCTTGCACAATTGTGGTAAGTTCCAAAAGGCCATTATTTATATACAGTAACTTAACTGCCAATCTGCAGAGCATCAATGCCCCCCTGGGATTTCAAGGTAAAAAGACTGTCCTTATTTTTAAAGCATAGTCCTAGCTGCAGGCCTGTGCCCTGAGTCTTTTTTTAAAAGCTAGAAACGCCCCTGTTAATTGCATTGTCCCTCCTGATGATGGTGTTTATGGGCGTATCTAATGAGGCATGAACCAATTTGCACATACCATGCACGGGGCGGGGAGGAGATAATGAAAGTGCCCAGCCACACCACCAACTTATCTGATGGTTGAGTTTTTAACTCAGTGGTTGGGTGCAAGGCCAGTGCTTGAATTGGGAACCAAAAGGTGAAGGGATGGTGTGTGTGGCATGTGTAGCCCTGCCCACAGGAGAAAGCCACGCCTAGAGGATAGCAGACATGATGGGAGAGATCAGAGCATTATAAATGGCAGAACAGAGGAGTGACTACAGCTGTGTGAGTACTAGGGATGTAGCGAACTGTTCGCCGGCGAACTAGTTCGCGCGAACTTCGACTGTTCGCGTCCGCCGCAAGTTCGTGAACGTCGCGCGACGTTCGCCAATAGGCGTTCGCGTCAAAATCGTTCGACCATTCGACCATTCGATCGCTAAAATCGAACGATTTTCGTTCGAATCGAACGATCGAAGCCATTGGATTGAATGAAATCATTCGATCCAACGGCTTCGATCGTTCGATTCGAACGAAAATCGTTCGATCGAACGATTAAAATCCTTCGATCGTTCGAATCGAACGATTTTCGGATGTTCGAAGTTCGCGAACTGTTCGCATTTTTTGCCGATGTTCGCGAACGGCGTTCGCGAACACATACACGGCAGTTTGCTACATCCCTAGTGAGTACACAAACACACAATGCAGAGATTCAATTCTGTAAGAAATAGTATGTAGGGTAAATAAAGTGCTTCCTACGTGAGTGGCATGCCATCTGAGACTCTCCTCGGAGTAGACAAGAGCAGACATTCCAGTCCAGACACAGGTTCTCCCGACCAACCCGCACTTTGGCGTGCACGCTTAATTTGCATTCAAACATTTGGGCAGGTCCAAACAGCCAGAGCTGTGCAGCGATTGGAGAGGGGGCTAGGGATGTAGCGAACGTCGGAAAAAAAGTTCGCGAACATATTCGCGAACTTGCGCAAAAATGCGAGCGGTTCGCGAACGGTTCGCGAACCCCATAGACTTCAATGGGAAGGCGAACTTTAACATCTAAAAAAGACATTTCTGGCCAGAAAAATGATTTTAAAGTTGTTTAAAGGGTGCAACGACCTGGACAGTGGCATGCCAGAGGGGGATCAAGGGCAAAAATGTATCTGAAAAATCTGCCTGTGTGTGCTTGGAAGAGATAGTGTAGGGGGAGAGCTGTTAGTGATTTCAGGGACAGATGATAGTAAGTTTGCTGGCTAGTAATCTGCTTGATACTGCTCTGTATTGGAGGGACAGAAGTCTGCAGGGATTTGAGGGACATTTTAGCTTAGGTAGCTTTGCTGGCTAGTAATCTACTGTTCTCTTTAAACAACTGCCATACGTTGCCCTTGTAGGCATTGTTTGCCCAGTTTTTTTGGACGCAGCCACTGAAGCACAGTTGCCAGAAAAAATATGCCATATAAATGCTGAAAATAGTCATTTTTCGCCATACGTTGACCTTGTAGACATTGTTTGCCCAGTTTTTTTTGGACGCAGCCACTGAAGCACAGTTGCCAGAAAAAATATGCCATATAAATGCTGAAAATAGTAATTTTTCGCCATACGTTGACCTTGTAGACATTGTTTGCCCAGTTTTTTTGGACGCAGCCTCTGAAGCACAGTTGCCAGAAAAAATATGCCATATAAATGCTGAAAATAGTCATTTTTTGCCATATACGTTGAGTCAACGTATGGCAAAAAATGACTATTTTCAGCATTTATGTGGCATATTTTTTCTGGCCTCTGTGCTTCAGTGGCTGCGGCCAAAAAAACTGGGCAAACAATGCCTACAAGGTCAACGTCGTTGACCTTGTAGGCATTGTTTGCCCAGTTTTTTTGGCCGCAGCCACTGAAGCACAGAGGCCAGAAAAAATATGCCATATAAATGCTGAAAATAGTCATTTTTTTGGTCGCAGCCACTGAAGCACAGTTGCCAGAAAAATTATGCCATATAAATGCTGAAAATATAAATTTTTTTGGTTGCAGCCACTGAAGCACAGAGGCCAGAAAAATTATGCCATATAAATGCAGAAAATATGCATTTTTTTGGTCGCAGCCACTGAAGCACAGTTGACAGAAAAATTATGCCATATAAATGCTGAAAATATAAATTTTTTTGGTTGCAGCCACTGAAGCACAGAGGCCAGAAAAATTATGCCATATAAATGGAGAAAATATGCATTTTTTTGGTTGCAGCCACTGAAGCACAGAGGCTAGAAAAATTATGCCATATAAATGGAGAAAATATGCATTTTTTTGGTTGCAGCCACTGAAGCACAGAGGCTAGAAAAATTATGCCATATAAATGGAGAAAATATGCATTTTTTTGGTTGCAGCCACTGAAGCACAGAGGCCAGAAAAATTATGCCATATAAATGCAGAAAATATGCATTTTTTTGGTTGCAGCCACTGAAGCACAGAGGCTAGAAAAATTATGCCATATAAATGGACAAAATATGCATTTTTTTGGTTGCAGCCACTGAAGCACAGAGGCCAGAAAAATTATGCCATATAAATGCAGAAAATATGCATTTTTTTGGTTGCAGCCACTGAAGCACAGAGGCTAGAAAAATTATGCCATATAAATGGACAAAATATGCATTTTTTTGGTTGCAGCCACTGAAGCACAGAGGCCAGAAAAATTATGCCATATAAATGCAGAAAATATGCATTTTTTTGGTTGCAGCCACTGAAGCACAGAGGCCAGAAAAATTATGCCATATAAATGCAGAAAATATGCATTTTTTTGGACGCAGCCACTGAAGCACAGTTGCCAGAAAAAATATGCCATATAAATGCTGAAAATAGTAATTTTTCGCCATACGTTGACCTTGTAGACATTGTTTGCCCCGTTTTTTTGGACGCAGCCACTGAAGCACAGAGGCCAGAAAAAATTAAACCAGTAGGGTTTGCACCCTAGTTTGTAACGGTGGCGGAGGGAGGAGGACGCTAAAGGACAGCTGTGTGTGGAGTCATGAGGCTTGAAGAGAAGGACAGCTGCATAGAAGTCAGAACAAGTCTTCCGGCGTGCAGTAACCCTCCGAGATCCACCCCTCATTCATTTTAATAAAGGTCAGGTAATCGACACTTTTGTGACCTAGGCGAGTTCTCTTCTCAGTTACAATCCCTCCTGCTGCACTGAAGGTCCTTTCTGAGAGCACACTTGAGGCTGGGCAAGACAAGAGGTTCATGGCAAATTGTGACAGCTCTGGCCACAGATCAAGCCTGCGCACCCAGTAGTCCAGGGGTTCATCGCTCCTCAGAGTGTCGATATCTGCAGTTAATGCCAGGTAGTCCGCTACCTGCCGGTCGAGGCGTTCTTTGAGGGTGGATCCAGAAGGGTTGTGGCGCTGCCTTGGACAGAAAAACATTTGCATGTCTGATGTTACAGACCGGCCAAAGGGCTTTGTCCTTGCAGGTGTGCTCGTGGCAGGATTACTGGCACCTCTGCCCCTGGAATGTTGATGAGTTCCTGAAGTGACATCACCCTTAAAAGCATTGTACAACATGTTTTGCAGGCTGGTTTGTAAATGCCGCATCTTTTCGGACTTGTGGTATGTTGGTAACATTTCTGCCACTTTATGCTTGTACCGAGGGTCTAGTAGCGTTGCGACCCAGTACAGGTCCTTCTCCTTAAGCCTCTTGATACGGGGGTCCTTCAACAGGCATGACAGCATGAAAGACCCCATTCTCACAAGGTTGGATGCAGAGCTATTCATCTCCGCTTCCTCATTATCAAGGACTGCATCATCCACGGTCTCCTCCCCCCAGCCACGTACAAGACCAGGGGTCCCCAAAAGGTCACCACTAGCCCCCTGGGAAGCCTGCTCCTGTTGGTCCTCCTCCTCCACAAAGCCACCTTCCTCCTCTGACTCCACTTCTGGCACCTCTCCCTGCGTTGCAGCAGGTGCCTGGGTTCGTTCTGGTGATTCCGACCAGAAATCGTGCGCTTCCAGCTCCTCGTCACGCTGGTCTACAGCCTCATCTGTCACTCGTCGCACGGCACGCTCCAGGAAGAAAGCGAAGGGTATTAGGTCGCTGATGGTGCCTTCGGTGCGACTGACCATATTTGTCACCTCTTCAAAAGGTCGCATGAGCCTGCAGGCATCGCGCATAAGCACCCAGTAACGGGGGAAAAAAATCCCCAGCTCTGCAGATCCAGTCCTACCACCCAGTTCAAAAAGGTACTCGTTGACGGCCCTTTGTTGTTGCAGCAGACGTTCCAACATAAGGAGCGTTGAATTCCAGCGAGTCTGGCTGTCAGAAATCAAACGCCTGACTGGCATGTTGTAGCGCTGCTGAATGTCAGCAAGGCGTGCCATGGCTGTGTAGGAACGTCTGAAATGGGCCGACACCTTTCTGGACTGGGTGAGAACGTCCTGGAATCCTGGGTACTTGGAGACAAAACGTTGGACTATTAAATTTAACACATGTGCCATGCAGGGCACATGTGTTAAATTTCCCAGTCTCAACGCTGCCAACAGATTGCTTCCATTGTCACACACCACTTTTCCGATCTGCAGTTGGTGTGGGGTCAGCCACCGATCGGCCTGTGACTGCAGAGATGACAGGAGTACAGATCCGGTATGGTTTTTGCTTTCCAGGCACGTCATCCCCAAGACAGCGTGACAACGGCGTACCTGGCACGTCGAATAGCCTAGGGGGAGCTGGGGGTGCACAGGTGTGGAGGAGGAGAAGGAGGACCCAGCAGCAGAGTAAGAAGAAGAAGAGGAAGAAGACGAGGTAGAGAGCGATGGAGGAGTAGAGGTGGTGGCAGAACCGCGTGCAATCCGTGGCGGTGACACCAACTCCACTGTTGTTGTTGTTGTTGAGCTACCCATTCCCTGCTTCCCATTCCCAGCCATTACCAAGTTCACCCAGTGGGCAGTGTAGGTGACATACCTGCCCTGACCATGCTTGGAGGACCATGCGTCAGTAGTCATATGGACCTTTGGCCCAACACTAAGTGACAGAGATGCGGTAACTTGGCTCTGCACATGTTGGTACAGGTGTGGTATTCCCTTTTTAGAAAAAAAATTGCGGCTGGGTACCTTCCACTGCGGTGTCCCAATTGCTACAAATTTGCGGAAGGCCTCAGAGTCCACCAGCTGGTATGGTAAAAGCTGGCGGGCTAAGAGTGCAGACAAGCCAGCTGTCAGACGCCGGGCAAGGGGGTGACAGTCAGACATTGGCTTCTTACGCTCAAACATGGCCTTCACAGAAACTTGGCTGGTGGCAGATGACTGGGAATGGGAACAGGTGGTCAAGGTGGAAGGCGGAGTGGAGGGTGGTTCAGATGGGTCAAGGAGAGCAGAGGTAGAGCAGTAAGATGCTGGACCAGAAGGAGTGTGGCTTTTAGTTTGCCTGTTGCCTTTGAGGTGTTGCTCCCAAAGTGCTTTGTGCTTGCCGCTCATGTGCCTTCGCATAGAAGTTGTACCTATGTGGCTGTTGGGCTTACCAAGGCTCAGTTTCTGACTGCACTCATTGCAAATTACAATGCTTTTGTCAGAGGCACACACATTAAAAAAATGCCACACTGCTGACTTTTTGGAAGTCTGCGATCTGGCGGTAACAGTAGAAGTTGGCGGCATTGGCGGCAATGGCGGGTGCGTTGGCCGGCTGAACACAGGTGCCGATACATGTTGTTGCCCTACTGATCCCTGCGGGCTGGCCTCCCTGCTTCTTCTAAGTCTTATTCTCCTACTGCCTCTCTGACTCTCCGTCTCTCCATCTGAACTACCCTCCTCTTGCTCTCTTCTACTAGGCACCCACAAAACATCAATCTCCTCATCATCATTCTCCTCAGATGCATCAATTTCTTCTGACACATCACAGAAGGAAGCAGCAGCGGGGACCTCCTCCTCCTCCTCATCACTCATCATTATGTCCATCTCTGTCGTGTTCTCTGCCAGAATTAAATCTGGTGTAACGTCCTCATCTCCTTCATCTTCTTCTGCCAATAATGGTTGCGCATTACTCAGTTCAAGAAACTCATGGGAAAATAACTCCTCTGACTCCAGTGAAGAAGGGGCACCGGTGGTGGAGGAAGTGTTACGTGGGGTGGCCATAGCAGTGGAGGATGAGGAGGATGTTGTGGTAAAGTTAGAAACGGTAGAGGATGGGGTGTGCTGTGTAAGCCAGTCAACTACCTCTTCAGCATTTTGGGAGTTCAGGGTCATTGGCTTTTTAAAACTGGGCAATTTGCTAGGGCCACAGGATTGCATAGCAGCACGGCCCCTAGCACGGCCTCTGCGTGGCGGCCTGCCTTTGCCTGGCATTATTTTTAAAAAAACAACAACAACAAAAACTCAGTTGGTTTTTCTGGAAACGATAATACACACAGCTAGATGGCAGTTTGAAGAAAACAGTGTGCAAATAATGCCTACAAGATCAACGTATACACTACTACAGCGGTGGATACGGATTACGTAAAATATATGAATGCTGCTTGAAAAAAAGTAACTCAAGTGGTTTTTCTAGAGACGATAATATTATCAATATTTAGACAAAATATGAACAAGCTCACACAGCTAGATGGCGGTTTGAAGAAAACACTGTGCAAATAATGCCTACAAGGTCAACGTATACACAGCGGTGGATACGGATTACGTAAAATATAAGAATGCTGCTTGAAAAAAAGTCACTCCGGTGTTTTTTCTGGAGACGGTAATATTATGGATATTTAGACAGAATGTGAACACGGTCACACAGCTAGATAGCAGTTGGTTGAATAACACACTGGGCAAAAAATGCCTACAGGGCAAATAATGCCTACAAGGTCAACGTATACACAGCGGTGGATACGGATTACGTAAAATATAAGAATGCTGCTTGAAAAAAAGTCACTCCGGTGTTTTTTCTGGAGACGGTAATATTATGGATATTTAGACAGAATGTGAACACGGGCACACAGCTAGATAGCAGTTGGTTGAATAACACACTGGGCAAAAAATGCCTACAGGGCAAATAATGCCTACAAGGTCAACGTATACACAGCGGTGGATACGGATTACGTAAAATATAAGAATGCTGCTTGAAAAAAAGTCACTCCGGTGTTTTTTCTGGAGACGGTAATATTATGGATATTTAGACAGAATGTGAACACGGGCACACAGCTAGATAGCAGTTGGTTGAATAACACACTGGGCAAAAAATGCCTACAGGGCAAATAATGCCTAAAAGGTCAACTTATACACTACTACAGCGATGGATACGGATTACGTAAAATTTATTATGGCTGCTTGAAAAAAGTCACTCCGGTGTTTTTTCTGGAGACGGTAATATTATGGATATTTAGACAGAATGTGAACACGGTCACACAGCTAGATAGCAGTTGGTTGAATAACACACTGGGCAAAAAATGCCTACAGGGCAAATAATGCCTACAAGGTCAACGTATACACAGCGGTGGATACGGATTACGTAAAATATAAGAATGCTGCTTGAAAAAAAGTCACTCCGGTGTTTTTTCTGGAGACGGTAATATTATGGATATTTAGACAGAATGTGAACACGGGCACACAGCTAGATAGCAGTTGGTTGAATAACACACTGGGCAAAAAATGCCTACAGGGCAAATAATGCCTAAAAGGTCAACTTATACACTACTACAGCGATGGATACGGATTACGTAAAATTTATTATGGCTGCTTGAAAAAAGTCACTCCGGTGTTTTTTCTGGAGACGGTAATATTATGGATATTTAGACAGAATGTGAACACGGTCACACAGCTAGATAGCAGTTGGTTGAATAACACACTGGGCAAAAAATGCCTACAGGGCAAATAATGCCTAAAAGGTCAACTTATACACTACTACAGCGGTAGTAAAATAAAAAAAAGTTAAATAAAAAAAGAATGAATATTAAAAAAAAAAAAATTAAAGTTGGTGCTGCTGAACTACTAGGAGCAGCAGATTAGCACACCAGTCCCACTCCCCAACACTGCTAGACTAATAGCACTGGGCTCTTATAGTAGTAGTAGTAGTAGTAGTAGTAGTAGTAAAACAACAAAAAAATAAATAAAAGCAGTCCTTACAAGGACTATTGCTATTGCAGCAGTCAGCAGATGAGATCAGAAGCAGGACAGCTGCCCACTGCAGCTACATACAGAGCACTGCAGTAGAAGGTAGATTACTAGCCAGCAAAGCTACCTAAGCTTAAATGTCCCTCAAACCCCTGCAGACTTCTGTCCCTCCAATAACAGAGCAGTATCAAAACGATTACTAGCCAGCAAACTTTCAACTGTCCCTGAAATCACTAACAGGCAGCAGCTCTCTCCCTACACTATCTCTTCAGCACACACAGGCAGAGTGAAAAAAAGCTGCAGGGCTTCGGTTTTTATAGGGAAGGGGAGTGGTCCAGGGGAGAGCTTCCTGATTGGCTGCCATGTACCTGCTGGTCTGGGGTGAGAGGGCAAAAAAAAGCGCCAACAATGGCGAACCCAAAATGGCGAACGTCGCGCGACGTTCGCGAACTTCCGGCGAGCGCGAACACCCGATGTTCGCGCGAACAAGTTCGCCGGCGAACAGTTCGCACCATCTCTAGAGGGGGCATCCTGCCCCAATTCCAGCACTGTGCAAGGCCAAATGATGTCAATCCTGCATGTGTTCCTGAGATGAACTGGTCACTCTAAAGGGGCCCATTTATTAAACCTCAAATTTATCTGTTCGAGGGTTTTAAAGGAGAACTAAACCCTAAAGTTAATAAAAACCCTACCCCCAACCCTATATTGACCCCCCTCCCTCCTCCCCCCCAGCCTGGCTGCTACCCTGGCCTCTAAGTCTTTACTTACGCCTCCGTGCAGATTCTGTCCAGCGGAGTTCACAGTAGCCATCTTCAGTTGCTTCGGTAATCTTTGGAATGAGCCCAGAGCTGCTGCAATTTTCGTGAGTTTCAGCACGTGCGCATTTGTCGCGAAACAGAAAATTGCTCCAACTGAGCATACGCCGCTACACCGGTCTCGTTCCGAAGATTACCGAAGAGAATAAGATGGCTGCCATGAACACTGCATGGAGGGGTAAGTAAAGATGTAGGGCCATTTACCCAGGGTAGCAGCTAGGCTGGAGGGAGGGAGGGGGGTAGGGTTTTTTTAACTTTAGGGTTTAGTTCTCCTTTAAGGGGAAACTCAATTTTTAGAGCTTTATTATACCCTAAAGCTGCTAAAAATCCAAATTCAGAAATACTCCATCTCAAACCTGTCGAGGTCATGTAGACGTCAATGGCAGATGACGTTGTTTCTTGACATTGTGATCTGCACTAATCTGATAAACGTGATACAGTCAGGAGCGTCATAGCACAATACGAATTCACACTCGATTATGTTGCTGCGTTTTTTTTGCTCTGATTTTTTTCAAGAAAAAATATTTATAAATGAGTTCAATTCATGGAAGGGAGTTTGGTCGACTTTGTTTTAATAAAAAAATTAGATTAATTTGAGTTTTAATACATAACCTCCTAACAGGGACTGAAACATACATTTGGTCCGTGTGCAAGTTATTTATCAAGTAATTATTGAATATTTTTGTAGATACGTCAAGTTGTAAGGTTACGTGAAGAATCTTCAGTTGCACTTTCTGACTTTGGCTTGTGCTTCCAGTAGGGATGCACTGAATCCACTATTTTGGATTCGGCTGAACCCCCGAATACTTTGCAAAAGATTCGACCGAATACCAAACCGAATCATAATCCTAATTTGCATATGCAAATTAGGGGTGGGAAGGGGAAACCATTTTTGACTTCTTTGTTTTGTGACAAAAAGTCACGCGATTTCTCTCCCCGTCCCTAATTTGCATATGCAAATTAGGATTCGGATTTGGTTTGGCCTGTCAGAAGGATTTGGCTGAATCCGAATCCTCCTGAAGAAGGCCGAATCCTGGATTCAGTGCATCCCTAGCTTTCAGATTACAAACATCCGCTTCCCATCTTGAGTTTTTGCCTGAACTTGATTGCTTGAATCGGCTGCAAGATGAAAAGTAATTGAGGAGGTCTCTGTTTGTTGAGCCTACACCTGAAATTGATGATGTTCTAGTGCCACAAGCATTTACATGCATTAAATTAAATTAAATGAATTTAGCAAGTTGCATGCGATTCCCCATGACGTCCCCCTCATGCACCATGTCCACACTCTTCAGATGACAAGAAGCTACAGCCAACGGCTGCATAGATTTGGTCAGCATTTGAAGGCTAAATGTAAGAAAAATATAATATTTTTTAATTGAACGCCTTTGCTTATTTGGAAGACTTTACACCCCATTTTAAATTATATAAATGGAGGTATAAAATGAATTTAAAAAATGTATACATAAACAAACTGTCCACATTAGAACAGGTTAACCTCACTCCTTTACTTCTGTCCATTTTAAACCAAAACTAAAAGTGTAAACACAACAAATAGAATGGTGGTGTCCCAATCCCATGGGCCCCTCTTCACCTGTTATAAATGCAATAAATAGGGGTTTTCCCATCCAGTGTTTTGTGGTTTAGAAGTAAGTATTAAACATCATGAATCAGAAAGAGTTATTCCACGTTTAACTACTGACACCACTATCAAACATGACCCCAGGTCTACTTCGTCCAAACAAATGGTTCATTTAAGGTGCTGAATAAAATAAAATCCCACCAGCATAATAATGTATAGAGGATGGGGCTATTTACCCTCTTACAGTTGGTTCAAGAAACGTATACATGGCCCTGTGTGCCAGTATTTTTCTTGGTATTGTTTATCTCCAAGTTCTCTGCTAGCACCCATTTTGTCACAAACAGAAATCCGAGTCAGTGCACTCTAGTATCTGTATATACTTAACTTTGGCCATAGGCTGTCACTGTACACAAGCACACAGTGGGGGTCATTTATAAAGTTTGCGCAGAGCATATTTATTCGCAAATGGTTGTACAGGTATGGGACCTGTTATCCAGAATGCTCGGGACATGAGGTTTTCCGGATAACAGATCTTTCCGTAATTTGGGTCTTCATGCCTTAAGTTTACTAGAAATTCATTTAAACATTAAATAAACCCAATAGGCTGGTTTTGATTCCAATAAGGATTAATTATATCTTAGTTGGGATCAAGGACAAACTACTGTTTTATTATTACAGAGAAAAAGGAAATCATTTTTAAAAATTTGGATTATTTGGATAAAATGGAGTCTATGGGAGACAGCCATTCCGTAATTCGGAGCTTTCTGGATATCGGGTTTCCGGATAAGAGATCCTATACCTGTACTGTACATGCTTTTTCCTGAACGCTAATATATTGCACTGCTCTGCCCATCTTTCTGTTTTTTGCGAATTCGCATTGTGAATACATTTTTCGCAAATGGTTTTGCGTAAGTGGTGCACTCACGCAAAACCATTTGCAAAAATTTATTCACAATGCGAATTCGAAAAAAACGGTTGCTGTGCGCGAAAGTAGGATTGACATTAATTTAAATTCGCAATTTTCAAAACTATTTCGCAAATATTTTCTCTGCCACCAAAGCTGGCGGAATTTAAATGCCATTTGCGATTTTTGACATATTTAGAAGCTCTTATAGACATTCGCATTGCGAAAAAAAATGCACTCTCTTATTCAGCTTTTTTTAAAAATAAACCCTGCGCAGGGCAAATATATTCACTGTGCGAACCAATCTGCCCTGTGCAAAGTTTATAATATTTATAAATGTCCGTAAAGCAACAGGCAAATGTTTCTCAGGAAATTCCGCTGCCACCATCAGAGAACAGGACCATGTAAACGAATTAATTGAACAGCTGCTTGGAATTAGCTATTCTATAATGTACCCCTTTAAGGCTAGTGGCGAAAAGAGCTGATGATTGACTTTTCTCCGCACAGAGTATCCCACACAGTCTGAGAAAAGCTGATGTGTTACAATTCATCCTTTATTAGGGTTCTTACACATGGCATTTTTATGAGTTTACAAATGTATGCTGAGTATGAAGAATTCATATATTCACCCGCCCTCCCTCCACCCACGTCCCGTCCGAGCCCGACTTCCAGGTTCCTTTTATAGGCCCACGCCGCTCCGCCTATGATGTCACAAAAGGGGCCGGGTGCGCAGGCGCGCATCTATAAAAGTTCAATCCTGAAGTCGGAAACTGTCATTTGTAAGGTCGCGGGCGGGGAGAGCAGTCAGAAGAGTTCAGCCCGCACCCGGAAAGAGGGGCGCGAGGACGGCCGAACCCACACGACCTGCGGCTCCCGCGGGTATTGTGCCAGCCTGCACATCGTTACCGAATACCCTTCTATAAATCGGTCTCTACAAATAAGTAGGGATGCACCGAATCCACTTTTTTGGATTCGGCCGAACCCCCGAATCCTTCGTGAAAGATTCGGCCGAATACCGAACCGAATCCGAACCCTAATTTGCATATACAAATTAGGGGCGGGAAGGGGAAAACATTTTTTACTTCCTTGTTTTCTGACAAAAATTCATGCAATTTCCCTCTCGCCCCTAATTTGCATATGCAAATTAGGATTCGGTTCGGCTGGGCAGAAGCATTCGGCCGAATCCGAATCCTGCTGAAAAAGGCCGAATCCTGGCCGAATCCCGAACCGAATCCTGGATTCGGTGCATCCCTACAAATAAGACCTAGAATTGCACAATTCTCATTTCTGAAGAAAGACTGGCCATGCTGGGCTTTCTTAGGGTAAAACTATACGTGAGATTTTGATCAGATTTTGTGGGTCAGATTGTATTTGATCTTGCCATAAAGTTAGTGCAACACCATGACACAGTACACAACAAGAATTGTAATATCCTAAAAAATCTGATCCCCCTATGGCTAGGATGTAAGTTGTATGTTCATGCATCTCCATCCAACAGTATTGACAAGATATTATCTTGTTGGATAAAGACACGTGTTGCATCAAATGGAAAATTTGGCATGTAGTTTACACATCAGATTTTTGTATCAGTCCCATGATATTTTCACCCATGCGACTACATCCGACTTGTAGGATGTGAGCTGTTGATTTGACACCATCCTACAAAATCTACCATGGGGTTTAGCCCTTACTCTGGAGAAGGGGAGCTTAATTGGAAGGGAGGTGATATGATCCATATGATCAGTAGACTTTTTCAGAGGACATGAAGATGTCCCTCGGGATTAAAAGAATAGAGGATTCCTATACTCCTATAGTCCAAAAGGGACTTTTACAATGAGAACTGTAAGAGCTGGTGCTTAGGGAAGCCTCCGACAAATTGGGGACAACTTCATTTGGTGATTTTTCACCTTCCTCTTGATCAATGAGGCTTTTCATTGAATGATGCCTTTTATATAAAGGGGAAGCTTTTTCAAAGAAAACTTTGATTCTACTGTATCTGTTGCAGGTAGTGAAGCAGGTAGATAAGTTTTTTTTTTCCATACATTACTCTGCAGCGAGACAAAGGCAGGATACTGTGTATCCCAAATGAGTTTATGTTTTCCAACTGGCCTTGTATGCATCACTACCAAACTACAAAAGGCTGAGTCCCAGGTCACTCAGGGGTTATGCCTTCCAATTCGGAGGTAATTGATCTTTGTAAATCTTGCTACTTTTCTCCTAATTATTGTAGTGAGAAATTGGTACCTAATGACATTAGAGGCATTACAAAAACTATGTGGAGAATTCCCTGCCACAAAAGGTAACTTTGAAGCTGAATTCAGCAGAAAGGGGGGAACAAAGTAAACGAGATGGGGGGAGAGTGGGGGAGGATAAGGGTTCTATTGGGGGCGAGGTAGGATTAAGGGTTTGTGGAACTCAACCAATTATTTGGTTCCTATAGTTTATCCAATTAACAGTAATGTATAAAAGGTTAACATACAAGCTTTATAGTTTATTTACCTAAGTAAAGCTAGGAGACAGCTTAATATGTGCACAGGGCATTGCTACTTCATGCTTCCAATTAACCAAAACAGAGGGAGTAGCCATATAGCTTGGAGAAAGGTGTTAGCGGTCAGGCTGTTTCTCTGCCTATAAACACCTGGTCTGACCAGAGCCTTAGGAAAAAAGAAAAAAGTTTCATAGGGAATAGGAATCTTACAACAACTGAAGGAATATTGATAAATTGCTGGGAAATACAAAAGGGATTTGTGTTTTAATCTCCTATAAATTACACCTGTGCAGAAAATTAATTTATCAGCAATGTTTGACATTGTATGCAGTATGCTGCCATCCTTTGGTATGAAGCAGTCTAGTCTTAGTGCAACGGCATGTGTGGAGTTTTGATCACCTCTACTTGTGTAGTGGTTACCCGCCCCAGATTTCTTTCCTTGCATCTGAATTGGAAATACCATGGGTCAAATGGCATGAAAACAAGCTTGGGTTATAATCATGGTGGCTGGGTGAACCACAGTGCTCCTTATATCAAGTAAATCTCTCATTGGTTGGTAAGGGTTCAATTTCCAGCCACAAATCATTCTCCTGACACCACTTTTTTTATTACCATTATAGAAGAAGCCACATAAATAAAGCCACCCCATCCTTGTAACTGTCAGTTGTAGGGATATTTAGATGTCAGGCTCTACATGTTTTTCTGCCTGTAACAGTCACCTTTATCGTTGAGCCTATTCCTCAATTGCGTAGGTGCTGCTTGGTCTCAAGGCAATATCAGTTGGGGTGATTTCAGATTTTTTAATGCCGGGTCTTTTTAGAAGCACAAAGCCGTGAATGCAACCTACATTGGCCTCCATCTGAATTTCTTAAAAAACTGGTTGAATCCTATCCAGGTTTGGCTGAATCCAAGTGGCTGACTGAACTGACTACGAACCCAATATAATGGATTTGGTGCATACCTATTTAAGATTAAAATTTTGCCCACCTTACCATTCATATTGCCCCCTGTGCCAGCAGCCATCATGTAGCCCCATGTACCTGTGCCAGCACCCTTCATATTGCCCCCATTTGTACCTATGCCATCGGCAGTCAATCCCTCAGATAGCCCCCAAGCCCCCAATCTGTACCTGTGCCAGCATAAGCCAAAACATCCATCATATTGTTACCCCCAATCTGAACCTATGCCAGCGGTAGCCCAAAAAATCCATCATTTGCACCTGTGCCAACAGGAGCCAAAAATAGATCATATTGCCCCAAACATCTGTGTACATGTGCCAGCAGCCATCATATTGCCCCATATACCAGAGCCAGCAGCAGCCTATCCCTCATATTGCCCCCAATCTGTAACTGTGCCAGCAGCAGCCAAAACATCCACAATATTGCACCCAAATACTGTATTTTTCTGTGCCAGCAGCAGCCAAAAATCCATCATATTGCACCCAAATACTGTATGTAACTGTGCCAGCAGCGGCCAAAACGCCATCATATTGCACCCAAATACTGTATTTTTCTGTGCCAGCAGCAGCCAAAAATCCATCATATTGCACCCAAATACTGTATGTAACTGTGCCAGCAGCAGCCAAAACTCCATCATATTGCCCCTAATAATCTGTTTACCTGTGTAGCAGCAACCAAGAGGGAGGTGGGGAGTGCTTTTTCCCGCAGTATGAATCACAGGCAAGAGGGGGTTGGAACAGGCAGTTTGTAAAATTGAAAAACTATTAAGGGCCAAGCAAACCACCCTAGGCGGGCGCCTACTCTGCCTATCCCTAGTTCCGACCCTAAGTACTTGCACTTTCAGGCAGTTTACTACTTTAGGTGGGTGGAATTTTTTTATTTATCGCCTCCCCAAAACTCTCCCCCTTGGCATGGGCCCTTGGGTGCCTATATAATAAATACAGCTCTATACCTATGTGGAAACTCCAGTGCACTGTAATTTGACAGCTCTGTGTCTAATTAGGGATGTAGCGAACCGCCGAGTATGTGTTCGCGAACGCCGTTCACGAACACCGGCAAAAAATGCGAACAGTTCGCGAACAGTTCGTGAACTTCGAACATCCGAAAATCGTTCGATTCGAACGATCGAAGGATTTTCGTTCGAATCGAACGATCAAAGCCATTCGATCGAATGATTTAATTCAATCCAATGGCTTCGATCGTTCGATTCAAACGAAAATCCTTAGATTTTAGCGGTCGAAGGAATCGAATGGTCGAATCGTCGAACGATTTTTGACGCGAACACCTATTGGCGAACGTCGCGAGACGTTCGCGAACTTGCGGCGGACGCAAACAGTCGAAGTTCGCGCGAACTAGTTCGCTGGCGAACAGTTCGCTACATCCCTATGTCTAATCTGTCCAAAATATACGGATTTACTTGTGTTTGGGACATATACAGTATATTCTCTTTAGCTGTCAATGTATATTAATACTGATCTAACACGTAAACATTGGAATGATATGGAATTTGTAGTTTTACCAAGGCCAGTCCATGGCCAAGGTGGGGGGACCTTGGCCATGGACTGGCCTTGGTAAAACTACAAATTCCATATCATTGAATAATTGAATCTATGAATCAGGACAGATGTGTGTTAAGTAACGAATGTGCTTAATAATCTAGATTTCTACTGAGTCCCTGTTTATATCTTGACTTGGAACTACTGTAAATTCAGCTATCAGTTAATAGGGAATATATGATTCAGTATCAAAACAATTTTAGGCTGCCAAATGCATTATAATACACAAAACGTATTTGATTATATGTTAGAACTTTCAAATGTAAATTGGAAACTGGGAAACAATGCATGCTAAACAGCAAGGAATTCCAGCATCAAAACTTCCCCTTGGTGCACAAAATCATGTCTCCAAATAAAGGACCAATACCCAATGTCCTCCTGAGCAGCCCCGGGCCAATACACATCCGTAATGCTGTACATATATCATATGTAGAAAGGTAGACTAATAGAGGTGTCAGTTCATTGACTGAAGCAATGACATGTAGATCCACAGGCCCCCAATTTAGAAATAGCTGGGGGGGAAATACCTTGTGTTAAAATGCAAGTGTCCCACAAGAGCAGGAACATCTCATTGTTTGCATGGATACCTAATACCTTGAGTTTGTGGTGGTTAACTGTTTGCTTATCTTTCCTAGTTGAACTTTATGATTCATTGTATTGTTTGCACTCACCTTCTTGCTTTTGTTTACAAATCACCTGTTGGTGTTTCTCGCAGGTATGCGCCTATTCTTTGGGAGCTATATACAACAAGAAATACAATAGGGGCAGATAATGAATATGATTTCAATTGAAAGGAGGTGCGTTTAGAAGCCTACGAAAGAAAAACAATGTTATTATGCAATAATGGTTCATGAAAATTTATCCCTTCATAAAGCACAAGCATTTCATTATTTCTTTTTTATAGGGTTGTGGCCACACATATAAATGAACATAAGTATACACAAAACAGAGGCCCTGTGCAGAATAACCCATGCCGATGCAATAGTGTTTAGGAAAGCCAAACAATTCTTCTTGAGGAAAAGGATATAACGTGTACCTAGGGGTTTTCAAAGTTGATTAGCATGGACTCCCCAAAATCACAGGCCTGACAATCTGACCAATGAGGTTGCAGTATTCCATAGTATTCTTCAAATAGAAGGTGTAGCAAAGAAGAAAACATGTATCTTGACATGAGAAGTTGATGTAGAGGTTAAAGAGGATCTAAATTTTACTTAGAGAGCAGTGGTGCAATTTACAATTTACAGTATTTTGTAGTTTTAGTGATTTCTAAGATATTTGCATTATTACACTGCTAATATTGTTGGTTTACCTGAGGGACAACAAGCCTAGGGTCCCTAAGGGTGACCTTCAAAGAGTTAATATTAGAAGTCTAAAACTGTTAATGTTTCAGAAACAACAAAATATAGAACATTTATGTATATTACAAAGGTGCCCAGAGGATCACTCTTCAATTATTTTTTTGGGGGGAGGTGTTAGATCCCCTTTAAATGATAAGCCTTTGATGTGGGATCTCATGCTAGAGACCTTGATACAATTCACTGTGGCAACTCCTTATGTCCCTGAAGAAGTCCTGGTGTCCCAGCATATTTATTGTGCTGAGTTTGGCTATGTGGTCTATGTACCTGCAACCCTGATTGGTTTCCCAGACTCAATCTGTGATCCCCTGTTCCTGTCTGCCTAATTGGAAGGCCCACGGGTAGTGGGTAGCCACTGGTATCCTTCGTTTTTCCCTGCCTCCTTTACCCTCTCCTGACTCCATTCTCATACTCCTCCTCTATCTTTGTTCCCATCCCTTCCTGTCTTTGATCCTCTCCTTTTCCATGTTTCCAGTTATTTTTCCTCCACAAAATACTTGTGCTGAGGGACATGTTCTGTAGCAAGAGGTTCTGTAGCAAGAGGTTAGATGCAGTCATCATGGATTGTTCAGGTGGGGACAGGTGGGTGGTTTTTGAAGGGGCACAGGGCCGGCCTGAGGCCTATTGGACCAATTGGGCCCAATAGGACCCCGCACCTCTGGGGGCCCCGCACCACAGGGCAGCACAGATAATATTTCCCTCAGCACAGGATTCTGCCTGGCCTGCCCCCAACTTTGAGAGTCCAGCCCATCCCCAAATCCATAGGTGCAACCCACCCCCAACTCTGATAAGCCAGCCTATCCCCCAACTCTCATAGGCCCAGCTTTCCTCCAACCTTGATAGGCCCTGCCTGCCCCCAATCCAACCAAGCCTACTCCCAAGCTGAATCTGCCCAGCCTGCCCCAAACTAATTGGCCCAGTCCACTCTCCTATTTCCTCCCTCTCTCTCTTACCCTGTGTGCCCCTATTATGTGCCCCTATTTCATCCCTCTCACTCTCTTACCTTGTCTGCCCCTTTCCTTTCTATTTTGTGCCTGTCTAGGGGCCCCGCCAACATGGTCCCAATTGGGCCCCACATTTGATAGGACCAGCTCTGAAAGGGCAGATGGAGTGATGATAGCTGGTGGGTAGTTTTTGCAGGCAGTGTTGTTTCATAAGATAGCTGCAGATTAGAATGTGCTTCTTATAAGAATATAATTTACAGCATGGCCTATAGGGAAAAGGCCAAACTATAGGTTCATTGATGATAATTGTACATAGAAGTGGGAGCTGCCTTATTACTTACCTTAGTGCATAGAACTTTACCCCTATTGGCAAAGTCTTGTGCAGTGTTGTTGTCATCACTGCTTTTCAAATATTAATAGACACTGTTAAAAATATATAATTGTATAATATACTGAGGGCCATTTATTACAATTGCTACTCCGCAGGCATACAGCTGCATTGTACACTATGCACAAGAGAGGTGTCAAATATTGTTGATATGCAAACCATGGGCACGAACTGGAGATGCGCATGTGAAAGTGACTTTGCTTAGAAGATCCATTCAGCTGTTCCCTTAGATTCCCTCTTCAGAATGGTACATTTCAAAGCAAAGACACAAGAAGCTTTCAAAAGAAACCTGCAGAAAATGAGTGAATAAGCAGCGATCCCTCTGGAGCAGTAGATGTATGGCGCTACCAAGCACCTGCTCACATCTACAAGAGATCTACAAGGAAGTCCAGTGTTTATCTGACATATGCAAAAAACCCTTACCATGTGCCAAAATTGTCTGTTTAAATATAAAAAAAAATCTTTGTGGGCTGAAAGTGAAACACTTTAGTGACTGAACATCGTCCCTGTTATCCAGAAACCCATTACTGTATCTGAAAAGCTCCATCAAACAACAATGCTCAAGCAAACAATTCTTATTTTAAGTAATGAAGTAATTTATATAATCCAGCATAACTTCATGCTGGTGTTAAAGCAATCCAAATGTTACACTGTTACAAAGTAGTCTTTACGTATAGTGCTATAAATTATAGATATATCTTTTATTCAGAAAAGGTCCCAAACATTCCAGACAAACAGTAACATGTCTGTGTAGAAAAGCCAATGGAGAAGAGCTGCTTCTTGAAGAAGTAGAGTCTAAAGAATGGGCTAGAACTGTAGTACAGAGGTTAACAAAGTGCCTGACAAAGCTGGGTGTAGTGAGGACCCTGGCACTTTTTGTATTCACTTTGGATGTTCTCCTTGTAGTGGACGGGTGTTTTCCCGTTTAAAGGGGACATATTGTGTAAAAAAGAAAATGTGGCAGTGCATTATACTCCTCTTAATATAGAAGCAACGCTCTGAGAAAAGTTGTGTTTCAGGCTGATTTATTGAAAATGTATTCAAAAACTCTACTAGCACCCCATCTGTTCCATTTGCCTCCTATCCCAGGCTGTGCAGGAGAGCCCAGGCATTTAGCACACACTGCATTATAGGATATGAACCAATCAGCAACCTGGCAGACCTGATAGGGAACTGAAGCTTGTGTGAATGCTAGGCTATGATTGGCTATCCCCTCCTACTGTGCTTCTGTTAGGTACCGTTAAGACAAGCCCATTCCTCATTTGAAACAGGGACCATAGCAGATCTATGGGGAGCTCAAATAATGGGGGCATTTATAAAGATGATCATTTGTAGCCCAGATTTAAATCCACATCATATAGTTTTCATTATTGCCCACAAGTTTGGGAACTTTGTAATTATGTTATACGTGTACTTTAATCCCCTAATACAAAATCTCACTGGTATGTTAAGGGGTTTCGGATGAGCTTGACCCTTGTTGTGTGTTTGTGTATATTGCCATGTGTGTTTGTTTCCACTGAGATAGGGACTGATGTCATGTAGTTAAAATAAATAACAAAAGGATAAACCGCCAGCTTTTCAAGTAACTGAAAACACGATCCTTTTCGGGATATTGGTAATAAATACACAGTCACTGTAGCATGAACATAAAGGATATGATTTTCAAATGCGACATACAAAATAAAGAATAATGGCTTTGTGCTTGAAATGCCTTGTATGTGGCAATGCTGTAAGGGTCACACCTGGAGATTCGGTAAGATTTAGTCGCCTGGCGACTAATCGCCTCTTCTTTGGGGCTTCCGCCTGCTATAATGAAAAAACGCCTGTGACATAGCACTCGCTGCGTTTCGGTTTCTGAAGTCGCTTGACGTTTCCTCGTGAGGAGACTAAATCTCCAGGTGTGACCTTACCCTTAAGCAGTGGTCCCCAACCACTCACAAGCAACATGCTGCCCCCCAACCCCTTGTATGTTGCTTCCAGTGGCCTTAAAGCAGGTGCTTATTTTTGCATTTCTGGCTTGGAGGCAAGTTTTGGTTGCTTAAAAAACAGGTTTATGGCAGAGTCTCCTGTAGACTGCCAGTCCTCATAGGGGCTACCATATAGCCAATCATATCCTTTATTTGGCACCCCCAAAATTGTTCATGCTTGTGTTGCTACCCAACTCTTTGAACATGTGAATGTGGCTCACGGGTAAAAAAGGTTGGGGACCCCTGCTGTAAAGGGTAGTATGCAACTGAATGTCCTAAAGCAAACTAATAAACGCTTAATGGGGTGGTTCAAATTTAAGTTTATGATGGCCAATTCCGAGCAACTTTTCAACTGGTCTTCATTGTTTCTTTTTTTTTATAGTTTTTTTAATTATTTGCCTTCTGACAACAAAAGCTCTGCAAAGCTATAAATTCATTGTTATTGCTACTTTTTACTATCCATATTTACATTCAGGCCCTCTCCTATTCATATTCATTCAATGCAGGGTTGTGGGGGTAATTTGGACCCTAGCAACCTGCTGAAATTGCAAACTGGAGAGCTGCTGAATAAAAAAAGCCATGAGCACAGAAACGGGGTAAAACACCATGAGCCAGAAACGGGGTAAAACGGCCACAGCATTTATTTACATTTTATCAAATAAATAGGACCTTGCCAGTCTCACCCCAAGCCGGCAAAGTTCAAAGCCAGAATTCCATAAGAAATCACTACTTTGTTCTCATACCTCCCAACAATTAGAAAATAGAAAGAGGAACAAAAGCGTTTGCTGCGTGTAATGCGGTAACAATTTTTTGGACCACGCCCATTTATGGCTACACCCCCTACAAACCACATGCTTTTTACGAAATTTGGCAGGTTTTGGGAAGCTTGAACACATTTCTGGGAGTTTTATGGTTAGGTTTTATGTGTTATTACAGTTTTTCTAATGAAGGTGAATTGCCCTTTAAACTGCCAGTCACATTGGTTACAATTGTTTCTTTGCTTATCTTAAATTGTTACAAATGTTTCTAAGTGCACCTGTCATTCTGGGCTCTCAGCCAAAAGCCTCAGTTTTAGAAACTTTGTATATTTTTTTGTCTGTTCAGTGTATGAGATCAACCAGAAAGTTGGGACATTTCAGTAACAATCCGGGACTGTCCTGTGAAAAATGGGACAGTTGGGAGGTATGGGCTCTGCTGTTCCTCAGTGAAGACTTGAGATCAGCACTGTGACATTATATCCACCAGTGAGTATTAGGTTGCCTCTACCTACAGAGAGGATGGCCCTACCAGTATTTCCCACAATGAGAGAAGTTCAGCAGCCCTGCTGTTGGCCCTGAGTCTGCAGTGTGTCGATGATAGGAAATCCAAGCAGGCTGTCACCTAGAATAAGCAGTAGTAGCGTCTCTATCAATCAACCCACCGTGCAGGCACAGGAGAGAACCCAGCCACTTTTATTTATCCACAAGTTAATCACATATATCTAACATTTCCAACGTTAACCTTATAACCAATGTCCAGTGGGATCCCCACCCCTAGCAGCTGAAGGCTGCTCCTATGGAGATCCCCTTGCTACTGGACCTATCTACATCCTGAGGCTAGGCCCCTTGTTTTGACCTTCCCCTCTTAACCTTGGCCAATGACCACACCCCCTAGCCTCAGACCTACCAAAATTCCACCATACTCCCTTCTCCCATTCCATCACCTACCCTCCTGAGCGGCTGCGACTTGCTCTCCTCAACCCTCTCATCTCCCCGACAAAAAAGGGGCGGGCAGTTTCTTCCAAAATGGCGCTGACTCCTTTCCCGCTCCTGCCTTTGACTACACTAATTACCCGCCGGCTCCCTGAAACTACATTCCCCACAATCCCTTGTGCTGCTTTCTCCTTCTAAATTTACCTGTGCAGTACTACCGCTGCTGTGACGAATATAAATTGAAATACATTATCATATATCCACTGTTTTGATCCAGAGGAAGGCAAAAGACCCAACCTGAAGCCAGTGCCAATTATGCCTCGCGGGAAAAAATTCCTTCTTGACCCCAATGACGATCGGAAACATTCTGTGGATCAAGCATTTGACACTCATTTAACATGAATAATACCACGCAGACTCTCACATTTATACTGTATAACAGTACCAAAATAACAATATAAAACTCAATCACCAATCGCCACTCTATGGCCCCGTCCCTGATGTCATGGGCCCGCCCCAGTCGGGTCACAACCCCCTCCTATTACATCACAGCCCCACCCCCTGCCCGGAGTTATACAGGCCAAAAGGTGGCAAACCTAACAACAGTACATGCAGGAAAACATCCACATTCAGTTATTAATAGATAATATGAGAACACGAAGAAGAGAAACTCCTGACATTTCACAAAATATAGAAAAATGGCGGGGGATATTTCTACCTGCTCAGAAGATAAGGGGTCAAATTTACTAAAGGGCGAAGTGGCTAACTGCAAAAATTCGCCGTAATTTCGAAAACTTCGCTGATTTACTAATGGTCACTGGTGTAATTATGCTAGCGAAGGAGATAGACTATAGCGCAACTTCGCACTCTAATACCAGGCGTATTTTCGCTCTGGCTAGAGATCGTTACTACGCAAATTCACTACTTTTTTGTTTTTACTGAACGTTACCTCTATCCCCAGACTTGCCTTCACCACCTCAGACCAGGCGAAGTGCAATAATATAATATAGTATGATATAATAATGTATTTACTGCAACATAAACATCCATTGAAATTTAACTTCCCGCCTTATGCAAATTATCTAACGCTAGTGCAACTTCGCTATGCCTACCATAGTAATGCTGGCACAACTTCGCAAGCATTCGGCGCCAAAACTTCGCAACTTAGTGAATTAGCGTTGTCTGTGCAAAGTTGCGCCTGGTGAAGTAAGGCGGCGAAGCCTTCGCTGGCGAATTTTCGGCCGTTAGTGAATTTCACCCCATGGATGTGAACTGCTCTTCCCCTGTCATCACATCCCTCTCTATCAACACACCCAGCCCATCTTTCCCCTTAACTCCATCTCGTCCAAACTACATCTGATTCTGCCAATCTTTAAACATAAACAAGTGTAATTTGACTGCTGGTCATTCGGATCCCTTGTCATACAGCCCCTGCGCTTAAAGCTCCAGGGCTTTCCTAAACAATTTCAAATTGTCTAAAAAAACTAAAAGTCAATTTAAAGGTGAATAACCCCTTTAAATACCAGTTTACGCTGCTTGGACCCGATCTATAATTGTCTGTTTCATCCACAACATAATTAGACCAGAGCATAGAAATTATCCAGAGAATATGTGACTGATCCTGATTCTAGTGAATAACGTCAGTGGTTTATACGCACAAAGCATCTTTACGTCCGCCCATTGCATGTTGCCTTTTGCCACTGACTCAGCCTGGGAATTGATCCCTACAGAACTGTACACACGAGATGTCATCTTAATTACAGGTATTTGTGCTGATGGAGCTGGCAGCAAATTTGTTTGCATAGTCCCTAGATCTATTCTCATTAAGGGATCAATAATCACAATCTACCTTCTGCTGACATCCAACTGACTAGGTTTAACATTGCAGGGCCACTCAATACACGCATAGCAGATATACTAATTATTTTATACATGGACCCTAGTTATGAAGACAGATTCTGTAGTGGATAACATATTTTTGGAAAGAGTAAAGCTCAGCAGGATAGGAAACGTTCAGCTTATAATGCATTAATGCTGTTAGTAGCAACTGGATAATAATTATTTGTAAAACACATGTAGCACCTTTCTGTTTAAAAATGCCATTGTGGGTTATTATTGTGTCATATATATACAGGTATTGGGGTATACTCTTATCCATAAAAAGATAAAGGATCTTCCTGTAATTTGGATCACCATACCCAACGTCTACTAAAAAATAACTTAAACATTAATAAAGCCCAAATGGATTGTTTTACTCCCAATAAGGATGAATTATATCTTAGTTGGGAACCAGAACAAAGTATTGTTTTCTCATTACAGAGAAAAAAGAAATGAGGTTTAAAAAATTGCAATTATTTGTTTAAAATGGAGTCTATGGGAGATGGCCTTTCCCGTAATTCGAAGCTTTCTGGATAAGGGGTTTCCAGAAAACGGATTTGATACCCTTATATGATTCCATGCTCTTACCATCTACTACAGTTGTTGAATTGCAGTAGTTTTTAAAGGTTCAGGGGCAGATTTACTAAAGGGTGAATTGTCACCAGCGACAATTTCACACCCATCACTAAACTTCGCCAGGCGCAAATGCGTTCAGACTACGCTAATTCACTTAAATGCGGAGTTTCGTAATGGGAGCCGAATATTGGTGACTCTTTGCTTGCGTTACTTCGACAATGCGAGCATTTGATAGTGAAGATGTGCTAGTGTTCATTTCTGCCTAGCATAACTTCGCTAGGGATCTTGCGCTCAGGTCAATTTGCATAGGGCGGGAATTTTAAAGTTGTATGGACAGCTTTGTGTTAAATGTTGATGCATATACTTTCAAATTACACCTTTTAAAACACATGCCGAGGGAACCTATAGAACAATAGAGTTTTCTAATGCCCTACACATGTGCCCGTTGTAAAATGAATGTTCCATATGTTTGCAAATGTATGGGGAAAACAGGTTGCCCAAAAAAAGTTTGTTAGGTATTTTGCAGGCAATCAGACTGAAAAAAGGAAAAGATGCCAGGTTTTTTTGATGCATTTTTTCGGTTCACAGAATTTAATGTAAGTGAAAGAAGATTGAGGAACATCTAGCTACTTTAATGCACTTCGCCAGGTCAGAAGTGACAAAGGCAAATCTGGTGTAAGTGGTAATGTTCAGTAAAATCCGCGTCCGTTCACCAGAGTGAAAAGTCGCCTGGCGATACAGTGAGAATGACTCTGTTTCACTACTAAATTGGCGATGTCCCTGCCGGTGGCAATGCTGGCGATAAAGCGTTAGCCACTTTGCCCTGTAGTAAATCTGCCCCATAGTTCCTGTCTACTTGGATAACAGCATCTCCCTTGCTGTCTGATCCACCAACTGAACACAGATCAAATTGGTGGCAAACTCTTCAATTCTCATTGCCCTCATTAAACCCAAGTCCTTCCCCCTGTTTGGTAAGAAACGCCACGTCTATTTTTAAAAGTTATTTTCTCCTCAAGTAGAATGTTTTCTGCTTCTAGCAGGTACTTAGAACTATCTTAGGGACTGATAAGGGAACAACGTTGGCAGCCGCTGATTTGAAGGTACAGCTGCAGACAGTCTGCAGATTTACTAATCATCTTCAGATAAGGAGCGAGTTTTTGCCTCCTACCTGCACTAATCTCTCCTCCACGTTGTCATCTGGAATAGACAAATTGAGGCATCACCCCTAGGCTGCAGCTCGCAACTGTTTTTACCAGTTAAATATCACTGGGGCTCATTTATCAACACTGGGCAAATTTGCCCATGGGCAGTTACCGATAGCAACCAATCAGTGATTAGCTTTTTAAAGCCAGCTGCAAGCAAAACAATGAATGCAACAATCTGATTGGTTGTCATGGGTTACTGCCCATGGGCAAATTTGCCCAGTGTTCATAAATAACCACCACTGTCTTTCAAATACCTGATTTGGACATGTTATATAGCTGTATGTTATAAGCATCCTGAATGTGTTCACAGACAGGGTACTATTGCCTGTATTTACCCTTGTATAGGTCACCGTCCTGGTCTGCTGCTCTATGGAACCTACACGCAACTTTTTTAAGTAATAATTATTATTTCTGTAATTTAGGTCATTAGGAATGTTTAATATACATCGATTTGTTTTCTTTTCGTCAGCTGTGGATCATCTTTCGAAAGCATGTTCTTTACGTTATTGATTGATTTGGTTTGCCAAAGGCATGGGCTGTCTGTCTGGTTGCTCATTCCTAATGAAATGAAATATAGCCAAGGGTGGAACTATACACGGTGCAGCCGGCCACTGCACTGAGGTCCAAAGTGCTATAGGAGGCCTGCCAGATCTGACATCTAGGGGCTTTATTATATTTAATAACTGACTGAGAATCAAAGGGGTCACAAAACATTACCTTGCACTATGACAGTAAAGGTGGCCATACAATAACGACCAATGGTCGCAGCAAGAAAGACTATTAGTTTTCAATACAGACATTTAGGGCTGATTTACTCGAGGGCGAAGTGGCTAACGCTAGCGCCAATTTGCTAGTGTTACCGCCCGCAGGGACATTGCCAATTTACTAACGGACGGACGTCACTTTGCTAGCGAAAGAGATAGACGCTATTGGTCATTCGCACTTTATCGCCAGGCTACAATTCGCTCTTGCGAATGGACGTTACTCAAAGAAATGTGGATTTTACTAAACGTTACCTCTTTCGCCAGACTTGCCTTTGCCAGCTCAGACCAGGCGAAGTGCAGTGGAGTGCATCGATCCTCCTCAATCCTCTGTTACTTACATCATATTTTTTAGTGGAAAAAGCTTCTAAGTCCAAAACACGCTGGCGTCTTTTCCTTTTTTCAGAGTGACAGCCTGCAAAAGTCCTTATATTTTTTTTGGGTAACCGGGTACTTTTACTAACATATGGAACATGAACTATACAGTGGGCTCATGTGTAGGGCATTATAACAACTCTATTTTCTTTATTAAGGTTCCCTGGACTTGTGTAATGTAATGTATTTGCTGCAACATACGTCCATTCAACTTTAAATTTCCCGTCATATGCAAATTAACCTGAACGCAAGACCTCTAGCGAATTTGCGCTAGGCAGAAATGAACGCTAGCGCATCTTCGCTTTCAATTGCTCGCATTGCCAAAGTAAAGTTAGCAAAACGTCGCCATCGTTCGCGCCCTCGAAGAAACTCCACATTCCAGTGAATTAGCTTTGTCTGAGCGGATTTTCACCTGGCGAAGTGTAGCGATGGGTACAAAGCGGTCGCTGGCGAATTTTCACCCTCGAGTAAATATGCTTCTTAGAGCTGAATCGTTAGATATACTATTAGAAACAATAGAATTCTACCTGTATCCGACGATTCAGCAGTAAACACTGGCCGATGTTTGGGTGCCTTCATAGACCCCCGGTCAAAATTTTCCAACTTGGCCGACCAACAAGCAGAGTCTTTTGCTGATATCGCTCGTCTCCGGCCCTGCACACACCGAATATGGTACAAAACAAAATTTTGTATGATTAATATATGTGTGTATGGCCAATTTAAGGATGGGCTGTCCTGAGCACCAAGCCCCTGAATTTGATGCTCAGTGTAGCATTCAATTGCTTGTTGAGTTGTGCCCCTTAACACTCTAGCACTTGCACCACAGGAATCTGTAGATTTCCCCTTATATCATTTTCAGTTCTTTACCCATCTGACCTTGGGCTCTTTTTGCCCTACCATGAGGAGCATAGTGCAATCCTAGGTTTAATTCCAACCAAGAAGCTTCTGATGGTTTCCTCCAGGTACTACAGTTTCCTCCCACATTCCAAAAAATTGACCATTGTATGTGTGATAGGGGCCCCAGCTCCCCTGGGACAGAGATCTATAGTGCTGTGGAATATGCCAACAATAAATAATAAGAATAATACTTTAAAACCAGATCTGAAAAGGTATAATATAAATCCCCCACCTTACAACCTGCATTACTGAGTAGCGTGGTGGTCCTTGTTGCTATAGAAGAAAATGAATATACATAAATAAGCCTGTAGGAGAGAAACCAGGCGGATAGTGATCTGTGCATTGCAGTATATTGGTGGGATTATACAGGACAAACAGGGATGTGGGGCTGCACGTTTATAGGGTGTGTGAGTTATGTGTGTCCTAAGCACATCTGTTACTGAAGTCCCTGAGTGAGTAAAGTTCTCTCTGTGGGTGATCATTTTTCTATATTCGGCTGTAAAAGCAGCACACGGAAAGCACAGGATGGTGGCTGAAATACATGTTCATGACTCTCTCCATAAGCACTGAAATGAGTCTGGCAGAGGAATTCACTGATAATGGTAGAATGTTTGCTTCGCCTTCAGGCATAAATCAGGCTACTAACACATGTTTCACAAAATCTCTTTCAGACTTTGCAAGTGCTAGTGAGTGCTGCTTCATATAAGGGCCAAAAATGCACTCCATACACCGACACCCGCTGCCAGAATCCAGAAACCTTCCAAATATAGGAACACTGTGTTTCCTTACACTCCCTTGTTTATGACATTATATGTATTTACTGTCCTGCAGATAAGACTTTAAGGTGCGTCCTGAAAAACACTCCCCCATAATAATGTTATATATTTGTGTTCTTTTTATAGGAACAGATAAAAGAAAGAAAAAAAATAACTCAAAGGAATTTGCTCTCACATCCTCTTTGACCGATAATTCCAGGAAGATATTTTAGATTACGTTTGTAAAGTTATGATGCCCATTTTAAGGTTAAGAAACCTGATATGTTTTTTTTTTTAAAGTTATTTCTGATTTGCAATGAGACAGTGTATAAAAATGCAAGGCATGAGACAAATATGTGAACTATTTGGGATGTTATAAAGCAGATCTATCAGTTAGCAATGTAACAGTTGCTAAGGCTACTGTAAAAATAATAATATTTATATCTTTCTATAATGCAACTTGTCTGCTGCACAGGAACTGGATACTTTCGTGCGCCAGCTCCCGGCATGCACTGGAGAACTCTGGAAAATGTGTCACTTTGACATTTAATTTGCTGAATGCGGAAATTTACCATTATTTTTATTACAGGTATGGGACCTGTTATCCAGAATGCTTGGGACCTGGGATTTTCCGAATAATGGATCTTTCTGTAATCTGGATCTTAATACCATAAAGGGAAACTTGCAAAAATGAAAATATAATATAAGCTTCATCATATTGAAATAAGAAGTTTTCTAAATATAATAGTCTGCATATTTTCTGAAATAATCAAGTATATGTCTACTATCCCTCTCTCAGCATCTGTTTCTCTTCATTCTGTCTTCATGCAGGAGTTAGGTGTCAGATATTCATTGACAGTTAGAGCCAATATAACTTACAGGGGGGTTCCTTTCCTAGCAGATAAATTAGAGCTCATTCAAATAACTGATTCCAGTACAAACAAAATTCAACAATATAACTGCCTTTTGCACCAATTCTGCATGTAGAGAGACTGAGGATTTTAATAGAGTGAGCTCTAAGGGTCTGGCCACACGGGCAGATTCGGGGAGATTAGTCGCCAGGCGACAAATCTCCTTTTCTTCATGGCGACTAATCTCCCCAATCTGCCTTCCTCTGCCTTCTGCCGGCTAAAATGTAAATCGCCTGGGGGCAGGCACACAGAACGCTTCGTTTTACGAAGTCGCCCATAATTGCCTCATGAGGAAACTTCGGGCGACTTCAGAAATGAAGCGCTCCGTGTGCCTGCCCCCAGGCCATTTACATTTTACCCGGCGGGAGGCAGATCGGGGATATAAGTACTGTAATAAAATCTGCTTACCCTGGTGGTCAGGTGGTGTGCCCCTGGCATACAGGGGCATCCGCCGTGTCTCTGGGAGGGACCCCCGCCGCCTGCGTCCAGTCTGTTCCTGTGCCGGCTTCCCTTTGGGCATGTGATGTCAGCGCACAGTGGCACGAAATTTAAAAGTATTTAAAGGCACAGTTTTGATTTTAGCTTGCCCATTATAGGATTGTGTTTCCTGGTGCTCCTGAGCCTTGTACTATTTGTTTGCTATATCCTGAACCTGTTTGATTCCTGTTGTGACCCCTGCCTGGCTATTTTGACTATTCTGACTTCTGGATCCTGACCCCTGCCTGATTACCGACTACCTCTTCTGATTAACCCTCTGATTGACTTCCTGGTTTGACCCTTGCCTGCCTGACCACGTTTATTCTCTGCCAGCCTCGACTCAGCCTGATCTGACCACTCTTTTGCCTAACGCCTTGTACTACGACCTTCTGTCCAAAGACTTTGCTTTACTGTCGTGCCCCTCTGCCTATCCAGAACCCTCATCTTGCATCTCTCGTTCAAGTCCAGGTGGCATCCAAGTAAGCCGAGGGCTCCTCCCTCAGAGGCAGTTACATTTCTATATTGTCTCAGGTCTGACTGTTTAATTAAGAGTAGGCATATATCTTCATATACTGTGATGGAGGAACATTAATTGTTTATGCAGCTGGGGAGAGCAACTGGGGGATAAAGCCAGGTTCTGGACCTCAGAAATGACATTCAAAGGTAGGCCTCTGTATGTCCAAAGACAGACCTTACATACAATGCAGCAAATTAATAGGACAACAGACACTAATGATCACACATAGCTGAGTTATAGGGGAAGGCTAAGGTTTTTGTATAATGTTCATAAGTAAAATGCTAAAGCAGCATACAATAGTTATTTATTATGTCTATGTGTGATAGATGGGGAAGTTGAATTATCTAACTTTTTGTTTCTTAGCTCTCAAGTTTTGAATGTAAACCAAGGTTGCACTTTATTTCTAGCATTGCTGCATCACAGTGCTGGAGTGTTGGGTACAACTCCAACCATCAACATTGCAGGTTAATTGTCTCTAAATTACATTGACCCTAGTGCTTGTGCATATGTGGTATAAATAAATTAGACTGAAGGCTCCACTGGCCAAGGGACAGTTTTTAACTTTGAAGGAAAGAGCATCATTCTAGCAACCAGACATCATGTCACATTCCAGATGGAGAGGCAATTTAAAAAATGGGAACCAAGTTCAGTATGACTTTGATTATTGCTTTGTACAAGGGACTGCTTTGCTTTCAGACAATGACAAGTGCTGTCAGGCAGTTTTCTTGGAAGCCAATTGGTGCTTTGGCACAGCATTTTGGGCTACTGAAAAAACAAAGCAAAAAATCTACTCTGAGTTTATCAACAAATGTAGATAAAATCTATAAGCAATCACTGAAAATGGAGCATTGTTTTTTTTTCTCTTTTGGGAATGTTCTACAGAGTGCAAAAGTAGTTAATAAAAAAATGTAAATGCAAAGATGTATATAATCAAAACATATATAAAAGTCATTAAATACCTGTGCATTTATTCGCGGGGTGCACAGTCAATTTAGAGAAAACAAACCGCACTCACAGGACTTTTTGAAGGTACAAAATCAAAAATGTAGTTTAGTTCAACGTTTCGGCTATTCACTTATGCCGTCATCAGGAAGGACGGCTTAAGTGAATAGCCGAAACGTTGAAATAAACATCATTTTTGATTTTGCACCTTCAAAAAGTCCTGTGAGTGCGGTTTGTTTGCTCTATTATTGATTTATTATAACCAGCACCTAGGCAGTTGCGCTTGTTTTGTGTGCACCAGAATTTGGACTATATATATACTGTATATATATATATATATATATATATATATATATATATATATATATATATATATAAAAAAACAAGGGAAAGTTGTCCACTAGTTTTTAAAATCATTAGGCGGGGGTGCAATGAGGCTGTGACCACAAAATACATATAGTCAACTACAAGATTCCTCTGCACTCAACCCATTATCAATATATTTAAGACAGAGACATTTTGTGCATACTGCTACTGAAAAATGCCTTACCCTTTAAACAAAACAGGGATTGTTTGTCCATATATTGCAATATATTTAAGCTGGCCAACTACGTCAAAGTCATCCCATATCTGGCCAGTCCTATGCTCAATTTTCATATAAATATTTTAAATATATTGATAATGGGTTGAGTGCAGAGGAATCTTGTATTTGTCTATATGTATTTTGTGGTCACAGCCTCATTGCACCCCCGCCTAATGATTTTAAAAACTAGTGTGAGCACAACTTTCCCTTGTTTGTTATAGTTCTACAGGAGCAGTGACCAGCTCCATGTTGTAGCTCCCACCCTCTCCAACTATAGTCAGGTGATCCCACTGGTGTCTAATAAAAGGGCAGCCAAGGTTGGGAGTTTTACTTTCGAAAGCAGCTAGTAAGTTGCAGGTAAAACGTATTCGTCCCTTTTATAAAATGTATAATGAAACCATAGAATTCTTAATGAATCAGATGAAAATTGAGCGTAGGACTGGCCAGATATGGGATGACTTTGACGTAGTTGGCCAGCTTAAATATATTGCAATATATGGACAAACAATCCATATTTTGTTTAAAGGGTAAGGCATTTTTCAGTAGCAGTATGCACAAAATGTCTCTGTCTTAAATATATTGATAATGGGTTGAGTGCAGAGGACTCTTGTATTTGTCTATATATATATATATATATATATATATATATATATATATATATATATATATATATATATATATATATTGTTTATAGACTGCATTATATGAAATATATTGCCTGTAGGATGCATTTTTGGGGATAGTTCCATCTGTTGCATTCCAGTTGATTGGATGGTTGGATAAGGAAAGAGAGAGAGAGAAAGGACTTGTGCACAGATAAAAGTTAATGTGGGAAAGAAAAATATGTCGTTCTCAAGTCAATTCCTGCTGAGAGCTTGCTGTTAAAGGGCAGGGGCACAGTGACAGTCTGTTTATTTAGGCGACACAAGGTGACGTTTTGGTTTTAATCTGATGAGTTTGAAGTTGCCTTTTCAGCTCTCCCCAGGGATCAGTGAAGTAAAAACGTTATCTGATTTATCTGTCAACTATCAGTCACAATGTATGAAACCAAAAGGGGAGATATTAAAAACACTTCTTGGGTCAAACATGCCATAAAACACAAAATCCAATTGCCTACAAATATAATATACTAATAGTTTGTCTTCCTTTATACTGTGTTTTGGGTAAAACGATATGAATGCACTAGTCTAGAACTGTTTATCTTTCACTTATTTGCCCCAATTAATTATGAGAACAGTCCTAATATGTTTGTCAGTAACTACAGTTTATTGCTTATGCTTGTTGTAGCTAGATAGCATAGTAAGTATTGACTATTAGGGCCAGGGCACACGCTGCTATTTCGGGAGATTAGTCACCCAGTGACAAATCACTTCTTCTTCGGGCGACTATTCTCCCCGAACTGCCTTCCTGCCAGCTAGAATGTAAATCGCCGGCGGGATGGCAGTTGGATCGATTCAGTTTTCCGAAGTTGCCAGAAGTGACTAATTTTCCAAAATAGCAGCGTTTGCCCTTACCCTTATTGGAATAAAGATAAAGTAATTGATCAAGCATTTGCTTTTGTAAGTGTAAACCAGTGGCCTTTTCAGTTCAAGGCCACCCTTGGAGGACCAATTTTTAGTCAGGCCCCCCATAGTTCATAACAAGGTTTCAGATATAGGAAAATATCAATGTATCAGTCTTTTGCCCATAGTTCCTATACAGGCTGATCCCGCTTGCTACGACTCCAGTACTGTGGGAACCACAGGTGTAAGTTAATTTTTCCCTTCATGTTTCTTAATCAGATGCAAAGAAGTTAAGTTTAGTGATGTTATCTGTCTTTTACAATGCTGCATAACTTTATTCGTAGTATGGCAAATTTGTTGAGGGTTTAAAGTTTATATAGAACATAATGGCAGGCCAGGCATGTGGGCAGTCCATGGTTTTCAGTGAGTAAGCGATGCCATTTTTCAAAAACAATGTTGCAAAATGTCCAGAATAGTGATGGGTGAATTTATTTGCCAGGCGCGAATTTGCGGTGAATGTGCGCCGGGAACCAAAAAAACGGACGCCGAAGTAAAAAACGAGACGCCGGTGCCATTTCGCAGATTTTCGCAAATCCGCCCATCACTAGTCCAGAATGAATTTTTTTTAGAAAAAAATAATCACACAGATCTAACACCTTAAGGCCCAGACATTCTTAGGGTCAGGACACACGCTCAGATTCGGGGAGATTAGTCGCCCAGCAACAAATCGCCTCTTCTTCGGGGCGACTAATCTCTCTGAACTGCCTCCCGCCGGCTAGAATGTAAATTGCCAGCAGGATGGCACTCAGAGCGCTTAGTTTTTCATAGTCGCCTGAAGTTGCCTCACGAGGAAACTTCGGGCGACTTCTGAAAGTGAATTTCACTCATCATTTATCTGGACATTTGCCATTTTAAGCTTCATTCTATGGCACTAGATCATTCCAAAATGCTGGGCAGTACTGGCAAAGCTTAGGAGAATATCTAGTCAAAATACAGCATTTATGGAATGTGAAAACCGATACAATACCCTTGAGTGTGCACTCAAGGGATCAGTAGACAGCGGTGGAATTAAAACAGTTTTATTTACTGGACAATCAACCAAATGCGTTTTGTGCGATTCCACACTTACTCATAGACATAGATAAGTATTACAAACATTTAATTTAAAAAGCATTGGGAGTTTACATCACCACTGAAGTTTTATCCCACTTGTAACCCTGCTTAGCATCCGTTATCAACCATATTAGAAAAATACAATTAGAAAAATACTATTAGATCTTAACAAGGATAATTTCAATTACCTATAGGATAACATACAAGTGCACGTAAAAGTACCACATCATTAAATTAGTAAAATTCATTTAAAACCACAATTTATTTAAGGTAATTGAAACTAAGCCTGCATGTAATTAATGAATTTGTGAAGGTGTTAGAGCTCTTACACATGGGCGGTTTTTCCTGCGCTCCCCTGTGTTGCGCTTTCTTTCGTTTCATATTTTTCCTGCCCTGCACTTTTAGTTCACATTCCAGAAATCAAAATCACCCTATATATTGATGCGCTCAAATCCTAAGGGCTCTTACACATGGGCGGTATTTCCTGCGCTCCCCTGTGTTGCACTTTCTTTCGTTCCCACCTGCGCATACAGGCATCTGTGTGAGTACAGCTGGCTTCACAATAATTGAGTGCGTCTACTCCTGCGGCTGAACGAAAGAAAGCGCAACACAGGGGAGCGCAGGAAATACCGCCCATGTGTAAGAGCCCTTAGGATTTGAGCGCATCAATATATAGGGTGATTTTGATTTCTGGAATGTGAACTAAAAGTGCAGGGCAGGAAAAATATGAAATATCAAAACAGATATGGGAACTGCGATTAATAGTTTTATAGAAACATTGGGTAATTAATATTAAAGGCCATACTACTTATGTCATGTTAAGAAATTGTTAACAAGCACTTAAGAATGACAACAACGCAGGTAGAGTTCAACATTCTTGATCATTTTATCATTCCATATATACAGTTGGTAACCAAAACCATGACTAATTCTGGGCTTGATAAAAGACAATTATTTGTTTAAACTGGGAAGCCAATCAGAAATGAAATATACTTTATAGGAACTGATCTAATAGCAAATGTCCAGGTAAACCAGCATTTTAATGATATATATCAGATGATAATATCATTTGAACATTTCTAAAAGATTGTTGTAGTCAACTCAGTGATACCTTAAAAAAGTGCAATTTTTATGCATATTACTATGTATATGCCTCTCAGTAACAGAGATGATCAAAGCAATATGGAAGTTTCATATCTAGACAGACTCTATTTGCTAATATAGGTGCTAAAACATGGGGCCAAGAAATGTGCATTGATCAACCCCTTGTTTTAGTAAGGTTATTTACAGTGAAAAGGAGATAAAGGATAGTTGTACTGCAACATGACATTGGTACATTTTGGCACAATTTATACTTTTTGTATTTTGACATAACTGTTGACTTTAGTTTGTGGCTTATTTATTTTGGGTAGTGAGTCTGGTTCTAACCATAAGCTGATCCTATCTTTGCTGCTCTCTGCAGTTCTGTTATGCTTTGGTTTTTATTCTTTCCGAGGAGCCTGATATACAAGTTATACAAGATTTGGCACCATGTGATTTAAGACTTGCCTTGTACCCAACCCCCCCCCAAAAAATGTAATTTTATCTTTAGTCTTATCCATTCCGATTAGAAGAAAAGAGGTTCTGCCTAAATATTCGGAAGGGTTTTTTTTTACACTGACAGCTGAGAAGATGTGGACTTCTCTCCCTGAATCAATGGTACAGGCTGATACATTAGATAGCTTTAAGAAGGGGTTGGATGGCTTTTTAGCAAGTGAGGGAATACAGGGTTATGGAAGATAGCTCATAGTACAAGTTGATCCAGGGACTAGTCTGATCTTGGAGTCAGGAAGGATGTTTTCCCAATCTGAAGGAAAATTGGAGAGGCTTTAGATGGGGTTTTGATGGAGATCAACTGGCAGTTAGGCAGGTTAAAAAAAGTTAAAAGGTGGAACTTGATGGACGTGTGTATTTTTTCAACCTAACTAACTATGTTATAACTATCAGATTTATTCATTTAGCACCTTCAATAAAGTAACATCCACAATCCAACTCCAAAATCAGGGTTTTTTACTTAGGTAAGTAATAAAAACATAATTCTGAATATGTTTTCAGGGAGTTTACACAATGGCATTCTTGTTGGACTCCAAAGAAACTTGGAGAAGGATGAAGATCAGCTGGAGGAGGATGAGACAATTCTAGCTTGAACTGGAAGAAGGGTTTGATACAAAGGATGTTTAGGTCATGCACCAAAAGGCAAGACAGCTTAAATGAGAGGTAGTGAAGACGGGGATGAGTTTAATGATGTGGGGAAAGTCTAGAGGAAGAGATTAGGTCAGATAATCCATTTTGTACCAGCTGAGTACAAGATAAGGATCATTCCTAAATATCATTAAGAGAGGTCTTAAAATCAAGAAGGGAATTGGTGGGAAATCATAGAGTGGAAAAGAGAAAAATAACAAAGTGTAAAATAAGTGATGCGTGTAAAGCAATGAAGCCCTAAATAAAGTCATTATTTTCTGAACCACTGAATGATTCTAAGAATATTATAACTTAGTGTCCAGAATATGCTGTTACTGTGCCTTCATCCCAAATCAAACCAGAATCATCATAATTAACAACATCTTGTGATAATAAGGAACAGAAACTAGACATTCTAGCCATAAAGAGGAGCACAAGTTTTAATCATGTATACTTATGGCAGTAGTAATATCTTATGGTGTTTTTGCAGTAATTAAAATATTTCCCGTTAAGTTAGAAAGCAATAAGGCACTTCAAAAATGTCAATTTCCTTTCTAGACTAATATTAAGCGACTGGGTTTTACTTTTTGTTCAGGGAGTCTGTCTCAAGGCAGATAACAAGTTGTAGATCATTTTTAATGAGGTACTCTAATGGAAAACAAAGGGGAGGGGGCAAGTAAATTATGTGATCGTTTATCTAGCTTTCCAATTAACAGAAGTGGTAATTAGGGGTAGCAATAAAAAAAGAGTGAGAAGAGATAACCCTAGTCCTTAGGCCATACCAAGACAGATTTTCTTTTGATTATGCCTGTTGGGTAAATTGCCTTCTCCCAGCTTTCTATGGGACATTTTTGTTGATGAGATGTTTGGCACAAGGCGTGTAAAACAGTGAATTTGGCATGTGACTACACTTGCACAAGTGGTTAAACTCGTGAGGATGGAGGGGGCTGTGTTTCAAGCTATTACATTTCTTCAAATCACTCACCCCTGCACTATGGTATAAATCGGTCATTAGGATTATACACAAGTTCTTGCAATATTGGAGCTGGAGAAGGTCAGCTACTATAAGTATCTGTGTATTTACTGGGCCGGTCCTTGTTCATGGCACAAATGGAACTTTGAGCCTAATGGTTCATATTGGTGTGGTATAAAAAAAGTGAGTCTTGTTTTGGCCCTGGGACATACGTTGGAACTTTATATATAACAATGGCTGTGTGATATATATTTAAATTGAATAACGCATGGAAACAAGGCCTAATAACAACAAAAAAAAAGTATGCTGGGCCCTAACTCCTTGTGATATACTTGGAGTAATCGTTACTGTGGGAAAGAATATCGCTTCCAGTTGGATATTTGGCTAACGTCATATAAATCACATTACTTAACTGCAACATGTTTGAGAAAGCACCATTGTGCCAAGGACAATAATCCACAATGGATAATTAGTAAGGCTGTGCCGAATTAATGGACTGAACCAATCAACAGTTTATTGGCTCTGATATAAACATACTATACTGTGATTGTGTTTAATGGTGATCACTGGACAAAGGTCCAGGACATGTATATATAATTGGTACATTTAGTTGTGTTTTGTGAAGGAGGGGTCCCTCCCATACTTATACGGGGTTGGGGTTATTTATCAAAGTCTGAATTTATCTCAATATTTTCTGACAAAAACTCTGACCAAATCCGCATGGGTTTTTTCGGCTTATTTATTAATATACTTTCCCGAAAATTTCGTTTTAAAGAAAAATTTGTGACTTTTTTTCCACTAAAAATTCGGATTTTATACTAATATTATACTTTGGGTTTTTGGCATTCAGAGTTTAGTAAATAACCTGCATAATGTGGGATGTGATGAAGGCATACCCACAAATACAACTGAATAATCATTCTACATGAATAATGGGTCATTTACTATGACCCTAGGCTAGCCCACAGCTCTTAGGGTTCATACAGATAGCACTATTGTCTGGGGTATGGCTTTGCAAAGAACAGCAAAATATGTGCCTCCCCACTCATCAGGAGTACAGTTTCACTGACGGCAGGCAGCACTGTATTCATAGGGGCAGAGCAGGTCTCTTTGGTTCAAAAAATAACAAAGAGACCTTGGGAGAAGGTACATGGTGGGGCAGAGTGGGGTTAGCATCTTGGCCGGGGTGGTGGGCATCTTACTTTAAATAGAGTTTTACAGTAACGCAAAAGCCATAGAGACCATTTCTGTTTCTTGTGTTACTTTTTTTGCCAATAAAAATGTGACTGTGCCATATTCAGACATCAAGATAATACTTTTTGCTGATGATGACTATGGTTAGCAGCAGTGGTTTAAATAACCACTAGAATTAATCCTTTAAATGAAGCAACAATCACTGTGCATTGATGCATTTCAACACTATTCTACATTATGCATGTTTTGATATCTCCCATTATGGGTGGTTGCATTCTTCCAACATCTAAACATCTAACAACTGCTCATTCGCATTAATGTGAAAAGCCAAACTTTAACTTAAAATTCGGCTTTTTCATTCTACTGCACATGTGTCTGCCCCAGGAATTTTATAGAAAGAAGTAGCCGGAAGTGAAGCGCCCCATGGTGCTCGCTGGAATAACCCCAGCCCACTGCAGTTTTCTACTGATAAGAGCACCAGCCCAGGGTTTCAGGTAAGTAAATACATTCACTTGGGGTGCCTAATAGAGATGGCGCGAACTGTTCGCCGGCGAACTTGTTCGCGCGAACATCGGGTGTTCGCGCTCGCCGGAAGTTCGCGAATGTCGCGCGACGTTCGCCATTTTGGGTTCGCCATTGTTGGCGCTTTTTTTTGCCCTCTCACCCCAGACCAGCAGGTACATGGCAGCCAATCAGGAAGCTCTCCCCTGGACCACTCCCCTTCAGCGTTTTTTCACTCTGCCTGTGTGTGCTGAAGAGATAGTGTAGGGAGAGAGCTGCTGCCTGTTAGTGATTTCAGGGACAGTTGAAAGTTTGCTGGCTAGTAATCGTGTTGATACTGCTCTGTTATTGGAGGGACAGAAGTCTACAGGGGTTTGAGGGACATTTAAGCTTAGGTAGCTTTGCTGGCTAGTAATCTACCTTCTACTGCAGTGCTCTGTATGTAGCTGCAGTGGGCAGCTGTCCTGCTTCTGATCTCATCTGCTGACTGCTGCAATAACAGTAGTCCTTGTAAGGACTGCTTTTATTTATTTTTTTGTTGTTTTACTACTACTACTACTACTACTACTACTACTACTACTACTATAAGAGCCCAGTGCTATTAGTCTAGCAGTGTTGGGGAGTGGGACTGGTGTGCTAATCTGCTGCTCCTAGTAGTTCAGCAGCACCAACTGTAATTTTTTTTTTTTAATATTCATTTTTTTTTTATTTTACTTTTTTTCATTTTACTACCGCTGTAGTAGTGTATAAGTTGACCTTTTAGGCATTATTTGCCCTGTAGGCATTTTTTGCCCAGTGTGTTATTCAACCAACTGCCATCTAGCTGTGTGACCTTGTTCACATTCTGTCTAAATATCCATAATATTACCGTCTCCAGAAAAAACACCGGAGTGACTTTTTTCAAGCAGCCATAATATATTTTACGTAATCCGTATCCATCGCTGTAGTAGTGTATAAGTTGACCTTTTAGGCATTATTTGCCCTGTAGGCATTTTTTGCCCAGTGTGTTATTCAACCAACTGCCATCTAGCTGTGTGACCTTGTTCACATTCTGTCTAAATATCCATAATATTACCGTCTCCAGAAAAAACACCGGAGTGACTTTTTTCAAGCAGCCATAATAAATTTTACGTAATCCGTATCCATCGCTGTAGTAGTGTATAAGTTGACCTTTTAGGCATTATTTGCCCTGTAGGCATTTTTTGCCCAGTGTGTTATTCAACCAACTGCCATCTAGCTGTGTGACCTTGTTCACATTCTGTCTAAATATCCATAATATTACCGTCTCCAGAAAAAACACCGGAGTGACTTTTTTCAAGCAGCCATAATATATTTTACGTAATCCGTATCCATCGCTGTAGTAGTGTATAAGTTGACCTTTTAGGCATTATTTGCCCTGTAGGCATTTTTTGCCCAGTGTGTTATTCAACCAACTGCCATCTAGCTGTGTGACCTTGTTCACATTCTGTCTAAATATCCATAATATTACCGTCTCCAGAAAAAACACCGGAGTGACTTTTTTCAAGCAGCCATAATAAATTTTACGTAATCCGTATCCATCGCTGTAGTAGTGTATAAGTTGACCTTTTAGGCATTATTTGCCCTGTAGGCATTTTTTGCCCCGTGTGTTATTCAACCAACTGCCATCTAGCTGTGTGACCTTGTTCACATTCTGTCTAAATATCCATAATATTACCGTCTCCAGAAAAAACACCGGAGTGACTTTTTTCAAGCTGCCATAATATATTTTACGTAATCCGTATCCACCGCTGTAGTAGTGTATACGTTGATCTTGTGGGCATTATTTGCACAGTGTTTTCTTCAAACCGCCATCTAGCTGTGTGAGCTTGTTCACATTTTGTCTAAATATTGATAATATTATCGTCTCTAGAAAAACCACTTGAGTTACTTTTTTTCAAGCAGCATTCTTATATTTTACGTAATCCGTATCCACCGCTGTGTATACGTTGACCTTGTAGGCATTATTTGCACACTGTTTTCTTCAAACCGCCATCTAGCTGTGTGAGCTTGTTCACATTTTGTCTAAATATTGATAATATTATCGTCTCTAGAAAAACCACTTGAGTTACTTTTTTTCAAGCAGCATTCTTATATTTTACGTAATCCGTATCCACCGCTGTGTATACGTTGACCTTGTAGGCATTATTTGCACACTGTTTTCTTCAAACCGCCATCTAGCTGTGTGAGCTTGTTCACATTTTGTCTAAATATTGATAATATTATCGTCTCTAGAAAAACCACTTGAGTTACTTTTTTTCAAGCAGCATTCTTATATTTTACGTAATCTGTATCCACCGCTGTGTATACGTTGACCTTGTAGGCATTATTTGCACACTGTTTTCTTCAAACCGCCATCTAGCTGTGTGAGCTTGTTCACATTTTGTCTAAATATTGATAATATTATCGTCTCTAGAAAAACCACTTGAGTTACTTTTTTTCAAGCAGCATTCTTATATTTTACGTAATCCGTATCCACCGCTGTGTATACGTTGACCTTGTAGGCATTATTTGCACACTGTTTTCTTCAAACTGCCATCTAGCTGTGTGTATTATCGTTTCCAGAAAAACCAACTGAGTTTTTGTTGTTGTTGTTTTTTTAAAAATAATGCCAGGCAAAGGCAGGCCGCCACGCAGAGGCCGTGCTAGGGGCCGTGCTGCTATGCAATCCTGTGGCCCTAGCAAATTGCCCAGTTTTAAAAAGCCAATGACCCTGAACTCCCAAAATGCTGAAGAGGTAGTTGACTGGCTTACACAGCACACCCCATCCTCTACCGTTTCTAACTTTACCACAACATCCTCCTCATCCTCCACTGCTATGGCCACCCCACGTAACACTTCCTCCACCACCGGTGCCCCTTCTTCACTGGAGTCAGAGGAGTTATTTTCCCATGAGTTTCTTGAACTGAGTAATGCGCAACCATTATTGGCAGAAGAAGATGAAGGAGATGAGGACGTTACACCAGATTTAATTCTGGCAGAGAACACGACAGAGATGGACATAATGATGAGTGATGAGGAGGAGGTCCCCGCTGCTGCTTCCTTCTGTGATGTGTCAGAAGAAATTGATGCATCTGAGGAGAATGATGATGAGGAGATTGATGTTTTGTGGGTGCCTAGTAGAAGAGAGCAAGAGGAGGGTAGTTCAGATGGAGAGACGGAGAGTCAGAGAGGCAGTAGGAGAATAAGACTTAGAAGAAGCAGGGAGGACAGCCCGCAGGGATCAGTAGGGCAACAACATGTATCGGCACCTGTGTTCAGCCGGCCAACGCACCCGCCATTGCCGCCAATGCCGCCAACTTCTACTGTTACCGCCAGATCGCACACTTCCAAAAAGTCAGCAGTGTGGGATTTTTTTAATGTGTGTGCCTCTGACAAAAGCATTGTAATTTGCAATGAGTGCAGTCAGAAACTGAGCCTTGGTAAGCCCAACAGCCACATAGGTACAACTTCTATGCGAAGGCACATGAGCGGCAAGCACAAAGCACTTTGGGAGCAACACCTCAAAGGCAACAGGCAAACTAAAAGCCACACTCCTTCTGGTCCAGCATCTTACTGCTCTACCTCTGCTCTCCTTGACCCATCTGAACCACCCTCCACTCCGCCTTCCACCTTGACCACCTGTTCCCATTCCCAGTCATCTGCCACCAGCCAAGTTTCTGTGAAGGCCATGTTTGAGCGTAAGAAGCCAATGTCTGACTGTCACCCCCTTGCCCGGCGTCTGACAGCTGGCTTGTCTGCACTCTTAGCCCGCCAGCTTTTACCATACCAGCTGGTGGACTCTGAGGCCTTCCGCAAATTTGTAGCAATTGGGACACCGCAGTGGAAGGTACCCAGCCGCAATTTTTTTTCTAAAAAGGGAATACCACACCTGTACCAACATGTGCAGAGCCAAGTTACCGCATCTCTGTCACTTAGTGTTGGGCCAAAGGTCCATATGACTACTGACGCATGGTCCTCCAAGCATGGTCAGGGCAGGTATGTCACCTACACTGCCCACTGGGTGAACTTGGTAATGGCTGGGAATGGGAAGCAGGGAATGGGTAGCTCAACAACAACAACAGTGGAGTTGGTGTCACCGCCACGTATTGCACGCGGTTCTGCCACCACCTCTACTCCTCCATCGCTCTCTACCTCGTCTTCTTCCTCTTCTTCTTCTTACTCTGCTGCTGGGTCCTCCTTCTCCTCCTCCACACCTGTGCACCCCCAGCTCCCCCTAGGCTATTCGACGTGCCAGGTACGCCGTTGTCACGCTGTCTTGGGGATGACGTGCCTGGAAAGCAAAAACCATACCGGATCTGTACTCCTGTCATCTCTGCAGTCACAGGCCGATCGGTGGCTGACCCCACACCAACTGCAGATCGGAAAAGTGGTGTGTGACAATGGAAGCAATCTGTTGGCAGCGTTGAGACTGGGAAATTTAACACATGTGCCCTGCATGGCACATGTGTTAAATTTAATAGTCCAACGTTTTGTCTCCAAGTACCCAGGATTCCAGGACGTTCTCACCCAGTCCAGAAAGGTGTCGGCCCATTTCAGACGTTCCTACACAGCCATGGCACGCCTTGCTGACATTCAGCAGCGCTACAACATGCCAGTCAGGCGTTTGATTTCTGACAGCCAGACTCGCTGGAATTCAACGCTCCTTATGTTGGAACGTCTGCTGCAACAACAAAGGGCCGTCAACGAGTACCTTTTTGAACTGGGTGGTAGGACTGGATCTGCAGAGCTGGGGATTTTTTTCCCCCGTTACTGGGTGCTTATGCGCGATGCCTGCAGGCTCATGCGACCTTTTGAAGAGGTGACAAATATGGTCAGTCGCACCGAAGGCACCATCAGCGACCTAATACCCTTCGCTTTCTTTCTGGAGCATGCCGTGCGACGAGTGACAGATGAGGCTGTAGACCAGCGTGACGAGGAGCTGGAAGCGCACGATTTATGGTCGGAATCACCAGAACGAACCCAGGCACCTGCTGCAACGCAGGGAGAGGTGCCAGAAGTGGAGTCAGAGGAGGAAGGTGGCTTTGTGGAGGAGGAGGAGGAGGACCAACAGAAGCAGGCTTCCCAGGGGGCTAGTGGTGACCTTTTGGGGACCCCTGGTCTTGTACGTGGCTGGGGGGAGGAGACCGTGGATGATGCAGTCCTTGATAATGAGGAAGCGGAGATGGATAGCTCTGCATCCAACCTTGTGAGAATGGGGTCTTTCATGCTGTCATGCCTGTTGAAGGACCCCCGTATCAAGAGGCTTAAGGAGAAGGACCTGTACTGGGTCGCAACGCTACTAGACCCTCGGTACAAGCATAAAGTGTCAGAAATGTTACCAACATACCACAAGTCCGAAAAGATGCGGCATTTACAAACCAGCCTGCAAAACATGTTGTACAATGCTTTTAAGGGTGATGTCACTTCAGGAACTCATCAACATTCCAGGGGCAGAGGTGCCAGTAATCCTGCCACGAGCACACCTGCAAGGACAAAGCCCTTTGGCCGGTCTGTAACGTCAGACATGCAAATGTTTTTCTGTCCAAGGCAGCGCCACAACCCTTCTGGATCCACCCTCAAAGAACGCCTCGACCGGCAGGTAGCGGACTACCTGGCATTAACTGCAGATATCGACACTCTGAGGAGCGATGAACCCCTGGACTACTGGGTGCGCAGGCTTGATCTGTGGCCAGAGCTGTCACAATTTGCCATGAACCTCTTGTCTTGCCCAGCCTCAAGTGTGCTCTCAGAAAGGACCTTCAGTGCAGCAGGAGGGATTGTAACTGAGAAGAGAACTCGCCTAGGTCACAAAAGTGTCGATTACCTGACCTTTATTAAAATGAATGAGGGGTGGATCTCGGAGGGTTACTGCACGCCGGAAGACTTGTTCTGACTTCTATGCAGCTGTCCTTCTCTTCAAGCCTCATGACTCCACACACAGCTGTCCTTTAGCGTCCTCCTCCCTCCGCCACCGTTACAAACTAGGGTGCAAACCCTACTGGTTTAATTTTTTCTGGCCTCTGTGCTTCAGTGGCTGCAACCAAAAAAACTGGGCAAACAATGTCTACAAGGTCAACGTATGGCGAAAAATGACTATTTTCAGCATTTATATGGCATATTTTTTCTGGCAACTGTGCTTCAGTGGCTGCGTCCAAAAAAATGCATATTTTCTGCATTTATATGGCATAATTTTTCTGGCCTCTGTGCTTCAGTGGCTGCAACCAAAAAAATTTATATTTTCAGCATTTATATGGCATAATTTTTCTGTCAACTGTGCTTCAGTGGCTGCGACCAAAAAAATGCATATTTTCTGCATTTATATGGCATAATTTTTCTGGCCTCTGTGCTTCAGTGGCTGCAACCAAAAAAATTTATATTTTCAGCATTTATATGGCATAATTTTTCTGTCAACTGTGCTTCAGTGGCTGCGACCAAAAAAATGCATATTTTCTGCATTTATATGGCATAATTTTTCTGGCCTCTGTGCTTCAGTGGCTGCAACCAAAAAAATTTATATTTTCAGCATTTATATGGCATAATTTTTCTGGCAACTGTGCTTCAGTGGCTGTGACCAAAAAAATGACTATTTTCAGCATTTATATGGCATATTTTTTCTGGCCTCTGTGCTTCAGTGGCTGCGGCCAAAAAAACTGGGCAAACAATGCCTACAAGGTCAACATCGTTGACCTTGTAGGCATTGTTTGCCCAGTTTTTTTGGCCGCAGCCACTGAAGCACAGAGGCCAGAAAAAATATGCCATATAAATGCTGAAAATAGTCATTTTTTGCCATACGTTGACTCAACGTATATGGCAAAAAATGACTATTTTCAGCATTTATATGGCATATTTTTTCTGGCAACTGTGCTTCAGTGGCTGCGACCAAAAAAACTGGGCAAACAATGCCTACAAGGTCAACGTATGGCAAAAAATGACTATTTTCAGCATTTATATGGCATATTTTTTCTGGCAACTGTGCTTCAGTGGCTGCGTCCAAAAAAACTGGGCAAACAATGTCTACAAGGTCAACGTATGGCGAAAAATTACTATTTTCAGAATTTATATGGCATATTTTTTCTGGCAACTGTGCTTCAGTGGCTGCGTCCAAAAAAAACTGGGCAAACAATGTCTACAAGGTCAACGTATGGCGAAAAATTACTATTTTCAGCATTTATATGGCATATTTTTTCTGGCAACTGTGCTTCAGTGGCTGCGTCCAAAAAAACTGGGCAAACAATGCCTACAAGGTCAACGTATGGCAGTTGTTTAAAGAGAACAGTAGATTACTAGCCAGCAAAGCTACCTAAGCTAAAATGTCCCTCAAATCCCTGCAGACTTCTGTCCCTCCAATACAGAGCAGTATCAAGCAGATTACTAGCCAGCAAACTTACTATCATCTGTCCCTGAAATCACTAACAGCTCTCCCCCTACACTATCTCTTCCAAGCACACACAGGCAGATTTTTCAGATACATTTTTGCCCTTGATCCCCCTCTGGCATGCCACTGTCCAGGTCGTTGCACCCTTTAAACAACTTTAAAATCATTTTTCTGGACAGAAATGTCTTTTTTAGATGTTAAAGTTCGCCTTCCCATTGAAGTCTATGGGGTTCGCGAACCGTTCGCGAACCGCTCGCATTTTTGCGCAAGTTCGCGAATATGTTCGCGAACTTTTTTTCCGACGTTCGCTACATCCCTAGTGCCTAACATTTGGCACCCCCAAGTGGTAAACGACTTTCCTTCTCCTTTAAGCAAAGAGATTGCTCATCAGTCCCTACTCCATTTGAGCCTACATTTTAATGTTAGAGTATTATAAGAGAGTCGCACATTCACACTCCAGCCATGCAATTTTGACACACACAGCCAAAGCACTGCTGCAGAATGTAATAAAATGGATACAGTTTGCCAAGGTCTAGAAACCCAGAACAACCAATCAGATATTTGCTTTCTGGCAGGTGAGCAGTAAATACTGTCTGCTGATTGATTTCTGTAGGTCAATAAACCTGTAGGTATTTTTGCAACTTTTATTACATTACCCACTAAAACTAACTAAACTATAGAGCTGATTGATGAACGTATCAAACACACGTCTTCTTTATAGCTATGCAGTGTGCATTTATTCTAATTTGTTTGGATTCTATGCAAGTTCATTTTTTTTAAACCAGAGACACAGAATATACATAATGCCCAAGCACAACATTTCATAATTAGGGATGCCACCTCACTACTTTAAAACCAGGCACGTGGCTGTATTGCAATTGATTGTATGCTGCAAACAACAGAGGTTTCTGTGCAGCCATGCATGATGCATCTAAATTGTTAATTAACCATTCAGTTGATTTTTTTATATTTCAGTTACATTTTTGATCCCCATGCTGCAGGGCTGATTAAAAATCACTTAAAATGTACTGTATGTTCCATGGCTGTTTAGATACCTGTCAGTCTACAATATGCATCAGTGCCACTGCATCGCTGGACTTTAGCTGTGGAGAGCACTAAAAGGATAAAGTAATGGGCATATTTGCTGCCAGTTGTGAATTGAACAGATAATCTGTCCTATTGGTATATGCCAAGAAGCATATACTGGAGTATGTGTACATAATGAGAAGCAGCAGTGTTTCTTTGCCACAAAGTAAGGTGTCTGAAGCCATTAATGCTTTGCGAGATTAGGTGACCCTCACCCAAATAAGGATAAAAAGTAGAACTAGGGGTCAGTTACATTGCTGTCTTACCAATTAGCTGGTGCGAAGAGTGACCTCCATTAATTAGTTCAGTAAAACTCTAACACACCGGCGTGTTTCCTACTCTTCCCCACGGAGCAGAAAAAATACAGACTGTACTCTGCAATGAAGTCATAGTAGAGTGAGTACAACCTAATTGTATAAAACAGTTTGCGTCTCTCCATGCAGTTCCTTGCAGTGAAAGGCAAAATGACCAACCACAGAAAAGCACAAGAAGAGAGGCCTAATCCATGCCAACCTTTGGTTACCAATAACTTTGGTTCATTTTTGTGTAATAAAAACAAATAGATTAACACAGGGGTCATTCATAGACACAGCCACAAGTGTGGTAGTGTTAAAAAAAAATTATATTTGAAATTGCACTGAGCAATTAAGGTGGCCATGCACGGAGAGATCGGATCTGTCGCATAACGAGCGGCTCTCTCTCCGATATGCCCACCTTGAGGTGGGTAATATCGGGCTGATCCGATCGTGGGCCCTAGGGCCCAACGATCGTATCCAAACGAATGGGAACTGGGGGTCCGATCACGGGACCGCATCAACGAACAGATGCAGCCGCGATCCGGCGGGATTTTTAGTCCCATCCGATCGAGATATGGCCAACTTTCGACAAGATCTCGATCGGGGAAGCCCGTCGGGGGGCTCCATTGGAAAAAGAAAATTGTCTGGGGCCACACATGAAACACTTTTGATTTGTAAAATTAAAGAAAATACACAGAAAAGAACTGCAATACCCAGATGGAGCTATACACTGGGATATGGGACACCTGGATATTAAACAGACTTATTATTATATTATTATTTTTACTAACTGGGCAATGGGCAGAGTCCCCCATCCTCCCTACTCCATAGGTCACCACATTGTTACAACCTGGCATAGTAAGCCTGTTCCTAACAAGACGACAGACTGAGGTGGTTAAGAGCACAAAGTGTTATTTCACTCTAGTTTTCTCTGTATTTCCATACATTTATTTCTTAATTTCTTTCTTTTTTCCCCCTTCTCTTCCTTTTCTCTCTCCTTCAAGCTGGGCCACATTCATATCCATACTGGGCCGCAGGTTGGACACCCCTAGACTTATGGCCATCCTAATGAATACCGTGGTGCCTGCATTTAGCAGCACTGTATTCATTAGGTGCAGGTGGAGGAATGTAGGCATCCCCCTCCCACCACCCATCCATTAAAGGAACAGTAACACCAAAAAATTAAAGTGTTTAAAGTAATGAAAATATAATGTAGTGTTGTGCTGCACTAATAAAACTGGCATGTTTGGTTCAGAAACCCTATGATCGTTTATATAAACAAGCTGCTGTGTAGCCATGGGGGTAGCCATTCAGTCACAGCTATGGTTGCCGCCTTTTCTGGAAAAAAATACCAGCCTTCCTATCTATTTATCTTTTTTCCCTATTAATAACATTGGGATCGACCATCATTTTTACAGGCCAAGCCGGTAAAATACCAGCCAAGTGGCTACCCTAGTCACAGCATACAGTGTAGTTCACAGATACATTCTAGAAAATACAACATGAGGTGCAGAGTACAGTGTTGACATAGAAAACTGAGGTGTACTCCCTGTATAAGCACTAACAGCAAAGATCTTGCACCCCTTAGTACACTTGCACTTCCCCCCTGGTCTAATAAATGATCCTTTATATGTTAATGCACAATCATTTATATAAACCAATCAGCATTCAGCTCAACATAATCAAATCAAAATATCGAAAGAAACATTGCGATTGGTTACTATAGTCTGGACAGGGCGATGTTAGTTAGTATAAATATGCTTATTTACTAAATCAGCAATATATTCTAGGCACTTCTAGAATTCCAAATACCTTGGACATTTTTTCTTCCATATATTACATAGTATTAAAAATAAATTCTTTATCGTCAGAAATGTGTAAAAAACATTGTCATGTTTGATTTTCCAACACAAAGAAGTACTGGGATATTTATAACATTCATCAAATAGGAGAGTTAAAGATGTAACCTTATACAGTGGCTGACTGCCATATGTCACTGCTCTACGCTAACTCTCTCTACCGCAAAATCCTTCGGCAAAAGAAATAGTTATGTAAAGTGATACCTGTTGTGTCTCCGGAGAATACTCGTTTTTATTAGTTTTCATTTTAAATAAGTGACAGAAACACATTCTTTAAAGTGCATTCATTACTCACCTCCTTTGTTCAAGGTATGTACGCGGGTGAGTCCCCCTAAGGAATCCTTATGGTTGGTTCCTGGGATATTTCTTTGTTAAATTGTTGTCACATTAGTTAAAGTATTTATATAGCCATGAGTGTCCAATGCAGTGTCTGGATGTCATCCCTAATGATGCTGCAGACATGTAGGGCCCCCAGAGAAAGCCTGGCCATGCTCAGCTTTACCTTGAGACAAAAATCATTTTCCTTTTTCAATCAAATTTTAGACCTTTTTTAAATGTAATTGCATATGTTCTGTTGAATTTGGAACTGAAGACCCTTAATGCATAATTTATAATAGAACTGTAAAGATTTGGGGAGGGAAAGTTGAAAGTATATAATGTGGATAGAAGTATCCCTGGTTCATGCCTAATCAGCCAAACAGACACAGTGTGGGAAATTACCTTAACTTAAGAAAGGTCAAATCTCTCCTGTTAAAGGAACAGTAACACTTAAAACTGAAAGGGTATCAAAGTAATTAAAATAAATGCACTGTTGCTTTGCGCTGGCAAAACTGGTGTGTTTTTTTCTACTATAGTTTATATAAATAAAGTCCAAAGTAGCTGTAGCACACAATCCAGTTTTGTCAATGCAAAAAGTGACTTTTATTGGCTCATTGCAAACTTCAAAAACATGGCAATGTTTCGAGCCGCACAGGGCCCTTTCTCAAGCTGCTGTATAGCCATGGGGACAGCCATTCAAGCTGGAAAAAAAGGGAAAAGGCACAGGATACATAGCACATAACAGATAAAACACAAGTATGTAACCTGTGCCTTTTCTCCTTTCCAGCTTGAATGGCTGCCCCCATGGCTACACAACAGCTTTTTTATATAAACTATAGTCGTTTTTCTGAAGCAAATACAAAGCTTTTAGCAGCGCATGTTAACAGTATGTTATATGTTAATTACTTTAAAACACTTTCATTTTTTTTGGTGTTACTGATCCTTTAAGTTCCTTGCCCTCTAATGCAATGGTATGGCTGTACTCTACAGTGATAGAGTTTTGAAGGTAAAATATAACCCTTATTTGTGAAATACATTATGCACGTAAAAAATGTTATGGGTGCAGATGGGTTTCAGGAGGCCATTGAGACGGTCCCGTGTTAAAAGTAGTTAGCAATGATTCTAAAAACATCTCATTGAACACCCGCTGTCTGAGCATTTTCATCCACAAATGCACTACAGGTGATGGATATCAGTTTTGAGATTTGAAGGTTCATGGCTTTTTTTTTTTTTTACTCTTCCTATTTCTTGAGAAGAGAGTTATAATTCATGTTAGTGCACAGGTAATACATTTTAATACACAATAGGCTTCAGGACATACAGAAGTCCTGCAAACTACCTTATTCCTTCTACTTTTTGCAGATAACTCATGCATGCCCCCAAAAATACATCTGTATATTGAAAGGCCAACTGACATGTAGTAAGAGGAAGGATTCAGGTCAAAGTGTCCCCTGAGGTGTACCACATGAAACATGCCAAAAATTGATCAACATTGACAAAAATCATGGTGCCATAAATATGTTTTCCTCTTGGACAGTTACAAATCCTATGGAAACAAGCCTATGGAAGAATACTAGCTATACAGGTATTGGACCAATTATCCAGAATGCTGGGGCTAATGGGGATAATGGATCTTTCTGTAATTTTGATCTTCACACCTTAAGGCTACTAGAAAAACATGTAAACATTAAAAAAAAACCAATAGGCAGGTTTTGCTTCCAGTACTGATTAATTATATCTTAGTTTGGATCAAGTACAATGTTCTGTTTAGTTATTACAGAGAAAAAGGAAATTATTTTAAAAAATTTGGATTATTTGATTGTAATGGAGTCTATGGGAGATGGCCTTTCCGTAATTAGGAACTTTCGGGATAACAGGTTTCCGGATAACGGATCCCATACCTGTACTATCTATAGGATGTATAACCAAAAATAATACGGTTTCAAAAAATGAAGTGGGTAGGGACTTAGTTAATGCTGCATTGGCATTAAGATATATCTAAGTCTTACAGGAGAACTAACCCCTAAAATGAATATGGTTAAAAATGCAATGAACTTATTGTACCAACCTATAGTTTCAGCTTGTCAATAGCAGCAATGATCCTGTACTTAAAACTTGTCACAGGGGGTCACCATCTTGGAAAGTGTCTGTGACACTCACATGCTCAGTGGGCTCTGAGCAGCTGTTGAGAAGCTAAGCTTAGGGGTCGTCGCAAATTTACAAGTGTTTTAAAATAATGAAAATATCATGTATACAGGGTTATGGGAAAATAGCTCATAGTCCAAGTTGATCCAGGGACTAGTCCGATTGCCATTTTGGAGCCAGGAAGGAATTTTTCCCCCTCTAAGGCAAATTGGAGAGGCTTCAGATGGGTTTTTTGCCTTCCTCTGGATCAACTGGCAGATAGGTAGTTAATAAAATAAAAAAAAAAGGTTGAACTCGATGGACATGTGTCTTTTTTCAACCTTACTTGTTACTATGTTACTATGTAGTGTTGCTCTGCACTGGTAAAACTGATGTGTTTGCTTCAGAAACACTACTATTGTTTATATAAACAAGCTGCTGTTTAGCAAACGAGGAAATTGAAAAAAGTCTATATGGCACAGGTTAAATAGTGGATAACAGATAACACCATTATGTTCTACAGAGCTTATCTGCTGTGTAACCTGAGCCTTTTCCTTTGAATGGCTGCCCCCATTGTTACACAGCAGCTTATTTATATAAACTATAGTAGTGTTTCTGAAGCAAACACACCAGTTTTACCAGCGCAGGGCAACACTGCATTATATTTTCATTATTTTAAAACACTTTCATTATTGATGTTACTGTTCCTTTAAGGTTTAGTTCTCATCAAAGCAAGTAATGGAAATAAATAAAGAGTGAGAATCACAGGAATTTAAAGATTGCAAGCACTTGCCATTTTCCATCATATAGCATGCAGTAATTTACAATATAATAAATATTGTATACTCTGTCTGTGACGTTCCCTCGTGGATGTGCCAAAGCGTAAACCTACGTAAAACTAACCTCACGCCACAGCTAGGAAAAGGTTATTAGAAGATATTCCAGCAATTATAGGTGGCCCGAGGCAAAAGGATCAACTGCGACGCAATGCCAGAGAAAATCACTACTCTGTGCCCCCAGGAGACTTTCATTATCTTATCTCATGGCAGCTAAACTCATTAGCAACTTAGTAAGACATTAAAAGCTTGTTGCATGCAAAATAATCAGCTGCTGCCCGGTTGCTTTATTTTCACAAATTACTATTCAACACACTAACCATAGGCCTGAGGTTCTAATGTTGTATTGGCTTTTTGGAGAGTGACCACCACAGACATTGACAGATACAATTTGTGTGAATGCTTTGGGTGTGATTGCGTTAGACAATCTATATTAATTAGGAAAGAAGTGAAACAGAAAGAATCAGTGCTTCTGACATAGCAAACCAAGCCCCTTGTGCGTTGCTGGCCCAATCAATATCAAATACAGCCAGAGTGGATTCCTTTAGAAGCTTCTCTTGTGTTTTAAGTTTCCGACACATTTTTTTTTTAACACAATTCAAATATTTTAAAGCCATTTTTTTCCTTTAAAAGCAACAGAGGCTCTAGATTTAGAGAAGTCCTGGGAATGTGTCTTTCTTTTTACTGATCCATAATAAAGTCAAAACTTTTTTCAGATATTTAGGTTTTCTTTTCCATTGAACTATATAAAGTTTCTTTCTGTTAATTTTTCTCTTTATTACGTAATATTTATTACATAATATTTTGTCTGATTCTAGACACCTTAATGCTATGGTTTTATAGTTCTCTTTATGTTTTTTTTTTTTTTTTATGAATTATGTCTTGTTTGGGTGCGTCACTGGGGTGTGGGCAGGTATTTTAACAGTGTTTTATTCTGCTTGTGTGTAACTAGCTCTATTGTGTGTAGTTAGAAGTAACTCATAGTCAATCAGAGCATTATTGCTTTTATAAAGCACTGACATATTACGCAGTTCACAAATAGTAGTGTGTACACATGAAAAACACATACTGCATATAAGAACTGATTGATACAGGAGATAAAGAGGGTCCTGCTCATTAGAGCTTAAAGTCTAAAGGGAGAATGTTTACAACTTACATTCGGCAGTGCATATTCTTTTTGTAAACATAGGGGTTATTCGTGCTAAAGCTATATTTAAGCAGTGGTATTTTGTCATGAAGCCAGTTGGCAATCCTGCCCCATCCCAATCCAGGCATAGGAAAGATAAGGATGGTAGGGGTATCACTGGAAGACAGAAGTGCCCCTGCTGCTAATCCATGTCCCCTTTGGATTTTTGTTATACAAAGGGAGAATAAGGCTTTGTCCTGCAAGTCAGCACACCCTAGTCCAATCAGTGTTGGCTTGGGGGTGTGCTGGGCCCAGTGGGGATCGCCATCTCAGGGCTCCACCACCAAAGCCACAGGGGCCCCCCCTACCCACATCATAAACTCCTTCCCCTGACAAAAGTCCTTCCAGCACACCTTCTGCCCCACCATGGCCACTGCAAATGTATCCCACCCCGATCCCGTGTAGGATGTGGCCATGGGATGTTTTTTCCCAGTGTCCATGGGCCCAATCCAACTTTAGATCTAATACTGTATGTTCCAGGCCAACAGCTTGAAGTGTATAAGAACTGCAGTAGATGACATTTTCAAGCCTGTGTGTGCAACAAATTCCATAAATATCAGTTGGAATTATTGGCCTACTTGAAATGAAATTGATTTTAAAAATTAAAACCATCTATTTGCTGGGCAAATAGATGATTCTAATTTTTAAAATGAATTCAATTTTTCTCTGTAATAATAAAACAGTAGCTTGTACTTGTTGGCAGCTATGGTGCATGAATCCATATTGGTGGAAACACAATCCTATTGGGTTTATCTAAGGTTTAAATGATTTTTAGTAGTTTAAGGCAAGTTCCTTTATCCTGGTCCCAAACATTTCAAATTTAATTTGTATGTTTAATGTATTGACCCTACTACTGTAAAGTGCTGTGAAACTATATTAGTACTATATATGTATTAATAATAGTAAGTTAAAGAAATAAAACAAGGAAACAATTCTGGATGTGAGCCATTGCCCTAAAAGTTGCTTACAGGATATCTGACAGTGGAAGTGCTCAGCCATAAAATAAAAGAATCCGATCAAACCAGAGAGAAACCGAAATCACATACAGTATCTGCTTCTCACACATTTTACTGAAAAGATGTTAATTTAAAAAACAATACAGGTAATGGTTTCCAAACAAAACTCAGCAATGGGGTGATCAGGCTGCAAAATGGTGCAACCAAATGGTTTGTGTGCACTATAAACAATTGGACATCTCCTCAGATAGGTAATGTTTTTACCCACCTTTGATATGGTGATATGGAAAGGCTGAAGAATGAAAATCTATTCTAAGGCTATTTTGCTTGATCTGCCTCGCAGGCAGTCAATTTAGTCTTTGAATTTGAGTTGATAAGATCAGGCATAGCAAGGTACAGTGTGTAGCGTCTTCAGAATGTGTGCTGCTCACTTATTAATCCAAACACACTGCAGCAGAGAATATTCTCTATGTAGCGCTGGCTTTATAATGGTGGAAAGAATTCCAAAACACATGGCTGATAAGGGATTTAAGGTGCATAGTTCAAATACCACAACTCCCACACCCAATAGTATTAGTATCCTCATCACTTAATTCCAAGACGTTACACCTTTGCTGCACTTGTAAGGTTAAAAAAATAAATAATAAAAAATAAAAAGATAAGCAATGCTGCATGACAAACAAATGCTACAAGGGAAAATATTATTGAATTTTTTTATCCATGCCTAAAAACATGACATCTTTTGTGGGGGTTACTAATAATAATCCCAGAAGTGCTGCCCTACCATGCTGTGCTTTATAAGGGTCAAGTGATCTTTTGAGCATACTGATAGTACTATAAGATCTACTCATTTGGTGAGGTTGTTAAAGGAGAATTCAACCCTGTAGAAAACACTCCGTATCACCCACCCCACGTAGATCCCCTCCCTCCTCCCCCCAGCCTAACTGCCCCCCCCCCCCCGGAAATGCCCCATACTTTATACTTACCTCTCGTCGCAGATTCAGGCATCGGACTTCACGGCAGCCATCTTCTTGTCTTCTTTTGGCGCTTTTGCCAATTTCCGTCCAATTTGGCCAAACCGGCAAACTGCTCCAACTGTGCATGCGCGGCTGTGCCAACATACCAATCTCGCAGTCAGCTTACTGATGACCCGGAAGATGGATGCAGTGAAGTCCAATCCCAGAATCTGTGACAAGGGGTAAGTATAACGTATGGGGCATTTCCCCGTGGGGGGGCTGTTAGTCTGGGGGGGAGGAGGGAGGGGGGTCTATGTGGGGTGGGGGTACAGGGTTTTTTCTACAGGTTGATATGGACCCTGAGCCAAGGATCAGATCATGAAGAAGGCCTAGGGTGACCTTTCAGGAGGAGGTTAACCTCACCCAATGGGATTTTCTAAAGTTGGCCATACAGCCTGCTGTTGTTGCTGGGTCTTCAAAGAGTAGCTCTCTGCTGGATTTGGCCACCTGCATGTTGGGCCAAATTGACCAGATCAAATCACTGGCCGACGTTCAAATTATACTGTGGGAGTATGGGACCAATCAGTTGATGACTGCATCAGTTCACTGAAGAAGTCCTCACCCAACAGGATTTTCAAACCTGCCTGATGGATATCTGCCTGATTTTCAGCTGGATAGTCAGTCCCAAATGCCTCATACAGGGGTTGATAAGCTGTCAACTCTGGAGGGGCTTAGTTGCTAGCTTTTATAAGCCCATGTATGGCATTGGCCAATTTAACCTGGCCCATGATTATCTGGCCATTGTTCAGGCCTATAAATAGGTCAATAAGCTGCTGACTTAGGCTGGAGGAGCCGAGTCAGCAACTTTTATTGGCCATTGTGAGTTAGGGTTGCCACCCAGCCGGTATTTTACAGGCCTAGCCAGTAAAACACCTGCCAATGCCGGTATTACAAATTTGTAATACCCTTAACAAAAGCCCTTGGTCCTCTGCTCGAAACGTACCTTTTCTCCACCTTCTGGTCATCGCACAAAGTGACCCCATCCCCTTTTACATCACGACCTGCCCCTTTTGCATCACGGCCCCCACCAGCCAGTAGACATTCTCTGAAAAGGTGGCAACCCTAATGTGAGTCCACCTTTTATAAGACAAGAGGAAATGGCATTCAGCCCTATTAAAATGATAGAATATTTTTATTCTATTATTATACATCACTGATATATTTTGCAGCACGTTAAAGAGAATAATGTACATCAATACCTGCCTCAGTGGAGTTTACAGTGTAATTTCCAATTGATTACACTCAGACACAAACACACTAGGGTAAGCTTCATTAAGTACCAGAGCATCCAGAAGAAAGCTACACAAAACAACATACAAACAAATAATACCCTGGTTGGAGCAGAACCCCAGAAACCAGTGCTGCAACACTGCAAAGATGATTATCATGACGCTTGTTATTAAAAGTCACCTCCAAGTTTCTAGAAGCCAGCTGTGGGTTTTTTAATAGGCACTCTGCCTTTTCAAGTCCATTCAATTCCCCAGTAGCTCCCCTGCAAAAAAATGAAAATAAAGTTACCATTATCCACTATATAAATGCTAATCCGAGAAGGTCTTTGCTGCATCTTTAGAAACTCAGTAGAGAAGAGCATTACCAGAGAAGCAGTGTGATGAGCCATTACCTAAAGGGACACTCATATTCAAAATTAAAAATTTTTCACCTGTTTGTCTGATATTCAAATCCTATTTTCCAAAGCCGTCTGAAGTTGCCTGACGAGGAAACTTTGGGCGACTTCGGAAAACGAAGCGCTCCGAGTGCCATCCCGCTGTCGATTTACATTCTAGCTGGCAGGAGGCATTTTGGGGAGATTAGTCTCTCTGACGAAGAGGAGATTTGTCGCCGGGCGACTAATCTCTCCAAATCTGAGCATGTGCCCTGACCCTAAGTGGTAATATATAGAACAGGGAAAAACAATGGCTTTCCCGAATGATACCAGATTGGATCAGATATCATTGAGGAAGACTGGAAAGTCCTGTCTAGTGAGAATAAGGACCTCTCTAGGCCATAGATGTGAACCTCTCCTGAGTGACCTTGAATGTCATAATGGGGGATTCTGGGAGTTGGAGATCAGTATCAGATAAAAGAAAAGCAGCATCTGACAGATAATGAAAAAATATTGCTCAGCAATAAATGCCATAAAATACTGATTCATAGTAATGTCAAAAAGAAAAAAATGACCTACCATAAGCCTAGGCGGACATCTCCCACAAAGTGTAAGAGGAACAATATTCCTTCCACACCTCTTTTTGCCTCTTATCAGAAGAGATGAGGCCCCTCTTGCAGATGTTTATATGCTGCCATATTGCTTCTAGCAAGGTAAGAGGAGAATAGGTGCAAGAGCAGGATTGTAATATTCTGCCTCAGGCAACAGAATGACTGGGACTACTCCTAGAAATTATGCAGGGCTGGGAGGACATACACTGATTTAATTACCTGATGCTTTAATTAATATATTAAGATCCAAATCAGTGAGTTCACATCGGAGACGTCTCACAGGTACTCAGTGTAAAGCTGACCATATGCAAGAAGATCTACTTGTTTGGTGAGGCCTCCAGGGAACTACATTTCTGGATCACTGTTTGGCCCAGCACTAGGAATGAGTGATTTTTTTCGGCTGACATAGATTAGTGGAAAAATTCACTAGTGGTGAAAATTTTAGTGAATGGCATGCATTTGTTCTGAGTAAGAAAAACACCTTTTGACTCAAATGCATTTGGCACCAGAAAAAAAGCTCAGTAAAAACATCTATTGACTGCAAATGCATTTGGCCAAATTTTGCCAGTTCACAATTTTTTTTACTGTTGCTGAGCAGTTTAGCTCATCTTTACCCAGCACTTGGCCAGCCACTTTGGACAGATCTGATCATTTGTCCTATAGGCCAAGTTATGGATCACATACTGGACCCATGGAGACCCAGGGTTCCCACATGGATCAATAGATGCAGCATACAGTACTTGCGCCTAAACGATTTTCATTTTGACACCGAGCACTGGAAGTGATACAAAATTTGTCAGGTGCACCTCCCCTGCCCCATGGCTGTAATAAACTGGAATTAAGGGGGGCAACAATGCATTCTGGGTACATAATATGGCGAATTGCATGGGAAATTGCACTTTGCACACTGCACTTCCATTTGAAAATGGCAGCACCAGAAATGATACAGACAGGCCCATGACTGCACCTTGATACTCTGCAGTGCAGCCAATGACCAAGAGTCTTGCAATTACATAAACAATCATTTTTGTTCCATTCTAATATTCGTTTTTGTTCATAGAGGGGCCCAAGGGTCCCATAAATAAAGCTTAAAATTATTTTTAACCACTTTATAATTCAGCTTCAAACGTGTCTGTATTTTCACACATTTTTTCCTTTAGAAAGGACAAAGGCATGGAAATATTTGAATATATAACAAGTTACCACCCTAACACTGTGTGCCATTCACCACACCAAAAAAAAAGAAAGGCTTATAAAATTATAATAGCAACAATTACTTTAACCATTCTTTTGTGAGTGTGTTATTTTTCATATGTTCCTGGAAATTACACAGCAAAAGATGTAGGGAATTTGAGAATGTGTGTTTTCATGCCATGTGTCCTTCCATGCCAACTCTACAGAGCCCTGGGTCACAGTTTGCCTTTGTTTTTTTATTTTAGTTTTATGAAGAAATATACAAAAGGCATTTAATTACCTGTAGCCGATTCTGTGTTTACCCTATTGCTGGTGACTAATCTTAAAAACACATGGATTAAAAGCTAAATGCTCAGATTACAATCAGTGAACTGTGTATATGGCAGAGGGACACATACACACACAATAATGGGGGAGTAGGGGATTAGCAGGGTCACAGTGGGTTTGCAGTGTCACCTTGTTTAGAAATGGGGTGGAGCGGAAAAGTTCAAAACAGGTTCCTTTTTATTTTAAATACCAGTGGAAAACAGACAAGTATGGATTATAGGTATCAGCCATCCCAAAGTGTTCCCACAAGTGTGATCAGGATGTCTGTCCCTCGGTCGCTGGAGCTTACTAATACCTGCTCAAGGGCGCAAGTCCCAAAACTCTAATGCACACATTGTAATGAGAGAGGCATCATTCCGCTACAATTCCTACTGATGTGCTTAGCAGGTCAACATTAGGGCATCCCACTAGCATCTCTATATTAGACACGAGGCCTCCTTTAAACACCACTTTTACTTGTGTTATATATATATACACATACATAGTCATCCATATGCTTCTCAACTATAGAGCTGCATGAAGCAAAAGCAACTTTGCACTTCAAAACCAAAAGTATCCTCTTCCCAAAGAAGTTTTGCTCTTTGATGCTAGCAATACAAGATACTAGAAAATCTACAGGATCTGTAGTTGCTGAACACATGCATGGGAAAAGCAGAGTTATAATTAAAGTAATAGCACAAGGAAAAGTTCTGTCAATGGTACAAGCAGAAGAAGACTCTCCCTAAAACACTGATGTCACGATCAGCATTGGACAGGTTCTCATACGGCCCAACAAAGAACCCGATACCCCAGGTCCACTCTCAAATCAATTGGATATAAAACAGGCCAGATGGTATAGACCACCAGTAGAAATAAGAATGGGCTGATGGGCATTTTCCTAGGTTGGGGCCAATTAGAATATCTTCTGGTACTCTGGTAGGCCAGTCCGACACTGCCACTAGTATCCTTCAGAAACCTTCAGGGTAATTTATGAATGCAGGGCACTTTGCAAAGTTATTATGCATCAAAACAAGAGAAAGTGTTTGCAATTTAGATCAATTTTTATAATTTCCTAAAATTAATATGTTTCTCTTTATTTTTTGTAAAATGACACTCAGGCCTAGTGACCTCCAATGTACATAGTAGTATCTGTGTACTGGTATTATAACTATTATCTGACATATTCGGAACCTGGGGGTTTCCAGGTTTTTTTTCTATAATTTGGATCTCAATATCGCAAGGCAGTGATCCCCAACCAGTAGCTTGCGAGAAACATGTTGCTCCCCAAACCCTTGAATGCTGCTCCCAATGGCCTCAAAGCAGGTGCTTATTTTTGAATTCCTGCCTTAGAGACATGTTTTGGTTACATAAAAACCAGGTGTACTGCCAAACAGAGCCTCCTGTGGGCTATCAGTCCATATAGGGGTTACCAAACAGCCAATCACAGCTCTTATTTAACATCCCCAATGGACTTTTTCATGTTTGTGTTGCTCTCCAACTATTTTTACATTTTAAATGTGGCTCACGAGTAAAAAAGGTTGGGGATACCTACCGTAAGGCTACAAATATAATTTAAACATTAAATAAACCCAGTTGGATTGTTTTGTCACCAATTTGAATTAATGTAGCTTTTTTATCACAAAGTACAAGCTATTGTTTTATTATTACAGGTTAAAGGGAAATCATTTTTAAAAATTAGAAAAGTTTAAAATGGAGCTTTATGGATAACAATTTGTAGCATTCTGGATAACAGGTTAACAGATAAGGGATCTACACCATAGCTGCTGCTAGTCTCTATTCTGAATACTATGTTGTGCACACATAAACTTAAAGGGATCCTGTCATCGGAAAACATGTTTTTTTCAAAACGCATCAGTTAATAGTGCAACTCCAGCAGAATTCTGCACTGAAATCCATTTCTCAAAAGAGCAAACAGATTTTTTTTATATTCAATTTTGAAATCTGACATGGGGCTAGACATTTTGTCAATTTCCCAGCTGCCCCTGGTAATGTGACTTGTGCCTGCACTTTAGGAGAGAAATGCTTTCTGGCAGGCTGCTGTTTGTCCCTTCTCAATGTAACTGAATGTGTCTCAGTGGGACATGGGTTTTTACTATTGAGTGTTGTTCTTAGATCTACCAGGCAGCTGTTATCTTGTGTTAGGGAGCTGTTATCTGGTTACCTTCACATTGTTCTTTTGTTTGGCTGCTGGGGTGGAAAAGGGAGGGGGTGATTTTACTCTAACTTGCAGTACAGCAGTAAAGAGTGATTGAAATTGATCAGAGCACAAGTCACATGACTTGGAGCAGCTGGGAAATTGACAAAATGTCTAGCCCCATGTCAGATTTCAAAATTGAATATAAAAAAATCTGTTTGCTCTTTTGAGAAATGGATTTCAGTGCAGAATTCTGCTGGAGCAGCACTATTAACTGATTCATTTTGAAAAAAACATTTTTTTCCCATGACAGTATCCCTTTAATTTGGGTGGTGGCCCTTATTGCAGGGCAAAGCACCCATTACTTGCTAGAAAACAGGTATATACATGAATGGGGCCTGCTATCCAGTTTGCTTCAGACTTGGGATTTTTCCGGGTAAGGGATCTTACTTTTATTCTACTAAAAATTATTTAAACATTAAGTAAACCAAATTGGATTGTTTTGTGTCTAATAAGAATTCATTATATCTCAGTTGGGATCAAGTACAAGGTTCTGTTTTATTATTACAGAGAAAAGGGAAATGATTTTTAAACATTTGAATGATTTGATTAAAATTGTGGAAGATGGCCTTCCCTTCATCCAGATCTTCTGGATAATGAGTTTGCGGAAAATGGATCCTATACCTGTATTAGGCACTGAGCAAGCATGATTGCATCACAGCAGTGCATTGGGTCACAGATGATGCAATGTAATAAAAGTACCTTTTTATAATGTCAATTTCTTTTAATATAATTAGCTTAAAAAGTCCTAAATAGTTTTCGGTAGCAGGTTTTGTTTGCTTCACAGATTATATCAAGAGGATTCACCTGCAAGGATGAACATATAGTGGGAGAAATTAGGGTAACACTGCTCTGTTATATACAATCCTATATGGGGAAATAATAGTTGTCCTATGTAACAAGAAGGATCACGTGACCTCCTCCAAGTGTTTATAAGAGAGGGCAGTGTTCAGAGTCTTGGCTAGGATTGTCCGTAATGGTGTCCACATTAGAATAGGGCACACCAAGAGCTAATTTTCTAGGTGCTGTAGCAACATTACCTAGAAAGCTCAGCTAAGGTTTAGCTATTCTACACTATGGGGTAGCTGGAAGGCATATCAAGACCTACTGTTAGGGTAAGGTCACACTGGCCGTTTTGGGGAGATTTGGTCGCCTGGCGACTAATTGCCTCGTCTTTGCAGCAACCAATCTCCCCAAACACCTTCCCTCACTCTGCACTGGCTCAAAATGAAAAATCGCCAGCGCTAATCACACGCGGCGATTTGTTTTCCAAAGTCACCCGAAGTTGCCTCACGAGGAGGTTAGTGATAACAAATGCCAGTTTTCATTAAGTTACATATTTCTGTTGATGCTGTTTCATCACTTTTCTAAACTTTCATGTATCAATGATTGATGAGTTTTATATAGGCTCTAAGTACTAGTCAATAACTTATTAGACCAAGTGTGGGGCCATCTGATGACTTGACCAAAAATGTGGCAAACATCTGGTGGAGATTTATAATTTTCCCCACTGAAGTTATGATGAAAGATCCAATTGAGGTGGGCAATATTGGTCTGATCTGATCTTGGGCCAGTGATCTGATTATAACTGCCTCTATGCAGGCCATCAGGATAGATGCAGTCCTCTGTCCAATGGCAATATCAAACCTGCCCATTTGATATCTGGTTTATTTTCAGCCAGATTGGTTGTGTAGGTCAGAGTTGCCATACCCTGGTATATAAGCTGCTGACTAAAGGTGGCCATAGATGCAAAGATCCGCTCGTTTGGCGACATCGCCAAAAGAGATGATCTTTCCCCGATATGCCACTAACATGCATGGCTATATCGGCGGTAATCTGAACGTTTGGCCCTATGGCCAAACGATCTGATTACTTTGAGAGCGCAATGTGTTTCGGTGGTACTGTCGGGACAAAATCAAACCTGTCCGACCAAACGACCGATCTCCACCGGATGAAAAATGTCAGGACTCTACACATACGGTCTGGAAATCGTACGAATCCTCGATTCGTACAATAGGATCTTTGCGTCTATGGCCACCTTTAGTCCGAAGGTCCCAAATCTTCATTTTACATCTGACATCACCTTCCATCTATTATATGTAAGTACTCTTTAATACCTTTCCATTAAGGTTTTATGTAATTAAGTCCAATTAAGTGTAGTGTGCAATTAGTTAGACTCCAGATGCATAACATCACATTTATCAAATCTCATCTGGTAATAAAATATCCATTTTGCCCCTGCAAAGATAAAATACTTTTGCCCAGTGTTGTGTTACTGGCAAACACAGAGAAATGACTTTCAATACCCACTTCTTAGCTGTTAATTAAAAACAAATTACATAAAATTGGCCCCCTGTGGTGTGTGATTTGTAACTTTAGTCCGGGTAGAGAATGAGCCATTGATAACTACTCTGAACACAATCTTTCAGTTAATTCTCAATCTGTGAATGTATTCCAAAGACCAATAGACCTTAGTTTATAAAGTAATCAAAGATCGTTCTACGCTAGAATGTGTGTTCTTCTGACTTTGCTGCACTAGCCTTAACCATAATAAATCCCTCTTCCCTAGGCAACTGCATTGTTTTTATCAGTATAGCTCAGTGATTATATCTATATGTCTGGGCAACAGAATTTCCGAAGTTATTAAGCTGAACTAACAACACCTTTCCGTGAATGATATCCGCTTCTAAGCCTGTGTTTGTCTGTCAGGGATAAGTGGAGACACTTAGAGAACAGATCAAAGACCCCAAAACCAGAATCAAAAAAGTTGCTGTCCGTCCCCGATTGGAAACTGTTAATCTGTGGATTTATTGCCTGTCTCTAAACTTCATTGTTTTAGTTGTCATGGGGGGAGCCATCTGGACCTTCAGGTCACAGAGAATGTGTAGGTTTAAAGGATTAAACACATTTTACATTTTAGAGACAACAAAAGAGCCCTATAGTGATATCTTAAGTAGTTTAGTTAAAGTAGAGTAACATTGTATCCAGTGTGTGTGGCTGTCACAAGAATCCTAATAGGTTTTTGACATTCCTTCTCCGAGATGGGCTGTTTGCTGATGATCTTTCTGTATTCACTTTAGGTCCCAAGTGTGACAGGCTCTGGGTGATGGACAGAAGCTCTGTTACTGAAGCTCACCATGTCACTCAGAACTGAGAGAAAAAACATCTTTTAACATATTTCGTGTTTGACATTTTTCCATCTCTCCATTAGTGTATTAGAGAAGCATTCACATATCATGTTTCCAGCTCCATGGAGGTATGGACCACATGCAACGATAATTCAGTCAAAAATTCTTATAAGCTCACAAAGCACCACAGATAAATGCAGGTCATGAGGGTGGAGTAGCTATTTCAGTACTCACAGAAGTGGGTTTAAACATAGCAGCCATATTTTGCAGTACAGTTATCTTTCACCATAATACTTAAGTAAATATAAAGCAATATAATAATAAGTAATGGTAAGATAAGAAAGCAAAACATCTAACCTTGTCACCATTTGAAAAATCATTTTCTATAAACAATGTGTTTTAAATTCTCTTAGGGGGTGCATTTTACAATATGAAATAAGATTCTTTATTTAATTTTAGCAATACATCCAAAGGCAAAATAAAACCTATATTCCACTTCAATCCATGCCATTGCAGTGAATCCCACAATTTGCTCATAAAATAAAGGAACCCTTTTGCATAGCTGATAGGGCAGTATCTTCCCTCCCTACACCCATAAAATCTATACATAGAACTCGGATAACTGTTTCAGGTTAAAAAGGCAGTAGCCGGATTTATTAACAAAATGTTAACTATAATAGCATTAAATATGTTAACAGCATTAAATAGCATAAAGCCAACCAGTTACAAGGGAGTCACTGAAGGCTTCATTTGTGGGTGCCACCCCCTTCTCTAAAAAACACACTATGGCTCTCAGGCATAACCTTCCACCCTACTCCTCACCATGTGATTCCCTCCGAACAGATACCCATTGCTGGGACTAGTATGGTAGGTAGTATGGCACCCTCCTTTCTGTCCCTGCATTATTAAAAATGTTATCTAAACCCTAGTAAATCCCCTTTCTATAATCCTGCTAACAGGAACCCTGCCAGGCTTTTCCTTACCTTGTCATGGCCGTGTCCCCTCTACCAATCCATGTGCTGTCCCTGGGGCCCCTTTTTTCCAGATTCAGTGGAGATCTCATCCCAACTGAAACATCCGATGGCTAGGTAATTAATTCATTCTAGTAGATTTCCTTGTAATGCAAGCTTTATCTGTCTTGGACACAATACGGTGCATTAAATAGGGAGCTTATAAAAACTTCCACAGTTGCTGTTTGCCTTAATCATTATTTGGAAAACTTTTGAGATGAAGGTCAGTTGGATATAATCCCTGGCACTAAAAATGCTGAGAATAAAAAGACGCATTTGTTTCATATATAAAAACACACACAACACTGGAGGAAATGTTTAGGAGTGATCTATTCAGATCAGAGTATTCCACAGAGGTAATACAACTAGGTTTATGGTAAATTCATCATGACTCACAAACAACATTGTTCAAATCCCACTGGAATTTGGGAAAAGTATTAAGTAGCCTTTAGAGGAGCTGATAAATGCATAATGGCTCACCAATTCTAAATTTATTACACACAATGGCAGAAAGTGAGAAAAGATGGAGTCAAGGGTAGATTACTGTATCTACCTGTAGAAAATATACTTTACTGTAGCAGGCAATGCCACTCTTCAGCAGTTAAAGCATCACTTTATAGCTCAATGGATTGTAGATTTGGTTAAAAACAGTGTAATTCTGTCCCATCTTGTAAGGATTGATCTAGTAAATGAATTGGACTGTATATAATTAGAGGAACTCTAGAGACAATGGTTGAATAAATTGAGTGTAAGAGTTCTGTTACATAGGCAAGCTAAGCCATTGGGAAAAATGCAGGTAAATGTCATAGTACCACTTTGTATAAAAGTATAAAGGGATCATGCATCTCTTATTAGCTAATATTGAGGTAAGTGTGGGTATACCTATAATTTGATGAATATCTTGTCTCTCAGAGGGGGGCTGTGACAACAAGGTTGTCTTCAAAATAGAGCAGTAAGTGAACAAATTGGCAGAGGTATCATAGAAAATGCTACATATTGTTTAGTTCTGTGCCAGATGTCATCGTTTGCCCAGATTCCTAATTTTCCGAAATGTTTCTATTACAGCAATGGCCCATCCAACAGCTTTCCACAAGTGGTACAAGAGGGTCATCCACTGCAGACATTTTCATTGAAACTATGTTCAAGTGGTCTCCAATCAATGGTTCTTCCAGTCAGTAATCATTTACAAGAACAAGGAATCCTACTGCTTATTGAACACACTTGTTTGAAGGTACACTGTCAACAGTTTCATTCTCAGCCTCAAAACTATAGGCCAGTTAGTCTGACATCTGTGGTAGGAAAGCTTTTTGAAGCGTTAATAAAGGATAAGATACTGGACTTTATAGAAAATCATAATACTATGAGTTTGTGCCAGCATGCTGTTAGGCATAATAGACCTTGCCAGACTAACTTAATTTCTGTTTATGAGAAGGTGAGCAGGGACCTCAATTCTGGGATGGCAGTGGATGTGATTTACTTAGACTTTGCTAAAGCATTTGATACAGTGCCGCACAAAAGGTTACTGGTTAAATTAAGGAATGTTGGCCTTTAACATAGTATTTGTACCTGGATAGAGAACTGGCTAAAAGATAGACTACAAAGACTGCTGGTAAATAGAACATTTTATAAATGGACCAGTATTGTTAGTGGAGTACCGCAGGGCTCTGTTCTAGGTCATTTGCTTTTCAACTTGTTCTATCTTGCATAAAAAGGGCATTAACTCTAGGGATGAAAACATAATTATGCCTTTTTATAGGTCCCTGGTAAGACCTCATCTGGAGTATGCAGTTCACTTTTGAAGATATATATAAATTAGTTGGGAAGAGTGCAGAGACTTAGTGCAACTAAACTGGTTAGAGGGATGGAAGACAAATAATGAGGCTAGATTATGATTACAATTTACAAGTACATTAAAGGGCATTATAGACAAATAGCAGGGGACCTTTTTACCCATAAGAGGTTGTGGAATGCACTGCCGGGTGATGCTGTGATGGCTGATTCTGTTAATGTCTTTAAGAATGGCTTGGATGATTTCTTGGACAGACATAATATCAAAGGCTATTGTGATACTAAACTCTATAGTTAGTATAGATATGGGTATATATAATTTATGTGAAAGTAGGGAGGGGTATGTGTATGGATGCTGGGTTTTTATTTGGAGGGCTTGAACTTGATGGACTTTGTCTTTTTTCAAACCAATTTAACTATGTTACTATGTAACAAAAATCCACCTGACCCACTTGAACATTTGAGGGCTTTGTGACTTACTGAATAGTAATGTGACCTCATAGATCTCCCAATAGCTGCCTTGTAGGAAAAAAGTCATCAGCTTAGCATGATATGGCATGGGGCACACATCTCCCACATTTCTTGTAACCTGAACAGACAGTGGAATTTGTCCAACCAGGACGGTAGCCATTAATCCACATGGTGAAGGCCTAGTCATCTCAGTTAAGTATATCTAACCAAAAAAAAAAACCAAGTGTGTGAGGTATTTCTCACCTGTCTCCTGCCTGGAAGACTGACTGAATAAACTGGCATAAATCATAAATATGTCAAGCCAATGCCCCAGAGATAGCAAACCATGACTCGTTTTTAAACTACAGCATTCAGAATCCTTAGCCAATCCAGCTGTGCACTGTTATCCAAAAACATTGTTTCTCTGAAGCTTTCTGCAAAATACTTAGAACAAAACTATTGGAATGGCTTAACATACCTGAAATAAGGATAGCATTGATGTCCTTTATTAGTCATTAATGCCATCCATCACTGTCTGGATGGTAGTGCAAGACTCTCTAGTAAGGAGTCTCAGGGGGTCTGTTATGTTCCATTGAAGTGTTGCCTTTCTCTGTGACCTTCTACCGACCTTACTGGCTTCCCACTTATAGAGGGGATGATGAACAGCCCAGTAGTAGGTACATGGAGATGATTTGTGCTCTTGTTTAATTATATTGATTCTTTAGTTCATTTTCAGGTCTGCCACATTGATGCTCATCCTCCTATGTCATTGTCAATATTGTAATTTCTTTCAAAGGGCAACTAAACCTTAATTAAGATGCTGTCACTGTAAAAATGTAGTTACTTTGTGGACAGTGTTAAGATCTACTGTATAGAGTGCAGAATATCTTTGCAAGACTACGCACATGCTCAGTATCGTCTGTGCTTCAGTTGGGAAGTTAAGCTTAGGGATCATCATAAAATACCAAAACAGCACAAGTCAAATAATATCTGCCATAGAAGCCGATACAGCAAAACTGATTGATAACCAGAATATGCAGATTGCACTGGGTCTGCAGATACAAATCTCTACACAGTCGCTGGCTGCTTTATAGGGAAACAAACAAAGCTGTCCGAGGTCAGGGAAGTAAGGTGGGGGGGCTCCCCCCTGCTGTTCGAAAGTATGATGTTTTCCTGCAGAGCAGTTAGGGACCGTCTAAAGTTTCCAATCTGCAGCAGTCAGAGCAAGTAAAATGAAGGGGGGATTTCACTGCACACAGTCAGGTTTTTTTATAAAAACAGTACATATTTTGTTATCCAAGTATATTGGAGAAAGATTTATTTTTCATTAAAGAAAGTATAAATGGGATTTTATTTTTTTGCATTTACATCCCCTTTAAGGAACAAATGTATTCTTTCTGCGCCTGCCCTTATTTAGTTTAATTACCCCTAAGTGCTATAAACATAGGGAGGAAGGTTCACTGCTCTTCTGAGCTGACAATCTAAACTATTGCTGCATCCCTTTAACCTGATTTGTCCTTGTTGTTCCTTTTTAGAAGGAGGACCAGGAGCTTTTTATACCACCATCCAAGTCTGCTAACCCTCCCTCTTCACTTCCACAGGGGGCAGTTGATAGACAGATGAGAAATACACTGTAGTGCTGAGAGATCCCCTAACTGCTGACAGATATCGGGGGTTTGTTGAGAGACACTGGGGTGCTGAGGAACTGCCACAACTCACACTTTTGTTAAAGCATGTGGCAAATAAACAGTGCTAATGTATTAATGGAATCTCATCATGACAGAGAAAGACATGAATAATAAAAGAGTCAGTAAAGAGCAAGTCTTTATATGTAAAAAGGACAAATCAGTGAATACAACGGGTTCTGTACACTAACATTGTTTTCTCAACCCATTTTACATGTTCATATTTTTCCCTAAGATTCATAGGAATGCACCAAATCCTTATTCTTTTATATTAGTCCAAAAACTGAATCCTCCTCAAAAGATTTCACCAAATACTGTAGTGACCCAATGTAAATTTTAAAAGAATCAAACAACTGCATATGTTGTGAAAAATAAGTCTTGGGCTTCAAGGACACTTGACTATAAGGCAGTAGTTTTGCTGGCCCATCTGAGAGGCATGGTACAGTGGTAGAGGGAGTGAGAATTAGGTAGAATGTACATTTGCTTTCCTAGATACACCTAAGAGCTTAAAGGTATTCTGTTGTAATTTTTATTATGTAGTTTATATTTCTAAATGACACTGTTTACACTGCAAATAATTCACTCTACAATATTAAATTTAATTTCTGAACCTGCAGGTGTTTTTTTTCAGTTGTAATATTGGTGTGTAGGCGCCATCTCAGGTCATTTTGCTTGCTCATGTGCTTTCAGAAAGAGCCATCACTTTAAGATGGAAGCTTTCTTGCAGGCTGCTGTTTCTCCTACTCAATGTAACTGAATGTATCACAGTGGGACCTGGATTTTACTATTGACTGCTTTTCTTAGATCTACCAGGCAGCTGTTATCCAACAGCACAAGTCACATGACTGGGGGCAGCTGGGAAACTGACAATATTACTAGTCCCATGTAAGTCCATAGAGTAATATCTGTCTGATGGGACAAAAAAAGGTATATAAATTTTTGTGGGAAGGTGACTTGCAGCTTTCTCCCCTCAATTTCACCACAGAAGGTAAGACAGCAATGTCTGAAGAGGAGTCTTGGGGCAGTTATTTATTTTCATAGGTGCTACATGGTCCCAATGCAATTGCTCAACCCCAACCAATCAACTCTATGGGCTTTGTGTAATAAATGGCACTAAGTTTGCCTAGGAGCAGTAAAGGTGGCCATACACAGGGAGAACCGCTCATTTGGCATTGTCTCCACGATATACCCATATTGGGCTGATCCAACCCTAGGGCCCAATGATTGGATCAGAATGGAGGCAACACGGGCGGTTAGATTGTGGGACCGTATCAACGCACAGATGCGTCCGTTATCCAACAGGATTTTTTACCCTGCCCGATCAACATTTGCCCCGACTTTTGGCCAGATTTTGATCGGGGAAGCCCCGTCAGAGGGCCACACACATGGGCCAATAAGCTGCGACATGGTCTGTCAGCAGCTTTTATCAGCCCTTGTATGGGGGCCTTAACCAGTGTTGGACCGGCCCATAGAGATAGCAGGAAAACTCCCGGTGGGCCCAGATGTCAGTGGGCCCTCATGCTGCTAAACATTTGGCATATTTCATGGTCATTCTTAATTTCTATGAGAACAAAAAGACTAAATAGATGGAATAATAGATGATAGTATTATAGTATGTAAAGAAAAGAGACTAGGAGAAGCGAGGAGAGGAAGAATAATAGTAGGGATGCATCGAATCCAGGATTCGGTTCGGGATTCGGCCAGGATTCAGCCTTTTTCAGCAGGATTCAGATTCGGCCGAATCCTTCTGCCTGGCCGAACCGAATCCTTCTGCCGGCCGAACCGAATCCTAATTTGCATATGCAAATCAGGGGTGGGGAGGGAAATCTCGTGACTTTTTGTCACAAAACAAAGAAGTAAAAAGTGTTTTCCCTTTCACACCCCTAATTTACATATGCAAATTAGGATTCGGATTTGGTTCAGTATTAGGCCGAATCTTTCTAGAAGGATTCAGGGGTTCGGCCGAATCCAAAATAGTGGATTCGGTGCATCCCTAAATAATAGTACTGAGAGTGGGCCCCTGGTCTAAGGTTTTTGGGTGGGCCCCTGGTGTCCCAGTCCGACACCGGCCTTAAACCATAGCAACTAATCAGCAGGTAGAATTTACTTCTGCTACTGAGCAAACATAGTGCGTCTTATTACATATGGAGGTTTGTGTTTCATTTGCAACTTGTAGTAGACTGATCAGCAGCAATGGATTTCCAAATGACATGCCTCTAGGCCAGCCACCTTCTGTGCCCCTTCCCCCACTATGAGCATGTGAGCATTATGCTTTCGCCACCCCCAGAAACGCTCATGCAGATTGTGCTCACACATTCCTGCAGACACCTGCAGCACTGAGGACTGGGTGCAGGAGATTCAATAACTCAAAATCTCAGGCACCTCCAGTCCCCAGAGCTGTCGGTAAGAACAAGCAAATACAGATGCTGCTGGGCTACATGCTGCTCTGAAAAAAGTGCCACCCTAGGAAAAGCCCTGTGAATGGCACCCTCCCCACTAATCCAGGCCTGGTGATCAGGTCTTATTAGTTGTATTAGTTGCCTTGGGTAATTGCACTGGGGCAATTTAGCAGCTATGACAGTAAATAATCCCCTTTATTCCTTACCTCAGAATTAGAGAACTAGCTATTCTTTTATTGCTTCCCTCTGAGTATTAGCTCCACTCTCAGCAAAGTACTCCTTACTTTAGTATTAGCTAGCTCTTCTCAAACTATTGTGTTCCTCAACTGAGTATTAGAGTGCTAGCTCCTTACCTCAGTATTTGAGTGCTAGCTTTACCTTTGCATTTTGTTACTTAAAGGGATACTGTCATGGGAAAAAATTGTTTTCCCAAAATGCATTAGTTAATGGTGCTGCTCTAGCAAAATTCTGCGCTGAAATCTGTTTTTTCAAAAGAGCAAACTAATTTTGAATTTTGAAATCTAACATATTGTCAGTTTTCCATGTTCCCCAGTCATGTGACTTGTGCTCTGATAAACTTCAGTCACTCTCTACTGCTGCAGTGCAAGTGGTATCACCCCCTCTCTCCCCCCAGCAGCCCAGCAGCCAAACAATGTGAAGGTAAACAGATAACAGCTCCCTGTTACATATAATAACAGCACTCAATACTAAAAATGTGTGTGTGTGTGTGTGCGTGCGTGCGTGTGTGTGTGTATAATATATCGCTGCCCCTTAAATTCACCAGTTGAATTTCTCCTCCAGAAATTAAGGCAATTAAAAGAAGTGTAAAGTGTAAAAAAAATCTTTTAGACTTCTCAGTGTAGCTGGTTTGCATTTACTCATTCTAATCCTATGCCATGAATCTTAGTAGTACCGCAGCATCATAAACATGATGTAAGAAGGAAATTTATAACAGGAAAAAAATGCAGTTTCTTCGGATGTAAATATGTCTGTGTAAAAAAGGATTAGCAGCAAAGACAGATAAGGAGTGTGTGAATGTTCCAGTTCAAGTCCCATTACGTTTTTTGAGCTTCGTGAATAAACACACTTGACAACTCTGGCGCAGTATTTTTGCTAAAGTGCTGGGAATTATTATTATTAACGTGTATTTATGACGCGCCGACATATTCCGCAGGGCTGTACAATAACTGGGTGTATACACTGAACACACAGATTACAAAAAAAATACAACTGATAACAATGTAAAAGGTAGAGGGGGGCCCTGCTCTGTAGAGATTACAGTCATCGTTGGACACAGTCTTGAGGAGCACAGGTCCCCAGTGAATGATTTACACTTCCATACAAATTTCCACAACAAATTTTTCACAGCATTACTTGTACAAGTATTGTCACAAAGTCCCCCAGCTACTGTTTTCTCATGCCATTAACATAGATAATAGAACCGGATCAGGTGTCAGATAGTCATGAGTTATAATTGCCCCTTTATTGCTCGACTCGGTAGGATACCAGTTCACAGTCTGACCAAACACAAAAATGTATGCATTTGGGCTAATCACGCCAGGAGATTTGTCTGTGTTTTGTTACTGTGACATCTTTGTGGGAAAAGCAGCGGTGAAAAGACTTTTGGATATCAGAGAAATTGCTTTCCATTGTGGGCAGTTGGAATCACTGTATGAGCAGCCATTTTGTGATGTTCTGTGTGTGTGTCACTCACTGATCACATGACAGGAAATGATACAGGTTCTAACAAGTGTAGGAGTGAAGAACACAGCTCTGTCCATTCATTGGCTGATGTTATGCAGCATGTATGCAGGTTTATGAGTCAGCTCAGTGCCTCATGTGAGCATAGAGGGACAGATTCTAGGAAAAGTAGTAGTAAGAGTGGCATTATCCAGTTGCATCATTTTTTTCCTATGCATTTTCCATGAAAAGGCTATATTTAAATGAAACAGGGTTTTATATATGGGCAGTTCTATGTGATATGTTTTTATAGAGACCTGTGTTTTTACAGTTTCCTTCTAACTCACTAACAGCCAAGCATCATCATCCAGACAGAGATAAAAGAGGTTTCTTACAATACAGATAACAGTCTACAAAGTGCAACAAAAAGAAAAACCTCACTGTTGGCCATTTTTGCACTTTTCAGGCTGATTCCTGCATTGTGTAACTTATTACAGGCCTTCTGTGTTCCTTTTTGGACCTGCGGCATGCCCTGTGGTTCGAGAGGTGTCTGCCAATTCCTGTCACCCTCTTGGATGGAGCACTGTTAAATACAGACAGCACTCGATCCAATGGGCATGTCACAGGTCTCTGCTCTACAATAACGAGCAGGTCTGGACTGAGATTCAAAATAGTCCCTGGCATTTCAGGTACACAGTGGCCCAAACAGGTCACATGGCAGCCCAAACAGCCCAATAATTGCATTTGCTAGAAACCACAGATTGCCAGTCCAGGCCTTATAATGAGGGCAAAGGACTGCAGCAAGTTGCACAATACATGAAATAACCTGCAAAGTGCAAAAAATTGGCTGATTGTGGCCTTTTTTCACTTTCCATACTGGGTCCTACATTGTCAATGACCCCTATTAAAGGAGAAGGGAAATTCGTATTCCACTTTGGGGCAGGCCCAGACTGGCAATCTGTGGGTTCTGGCAAATGCCAGAGGGGCTGCTATAAGGTCCCATAGAAAGTCAGTATTTAGTGGGCTGGTGGGGGCTGTTTGGGCCTCTATGTGGGCTGATTGGGCCTCTGTGTACCTGAAATGCCAGGGCCTATTGTGAATCTCAGTCCGGACCTTCTTGGGGGTGCCAAATGTTAGGCACCCCAGAGTGATTGTATTTACTTACCTGAAACCCCCAGGCCAGTGCTCCTATTCCAGTGAGCATTAGGGTTGCTACCCATTTACCGGCAATGTAGCTGCCGGTAAATTTGTAATACCCTTAAAAAGACCCCTCGGCCCGCCCCCGATTCCCTATAAACTTAGCTTTTTTCCTCCGTTTGGAAATCTCCGCCCGCATGGCCCCACCCCCTTTTAAATCATAGTCCAGCTCCATTTGACGTCACACCCGCCCCTTTTTGTTACCGCCCCCACCAGCCGGTAAAAAATTTAGTAAAAGGTGGCTACCCTAGCGAGCACCACAGAGCGATCCTCATCCAGCACCTTTTGTCTTCTCATGGCTCGGCTATTTCATTCTACAGCTGCCCTGGGAACTTTGAAGAAAGAAGAAGCCGGAAGAGGATCGCTCCATGGTGCCTGCTGGAAAAACCCGGGCCGTTGCAGTTTTCTGCTGATAGGAGCACCGACCTGGGGTTTCAGGTAATTAAATACAATCACTTGGGGGTGCCTAAGATTGGGCACCCGCGATTGGAATACGACTTTCCTTCTCCTTTAAGTGACATCCACAGGGATAATGCCAGACCCCAGAAGGGGCCTTATTAGCATGAACTACTGGTGTCATGCTGGTTGGCAAAAGTCATCTGTACAGTACTAACAGGCAACTGTTCTTTCATGCCAAAGATGATGAAAGGTAACACTGGGATTTCTGTATCTACAAAAACCTCATACCTTTCTGGCACACATAGGGTTAATGCCGAGCCATTGAGTAAATAATGAAAAGTGCTAGGAACCCTGGCGGAATATCCCACAATGTACATTTGGCTTCCACTAAAACTTATACCTGGCATTAGAATCACAGATACAGAACAGATGATGATATTTGGGCATTTTATAGTGACAACATATCAGGGATGCCTATGGTCTTGCATAGAAAATAAGATAATAATTAAATATCACCTGATATCACATAGAGAGACTATTTTGGAAGAAAGGGTCCTAAAAATGTTATCACATTTTGGAAGCTAACCAAAGTTGGCAGATTGAGTAGACAGGTGGCAGCTCCAGCTGAATAGGGGAGTTTTTTGCACCGGTGCCCATGAATATTAGCGCAGGAAGTCATATAGTTGTTTCACCCAAGTGCACAGATGGACAGAGCTATCTGTAATTCAGATGGCTTGCAGTTTATTTGGACACACAGACAAAGTGAAATGTTAGCAATGTCAAAATCAGTATAACATTTATGTCCATTCAAGGACTACAACACCCAGATTCCTGGCAGGTGGCCTGGGATGCTGACAGTAGGAGTACATGAGCTTGAGTGCCACTTGTTGGATATGTCTTCTCTATAAAGCTACTTGCTGCTAACTCACCACAGTGCATATTTCTAGAAACGACAGCTGAAGTGAGAGCCAAGTGAGAGATTGGGAGCAGGGGCTAGCTTGGGTGCCACCACTTCTAAGCCATGTACTGAAATAAAGAAAAGCCTTTGTGACTTTAATGTTTTGGAAGGTCATGCAGTAAAATGGGTAATATTTACCCAGGATTATAGAACACTCTAGTGCTTTAGAATTTTGGAGAGTTATCATAGGTAAACTAAATTTCCTCTGAACTTGGATGCCTCTATTGCTCCAAGAGGTAATGTGGTAAAACAAATAAATAATAATGAAGATATCCTAGCTGCTTTAGATTCTGGAGTCCAGGAAACTTTTGTGCATATTATTACTTAAACCACTTAATTTTGATACTAGCATCCTCTAAGACATTTAAAAGACACCAATGAATTACCCATCATTCTATTAATAGCTATTAGGCATCAACACCAACAAGTCACTGCATCAGGTAGCAAAGCTTGTACTCTTAAACCCCATTCTTTTACAGTCCAGTATTACCATCATGCAGTAATTGCAGAATAGCAAAAAGTAGAACTGTCAGGGAGCCGGGAGCTCCCTCCAGGGAGGTTGTCAGGATCAAGGAGGAAGCCCTCTTGAGGGAACAAGATCGCGGTGTCCAAGGGGTTAATCCAAAAGAGTGATCAGAATCCAGGCAAGAGTTCAAGGCAGGCGGATAACAGCAAGTCCAAAGTCCAGGCAGGGGTCAAGGATATTAATCAGGAACAAGTTTAGCGAAAATAGCACACAGGGAACCCAGGAAATACTTTGGGGAAGATTTCCTATACTTGGGCGCCATTCTGGCGTCTAAACAGGCTTTTTATTTGAATTTGGCGCCTTAGTGACGTCATTGACGTCCTTGCGCCGACGTCGGCGCACTGACGTCATCGCGCCGGCGCCGCTTACCCACGTGACGGCCATGGGTGCCGCCATCTTGGGAGCGACGCCGGCAGGAGAGGACGCGCCGCCCGGAGCTCCTGGGCCTGCTCCGGGCGGCGATCGTTACAAGAACAGACTTGCTACCTGCAGTTCCAAAGCTTCAGACTTTCTGTGCAGCAGTTTGACATTGTGCAGATGTAGATGTCATTGATTAAAATGGATTAGACCACTAAAGGAAACACATTTGTTTTGTGCCCCTCGCCTACTGCTGTGCTTTATACTGTAGGATTCAGCCTACAAGGACAAGAAAGACAAAGGGGCATTGTTTCCTCTGCCACTGCAAGAAGTACCACTTGCAATGTCAGATATTTATAAGTGGATGCAAAGACCACATAAAATCCCCAAAAAAATGTAACTTTCCTATATACCTTCATTGTAAATGTTCAGTGGGTTTAACTGTATATATAAATGTAACTGCAAGAGAAAGATGTGTTTTTTACAGCCCCTTTCTGCACTGATGGTTCTATCTTTTGAAACTAGGGCTGGCACTGGGGCAGGCAGCAGAGGCACATGCCCAGGGCCCAATGGGAAGAACTAGTAACCTAGGCACATACATCTGCTTCCTATTGTAGCTCTAACCTTGCTCATCCAGCACTGCTCCGACAAACAGGTGAGGAAGGTGGCAAGTGGTGAAAGAATAAGGTGGCAAGCAGCTGTCAGGGAGCCGGGAGCTCCCTCCAGGGAGGTAGTCGGGATCAAGGAGGAAGCCCTCTTGAGGGTGCAAGGTCGCAGTATCCAAAGGGTTAAATCAGGAGAATAACCAGAGTCCAGGCAAGGGTTCGAAGGCAGGCAGAATATTAGCAAAGTCCAAAAGTCCAGGCAAGAGGTCAGCAACAAACAGGAACAAGATAAATCCTTAGCAAAGCAAACAGGAAACCCAGGAAACATCACAGGAACGAATCCTGTACTTGGGCGCCATTCTGGCATCTTGGTAAGGCTTTTATATTTGAATTTGGCGCCATTCTGACGTCATCGGCGTCCTTGTGCTGACGTCGGCGCGCTGACGTCATCGCGCCGGCGCCGCTACCCACGCGGCAGCCATGGGCGCCGCCATTTTGGGAGCCACGCCGGCAGGGAGGGACGCGCCGCCCGGAGCTCCTGGACCTGCTCCGGCCGGCGTTCGTGACAGCAGCAGGGGAAGAGGGTGCGCAGTGGGTTGGATGCCAGGAGATTTTGACCCAGCTCTGACGGAAACACAGGTATGTTAATTAGCGGGATTCTGCTATGTTGTCAAAGTCACAACCTGCAGAGTAGATAATAGTAATAATAAGAAAGAAAACAGATAATACGTTCCATAATAGTTTTATTTACAAATAACTTTAAAGTCATTTCAAGCCTTATAATAATGAAAAATTGATTTTGGAATATTGCTTAGAATAACAATTTCTTTCATTAGGAAAAAAATTATTTTTAGCTTTACATCCCCTTTAAGCTCTAACAACATCCGCAGTCTATAACCTGTAAACTTAAAAACTTTAAGTATTAGTAAACAAGCAGTTTTACCTTTCTTTCCTTTCACATTCGCTCCTGTACTTTCTTTTCTTGCTTTTTTTTTTTCTTTCAACTTCTACCCTCTCTCACACACACTTCATTCATCCCCAAACAGACATCCATATGAAACGCAGCTCATATTTCCAACTTGTTTTGCCTTATGCCGTACAAGGTACATTACAAATCAGACAGTGCTGGCAAAAGTCCTAATTTTATAAGGTTACCTAAAAAAAACATGCAGAGAGTTCCAAATGATAATGCCCTTTACTGATTCCAGGCACTACGTGGCCATTCTTAGAATCTGTGTTTAAACTCGGAAACCAAAAAAAAAATACAAAATTTTTCCAATCATTTTAGCATATTCTTTTCTTTCCTGTAGAAAGAACCACACACCACTTATACGCAGCCCTGAATAATAAGTTTGCTGCTTTTTTTTTTTTTTTTTTAAAAAAAGGACCACCAAGTAATGTTCATTGTAATGACAGTGCTTCAAAAGAGACAGTGGTCTTTGTCCCCTGCTGGGCTACTGTTTTGACTGGAAAAGGTAAAAACACTCAGTGTGGCACTGAAAGGGGGATATCAAAAACAAAATAAAAAGGTTACAAGTCTGTCACCAGAGTGACCGGTGGCTGACATCCAAGGGTTGGAAGAGGGATAAAGCAAGAGTTAGAGATAGACAAAACAATCCCCTTAAAAACACAGATTCGCCAAGTGGTGGGAAGTGATATCGGCAGTGTCTCAAACCAACCCGATAGAAGAGCAAACAACAAACTAACACACATACACGGACTGCCTGGGCTAAAAGGCTAAGCCAAGGGAAAACTCAGATTACATTGCATAAACCTAGTGGGTCAAAACAGTTCAAGTACTATAGGCTTATGGATGATACACTTGCTTTTCACTGTGTCAAGGGAATAAGCAATGTAAAAGGTCGCTATACGTTAGTTATTTGGTTTTACTATGGATTTGTTTAATGGAAAAATTACATTATATTCTCTTATCTCACACAGATTTCCTATTGTGTATTAGTCCCCTAACAAAAAGTTGGGAGGGGATGTGTCTTAACTGTCTAGTGGGTGGGGGTCTGCCTTGGCAAACTCCATAGCAAGGAAGGTTTATTAGGTTTACTTATAACCGGTATAAGTTGAGAGTTGGGGAAAAAAACACTTATGAGTGGACAGTATTGCTCTTTAGAAGTACATTAGACTGCATTACAGACAGATAGTGGAGGATCTTTTTCGCCATAGAAAAGATCAACACACAAGAAGATACCCTTTTAAACTTGTGGAACAGAACTTTTGAACTTTCATTTGATGCAGAGTAGGTGGTTCTTCAATGTGAGTACAGTGAGGATTATGGAGTTGAAGGCTGATTTGCCAAAATTGAAATCGAGGGTAAATCGAGGGTGACGAAGCACAAGTGACTTTTTAATTTTTTTCCCCCTTATCGAGCTTATTTAGGAAAAGACTCAAACTGAATAGTTGAGTTTGTGTTTTCTCAAGCAAAAAAGTCACATATTGCTCCATTCCTTTTTCAATAAGACTCAAATAATTTGAAATAACACAATATTCTCAATTGCTTGCGACTATTCCCATTGACTTCTATAGAACCATCCCTGCTTTTACTTTTTGGCAACTTTTTTTTTCTTTAATAAATATCAGTAGGGATAGGCAAATTTTTTCGCCTCGTTTCACCGAAAAAATGACGCCCATAGACTTGTATGGCGACGTGCGTCAAAAAAAAAAAGACGCGCGTCAAAACAATTTCGCTGTGCGACAAATTTTTTTTTGACGCACATAGACTTTAATGGGCGTCTGTGACATTTCGTCGGCGGCGAATTTTTAGCGAAACGGGTCAAATTCGCTCATCTCTAAATATCAGCTATTGAAGGTTTTGGAAAATACTTGCGCAAGTAGTCGGGTTAGTGTTTTGCATGCATTTATTCTAGGGATGCACCGAATCCAGGATTCGGTTTGGGACTCCATGATTGGCCTTTTTCAGCAAGATTCAGATTTGCCCGAATCCTTGTGTCTGGCCGAAACCGAATCCTTATCCTAATCTGCATATGCAAATTAGGGCCGGGAAGGGAAATCACTTGACTTTTCTTCACAAAATACGGAAATAAAAAAAATGTTCCCAATTTTTCCCCTTCCTGCTTTTAATTTGCATTTGCAAATGAAAATTAGGATTCGGTTCGGTATTCGTCCAAATCTTTCACAAAGGATTCGGGGATTCCGTCAAATCCGAAATAGTGGATTTGGTGCAGCCCTAATTTATTCATGAATGGAGAATGCAAACTCAATTTTTGATAAATAACCTTGGTGCTGAGACTATATAACTATTGCATATCAAGCAATAATTCACCAAGGTTAAATGCACAACACGTAACTCAATTCTGATCTTAAAATAAAACCTTAGAGTATTATTAAGTCTTTGGTAGCAGCTATTAAAGCAGTTTCAAGCACTAAGTAGTTTAGTTATAGAGATCAGCAGTAGTTATAGCAGTGGTTGGTAGTAATTATAGAAGAGGACAATATTTATACTAGATGACATTAGTAGTTATAGTAGAAGACAGTAGTTATTGTATAAGACAGTATTAGTTATAGTAGAAGACTTAATTATAGTAGAGGACAGTAGTAGTTATAGTAGAGTACAGTAGTAATTATAGTACAGGACAGTAGTAGCACTGTAAATAGTATACCAGATTTGTCACATGGATCTTTAATGTTATTATTACATGATACTTGTTTTTTAACATTATCCAGAAGAATTATGTTTATATATGTGCCTCTTCCAAGTTCATCATATTTTATGTTAGCTTTTATTCAGGTTCTGTAAGCAGCAGTATAGTGAATAATGAACTACAAAATGCTTTGGTATGACTACAGAGAACAGGACAGAACCCCACATTGATGCTGCTCATAAAATCCTCTGAGGTAGATTTATTACTCCATGAAATAAGGCAAAGAATGAGCATAAACTGAAAACCAGACAGAAAAAAAACCATGATGGAAGGAACAAGAGAGAGAGGAGCTTCAGACTTCTGCATCTTCAAAGGAAAGTATAATTTTTTTACCATACCATGGTGGATGCACATCAGAGAAGTAATGGCTGCTCCTCCAGACACTTATAGACTTCATAGTCTTTTCCATAGCTCTGGCAGCTCTATCTTTGCAAATATGCACAGGTCTTAATGGGACATGGGGAGCAACTTAGGCTGATTTAGCCTCAGTCCAGTGACCCTTAGCAACAAATTAGCAGTTAGCTGTGACTGGTCTAGTACAGTTAGCTTAATAATAATAGCTTGTGTCGGACTGGTTGCTATGATGTTCTCAATCAGAGCAAGCTTTGCCCATATTATTACATAACCCTCTTTGGTTACTTAGGTCAGGTTTTATTCATCTTTATTCAGTCACAAGACATAAATCAAATCCTGGGGCTGGGATAAGGCTAACCTGAATGTAGGCACTCCTCAAAGGCTTTCATTTTTCAATAGCAGATGCACAAGTGCAGAAGTCCTACTACCTCCCCTCCCATGCACAGTGCCAAGATGGAAGGGTTGCATACAAAGTGAGGTATAACTCGTTGTTCTTCATTCTAGAAGCAAAAAGTGTTGCGCCTAAGAGTAAAACAAGGGAATTTCAGTGGGGGAAATAGTGTATATAACAATTGAACCCACTTTTTTGTCCCACTTTGGATAAACGATGCCCAAACTCAGGTACCTGTTATGCAACTATCAACGTCTGATCCTGGCAGACATTTTTGTACTAGAGACCCTATAGTAAGTTTAGCCCGAGTATTCACTAGATTCCCCATGATTCAACTCATTGAAGCAGATTGTAACACAAAGGAGACCAAAAATACACCCTATAGGACGCATTCACTAGGATGACTGTAACACAAAGGGAACCAGAAATACACCCTTTAGGATACATGCACTTTCTGCAGCATCTGGAACAATGCTTGATGCAATATGCTCTGAATTTTTAATTGGTGTAAGCTGCAGAACGCAGTCCAACACAAACAGCCTTGAATGGTATGAAGGTTCCTGAGCACCAGAACCAAAGAAATTATTTAGCAAAAGTTTCATCTTATACAATGGTTAATTATTAAGGTTAATTAATATTAAAGTTGATATTAGAAATGTGTGCAAAGACAGAGGACACACAACTATGGTATTTCATTTTAAGAAAGCAGCATACAGTATGTGAAAGGGTAAATAAAGCCAACAGCAACACAATGCAGAACAATTAATGCTCCTCTGAACTACCCAAACTTACCTGCCAAATTATAGTAGTAATTATTGTAGTTCCTCCAGCCCCTGTGCTGGCATCATCGGATGTAGAGCTGAGGACTCTAAGGTAGGTACAATGACACAGTTTGGACGGAGAGAGGTGAGAGGAGACATTTCTATCACCTCATTAAAAGCACCTCATGCAGTTTTATATATCTTCATTTCTGTCGGTATGGAAAACTTTCATGGAAACTTTCACTTTTACGGCATATGCTATTTCACACCTGATTTCTAACATAAATCTGCTTTTGGGTGCAGCAAAGAAAAAAAATACTTTTTTTGCCTTTTATTTCGGAATGTGGCACAATGGCCGATTGGTGTGAAAATCAATAACTGTTACACATCAGCTTTTTTTGTAATGAATTTACATCTCTTGTGTTTGTACTGAAATTAATATTTATTTTTGTTTGTTGAGTAAGTCCCGCCGTCCAAAGATGTTTCTCATATTTCATCTGCTGACTGCGTGGTTATGTCAGATCAACATAAAAAAGGGCTAACTTTGCTGAGCTGTAAAGAAGGAAACCCAAGGTACAATTACTAATTCCGACATACCGTAAGCGAATAATATCCATATAAAGCTGAGGACGTGCCATTTACCGGTTGACTACAATAAATATACAAAAGCTGTTCGGCAACAACTGGGTGTTAAAAGCTGCAGAATTGTATTTACATAGTTGGAAAACAAGGTTACTAAGATGTTGAATAAAAGTAAGCCAATGCTGCATAATAAAATAGCAGGACATGTATACATTGGATCTGTGCAAATGCCATTGCTGAAATATGCTTTCAGGCCGGAGTCATAATGTATTAATTAATGTATTATTTACAGAGTGTTTTTTTTTTTTTTATTATTCAGACAACTCATATGGTTTTGACTAAATTAAGGGAGCCATATTTGAATACACTAAGCATGCTGGGATAACAGGCAGTTAATGGGATTTGAAGAAGTATTTAAAAGTCTGAAATCAAGTGTTCCCTTGTCACTAGAGGTTTCATTACATTTTTTGGGTTGAAATCAACATAAGTACTGAGGCAGCTCCAAAAATTTAGAAATGACTATCTATGTACATTTACTTACATCTCAAAAGGTGGTATAACAAGTTCTATCAACACTGTGCCATTTCATTTTCCAATCTGGGATGTTTCCTTATAGTCAGCACTCTCACTGGTTTGATCACAAATCAAGTAGAAGAAATCTAGAACAAGGAAGGAAGAAGAGCACACATGGGGCAATACTGTAAACTTCACAAATCACTTAACAGTGGAATTTGTAGCCAGAATGAGTTGAGGGGTGTTTAAATAAAAAGTTTGCACTTGTACACTGAGATCTTGTGAGTATATACCCACAACGGGAAATAAAACACCTTGTTGTAGCTATAATTTTTTTATTGAAACATTCTACATAGGGATGGGCGAATAAATTCGGCAGACACGGATTTGTGGGGTATTTCCACGTTGTGCGGAAAACGAATTAATTTGCGAAACCGCGGCGACAATTTGCCAGTGAAAAATACGCTGCTCCAAAAAAAATCTATTTTTTGCCGCCCATTGACTTTAATGCATTTGGACCAAATAGTTGTGTATACAAAAATTGATGCTCATGTCAAAATTATTTTGACGCCCATTGACGTCAATACATTTTGCAAATTTTTCTGTGTTTCGCGAATTTTGTGGTAAATTCGCAATTTTTCAGCAAAGCAAAACTGCATAGATTTGCCCATCACTACTATTCAACTCAATCTGGTTGTGGTTTCCACTATTAAGTGATTTTTGCACAATACAGTAACACCCTATGTGTGCGCTTCCTTCCTTGTTCTAGATTTGATGATTGACTGATGTCTGTCTATTGTTGGAAGAGGTGTCATGTAAACCAGAGACTCATGAGCAACATGTTGCTCACCAACACCTTGGCTGTTGCTCCCAGTGGATCAAACCAGGAAATTTGTAGAACAGGCACTCAAAATAAAGGCTTGCTTCTACCAGGCGAGTAAAAACAAGATGAAAAATTTTATTATGTCCAAACGTACAGCCTTACGCGTTTCGTGTTACAAACACTTAGTCATAGGCTCCCATGTTGCTCCCAGTGGCCCCAAAGTAGGCACTTGTTTCTTAATTCCCGGCTTGAGGGCAAGTTTGGTTGCATACAAAACAGATTTATGGCCAAACAGAGCCTCCTGTAGACTGACAATCCACATAGGGCTACCCAATAGCCAATCATATACTTTATTTGGCACTCCCAACACCTTTTGTCATGCTTGTGTTGCTCCCCAACTTTTTTTACATATGAATGTGGCTCACAGGTAAAAACAGTTGGGGACCCCTGAAGTATGGAAGTTGAATTATTTCATACTACTTCTGTGAGAAGAAAGCAACTATTTAGTCTTACCCTCTTTCTTTGTCATGTCAAGGAGAGATATTGAGAAAGGACTCTCAAACTTTTTTCTTACTTAAAATACACATCTTTTTAGTACAGGTATGGAACTTGTTATCCAGAATGCTCGGGACCTGGGGTTTCTGGATAAGGAGGTCTTTCCTTAAAGGATCAGTAACATAAAAAAATTTGTTTCTTTGCAACGAAAAAGACCACCAATCCAGTTTTAAATTTTAAATTGCAAAGCTTTTATTAAGAAATTACTTACCTATTCTCTGCATGTGCTCCTCTTCAGAAACAGACAGAGCAATGATCCAGTAAGTAATTTCTTAATAAAAGCTTTGCAATTTAAAAGCTTAAACTGTATTGGTGTTGTTTTTTCATTGCAAAGAAACAAATTCTGTTACTGGTCCTTTAATTTGTATCGCCATACCTTGACCACCAAAAAAAAAACATTTAAACGTTAAATAAACCCAGTAGCATTGTTTTGCTCCATTAAGGATTAATTATATTTTAGTTGGGATCAAGTACAACAAGGTACCCTTTTATTATAACAGAGAAAAAGGAAATCATTTTTTAAAATGATTTGATTAAAATGGAGTCTATGGAAGATGGCCTTCCTGTAATTCGAAACTTTCTGGGTAATGGGTTTCAGGATAATGGATCCCATACCTGTATAATAGTAGCTTCCTGCCAATATTGTAGTTACATAAACTTTACACCGCCTCCATATAGAATGTATAAGCAGAATAACTGTAATGCATTTTATACTCCTATAAACTTTTGTACTCCCCATTTTTAAAAAGAATCTTAAGTTGGGAGCCAAATATGGAGATGGAGCAGCTTAGGCCTCAACAAGGCAGCTACAAACGAACCAAATCTACTAATGTGTCTGGGTTTTCAGGCATAACAAAAATAGCAGATTTAATTAAAACAAAGTAAAATAAATCACCATTTCTTCTGCTCTTTAAATGAAAACAATAGACAGAGCATACATGCATTGGTCTTACCCAATATGTCTACTGAATATAGTTGTATATTATGCTTTTAACATCCCTCAAGTAGTGATAGGCGAATTTATTCGCCATGCGTGAATTCGCTGAGAATTCCTGCGATTCGCTGTTGGCGGATAAATTAGCGAAACCGCCACAAAATTGCGCCGGAATTTTCGCCAGCATCAAAAGTGAGATGCCGGTGCTGTTTTGTAAATTTTTCGCTGTTTCGCAGATTTTGCAGGAAATTTGTGAATTTTTCGGCGATACGCCCCAAATTCGCCCATCACTACCATCAAGCTAGGCTGGAAGTGGGTTGGTGGACTAACTCCTTGATTTTATATTCATATGACAGCAAGCTCATGTTGCATGTTGCTCTTCACTAGCACATAGTCAAAGGTCTAACGATGAGGATTGTGATAAATAGGCACCCAAGCGTAGCACAGAAGATCCAGAACATTTTATTCATCAACAATGTCTTGACTGACACTTAATGACATGCCCTGCCCCGCAGGGGCTAATTCGTTTCATTAAGGGACACTTCCCTCCCTGGAGGAAAGTCAACCAATGTCACATTAGTCTAATAGACTGCAATAGACTAGACTTGGATATTCTTGGTTACATTATAATTCCATGTACAAAGTGGAGGAGTCACATGAAGACATGTATAATAATACCCAATATTATATGCATCAGTAATCAGAATTCCACAGTGATGTAGTACTAGGGATGAACTGATTCTGGGATTCAGTTCAGAATTTGGCAGAGCTTTTGTAGGATTCAGCTGTGCCAAATCTAAACCCTAAAAGTGACTTTATGGGTACAACACGGGCGATTTTACCTGCCATACCTTCCGTTCCGACGTGCTGAATCGCAGGCGTCATGTCGGATGCGCTGAATCTAATGTAAGTAATACAAATGTCGCACGTAGAAGCTGATTGCATCCGACACGACACGACTGTCGGCTGAGAATGCTGCATGTTTCATCTTCATCCGACAGTCGCGTCATGTCGGTTGCAATCAGCTTCTACATGCGATTTGTATTACTTACATTAGATTTGGCGCATCCAACGTGACGCCTGCGATTAGTCACATTGCGTCGAAACAGAAGGTATCACAGGTAAAATCGCCCATGTAGTTCTACCCTAAATCACTGGAAAACTTGCACTAAGATTGTACTGGATCTTTCTATAATTTGAATATGCAAATACACATTCTTTTTTGGTAATTAGCTACATTTTTTATGGTGGATTCATTATTCAGAGGTTTCGGTGCATCCCTTCAAAGATCATTAATCACCTATTAGTACAGGTATGGGACCTGTTGTCCAGAATGCTCGGGACCTGGGATTTTCCTAATAATGGATCCTTCTTTAATTTACATCTTTATACCTTAAGTCTACTAATCATTTAAACATTAAATAAACCCAACAGGCTGGTTTTGCTTCCAATAAGGATTAATTATATTTTAGTTGGAATCATGTACAAGGTACTGTTTTATTATTACTAGTGATGCACTGAATCCACTATTTTGGATTTGGCCGAACCCCCGAATCCTTCGCAAAAGATTAGTCCGAATACCAAACTAAATCTGAACCCTAATTTGCATATACAAATTAGGGGTGGGAAGGGGAAAACTTTTTTACTTTTTTTGTGACAAAAAGTCATGTGATTTTCCTCCCTATCCCTTTGCATATGCAAATTAGGATTTGGTTCGGCCGAATCCGAATCCTGCTGAAAAAGGCAGAATCCTGGCCAAATTCCGAACCGAATCCTGGATTCAGTGCATCCCTAATTATTACAGAGAAAAAGGAAATCATTTTTAATGATTTGGATTGTTTGGATAAAATGTAGTCTTATATATAAGACAGAGTCTTTCTAAAATTCGGAGCTTTCTGGTTAATGGATCCCATACCTGTAATTAAGATGTTCAATAACTGTTTTGTTTTTTAATACATGTTTTTTTATTTGTGATCCAGGCATGAATATGACACCAAAATGAACCTTATAATCATTCACTTTCTCTGAACTTGCAGAAATTATAATTAAACTGATCATATAAAAAAATGATTAGCAATTTCTATAAAGCTTTTTGATGACACAAAGGTACTTCCATGTTTGCATGTTGAAAGTAAAGCAGCCTTCTTCCATGATCCCTTATCATATGGACGCTGTGGATGGTGTTTTAATTAAGTGTTAATGGATATGATAATTGACCTCAGAAGATGAAATGGTATGGCAATTCCTACTGTGCAGAATAACCTATAACCAGATGTTTTACTGAACATATACAGGCAAAGAAACTGAGAGCAAACCTCACTAATAAGTTGAGTATATTTTGCCTTGAAATGAGGTTTGGTTGACGGCAAATATTTGTGTTGTGTTATTTTATGTCCTTGTTTGATGTTAGCGGACAGAAGCTTCACAGATTTACACTGATTAATGTGTACAGAGTCAACTGTCAGTATAAAGGAGCCCAGTCGCAAATACAAATGCATTAATCTATATGCATGTAAATCAGTACATTTTGAGTACTTTCTAATGGAAAACACAATATAAATCTGTCTTTTCCTGCATTTGTTTAATGTGCACTGGCACACAATAAGAAAATGTAGAATTTATTCATTTGGGGTTTTTTGTTTATTGAGGGACAGAGAGGGTGTCAATAATAATTAGGTTTAGTCCCCCAACGCAGTTTCTTGCTTAATGCATGGTTGCTAGGGTAATTTGGACCCTAGCAACCAGGTTTCTGAATTTGCAAACTGAAGAGCTGCTGAATAAAAGCTAAGTAACTCAAAAACCACAAATAATACAAATTAAACCAACTGCAAATTGTCTCAAGTAAAGGTGAACAACCCCTTTAATGGGGCAGCACACCTTAAAGGAACAGTTCAGTGTGAAAATAAAAACTGGGTAAATAGATAGGCTTTGCAAAATAAAAAATGTTTCTAATATAGTTAGTTAGCCAAAAATGTAATGTATAAAGGCTGGAGTGACTGGATGTCTAATATAACAGCCAGAATCCAACTTCCTGCTTTGCAGCTCTCTAACTCTGAGTTAGTCAGCGACTTGAAGGGGGGCCACATGGGCCATATCTGTTTAGTGAGTTTGTAATTGATCCTCAGCATTCAGCTCAGAATCAAAAGCAACAGATATGACCCATGTGGTCCCCCCTCAAGTCTCTGATTGGCTACTGCCTGGTAACCAGGGTAACCAGTCAGTGTAAACCAAGAGAGCTGAAAAGCAGGGAGTTCTGGTTCTGGCTAACTATATTAGAATCATTTTTTATTTTGCACAGCCTATCTATTTACCCAGTTTTTATTTTTACACTGAACAATTCTTTTAAAATTAAACTAGTACTATTATATAATAGTATTATATTGATATATATATGGAGCAATCCTGTACTTGCAAAATGGACAGAGGGGGTTATTTACTATTTTAATGAAGAAAGCTCGACCAAACCCTCATACACGATTTTATCATATTTATCATTAAAATAACTTTAAAAAGTCAGGTCTGGAAAAATAATTATATAACATCAAGCGAGAACCCAAACTGTACGATTTTTTTCGTGTTATTGCCTGAAAAACCTGCATTTTTCAGATTATCAGGCTAAACCAGCACAGACCATGATATCTTCAAATTGGGATAGGGACATTTGCCATTGACTTATACATGACCTTGACAGGTTTGAGATGCCGGGTTTTGGGATTTGGGGCTCTTTGCAGCATTGGGGATTAATAAATCACAAAAAAAAAATTTTGCCCCAAAAGCCCAACCAGAAAAAAATCGTGTTTTAGTAAATAAGCCCCTAGATGTCAGGTGGGGAAAGGCATACTAAATATTGTAAATTGTTATCTACCTCTTAAAGGGGTTGTTCACCTTTGAATTAACTTTTAGTATGGCGTAGAGGCATATTCTGAGACAATTTGCAATTGTTAATCATTTTTTATTATTTTTTTTTGTTATTTAGCCTTTTATGCAACAGTTCTCCAGATTGCTATTTAGGCAATCTGGCTGCTAGGGTCCAAATTCCCCTAGCAACTATGCAATGATTTGAATAAGAGGCAGGAATATTAATAAGAGAAGCCTGAATAAAAAATAGCAATAACTAAATGTGGTGCCTTACAGAGCATTTGTATTTTAGAAAGCTCGAACGGGTCAGAAGAAAAAGGCAAATGACTCAAAAAACATAACATATAAATAATGAAGACCAATTGCAAAGTTGCTAGTAATTGGACATTCTGTAGCAAAAAGTTTCCTTGAAGGTGAACAACCCCTTTAAAGAGTGACACATGCTTAACTTACCTAAAGGAAAAGCACTGTCTATTATTATTTTCATTATTATTAATGTTTATAACATTATAATTCTTAATAGAGTTTGTCACATCAGTCCCTGCCCTATGGAATGTATTATCTAGGATCCCTACCATACACATAGCACTACAATAAGGATAGATGAAAATAATAATTTTTTTAATTGTAATCGCTGTTTAACAGTACCTAATGGGCTGTTTACACTACTGGTTCTGACCTTAAGAATTACACTAGTGATGTGCGGGCTGGCCAGATACCAGCAGGACCCGTGGGTCGGCCGGGTTCGGGCCGTCCCCCCACACTCTTCTTTGCGGGTATAAAACTATCAAATGCCGGCTTCCAACTTCCGGGTTCGTCTTTTATAGACACTGCGCCTGCGTGCCCCACCCCATTTGTGACATCATTGGCGTGGCGGTGCAGGTCTATAAAAGCAACCGGACGTCGGATGCGGGCGTGGACCAAGGTGGGGCAGGTTAGGGCAGGGCAGGACCCGTGGGTTTACCCGTGAGTCGGCCGTGTTCGGCGGGTATCAAGCGGTGCGGGTTGAGCTCTTGTCCTGCTGTCCCCGCCCACCACCATCAAATGCTGGCTTCTGACTTCCGGGTTCGTCTTTTATAGACGCTGCGCCTGCTCATCCCACCCCTTTTGTGACATCATTGGCAGGGTGGCGTGGGTCTATAAAAGCAACCCGGAAGTCAGATGTGGGTAGGGTAAATGTAGGGCGGATTAGGGTCGGGTGCGGGTCGGGGAAAGCCCATCACTAAGGGGCATGTTTACTAACATTGGAGATAAATATCTGGAGAGATTTCTGGAGATGTTGCCCATAGCAACCAATCAGATCTTTGCTTTTGTTTTCTAACTTGGCTGTGGCTGTTTAAATCTAATTGCTGATTGGTTGCCATGGGCAACATCTCCAGAAATCTCTCCAGATATTTATCTCCAATGTTAGTAAACATGCCCCAAAATGACATTATATTTCATTGTGTAAATAAAATGGTGTTTTTGGCTGAGGAGCCCATAAAAGGGATAGCTATGCCAAGAACATTATGACATAATAGTGTAAAACGGTACACATCACCTAAACTGCCCGTCTCTATTAGTTCGTGCATCGTGCATCGTGCGTCGTGATAAATGTCCTTTCACGTTTGCCAGTTTCCAGCAAGGTGTCAAGTGTGGGGATTGATAACAATATGAAGATCCTGTGTTATGTGTAGCATGCCAATCAGTGCAGAATTTAGTTGCATGCAAGAAATGGCTGCAGGTAGCCAGTGATTTAGCAAGAGAGAAGGGCTGGTATGTGGGCTGCCGCCTCTATTCCCCCCACTCCCGGCTGTATTTCTTAGGAGTCTGTTTTACCACTCTGCTAATGCTTCTGACATGTGAGCCGGTATATTCCCAGAAGGCTGTGTATGCCTGTATCTGCCATTATAGAACAGATTTAAATAATAAAAAAACATGTAACAATGTATTCTGGGAAGTCTGTGGGCCTGCTGTAATAGTAAATCATAGGAAAAATAGCTGCTGTAAATGTCCAGCTCATTAAAATCCATTTTATTGATTTCTATAAAAGCATCAGATGCAAGTATATGAACTGTTTTAAGCAGCGGGTTCCGCCTAATTAATTATGTTTTACACAAACAAACAAATTGTATTGTAAATACCATCCTTCTGGGGGTAATGTCCCAAGAGAAACTTAAAAAGCCACTAAAATAATTGTAAAGGTGACAAAAATGCCTCTCTAGGTGGCAAGCTCACCATACACAATCACAACATAAAGGGGGGTTAAAGGGGAAAAGGTTTCCAAGGCAGATACTGTATTTCCCATAAGGGAATGGCTGGTTTTGTTTTACACCATGTCAGCCAATCACTATGAAGCTGTCCAGCTATAGCGGTGTACAGAAGTAGCACAGCAGTGATTTGATATGTGGCAAAGTAAGGCCCTTTTAAAGTCAACTGCGCAAAAGAACCACAAAGAATTTCTAACTTAAAGATGTGGTTTTACATTTATGCCAACCTGATGCCTAATTTTACAGCAATACTTTACACCACTCTAAAAAGCTGGTACAGCCCATGGAAGACAATAAGACCAAAATTTCCAGGAGGGAAAAATATTTTAGAGAACACCGCTTCTTATGCAAGAATTTTATACCCAGCTACACATTGCTATACAATAATTATACACATGATTTTAATGTGGCGTTAAAGTTGCCATTTTTGGTGCATTTCAAAGCCATTTTCACTCCAACGTTCCTCTTGTAGGATGCAGACTAATGAGCCCCCCAGGGCGGCAGAGATTGCAGCACAGGGTGCATGGTACATTTCCAATGAGTCTAACTATTTAAATGAGAATATTGGAGGGAATGTATTAGTCTTGTTGCCTGCAGCTCTGACTTCTTGCCTGTATTAACATTGATTATAAGGTTAATTAATCCAGTAATGATCAATATTACGGTGTTAGGCTGGTGCCCTAGGTCACATGATGCAAAGCATTGTGCTGGTTCATAGCTCACCCCCAAATTATTTTTCTTTTTAAAGAAAATAACATTAAGGGGCACATTTACTATGGGTCGAATATCGAGGGTTAATTAACCCTTGAAATTCGACCATCGAAGTAAAATCCTTCGAATATCGAAATCGAAGGATTTATCGCATTTCCTTCAATCAGAAATTGCATAGAAAGTCTATGGGGACCTTCCCCATAGGCTAACATTGGTGCTCGGTGGGTTTTAGGTGGCGAAGTAGGTGGTCGAAGTTTTTTTTAAAGAGACAGTACTTCAACTATCGAATGGTCGAATAGTCGAATGATTTTTAGTTCGAATTGTTCGTTTCAAAGTCGTAGTTGAAGGTCAAAGTAGCCAATTCGATGGTTGAAGTAGCCAAAAAAAACTTTTGAAATTCGAAGTATTTTTTCATTCACTCGAGCTAAGTAAATGTGCCCCCTAATCTAGGGTCCCAGTTTCCTAGCAACTCCTCGGGTCCTGAGTTCGATTCCAGCTTGGACACTATCTGCAAGGAGTTTGTATGCTCTTCCAGTCTCTGCATGGGTTTCCTCCAGGTGCTCCAGTTTCTGCCCGCACCTCAAAAACATAAAGGCAGGTTAATTGGTTCCTGGTTAAATCAATCCTACTATGTATGAATGAAATAGCGATCTTAGACTCACTGGAGACTGGAACATAAGCTGCAGTAAGGCAAGATGACAACGGCAATGCTTTTTGCTAGTGTTGCCCTATCTGCATCCTTTTTACTTGTTGCTGTTGAAGTGCAATGACAAAGGCTGTTGGAGGTTCTGGAAGTTTTAGGTCAACAACAACTGAAAGAGCATACATGGCTTCGAACCCACCACTAAGTCTTTTTTGTACCAGCCTCAGAACCACTGCAACTCCCAGTGTAGCTCGGAATGTTGGCAGATGTAGTTTACCAGCGAGATTAGTGCTGACGGGACATCTCTAACTGAGCTGACCAATCAGAGGTCTGTATCACAGCATGGCCCCTCTTCCGCATATAAAATAAACTTGTTAACCTATTTAACTTAGTACTGTCACTATTATATTATGTACATATGTACATATGCCCTGAAGGGAATCTTGGAGGCCATCTGAATTTGAACCTATTTAGCACTTTAAATATTAAAGGAACACTAACATCAAAAAATAAAATTGTTTTAAAGTAATAAAAATATAATGTAGTGTTGCCCTGCACTGGTAAAACTGATGTGTTTGCTTCAGAAACACTACTATTGTTTATATAAATAAGCTGCTGTGTAGCCAAGGGGTAGTTATTCAAAGGAAAAAAAGCTCAAGTTAAAGTGGTCATACATGGGCAAATAAAGCTGCCGATATCGGTCGTTTAGACCAATTTGACAGCTAATTTGCCTGTGTATGGAGGTTTCCGAAGGGTCTTTCCGATCGATATCTAGACACAATATAGTTCGGGAAGGTTTGACTTTTCTCCTGACTGACCTGTCGGAGCCCATTGCGCTCTTCGTAATCCAATCGTTCAATATAGCCCTGCTGTTAGTGGCATATCGGGGAAAAGATCCGCTTGCGATGTCGCCAAATGAGTGAATCTTATAGTGTATGGCCACCTTTACACAGCAGATAAGCTCTGTAGAACATACAGAACAGTAACATCAAAAAATACAAATTTTTAAAGTAATAAAAATATAATGTAGTGTTGCCCTGCACTGGTAAAACTGATGTGTTTGCTTCTTAAGGTGGCCATACACGGGCAGATAAAGCTGCCGCTATCGGTCGTTTGACAGCTTATGGACCGATTTGACAGCTTATCTGCCCGTGTATGGGGGCTTCCAACTGGTCTTCCCGATCGATATCTGGCCACGATATCGATCGGGAAGGTTGGATTTTTACCCGACCGACCCGTCGGAGCCATTTGGCGCATCGTAATTCGATCATACGGCCGAACGTTCGAATTACCCCCGATATAGCCATGCAGTTTAGTGGCATATCGGGGAAAGATCCGCTCGTTTGGCGTTGTCGCCAAACGAGCGGAACTTGGAGTCTATGGCCACCTTTAGATACTACTATTGTTTATATAAATGAGCTGCTGTGTAGCAATGGGGGCAGCCATTCAAAGGAGAAAAAGCTCAAGTTACACAGCAGATAGCAGATAAGCTCTGTAGAACATAATGGTGTTATCTACTAGTTAACCTGTGCCATATAGACTTTTTTTCAATTTCTGCCATTGCTACTCAGCAGCTTGTTTATATGATTAAGGGACTCAGACCATGAGGCAAGGTGAGAATCCTGCCTAGAACTAAGGACGTCGCTGCCTCATAAAGCTTACAATCTAAATGGGTAAATAACTTACAAACACATATAGGAGAGGAATACTGCAGCTATTTACAATGGCCCCAACTTCCAGGCATCGTATTGTAAATTGTGGCCATATTCACTAGGACATGGGTCCCCAACCTTTTTTACCCATGAGCCACATTCAAATGTAAAAAAAAGTTTGGGAGCAACACAAGCATGAAAAAGTCCCTGGAGGTGCCAAATAAAGGCTGTTATTGGCTATTTGCTATCCCCTATGTGGACTGAAAGCCTACAGGAGACTCTGTTTGGCAGTACACCTGGTTTGTTATGCAACCAAAACATGTCTCCAAGCCAGGAATTAAAAAATAAGCACCTGCTTTGAGGCCACTGAGAGCAACAGCCAAGAGCTCGTTGAGAAACGTGTTGCTTGTGAGCCACTGGTTGGGGAATCACTGCATTGGCATACAGTATATGATCAGTGACATTTGTAAGTGTTTCTACTGCATATCAAGGTCAGTTTCCCTGTTCTAGGGGATTAGATTACAACTGATTGAATTTCTTGCCTGTCCTTTTCAGAACAATAACTTTAAAAGCAGCAGATGTTTAAGGCAGAAAGAAAGGCAATCAAAAATGACTAGCCTTGATTATATGTGATTTAGTTATCAGTCTGCTCTATGTTTATTTAAAGGAAAACTGTTTTCCGAAATGAAAATATGTATTTACATATGCCAGAAAACAGTCCAACATAATCTGAATGGCTATGGGTATAATACGTGTGATATCATATGCTGTCACCATCTTGCCTTACATAAAATCTTAGGCCATTCCCACATTGCCTCTCCTTTTAAGTATAAATACCAAGACATGCCAGTATAATCACTACAGAAAATGCATAACGAACCATATTAATCCATTTTTGGATTTTTCCACACTGATGCACTTGTTACAAGTAGCATGCAGGGCCCCCGGAGCTCAGGCCCACCAGGATTTTTCCTGGTATTCCGGTGGGCTTGTCCAACCACCCTACTCTTGTTACCTATTCCCTGCAGGTGTCCTATTTGCACCACTAAAATTTCACTTTAATTTGACTTAGGTTTGACTAATTATGAATTGTGCAGTGGGTACAAAGTGCAAAATACAGGTTAGATTTGCATCCTGCCCCACTGTTATCTCCTACATACACAGGTTATGTTGTTTTAACCATATAAAATACTATGGAGAAATATCACATTCTTCTAGCTGTTGTTAAACTACATCTCCCAGAAGCCCTGTAACAACTGAAAGTAGTGTCAGCATATTGTGGCAGTAGATTAAAATCGGTAGTAGAGCTGCAGAGTAGTTATACAGTATATGGCTAATTAGTGATAACACTAAGGGGCCAATTCACCAAGCTCAAGTGAAAGATTCGAAGTAAAAAAACGTCGTATTTCGAAGTGTTTTTTGGGCTACTTCAACCATCAAATGGGCTACTTCGACCTTCGACTACAACTTCGACCTCGAATCGAAGGATTCGAACTAAAAATCGTTCGACTATTCGACCATTCGATAGTTGAAGTACTGTCTCTTTAAGATAAAACTTCGACCCCCTAGTTCGCCACCTAAAAGCTACCGAACCCAATGTTAGCCTATGGGGAAGGTCCCCATAGGCTTGGCTAAATTTTTTTGGTCGAAGGATAATCCTTCGATCGTTGGATTAAAATCCTTCGAATCGTTCGATTCAAAGGATTTAATCGTTCGATCGATGGATTATTCCTTCGATCATTCGATCGAACTTTTTGCGCAAAATCCTTCGACTTCGATATTCGAAGTCGAAGGATTTTCATTCCCCAGTCGAATATCGAGGGTTAATTAACCCTCGATATTCGACCCTTGATGCACCGGCCCCTTAATTGGATACTAATGAGGTAGTCATGTGATTATGCTGGCCAAATCATCTGTTCTAATTAGAGGCCAAACCTTAAACCCTAGAGGCCTTCAACTGAACCACCTTGCCACAAAGCAAGGTCTGTCCCTCAAGGGCACTCCATTGGCATTGATTTCACAGATATTTAAGAAAATAGTAATGAGATCTAGGGTAATTGGTTAACTAATTGAAAACAAAGGAAATATTTTGCTTGTTGTTTGCCCTTGAGGCTGGAACCCATTGAATCCTGACAGTTGTTTTGCCTCCATCTGTCCCAAAAGGGTTTAGCACTGTGCAAAACCAAACCCCACAAACTAATGAAATGGACCAGCTACATATAAGGAGAGCTGACGGACCTATTGGCCTTCATGTTCTGTCATCAGCTATGTTACTAAGTCAGGCGTAATATTGTTACTCTTTATTTTTAATATGCCAGTGTTTTTCCACAGTAAAATAATAGTAGTAAAACAACTGCAAAGGCTTCTCCAAGCTGGTATAGGTCAGACATCTGGAGTGCAGGTTTCTGGCTAAAGTGTAAATGCTACTAAATTGCAAAGTTATAGGGAGGCAACCCAATTTTTTTCAGCAAATTAAATGACAGCAGCACATTTCTTAAGGAAGGCGGGTGAATTGGGTTGTGCAACAATAATGGCACTAGAGGTTACTGAGCTCCCCAAATCAAATATCTGCTCAGGGCTCTTCCATTACCACAACTTAAGGCAGAGGCTTCCAGTCTAGTGCTCATGCCCCAGTCCAACATCTGGCTTGGCCCCGATAAGTTCAGAACAAGCTTACAGAAATATACAGAATATAAGAGAGAACGTTGCTTTGCTCACTAGGTGAACTTTGCTCACTTACTGGTGGTCACTGGCTCACTGTTGTTTGGGTTACTTATTATGCAGTTTATACCTTGCATGCTATATATGAAAACACTCTCCTAGCAGTCATTTTAATATAATTATAGAGGTATCCGCAATAGCCATCAGTGAGTTCCCCCACATCACACCCTCAGTCTGGGTTGCCCAATCCCCTTCCATGTTCCCCCTGAGGATATGCATTTGACCCCTTTCTGACTTCTACCTCAATTCCAATTTATTATGGGTCCAACTAGATATACAAAATAACATCTGTCTTTGCCGTCCAAATTTAATACAGATTTGTCATCAAGCCCTCTGCCCAGGGCTGTTTAAATACCAGTGGGCTCAGTGCAAAAATATCATGGTTGGGCCTCCATCCTACCCTCAAGTAGGTGAAATTGAATAAAATAAGGCAGGCAATAAAGGGATGTTCTGTGCATACCAAAGTAGATGCACTGCCCTGAAACAGGAGTCATGGGAACAGATAAACCATAATCACAATATGACTCCACAAGGAAAAAAAAACTAAAAGACAACGATTTATTTAAAATATCCCATACAAATATAATGGAAAGGTAATAAACTAATGTCAGCTCAGATGGTGGCAGTGAGAATGACTAGTTGTTAAGAGTGTTGAGCAGGCAGGCAAGTAATATCATCTTGGGCCCTGCTCTGCTGATGGTGGACCCCTTGTCCTGGCAGTCTCTGGGTATTTTTCACTTTTACCCATTTATTAAACCAGTCCTTCCTTTGCCCTACTTCCCATTGATACAACTTATGAGATTGATCCAGCAGGATCTTACATATCTTCCTGCAAGACCTTAGTAGGAACTTCTCTCCATCTAATCAATCAGAGATTTGCTGAAGAATTAACAATGAAGAGCTATGTGAAGATTTAGGATAAAATGGTAAATAAATGATGATGCATGTGAGGGTTTTCAGGGAATGTTTAAGTCTTGGAGGGCACCCAGTTCTTAATAATGGGCCGAGGGGTTGCATCTCCTTCTTCCCGATGGAATATCCAGTCCAGGATTAGACCTGGGGTTTTCTCGATAACAGATCTTTCTGTAATTAGGCTCTTCATACCTTAATCTATGTGAAAATCATTTAAACATAAAATAAACCCAACAGGCTGTTTCTGCTTCCAATAAGGATTATTTATATCTTAGTTTGGAACAAGCACAAGATACTGTTTTATTATTACAGAGAAAACAGAAATCTTTTTTTTTTTTTTAAAAATTGGATTATTGGATAAAATGGAGTCTATAGAAGTTGGCCTTCCTATAATCCAGAGATTTCTGGGCAACAGGTTTCCAGATAACGGATCCCATACCTGGACATGCAACAATGTAAGTGACTGATCATTTCAGATGCATGCAGTATATGTACACACACAGGGATATTCCCTTTGGCATCTGGAGTAACAAACATGATAGATATATGGCTTTTGCAGAAAGAGGGGGAGTCAGTGGTTTTCTACATCAGTTTTTATAAAGTCCTACTAACACATGTTCTTTTTCTTTTCAAAGTTAATCTCTCTGACTTGCAAGCATTTAGTCCAGTGCCTGTGAAATGAATTTGCAATTTCTCTCTGGGTCCCTCTGGATGCCAGCTCAGGAGAGATTTATAAGCCCTTCAGACGCTGGTGTTTTGGGCCACCAAGTGGAGAGAGGTCACTGGTCATTGCCTGGCAATACTTTTGGCCTTATGCAGCTTAACAGCTGCACAATAATTTCATCTGCTGCGAGATATGTTACGGTCTGTGGTTGGTGTTTAGTGAAAGCAGCTGTGTGTGTGCAGCCAAGGCGGCCTAGGGATTGTGCATTGCAGGCTGTCAGGTGGGCCTTTGGTCAACAAGGGTCAGAGCATGTTGCAAAACAAAGCACACGAGCCGCTGCAGCCCTTTATGAGGCCCATGTACAAGCTTCAGATTTGAGCCAGCTGCTGCAACACTCAGTGCCATTTGACACTCCATAATTTCACATGGCAAAAGGATTGCTCTGCTTCAAACACCTTTTAACTCCTTAATAGCCAACAAATATCTCTAACTCATAACAAAACCTTAGTACTGCAAACAGTGGAAGGGTCACGAGAGGTTGTGTTGGGAGTAGAGAACGGGCTCGTTTTTCCTTCTGATGTTACTTCAATTAGCTGCCAGTTAAGCAGACTAATTGGAGATCACTTATCAAGGGCCTTCAATTGACAGCTATCTAAACCCCTGCACTATGCTTTATTTTCCCATCAGTATAGAAGCATTCAGGATTCTCTATATTTTTATATCATGTTGAACAGAAATACAGCAAATACACGTTTTATGCTTGCTTACATTACTCTCGAATGTTTATTCTAGATATATTATTACAGCAGAGCTGTTCAATTTTTTTATGTGGAATAGGCCAATTATTTCTAAGAAATAAAAACAATGTCATACAAAGTGCAATTGGGGGCCATAAATATCCCTTGGAACTCCAGCCCTTTGAATAGGCAATGGCACCATGGTGTGGCTGAGGGCAGTCTACCACCAGTGACACTTCTAGACTTCTGTGGTGCACACAAAGAATTTTGATTGAAAACACAAATTGTTGTGTTATTTCTGACACTGTTTTTAAAAACTGCGAAAAAAAAGTTTAAGGGCTCTTACAGACGAGCGTTTTTACCTGCGCTCCCCTGCGTTCCGTTTTTCTGCGTTCAGCCGCAGGGTCACACAGGCACATGTAGGCGCCTACACGCGCCTGTGTGAGCACAGCCCCATTGGAAAAAATGTAATGCGTCTATCCCTGCGCTCCCCTGTGGCTGAACGCAGAAAAACGGAACGCAGGGGAGCGCAGGTAAAAACGCTCGTCTGTAAGAGCCCTTAAATGTGCACACAAAAGAATTTAAACGAGAAGGAATTAGAGGGAACTTTTGGTTGGAATGTGGCCGTGAAATCCAGAATAGCGTGGTTCAAAAGTTGCATGAAAATTGTAAACAATATATGGTTATATGAAAAAGACCAGAGTGGGTGAAGGTAAGAGGCTTCCAGAGGGGGTTCTTTAGCAGAGGTGAAGTTCTAGGGAAGCATTTTAATGGTGGAACATTAAAGAAATCCTCTGTTGGAATGTGACACTGAATTGCAGAATAACATGTGGTTTAGAGGTTGCATGAAAACTAGCTTAAAGGAGAACTAAACCCTAAAAATGCCATATTTTATTTTCTGAACTTGTTGCACCAGCCTAAGGTTTCAGCTTGTCAATAGCACCAATGATCCAGAACTTGTTACAGGGGGTCACTATCTTGGAAAGTGTCTGCGACACTCACATGCTCAGTGGGCTCTGAGCAGCTGTTGAGAAGCTAAGCTTAGGGGTCGTCACTAATTATCCAGCAGAAAATGAGGTTGGCCTGTAATATAAGCTGATGCTGCAGGGCTGAATATTAAATTCTGATGCTAAAAAATTGCACTGGTTTTTGTGCTGCCATGTAGTAAGTATCTGTATTCATTACTAATCAGCCTTATATTGGGACATTTCTATTCCATGTGTACTGTATATTGTGAGTGGGTCCCTAAGCTCAGTAAGTGACAGCAGCACAGAGCATGTGCAGTGAATCAGCAGAAAAGAAGATGGGGAGATACTGGGGCATCTTTGGAGACACAGATCTTTACTGCTAAAAGGCTGTGTTTGCCTTGGGCTGGTACAGAAACCCAAAACATAATGTACAACATTTCTAGCCTACTTCTTTAGTTAAAGGAGAACTAAACCCCCAAAGTAATGAAAACCCTACCCCCTCCCTGTTCCCCCTGCACAGCTGTAAATGCCCCATAGTCTTTAGTTACCCCTTGATGCAGAGTCAGCGCAGCGGAGCTCACGGGCACCATCCTCACCACTTCAGGAATCTTCGGGTGGCAATTTTCCATGGCTGTCGGCAGATGCGCAGTTGTTCGGGACCGGAAAATTGCCACAACTGCGCATACACTGATACGCAGGTTACTTACCGAAGACTCCCAAAGCGATGAAGATGGTGCCTGTGAGCTTCACTGCGCTGACTCTGCATCAAGGGGTAATTAAAGACTTAGGGGCATTTACAGGTATTAACACCTGTGCAGGGGGAATAGGGAGAGGGGACTATGGGGTAGGGGTTTTCATTAATTTGGGGGTTTAGTTCTGCTTTAAGCTTTAGTTCTCCTTTAATGCTAATTGCACACTGGGTAATTTTGGGCCCTTTGTCTGCCATGTTTTGGAAGCTCAGCAGGCTGGACCAAAGTACCCAAATATGTCTACATTGGCTTATTTGATCTAAATAAATAGCTCACCACTGCAGGAATAGATGGAGCCGGACAAGCAAAGAGAGAAACTGGTGTCTGCATTCAAATTGTACTTGGTGGGAAAAAAAGCACTTGTGATGTCAGTGAATCTCCTGATCAAAAAACACAGCTGGCAAGAGACCCAAACTTGAGAAGAGTATCGCAAAATCAAAGCTGTCCCTTAATAAATACCCAACAAACAGGCTTCTAACTTTACACCTACCTTTTTAACAGAGCAATGAGAACGTAGAGGGCCAGCCAGTCACATGTTGCTATATATTTGGATGCTAATACTGGAGTAAAATGAAACTGGCTTGTATGGTTTCCCTTACAAGAGACCTTCTGTGCAGGCACCGGCCTGTATTCTTAGTTCAAGCAGATTTGGTTTCCTTAGAACATATTACTATGTTTATAACACTTAACTTCTCCACTGTAAGCGTACACGCTGCTGGCCAAGGGAGAATGCACAGAAAACTCAACACAATGTCTTTTTTTTTTCAATGTTATCGTTCCAAAAATGCCTTTTCAAAGATTTCTTTCACTTTGAATGCAGTTCTTGTGCAGTGAGAAGATTTCTGTAACTAAATATCTCATAAACAATACACTGAATGACTAAAGAAGAGCGTCATTGCCTTTGATTTGCTTTTTTTCTGTTATAGGCTCAAAATCCTGTAGTCGTGTAAACGGTGGATTTCCAATCTATGACCAATGTGGACCGAATGCTCTGTGATAAGATAGCTGCAGCCAAAAAGCAGAACAGAACTGCTGCCTTTACAGGAAAAAGGAAGGGGACTTTAGCCATTTAATTATATTTGCCTATGAAAGCACAAAAGTGACTAAAACTTTAGATTATATTACAGGTGTGGGATCCGTTATCCAGAATGCTCTGAATTACGGAAAGGCCATCTACCATAGACTCCATTTTATCAAAATAATCCAGATTGTTAAAAATGATTTCCTTTTTCTCTGTAATAATAAAACAGTATCTTGAACTTGATCCAAATTAAGATATGATTAATCCTTATTGGAGGGAAAACTATCAACGATCAAAAGCACAAAATTCAGTGATAGATTTAACATTAATCACACAATCAAGGATTACATTAATTGCAGAACCAAGGGAGTAATTTATGTACTGGAGTGCCCTTGTAAGAAACAATACGTTGGGATGACAACACAGATGCTCAAACTCAGAATACAACAACATTGCAGTTCAATCAGAAATGCGGATAAAATAGGTAAATCAGATAAAATATTATCCACAGTCGCAAGTCATTTCAAACAATATCACAATATGAACCCCTGCAATGTCAAATTTTGGGCTATAGAACAGATCCAATTGGGAATCAGAGGGGGGGATCTGGAACATGAATTACTCAAACGGGAAACACATTGGATTTTCAAATTAAATTCAGTTTCACCCAATGGGATCAATGAAAATATACTATTTAATGCTTTTCTTTAATAATCATGATTTAGGTATTTGGTTTAACATATCAATTCCTTCTAATAGTAGACACTATTCCACCAACATTTTATTTAAATAATCTTGGTAATAAATAATAATAAGTTTTATTAACATCTCTTCCTCAATAAATACCGGTGGTTGTTATAGATACCAGTGAGTTATATATCAATTTAACCAAATACATCTGAAATGTGACCGTCGCTTAGCAACGATATACACATATCTTCCCCAATGTAACTCTCGCGAGATCTCATCGCGAGATCTCATTTCCAAGTATTGCGAGATCTCATTGTGAGATCCCATTTCCAAGTATCGCGAGATCTCATCGTGAGATCCCATTTTCAAGTATCGCGAGACCTCATCGCGAGATCTCATTTTCAAGTATCGCGAGACTTTGTATTCAGGAAGTGATAAAGATACCACACCAAACGAGTCACTTTTAGATTTTGCCTTGACAAAGCCAGCAGGCGAAACACGTGTTGGCACACTGGGAAGCGCTTTTTGTGAAGTCTCCTGGGCGCTTTCCTTATTTTTACTATTGCAAAATAATTTCCTATTGATTTTAAACCTTTGCGACCGCATTGATTCTTCTTTTAAAATCTTTCCTGTTATCCAATGGCACTGTGGGATTTGTAGTTTTATAGGGAAGATTAGCTCTCCGAATTATAAGATAGCAAGGTAAAACCGAGACTACAGTCCCCAGTGACCTACTTTCTCCTCCATGTGGGGTCCCAGACTTAGAAAAATACAGGCAGCTAGAACTTGGGACTTCTCCACCTCTAACAATTTTCCTATTCCTCCTTTCTCTTTCAATGCTGGTCTCCTTTGAATAATTTTATGCAAACGTTTTTTAACACCCTATAACTTTAACGGGGGTGTATGGATTAATTATTACTCACCAATTTTTATGCAGTTTTCAAAGATTATCTTAATTGATTTGCAGCAATTTTAATGAATTTAGTAAAGTTTACTTTTTAACAGTTAATCAGTTATTTACTATCTTCTATAATGAATGGATTTTAATGTGTGATATATAATAATGAATTAACTTTAATCTCACCTGGGTCAATTTAATCCTGGTTATTTAAGTCAACTTCTTAATTTCATTTGAAGCACTAGCACTTTATAGCACAATATTAATCCTGTTACATGATTTTTAATTGCTGATGAATTATTAGCACCTAGCACATAGCACTTTATTGGGTAACCCAGCAATGGCTGCCCAATAATTAAAGCAACACTGGGTTAGTAACCTTTAACGAAACTGTTAATAAACTCTGACACTGCTGCACTAATACTTGAATTTTCTTTAATTGGTGGTCAATTGAATAGAGAGGGGTTTTACTTCTTTTCATTTCTATAACACATTATTTTGGTAATCACACCTCTTTCGTTCGGAAAACGTATTGTTTTTTTAGGAAGGTACACTGAACAATTCTTTCTTTACATATTACTATGTTTATAACACTTAACTTCTCCACTGTAAGCGTACACGCTGCTGGCCAAGGGAGAATGCACAGAAAACTCAACACAATGTCTTTTTTTTTTTCAATGTTATCGTTCCAAAAATGCCTTTTCAAAGATTTCTTTCACTTTGAATGCAGTTCTTGTGCAGTGAGAAGATTTCTGTAACTAAATATCTCATAAACAATACACTGAATGACTAAAGAAGAGCGTCATTGCCTTTGATTTGCTTTTTTTCTGTTATAGGCTCAAAATCCTGTAGTCGTGTAAACGGTGGATTTCCAATCTATGACCAATGTGGACCGAATGCTCTGTGATAACGATAGCTGCAGCCAAAAAGCAGAACAGAACTGCTGCCTTTACAGGAAAAAGGAAGGGGACTTTAGCCATTTAATTATATTTGCCTATGAAAGCACAAAAGTGACTAAAACTTTAGATTATATTACAGGTGTGGGATCTGTTATCCAGAATGCTCTGAATTACGGAAAGGCCATCTACCATAGACTCCATTTTATCAAAATAATCCAGATTTTTAAAAATGATTTCCTTTTTCTCTGTAATAATAAAACAGTATCTTGAACTTGATCCAAATTAAGATATGATTAATCCTTATTGGAGGGAAAACTAGCCTGTTGAGTTGATTTAATGTTTACATGATTTTCTCTTAGACTTAAAGGGATACTGTCATGGGAAAAAAAATATTTTTCAAAATAAATCAGTTAATAGTGCTGCTCCAGCAGAATTATGCACTGAAATCCATTTCTCAAAAGAGCAAACAGATTTTTTTATATTCAATTTTGAAATCTTACATGGGGCTAGACATTTTGTCATTTCCCAGCTGCCCCTGGTCATGTGACTTGTGCCTGCACTTTAAGAGAGAAATGCTTTCTGGCAGGCTGCTGTTTTTCCTTCTCAATGTAACTGAATGTGTCTCAGTGGGACATGGGTTTTTACTATTGAGTGTTATTCTTAGATCTACCAGGGAGCTGTTATCTTGTGTTAGGGAGCTTCTATCTGGTTACCTTCCCATTGTTCTTTTGTTTGGCTGCTGGAGGGAAAAAAGGGAGGGGTTGATATCATTCCAACTTGCAGTACAGCAGTAAAGAGTGATTGAAGTTTATCAGAGCACAAGTCACATGACTTGGGGCAGCTGGGAAATTGACAATATGTCTAGCCCCATGTCAGATTTCAAAATTGAATATAAAAAAATCTGTTTGCTCTTTTGAAAAATGAATTTCAATGCAGAATTCTGCTGGTGCCATGACAGTATCCCTTTAAGGTATGAAGATACAAATTACAGAAAGACCAGTTATCCAGAAACTCACAGGTCCCGAGCATTCTGGATAACAGGTCCTGTGCCAAAATTGAGTTTCTAAAATAAAAGCCACAGATACGCCATTATCGTCTCAACTGTATTTCTTTTATTCTTAAATTTTGGTTGGGAATGTTAGTACTGTACAACACTCAACCCTTTGATTCTCAAGATGTTGCAGAACTAGATCTGCCCAGATTTCCAGCCCTACAATAAAGGGTTTGCTAAAGGGTTCTAGGTCAACAAACTCATAATGTCCCTTATGGACTTGAGGTTGTTTTTTGACTCCATTGAGAATATACTGTATTGAGGCTGTGTGTTAAGGAGAGGAAACTAAATGGGTCATAGACAAAGGTGAGGAAGGAGGCAAGGATAAGGGGCTTCTGGAATTGCAGGGGAGTGTATAGCTGCGGGAGCAAAAGAGAATTGAGAGACAGCATAAGACAAGACTCCAGTAAAGATATGCAGCAGGTGGTAGAGATTGTTGAGGACAATCCTGAATTGAAATTGCAGGGTAAGGAAAATAGACAAAAAGTAGCCTCATACAATGAACTATGGCTCACTACAGTTATAATCCAGAAGAAATGTAAATTTACAAAATATTCTACAAAATCTTCCACTCTATGGTGCAAAGGTGAAGTGGGCTTTACTAGCGAAAATTCGCCAAAATGGCAATTCGCAGGAATATCAGCAATTTACTAAAAGGCGAAGAGGACCATTCACTAGCGAAAAAGCACATCGCTAGAGAAGTTTTGCGCCGTTTCACCAGACAAATTCTCGCTCAGATGAAAGATCGTTACTCCACAAATTTATCTTTATTAAGTGCGAACTTTCCAATATGTCACCCTTTTTGCCAGAGTCTGTTTCGCCACAAAATGAATAAGATGAAGCTACATCCTCAACAATCTTATATCAGTGACATCATATCCTGTATGCCAAAAAAAGTAAAAAAGACAAAAACTTTGACGTTTTTTCATTTTTTAATGTAGGATTATGTTTGAAAGTTGTAACTGTTAAATATATATATATTTAATTAACCATTTGATGTCACGTTGGTTTTAGGGTGGGCTCATGTGTAGAACAATAGAGGATCTCTTTTGTCTTTTCAGTATTTTGCTTCCTTGGACATTTTTAATAAGTGGCCACTTCCAGCAATTTCACCAACATTCACCAATAAAGACGTATATATGACCTATATGTACCTGCCATATTCAAACTAACCTAATAATAAGTGTGCTAACAAAGTTTCGCTAGGAAGAAAGTGACGCTAGCGATAATTAACTTAAAAATGTTTCAGCTACCAAATTTTCACCTTCCAAGACAAAATTGCATTTTGATAAATACCAGCATTTGCTGCGAAATGAATGCCTCTGACAGCTTAGTGAAATGAAACAGGACCTGTGTCTGTTATTTAGAACCCTTTTCACATTGAGACTGATTTATCCTGTTTTGAATTTGGGTTTTGCGAAATTTCGAATTTGAGAGAGAAACCCAGGGCTTTTGTAAATATTGAACCTGGCACAAAAATAGATTTTCATTCCCAAAATAACAACACTGGAAAACAGTTAAATCCATAACCTTATAATACAGGACTACATCTCCCAACATCCCCTGATCACTATAGCTTGGTAAAGGATGCTGACAGTTGCAGTTCAGCAACAGCCTTGGGTTGATGTAGGTCGTTACCAAGCTCTAAACATCGCTTTCTCCCAAACCAAGCAGCTCTGTTGGTGAACCTTCTTGATGATGTAAAAGAAAGCAACAAGCATACACTAGACTTATCATAAAATAAACTGAAATAAATGGGCAAGTCCTTAAAAAAAATTCCCCTGCCCTTTGATTTCTGCAGTTGGTTTATATTAGTAGCAAAATGCCCTGGAAAAAATTCACCGAAGTTCCCTGCTTATTATTTCATTGTTATTAGTTCAAGAAGTCTTGCTGAGTGATGAAAATCTGAGTTTAGGTTTGGCAGTTGCCCAAAAAAAAAGTCAAGAAACAGTGAACAAATTATAGGATCCCCGAGAATTCTGCCATGCAGGTGGTAGCGCAGATATAATGTATACCATTAAACACTTTTTCAGGAGCAGGTACCGCTCAGAAATCACCTGTTAAGTACATGCTAAATCTGTCCGGTAATAAGGACCTTTTTTTTTTTTTTTTTTGCATTCTGCGAAAAGAGCTTTGAAATATAAAAATAATAATTCTCCTTGGGAGCGTAGCATGCTAATATGTCACACGAGGAAGGGGAGCGAGAAGGAGAGAAGGAACGAGCGTAGCCCAGGGAATAGAAATGTAAAATGAATCTCTGCTATGCTAGACTTGTAGGAGTTCCTTTGTTTTTGGAAGTAATGTTCCCTGCAAAAATTAAAAAGTATTTATGCCAGACTTCTCCATAGCTTTAAAGCAAACTCACCACAGGAACTCACTGAACGTTTAACCTTTCAAATATTGTCTTTTTGGCAATTCTGACAAAAATGCCCATCTGGAAAGCAAAATGTCTCCTTACAAATCAGTTTGAGGCACAAAATAAATGCGTTACTGGAGTATCTGTTTTTCCCTCTTCATAGCTGAACAGTGACATCTGCTCTTTGGCCCACAATCCCGTGTAATACTAAGCTTTACTTTTCCTGCAACTAATAGATAATAACCAATGGGAATTTCCTCTCAAACGTTTACTTTAATGTGGTTTAAAGTAGCGGTAAGGGTGTAATGTTGACTTTTCTGGATTTAGCAAAGACAAAAGGTGGAACAGCTCAAAAGGTCTTAAATGGTACGAAAATGATGAAATTACAGCCCACAAGATCTTTAAAGGGCCAATACATCTTCGTTTTAAGTCAGATTCAATTTACTTTTTACTTTCTTTAACTCTCTGCTTCTATGAAAGTGTTACTGACTTAACTTGTAGTTTTAGCTTTGCCATTGTACCACCATAAGATAAGTGGTGTGTTATTATGTCATTGGTGGGGAGACTGAATAGGACATCATTTAGAACTCTCTGTAGAAGGAACAAATACCTATGTTACCTTATATATTTGCATGTACGCAAAATATTTTATATATTAACATTTTATGATTATTCAAGCACGGCAAGCAGTGTACAGTGTTTATATAAATAGTCCCAAAAGTCACAAAAAAAACATAAATAATTTACAAATGTTGTATGTCATATACACTGTATTAGGAAATGAACCATGCTTAATGATGTCATCCATTATAGTCCAAGTTTCATAATGTCACCTCTATCACAAAAAACTGCAAAAATACAAGAGGTTGTGGGGGCCCACTACATTTACGCTGACTCAGACACAAGTGCTAAAGCACTAAGAAGTGCAAAAGCACAACCCTTAGGGGCAAATTTACTAAAGGGCGAAGTGACTAACGCTGGCGTAACTTCGCAAAGTGCAATAGGGTAGATAGGACTTCCTAAAAAAATAAGTCCCAAAAAACGCTGGCGTCTTTTCCTTTTTCAGGGTGATAGGCTGCAAAAGAGCATACATTTTTTTGGGGTCAACCAGCTACCCCCCTACATTTCCTAACATATTGCCCATAAATTATACACTGCGCTCATGTGTAGGGCAATATAACAACTCTATTTTATTTTATTAAGGTTTCTTTCCCAGGCTTGTGTAAGGTAATGTATTTGCTGCAACATATACGTCCATTCAACTTTAACTTCCCGCTATATGCAAATTAGGCAATAGTAGCGCAACTTCGCTTGGTGCAGTAACGCTAGCGCAACTTCGACAGTGTTTGGCGCCCTGGACGCAACTTTGGATTTTAGTGAAATAGCGCTGTCCTGGCTAATCTACGCCTTGCGAAGTGTTGCGATGTGAGCAAAGCCGTCACTGGCGAATTTTCGGAGGTTAGTGAATTTGCCCCTTAGTGTTCATTGTTTCATTTCACAGCTCCTGCTTATATTATGCCAGGACAGTGCCGGGTGCTCAGCTTCCAATGTATCAACCATATCCGCACTCCTCTCAATCACAAACCAGACTGCACTCTGGTTAAAAAGGCAGTCATTTATTGCAACAGGCTGCTTGATAACAAGCCCTGACTCGTTTCAGGCATAGCGCCCTAATCAATCATGATTTAAGGCCTTAATATGGAAGGCTTGGGACCTGTCATCCTGAATGCGCGGGACCCAGGGTTTTCTGGATAACAGATCTTTCTGTAATTTGAATCTCCATACCTTAAGTCTACTAGAAAATCATGTAAACATTAAATAAACCCAATAGGCTGGTTTTGCTTCCAATAAGGATTAATTATATCTCAGTTGGGATCAAGTACAAGCTACTGTTTTCTTATTACAGAGAAAAAGGAAATCAATTTTAGAAATTTGGATTATTTGGATAAAATGGAGTCTATGGCAGACAGCATAACTTGGAGCTTTCTGGATAAAGGTCTTCCAGATAAGGGATCCCATTTCTGTACTGTATTCTGATATAGGTCAGTATTTTTTTTAATATTAAAAACTATACTACACAAAAAATATCAACATTTAAAGTCTTTTAAAAATCATTTTCAGCCTGTTGGAGCCTGTAGGGAACAGCATATAGAATCTAATTCTGAAATCAATGTTAGAGTCCAGACTGGGTGACCCCATGGGGCAAGTCACTGTATTAAGTGTCAAAGTGTAATCAGAGCATCAAGGAAACATTGAGTCTCTCATTGTATCTTTCTTTTGACTCCCCTGTCACTGGATATTCAGACATATGCAAGCCTAAAGGTGGGTGGTGAGGATACACTTACAGGTGCAGTCCCATAATAATTCACCGTATGACATTGCAATTAGAAATAAATCTTTCTTAACATTACAATGTAAAATTTTGTTAATACAGAGCACATCTCAGAACAATAACATTTGTGTATGCTTAATAAAAAAGCTGTACTGCATATACAACAGATATTTCCAATAGAAACTAAAGTTACAATGAAGAGAAGTATCGAAATGCCACTATAACACAATATAAAATACAATGTAGCTGCTGAATGCTTTCATATTTTATTCCAACATGATATGTATCTTCTCAACCAATTGGACCAGGTAGCAGAGTCTGAGGGGCAGATTTACTTAGGGTCGAATATCGAGGGTTAATTAACCCTCGATATTCGACTGTCGAAGTTAAATCCTTCGACTTCGAATATCGAAGTCGAAGGATTTACCACAATTCGCTCGATCGAACGATCAAAGGAAAAATCGTTCGATCGAATGATCGAAGGAAAAATCATTCGATCGAATGATTAAATCCTTCGAACGATTCTAAGGATTTTAATCCATTGATCAAACGATTTTCCTTCGACCAAAAAATTGTTAGAAAGCCTATGGGGACCTTCCCCATAGGCTAACATTGAGGTTCGGTAGGTTTTACTTGGCGAAGTAGGGGGTCGAAGTTTTTTTTAAAGAGACAGTACTTCGACTATCAAATGGTCGAAAAGTCGAACGATTTTTAGTTCAAATCGTTCGATTCGAAATCGCAGTCGAAGGTCGAAGTAGTCAACAAAAATACTTCGAAATTCTAAGGTTTATTTTATTCTATTCCTCCACTCAAACTAAGTAAATGTGCCCCCAAGTCTTGATGAGTATGATGGTGAATATTTAAGAATGATTATTATAGTCCTCCAATAAATTTAAATATATAAGAAATATCTATGCATACCTATACTAAACTAATTGTAGATCTTTAATTTAATTTTCTCAAGTGATCAAAACTAACTGCTGTTTAGTTGCTACTGGTAACTGCACTGGTGAAATTCAGAACCTATGTTATTGAATAAGTCTTTATAATTCGATAAAGATTTTCTTGAGTAAGTCTTGAGCTTCAGGGAAAGGGAATTTTAGGGAATGCAGTATATTCTTCATCTAGATGCACCATGGATTATGGAGTGGCTGTGACTGTGAGAGCCGAAATATCATTGTTTTATGTTGTTTTCCTTCTGACACCTATTAAGATTGATGTGGTCCTTGAAAGCTTTTTAGAGTTTTGACCTCTCCCCTCCCCAACTCCTACTTGCTGACCAATCGAAAGGAACTGTATTAAAGAGTCAACTGTTTCTATCTGCAAGGTTACACCAGATCAATGTCTAATGTGGGACAAAATATATTTCAAACCCAGGGCTGAGGAATCCAATAAACCATAAGGGATATGCGCCTCTTTGTTTAGTGAGGTTATTCTGCATTTCTTTATAGCCCACGCTATTTCTGGGTTGATCCCAAAGAGCAATTCTAATTGTATTCAGATTATGTCCATAAAACCTTCGACATCAGTCTTGCCAAGCAGGTGACGGTTTAGCAGGGGTGAGGGGGTGTATGCATGGACACCTCATTAAACAATCCAAAATATGCGTTAGAAATGAATTCAGTATATTCACTATTGCCTGACCAACATAACCTTAAATATTTCCTTGCATTTGTTCTTTTCTATCCAATTCCACAAGCTTATTGCATTCCCCCTGTAGTACTGAAATTGGTTTTGTTACCTACTAAAACATAATATGCCCTCTTATGTCATTCACAGGACTGTAATGTGAAAATCCTGGGGTTCCCCAGATCAGCCATAGAAACGGTGTGCCACATTAAGTTTATTGTTACTGCAGTGAAATTGTCAAGTGCCTACTGAATATGAAATGTATATTCAAGAAATCCTGCTGTCTTTTGCTGTGCGCGCCAATGGCACTGATGCATGGAAGACATTCAAAGCTTGGCAACTGATTATGGAGAGAATTTCTTTCCAATAACTAAAGACTTGGAACTGGAAAATAAATCCCAGAAAGACTTGAGGAATTTCTTCTCTGGGAGTTTTTGGTTTCTTATAACTCTTTAGAAAAAAGAAAAATAGATGAACACTTAACAAAGCGATCGCTTCTTTTTAATGGTATTGTCCACTGAGATGAAATGCACCTCAACCAGGCCTGCTGCAGAAACCATTCGCATGAAGGAATGCCAAGATTCCATTTGTAAATATACTTAAAGGGACAACAACATCTAGTATGTTGCTAGCGCTGTGTTAAAGAGATCACTATAACAGTAATAGATGCGTGGGTGTCAGATGATTACCCTGGGAGAGAAGAACAGCGTCTGCCATATTTCATTCCCTACATTTAGCTTATTTTTTTGATAAAGAAACCATGCACCAAAATCAGATTCCAGAGACTGAATAGCTGTTGATGGGTTCTCCAAGCATATTGTTCCTGGAGTCTCCCCTTAAAGGAGAAGTTTCATTTGCATGTTGTGCTGTGTAACCCGTTGGTACTACAGTATAGTGAATAATCTCTTCCATTCTAACCCTAGGGAGTCCATATTTTGCATTGTACTTAGTCCAGTACTTAGTACAGTGCACAGGGGAGCTATTTCCTCCCTTCAAAACAGACACAGTGGTTCTCACACTCTGGGGTTTGTAGCAGAGGCAGGGGGTGCTCCTATCAGCAGAAAACTGCACCAGTCCAGCGAGCACCACGGAGTGATCGGCTTCCTTCTTCAACTTTCTTCAAATTTCCCAGGGTAAAAGGCATGCGCAGTAGAATGAAATAGCAGACTTCTTCATTAAAGTTCAGCTTTTTGCGCTACTGTGCATATGCACCCACACAAAGAAAGAAGAAGCCAGAAGCCAATCGCTCGTTGGTGCTCGCTGGAAGAACCCCCGGACCAGTGCTGTTTTCTGCTTATAGGAGCACCAGTCTGGGGTTTCAGGTAAGTATATGCAATCACTTGGAGGTGCCTAACTTTTGGCACCCCAAGTAAATACAGCATTGCCTTCTCCTTTATTGGACCCAAGCATGATACTCACTCCTAGATAGCATTTAACCATATTATATTTGATATATTGCCTACCCCTTTAAGGCTATTTAGAGTGAGAACTGACGATTTCCTCCTGAAAGCCATGCTTGAAGGTCAATTAGGGTAAGATTTGGGGAAAATATACATAAGCTGCCCTATAACTTTTGGGATCTATGATTAGAGGGCTGATACACTGATATTTTCCTATATCTGAACTCATTTCATGATCTAAGTGGGGCCTTGACCAAAGGTTGGACCTTCAATGTGGGGCCTGACCAAAGGTTTGAATTTCAAAGGTGGGGAGTTACCAAAGTTATTCCCTATATTTTGCCTTAAACCAAAGCCCTTATGAAATCTATATGACTTGGGTTTGGCTAGTTAACAGCTCGGAAGCACGTGGTGACTACTTAGAATCACTCCATTCTTCACAATGAATCTATGCTGATTTCTAGTTAGCCAAGGACATATGGATTTTATATGTTTTAAGGGGAGGAATTTCAGCAGAGGAACCATACTTGCCTTTAATACAGAGCGTTTATGGCAATGCATACAACAGGCTGGCATTGTGTTGATGACCTGGAAGGGGAGGCATGGTCACCCTGAATACAAGAAGTGCAGAGTGGGTACAGTGCAAACCATATGAACCTGATGCGCAAGGATGTGAAAAACACATTAATGTGCCATGAGCTCACTAGTTTATCTCTTTGATTTATATAAAAATATTATAGTTATACAAATACCAATATCAATACAATATCAGGTACCATTTAAAGATATATAAGGGCTTATTTAAAAATGAAGAGGCAAAACAGATGGAACGAGCCATGTTTTTACCCACAATACACTTTGGCCCTGCTTTTTTGCTCTGACCACTTTATGGGACTCAAAGATTTGTTAATATAAATGATGATTTAAGAGTGAATAACATCGCTGTCAATTGTAAAGTCAATGTGTTGCTTATATTACATTATGACAATATTGGCTGTGACCTATATGACTTGTAACAAATGAAAAATATCTTTTATATCTTTTGTTTGTTTTGTTTTATATGTGAGATTCTTTTAATGAACACAGGTATATAAGGCACAGGATATCCTGTGACCTCACCTCTGATGAAGTGCCAGAAGGGGGCATGAAACGCGTCAGGTGATTCAACATGTCATAGGGTAGGAGTACAACTGCTAAAAGATGCCTGTCAGTTGTTTTAATTTTTTCAATAAAGCTGGACAGTGATTTTTATCCAAAGTGTGTGGATTGGCTTTCTCACCTACCTAACCCCTCACATATAATATAAATGGCAGGCTGAAGTTCCAGGAAGAGTAAAATGAAATTTTCCATTTCACGTATGGCCCCTCGTATGCTCTTCCTCTGTTCAGCCCACAGGCCATTTGCTTGGAGACCATGCCAGATGTATGTATGGCCCATGTATGTCTTTAAAGAAGTTATGCAGCAGAAGACTGTCTATGTTATTCCTCCCACTACCTTTGGTATGTTGGCTTACAATTAGTGTTCTTACAGTGAAGTTCAATGCAGGAGTGAGGACTGGAAGTACAAAATATATCTGGCATTTGGGAGAAAATACTACTTGATAATGATAATGCATGGTGATAATACATGGCAGCTGCCAAAAGACATTTGGACTTACAGAAGGATCCCTTACATTATGTTAGACTATAACCAATACCATAGACTCTTACCTTCAGCATACAAATATGCGCACAGTAAAATGTTTCCAATCTTTTCTCTCAGCTACCACAAACCCATGGCTTCCTCCCCAGCACAATAATATCCATATTAAAACCCAGTTTGGTGCATAATGAATTAACACATTTTCATAGGGTGACAAAGCAACATTGAAAGTGCTAGTATTAGTTGGGTGTTGGTGGGTTTGTCCTTCTTTGAATAGTTATGGTTACAGCTGAGTCCCTTCAAGGCCCAGACTGTCAATATGTAGATCCTGGGAAATGCCAGAGGGACTGCTAATGGATGTCGTAGACAGTGACTATTTATTGGACTTTTGGGGGACTGATTGGGCTTCTTTGTTCTTGCAATGCCAGGGCCTATTTTGAATTTCATGATTGGTTGATTCCTTAACACATGGGGTCTCCAATCTTTTTTACCCATGAGCAACATTCAGATGTAAAAAGAGTTGGGGAGCAACTGAAGCATGAAAAATTTTCCTGGTTGGTGCAAAATGAGTGCTGTGATTGGCTACTAGTAACCCCTATGTACACTGGCAGCCTACAAGAGGCTTTGTTTGATAGTAAACCTGTTTTTTATGCAACTAAAAATTGCCTCCAATGCAGGAAAAATAAGTACCTTCCTTGAGGCCATTGGGAACACCATACAAGGGGTTGGTGAGCAACATTTTGCTCACAAGCCACTGGTTGGGGTTCGCTGCCTTAACAGAATATTTGAGAAATGATTAAAGCCTGTGCTTGTATTTGAATCAGTAAGCAAAAGAACTGCTAGGCAGTTAGTGAGCTAACCATGACCAAGTGATTTGCCATTACTAGCTCTTAACGTCTTGCCACTCAAGCCATGGAATTATAAACCATTATTCGGTGATCCATCACAAAGTATTTTCCAATTGGTCAATTCATAGTAGACTGAATGCACTGAACTCCATGCTTTGTAGCCTTTCTTTATCTATCAGTTCCACTGTGACATTAGCAATATAAGTATTTACATAGGACACAGAAATGTTGCCCTGAGCTGATTTCATTGTATTGGGTGTCACGGAGCCACCCTACCAAACCATGACAATGCTTGTACTCACACCTAGTTTCACACATTGATGATGAGTGCTACTGCTCAGCTTCACACAGTTCTAACACCTCACTGCACACAATGCCTTGAACATCGCACCTAATGCAAAGCTTTCACACAAAGTAGAAGGCTCACACCTAACATCAAACCAAGTTGGCTTATTGGTTAAATCATGAATAGTCCCTTTAAGGATGAACCCACCTGACTGGTTTAGTTTATCACAAAACCATAGTATCTACCAGTGAAATAAATACTTAATGTATATGTTTGATTTTGTTATGACCTTAAAGCATTTAACCAGTGAAACCACTTATAATAAAACTTTACAACAGAGAATGTTTTTCAACCAGTTGACTGTAAGTACTGTGATTGCATATGTCCATTACTTTAGGTCTCACGTAGCTTCATGTTTATTTCCCAGCTCCCATTGCATTTGACAATCAGAAATAGTGTTCACCAATACTACTGCACAGCCTTGCAGTTTTGGAAACAATATGGAGGCACAGTTATGTTGCGGCTGGGGTGTGGACGTATTACTATTCCCTGGAGCTAAAAAATGTTAAAAAAAAGTTGCTAGGGGTTTGGTTCCCCTTTAAAACTGAAAAAATAATCTGCTGATAAAATGTTCAATAACTTGTAAAACAACAAATCCCTGCAGTAGATAAATATTTAAATACATGGGGGGAAGTGATGTCACAGCTGCTTAAAATGCACTTAGCAGAATGAGTCCATCATTACCTGCAGTCTCGTTCCATGGCCCACATTGATAATGATGTCACAAGTGACATTCTTACACACTTTAAGTGACAACCTTATGCTGGTGCATGATTTGTAACACCACGGGAATGGCAGCTCCCAAGGGAGTGACAAAGAAGACACTTAAAGCATTCCAAAAATAACTTACAAGTGAATAGTGAGTAGGCATTCGGTTGTTTGTAAGTTTAACGTACAGGGCATTTTCCACACTTTCATGGCTGTCTGAGAATATTTATCAAATAAATAATGGTCATATTTTGTTACAAAGAAGATCATTTTATTTTTTTTTGCTTTTGCTTAGGACATCTTTGAATCCTTATGAACCCCTATGAAGATAACCTGTGGACCACCCTCACACATCCCTGGAGGATCTTTAAGTATCTTCCAACACATACTTCAAATTATTCTCCCTCCTCTCTATTAGTTTTTTCTCTTTCATGTGCTAGCGCCCAGCTTTAGCTGACCAGAGCTGGAAAAGAAGCCTGTTTTCACAGAATGATAAAGGTTAACAGAACGTACGTGTACTTTGTTGCATTAGTCTATTACTTTTGTATATTAAGTATAAGTAGATGAGCAGCCTGTAGCGGGGGTTATTTATCAAGGTCCGAATTTATCTCAGTATTTCTAAGTCAAAAATCCGAGCAACTCAGATTTCCTGAATGGACCTTATTTATGAAGAAAAAAAAGCCAGAAAAAATAGGGTCGGGCAAACTTCTGAGCTTTCCCCGAAAACTCTGAAATGTTCGGAGTTTTCCGCAAAAACTACTATTTTTTCGAAGTTTTTTGCACAGAAACACAGAAATCATTTCTGTTGTTTGGCATCAAAATTACGTTTGTGTGTGATAATTCAAGTGTAAGTATACTGCGTCTATGGATGCAGTGCTCTGTTTGAACTCTGGAGCTACTGCCACCTTGGAGATGGTGGTAGCTCCAGGGTTCCCCAGAGTCCATAGGCCCAATTATGCATAATATGGAACAGGAGGCAGGTTGGATGCATTGGTGCTGTTCACAATTATGCAATTGCAAGGAGTGGCTTTGGACGTATTTACTTTTAATGAATGGCATCAATTAACACAACTGCATCCATCTTCGCGCAACTGCGGTGGCAGCCATAAATGGGCCCAATAATCTATCAATGGATCTATCCAGGATCTTGAAAGGTTCCAAAAGTCACCACTTTTAACAAAGTCCAAGAAGACGTGGTGTTAAGTTTTGCACACCGAAAAAGGTCAGCAGTTCATTCATTGCTTTGATGACACAGACAATAAGGGGCCGATTCACGAAGGGTCGAATTTCGAAGTTAAAATTACTTCGAAATTCGACCCTCGAATTGAAATCCTTCGACTTCGAATATCGAAGTCGAAGGATTTAGCGCTAATCGTTCGATCGAACGATCGAAGGATTTTTCGTTCGATCGAACGATTAAATCCTTCGAATCGAACGATTCGAAGGATTATAATCAAACGATCGAAGGAAAATCCTTCGATCAAAAAAAGGTTAGCAAGCCTATGGGGACCTTCCCCATAGGCTAACATTGACTTCGGTAGGTTTTATCTGCCGAAGTAGGGGGTCGAAGTTTTTTTTAAAGGGCAAGTACTTCGACTATCGAATGGTCGAATAGTCGAACGATTTTTACTTCGAATCGTTCGATTTCGTTCGACTTCGATCGAATTCGAACGAATTTAACCAATTCGATGGTCGAAGTACCCAAAAAAAACTTCGAAATTCGAAGTTTTTTTCATTCGAACCCTTCACTCGAGCTGAGTGAATCGGCCCCTAAGACTTTAGCATTTAGCGCTAATACTTGAAGCAAACACTAAAGGCTCCAGACTCTGTCCTTACTTTACTGAGCTCATTATGGCTCTAGAAAGGTAGAAAAGAATTGAAGAAAAGAAGGAAACAGGAGATAAAACTGTTCTGATCCTGCTGTAAGAAGAACGTGAATTGCCGCAGTTGGTTGAATTCAGTGACACAAACAAGTGAAAGACATTTATTCCTATAATGTGCCCTAAGCAAAAGCACCTCCACATATTTTTTCATCATCACAGTTCATAGTGAAAGAACTACACCGATCATAATGTCCTGAAAATTCTGAAATTAATTCCAAAGTGAGTTTTGATAGGTGGAGAATCTATCTTGCTATGCTTTGAGGGTTTTCTCTTTTGAAATATAATTATTTGAGCATGGGAACAACACCACCAATTCATTAACTAAAACAACTTAATCACCTTGAAATCAATTCACCAAAATTCAATCTAATACCCAATAAGTATTCAATCAATTAATTTCAGTTATTGATTAATTCAGAAGCCTTTTAAGAAAGTGCATAAGTGCTTGTAATTAATGAATAATAAATTCCTTGTAACCTCAGTGAAGAATCAGTTCAACAAGATTGGAAACTCTATTAAATATATTGACCATTTAAATTTAGTTCATTCAGTTAACTGTTTGATTTTATACTGGTATACTAGAAAAATAAGAAAAGTCCAATGTGCTTAATAAAATTGATCTATTCCAAAGTATTTCTAATATATATTAAAAAAAAAAGAGAACCCCCCCAAAAAAAAAAAATTACCATAAATTCCAAATTAAGTTAATTAAAGAAATTGTTAATTAGTGAATGATAAAATTCAAGAAATTAAAGCTACAAAATGAATTGATATCGACAATTAATTAAAACTCTTGGTTGAATTCATGAAATGAGTTGGAAAAAGGAAATGAGAGAGGTGAAGCTGTCCCAAAGAAACTGTCTCAATTTTTGCTAACTAGGGGACACCACACACATAAGTATCCCGGGCTGTGGTCTCAAGATTACCTTATACCAGTGGTCCCCAACAGGTCCGGACTGAGAATTAAAATAGGCCCTGGCTTTTCAGGTACACAGAGGCCCAATCAGCCCACACGGAGGCCCAAACAGCCTCCCACCAGCCCACTAAATACTGACTTTCTATGGCACCTTATAGCAGCCCCTCTGGCATTTGCCAGAACCCACAGATTGCCAGTCCGGGCCTGGTCCCCAACCTTTTTCATCCGTGAACAGCATTCAGATGTAAAAAGAGTTGGGGAGCAACACAAGCATGAAACAAGTTCCTGGGTGGTGCCAAATAAGGGCTTTTCATTGGCTGTTGACGGCCCCTATGTGGACTGGCAACCTACTGGAGGTTCTGTTTGGCAGTACATCTCTTTTTTATGCAACCAAAACCTGCCTCCAAGCCAGGAATTTAAAAATAAGCACCTGATTTGAGGCCACTGAGAGCAACATCCAAGGGGTTGGGGAGCAACATATTCCTCACAAGCTACTGGTTGTAGATCATTGCCTTATACTGTCATTTTAAAAAAACTAAACTTCCTATAAAACCACAAACCCGAGAATGTTTAAAAAAGAGAAGTATAAGAGATTGAATTCGATAACATACAGAGTTTAAAAATAATTAGCACAATGCCCTTGGGGCACCCCCCCAGCACAACGGGATCACAGTTCAAAAGTATATAATCCCTTCTTGTCCAAATATATATATATATATATATATATATATATATATATATATATATATATATATATATATATATATATATACTTCCCAATGAGTATCCGCACTCCAAGGCTGCTGTTAATGGCGGGGTGCACTGTAATTGTGTATACATCAATTATCTTCAGACCAGCACTCCCTTTAAAAACTTGGTAATTTTATTGTCGCATAGTATCAAATGCCCGACTTTTCGGTCCACATTTGGACCTTTTTCAAGGATGATTGAAAAAGGTCCAAATGTGGACCGAAACGTCGGGCATTTGATACTATGCGACAATAAAATTACCAAGTTTTTAAAGGGAGGACAAGTTTAATAAATATAATTACTACAAAAAGTATAAATACCCAGAGATTAACTGCCATGTGGTACGAGAGCTTACAGTCTAAGTGGGTGGATAAAATACAGGCACACACACATATATATATATATATATATATATATATATATATATATATATATATATAATTACTTGGTAAGGGCAGCACTCCGCCTTTGCAACATCCCTCGGGTGCACAGTAATGTATAATATAAGCAAAAAGAAGACCAGCAACACCGAGATCTCTTGTGATATACTCAAATCTGTATTGTGAAATCACATGCAAGCCGACGTGACGTTTCGGTCCACACAGGGACCTTTCTCAAAGTATATATATTGATAAAGGATAGAGTGCTATCCTCTTTAATAAAAAGCTCTTTTATAACGTGATTGCCAGCTATGTTCTATATATATAATGCACCACAAACTATATATATATATATATTTATATATATATATATATATTAATTACACAGAATGGCAATTGAATGTAGAGATTTTTTAAACTGTAACAGGCAGATAATGAATTCTCCACCATGAGCTTCCCCCGTCCCCACAACTTGCCTGTGTCTTGGGCAGAATAAGTTTATTAGTAGTTCATTATACAGGGGATTAACCAGGATGGAGACCCTCAATTAATTCTCCTATCCTGACTTTAAGGGTATAAGGGAATGGGAAGAAATGTAACTTCTCTTCATTTTCACTACATTTGCACCCGTTACAGCAACTAATAAAAACTACATATTTCTTTAATTACAGACATATATATATATATATATATATATATATATATATATATATATATATACACAACAAAAGCCATATTTATTAGACTCATGTTAAACATAACAGTATATTGCTCCTTTGAGTTGGAAATTCCAAAAGGATATTTAAAGCACTGCTTTTGCAAGCTTAGGCTTTAGCAGATATGTCATGTATATTTTATACCAAATGGTAGTTCTGAAACTGAGCAGCACCTGAGGCTGAGATGTAAGCCTGATGGGATTATACTGTTGTAAAATAATGTAATCACAATGTCCTCCAGGCATGGTCCAGGCAAGCTACAGTCTCACAGCAAAGCAAGCAAGTAGCAATAAACGCTTAAGGCTCCTACAGTATATCAGGTGCAGCTTGGACTCATTTATTAATACTGGGCAAATTTGCACCTGGGCAGGAACTCAGGCCCAGGCCCGGACTGGCAATCTATGGGTTCTGGCAAATGCCAGAGGGACTGCTATAAAGTGCCATAGAAAGTCAGTATTTAGTGGACTGGTGGGGGCTGTTTGGGCCTCTGTGTACCTGAAATGCCAGGGCCTATTTTAATTCTCAGTCCGGACCTGCTCAGGCCAACCAATCGGAATGTTGCTGTCATTGTTCTGCTTATCACTGATTAGTTGCTATAGGTTACTGCCCAGGTGCAAATGTACCCAGTGTTGGTAACTGAGATCCTGCATCTCTGAGGACCTGCAATGTTGAAGGTTATAAGCAGCATTTCTCCAACAATATTATCTTGTTGCTAACTGACAGACCTATGTGAAGTGCCATCTATGGACTGTGCTTTACATTATATAGGGAATACCGTACCCCCTGTTGTAAAACGTAAGGATATTAAAAATCAACTTGGAGATCGATGGAACTCCAAGGTGACTTCTACAGGGGGTACTTTATTAATTATAATACACCAGTTTTAATGAGTTGTGTGCCAGCAATGACATCACTTAGCACCAAGTATAACTGATGACATCACTCAGCACTGATTATAACTGATGACATCACTAAGCACCAATTATAACTGATGACATCACTAAGCAACAATTATAACTGATGTCTTCTGCAGCACAAACAGTTCATACACTTTATTAGAACATGCATTAATCTAGAGCTTGGCTCTCAGTTAAGCAAGCAGATCTTTTTATTAATATGTATTAATATTATTTTCTCTGTGCCTGTCTGAATGCCTGCCCATCTCTCCATTTCAGTTTAATCCACTCTTTACCTACACTCACTCCTCCGTATATAAAGGCAAGTCCTGTAGTCTAAAGTGTGGTCTACAAAACTAATTTGCCCAAGTAAATGTAATAAAATAGTCAGTGTATAATATTAGCCATGTATTTTCATGACCTGCAAGACACCCCATAGGCATAGACCATTAAATTTACAAGGCTTGAAAGTCAATATTTTAGAAAAATAAAGGTTGGTTTGGTGGAATATCAGTACAAATACATGGAAAGTAAGGGGAAAAGAGTCAATGTCAGAAAAATACTGTCTTTATCTAAGGGTTTGTGCATTTACTAATAATTTACAATAGTAAATTTCAACAACAGGTATATATATATATATATATATATATATATATATATATATATATATATATATATATATATATATTTATTGTAAGGAAAACGAAAACATTACCAATGATAGTAATTAAAATAACATTATTTCCAGAGGAGGCTAAATTAAGCTTGATACTACTTAGGTTTTCTAAATCTCGCCGTTAAAAGCAGCTTTCTTATACTATTTCTTGTAATTGAATCTATAAAGGAGGTCTATAAGTCGAGAATAATATCAACACAAGCCTTTTTTTCCCCTTCTCCTTTGCCTTAAGGCAACCTTTGTGCTGTGGGTAAAACATACATGCTCATTCCCATGTAACGCATCTTAGTGAATTTGTTAAGAAGTTTCTTAACTTTTTCAAGTTAATGAAGAGCAACAAAATTGCCTGTAGCCATCCAGCTCTGCTCAGCCATGGAGAAGTTTGTGTTGACTTTTAAATGTACCATTAATACTCGGCCTGTCCAAAATAAGTATGTGGGGAAGGTGGGGGAAATGAAGAGGAGACTCTTAACATCAAAATCAAGCAACCAAAGAGGATTTAAAAAAAAAAATGATTTGAAGCAAAGAACAGCAAGGACCAATTTCTTTTTCAATCACGTCGACCTTGTGATTCTGTTTGTTTTTTAGGAATAGCTACCACATTTCCCAAATGACTAACAAAGGCTTGCACAGCCCATAAAAATCCCAAATGCCCAACTTCAATGCACTTCTACTTTCTTTTATGAGATATCCTGGTGTGCGTGAGAAGAGGGAGTCACAGCATTGTGGGCAAGAAGTAAAATGAAGAGGTTAAACCCTTCCTTACTGGGAGATTATAGGAGGAAAAACACAGCAATGTTCTCAGCTAATGTATCTATCTTTTACAAAAAACATGAAAATAAAGAAAGAAGATTTTTTTTTAGTTCCATGGATATTTTGATTTTGCTTTTTTTGATGTTATTCACTAAAATGCATACTAATAATTGCCTAATAATAAAGATGAAAGTATCTCATTTGTCATTTATTTTAGTAAATGATTTTATAATTGATTTTGGCAAAATAAAACCCATAAAATATTTTTGTCAATATTTAAGAAAACTAATTTTTTGACTTAGAATTTTTTTTTCTTGCTGTGCAGATCACAACTGTAACAATAAATTTCTGGATTTTTCAAATTTTTTTAAATTTTAAAGGATTTATTTCTCACTTCCAAAACCCATGCGATTTAAAGCTACAATATTTTAAAATGAACATTATCACTGACAGGGGTCAAAGACAAGTGCCACACATCATAAAGCATAATGCTCCATTTTGAATAAACATGTTATTATGCTTAATAAAAAGACTTTATACTTTTGTACCGCAGGAGCACACCTAGAAATTTTCCCAGGGACAGTATTGTGCAGCCTATATATACCCCCAACCATACAATAGAGCCAGGACTGGACTGGGATTCAAAATAGGCCCTGCCATTTATAGTACACAGAGGCCCAAACAGCCTACACCAGCCCACTTAGTAGTCACTTTCTATGGCATCTTACAGCATTTGCCAGAACTCACAGATTGCCAGTCCGGGCCTGAATAGAGTCACCAGAAACTGATGCCTGCAACTGTCCAGATGGATGTGAACTGACCAGGAGAAAAAAATAGATTTAATTATCCCATTGGTACTTTGGAGTATACAAGTGTCTGTGAAATGAAACTAACATAGTAAAAAGGAAGGGGGTTGCACAGTTATGAAGGCCACCACTGGCCCCCATAGACTTTATTTAAAAAAAATGTACACAAGTGCAAAAACGCTCAGGTTATAAATGCTGACCTAATGCCTAACAACATGACCCCATGAGGATCCTACCTAAGGTGGTGCTAAGGTGCAGACAATGTCTTCTACTGTGCTGCCTTTCAGTATAAGTCAAGAATAGCAATGAACAAAATGTTAAGCCACGTGTTGACGTGAAAATGACGCCCATACACTCCAATGGGTGAAAAAATCAAAGTCAAAAGAATGCATTTTGGCAAATTTACGCGGTTTTGTAAATTTTCAGCAAAACAAGTCAGATTTGCCATCATTAGTCAAGAAGTTCAGTTACTTTAATGTACAAAGTTAAGGCTGGACCTCACAGGTTATTAAATTGCCTGGCACAGACACAGGGAATTGCTCCCCATGTAGGAAAGTAGCTTTGTATGACGTCAGCCTTAAGGCTATTCCACACGGGGAGATAGCCACGTGTTTGCGGTCGCGGCGTCAAAGCGCCGCGACAGTCGCCGCGACCGGCGCAGGCGACAGTTTTGTATGGGCGCCTATGTAAAAACGCCTGTGCTAACCACACGAGGCGATGCGCTTTTCAACAGTCGCCTGAAAAAGCCTGGCGAGGCATTTTCAGGCGACTGTTGAAAAGCGCATCGCCTCGTGTGGTTAGCACAGGCGTTTTTACATAGGCGCCCATACAAAACTGTCGCCTGCGCCGGTCGCGGCGACTGTCGCGGCACTTTGACGCCGCGACCGCAAACGCGTGGCTATCTCCCCGTGTGGACTAGCCCTTAGAGAAAGCCACGGTGTAAGTCCCTAATCAAGCATGACATTTAAATGCAGAGGTGTGAAACTAGAATTTAAAGCATTCTCTCATGTAATCCAATGTCAATAGAACAGAGAGTTTTTTAGTTTCACTGGCGATGGATACATAGACAGTAGGCATGATATATAAACAGCAGGAATGATAGGAGGAATGGGGATATATATGCTGCTTACATCATTCTGGTATTCATGCATTATAAAGCCTTGCTCTGAGGGTTTGGGGTGGATCGGGGAATGAAAGATGATGATGTTTTGTTAGCCTTAGGAGAAGGTAGTAGGGGGCAAAGAAGTAGAAGTAGAAGTGTAGACAAAGTAAAAGGGGACAAAAGAAGTAGAAGGGGAAGGAAGAAGTAGAAGGGGACAGAAGAAGTATAAGTAGGAGGGGATAGAAGAAGTAGAAGTAGAAGGGGGCAAACAAAGTAGAAGTGAAAGGTTGTAGAGCAGTTAATAAACGTGTGTGGCTCCTTCCCTGTTCACTACATCAGAACACACACAAGGTTGGCCAAATTTCCCTGATTCCATCAGTTGGCTCATGGGCTAAATGACTGTCTTGCACAGAAAACAGGAGAGAGTTGCAGTCCATTTCAGTTCTGACCAACGTGATTATCAATCCAGAGTGAGTGACTGTGATCTTACGGGATCACTCATCTGTCACTACAAATAGTCAGACATTGACCTGATATGTGCAGACTGGTAGCAGATGAGGAGGACACCAATAAAGTATTAGCTTAACTGCCTAACCATCTCATTTTATGCATTGCCATCAGAAAATATGGTACTTTTAGGGGCAGGTTTATTTAGATTCGAATGGTAATTTCTTTTGGTTTTAATTCACGAACTTGAATCTGAATTCGAATGTAAGATATATCACAGCTCGACCCTAATTCAAATATTCATCACTGAACCATTCGGATATGTTAATTGCCTTCATGTCATTCAAGTCTTTTTTCAGAGGAAAATTAGAAGAGACTGTTTTTTTTTTTTTTTTAGTAACCTCCCATTCGAGTTGTGAGTAAATTCTAATTTATTACAGTTGTGGATAAAATGTTATATTAAAATTAATCGATCCCCTAACTTGGTCAACTAATTAATTGAATCAACCAATGACCCTCAATGCATTACACCATCAACTGGCTATTTTGAGTGTTTGATGCCCAGTCTGAGTTAGTCATTTGATCCTTTTGTTCCACCAATATCGCAAGTGGGAGGGAACTGGTAGACTGGTAAGAGGCATGGACACGTATAGGGAATCAGAATCCCCATGGTTTGAATGATTGGATAATTGTGTCATGTCAAACATATTTAGAGACCACCTCTTTAAATTCAAGTATTTTTTAAAGAGTTCTACAAAGAATCTGAAAATTTGAGAAAAAAACAATCCCTCATATTTTTTGTAATCTCTATGTGGGCTCATATGTTGCAGATTTGTTCTACTACTCCATTCCATATCAGCAAATCAAATATGAACTTCCAGCCTTTTATCTAGAGTAGGCCAATCAACTTTTTTGCTGATTTGTTGCCATGGGTTACTACCCTGGGGCTAATTTATACCATGTTATTACACAAGCCTGATTTTTTTTCTTTCTAAATCTAATCACTAAAGGTGCCAGCCCCAATATCAGTCAATATATTTTCCAGTAACAATGCCACGTGACCTCTGCCAAACTAGCAGAAACATGAACTGTTAACTTTTTTGGATAAAATCTCTGCTTTGATGTGTTTGTGTTTCTTTTCATTTTTCTTAGTGTTATGTAAAACCCAAGTGTTCACAGTATTGTTACACTGATCCCATGAAATGCCAAATGGAAAGAAAACAATGAAGTTGGCTTAGTATGATGTAAAAAAAGGCTGGAACACAAATGTGTTTAGCCTTATTATTAAATATCACAGTTGCTATTTTGCAGTCTGAAGCTGTATCATTTCTCTGGAAGAAAGAGTTCACCTTCATGTATTGCTACAGGGGAAGACAAATGCAAGAGAATTATATGATTTTCCACCTATACACACACATATATATATATATATTTTAATAACAATTTTTAAAATGAAATAAAAATTATTTTACAAAAGAAAATGTTTATTCCTAAACTGGTATTATATATAAATCGCCTAATTTCCTCATTGGTTGCATAAGTGAAGTAACAGTGAGGACTCATTGACTTTTGGGTTAACCCTGTAGACATGTCGAAACTGATTACTAGTTAGTTGTAATTTGTTCTAGTGCAACGGCATGATAGCACTATAATGTGATTGGACACATTGTTCCATGGGAGTCCCATACATAGACCATTGGTCATATTGGTTTGGTTGCAAAATTGCTTAATCTTCCATTGTTAAAGTGTCTAAAAACATATAAAAACCACTCTCACTAATATACTTAAACTAAGAAGCGACAGTTGGAGGAAATGCCTGGTGGGCATATGGTTTACTGATTAATTGGACCTTTATCCCTATTGAAGAATCATATTTTTTGGTGATCCTGTCCTTGTAACACAAATATACTAGATATGGCAGTTTAGTCCTAAACATAGCTAGTGTGACTGGTTAGTAGTTAAAACGTTGTCTTATATTAGGGATACTACTGACCAGCAGCCAGCTGCAACTAACTATGACTATGACTATTATTATTTCTATAATGTATTAATAGTGGGCCAATAATATTTTGCTGCACCGTCCAATAGAAGAGTGTATATATCAAACATATAAATGACATACACACACTGATTGAAATAGGAGGTATGGAGGGCTCCATTTATTAGAACTTACAATGTACAATGTAAAAGGAAAGCTTACAATCTAAAAAGCTACAGGCTTAGGCTATAATTATATATAATGGGCCGACCTCCTGGGATGCCTAGGAGCACTTAAATATTATCTAGTCTAGTCCAGTCCTGGCATTTAAGGGGAAAATCTCTTATGTACTCCAATTTGTGTCTGTATTTTATCCACCCACTTATATTGTAAACCTTGTGGGGCAGGGACCTCTAACCACAAGACCCTCTGCATATTTTTACGTATTTATTTCCATTATTATAATAATGTTGTCTGCCCAGTGTGTGCTTTTCTACATTGTAAGATTGCATAGCGATGTGCATCCACGAAACGCTTTATAAATAAGGTTATAGAGACATACTGGTGAGCTAATAACTGGGGCTCATTGGACAAGAGTAATATAGGGGGCACCATGATCACTGATAGTAGTGATACTTCCCCATATTTCTGCAAGTTGTTCCCTCCTCCTCCAATACCTTCCATCTGTGTATTTCTCCTACCACTTATTTGGGTTTATTTACTAACCCTGGGAAAATGGCAACCAGTCAGCGACTGAGGTCCAGTGTGCCCTATGCAGTTTATCTTGAGAATTAATTTTTCCCAACATCCCTGCCCAGACTCTCTTTAGCTCTGGTTTATTTTGCCCACATTTCTCATCCCATAATATGTTTCTCCCACCCCGCTCAGACTCCACACAGTGTTGTTTTAGTCTCCGTATTACAGGTTTACAAGTGTTGGGAAGCATGCCTTCAGTCATGTGAACTGTCTCCCGTTCAGCATCAGGTTAAAAGTTCTGTGTCAGGGCAGGGTAAGCCTCGCAAACAAATGTTCCCTGTGCACCCGGTGTGGTCACTTTTTTAGGAGTAATGCCTGGACCATAACTCATTTGTAACACATTTGTATGGGAGCTGGTGGATTTAAAGCAAAAGTTAATACATGGAGAAGAACTTTGCACACCCTGTTTATTCTTTCAGCTGTTAGTTATAGCCAATTTAGGACAGGAGGTGGTTCTCTCTCTGCCATAAAGTCCCACTTCAAAAGAAAGACAGTTGTCATTAGAACGCCTTGGGCAGCAATGTGTACCAGGAGGTCATCCAAACATGCTTGTGACCGTTGCTTTACCACTGACCACTCCAGGGAGGCCTGGTTCATTATTATATTTGTTTTGTCAACATAGCTCAGACCGTCTATGCCACTATAATTTGCCTGAAACATTTGCTCTGTATAAAATGTTGTATTCTTCTCTTCAGCTCTGATAAAATGCAATGGTTTAACTCTTTTGTGGCCACCGCATAAAGGACATACACATTTTTTACTCCTCGTCTAGGGAGTTGATTAAATATGCACATTGCTGCAACCAATAGGGTTTCAGAGACAGGTATTATGCTAGACAGGGGTTAACAAAGACTTTAATGGCTACACATGCTTTGATGCTTAGAAAGAAGACAGCAAACCCTTTCTGCCATCACAGTGTGATAGTGATCAGCAAACAATCTTGTGTTCAAACACAGGTCTGGGGGAATGAAGGAAGGATGGGACTGAGAAATATTAGCAGTTTTAGCAATGCTTCTCCCTTACTTTGTATTCTTATACCCTGGCTTTCTATTAACAATGCTGAGACCCTTATTAATGTTCATTAAATTAGCACCAACATATCTGAACTATGGGTTACGACTGCAGGAATTTGTACCAATTTTGGCCTAATGTATTTGTTTATTTGCTGTATCTAATCTATTTGCCTCTTAATTCTTGCTTTACTTTTTTAATTCCTTGTTGCTATTTTTTTTTAATCTCTCACTCCATTTCAATAAGACTTGGTGGCACCTGTCTAATCTCAATGGTATTGTACAGACTAATTGCTGTGTATGGGAGATCAGCCTATAGATAGTCCTAAGCAAAAAACACTTTGGGATTTAAACAAATGCAATAACGTTAATTAAAGACAGATCATCCCGGTGACTTCAGTGTATCACAAGTTTGATAGTGAAACAGACCTTGCGATTAGTCCAGAGCTGCCTTAGACAGCCTTGGGGAGCCTTCGGAACAGCTGACCCAGGCAGCTGTACTGGCTATCAAGCATCGGTCACTGATTGATCAGTTTGACAGGCAGGGAGAGTGGAGAGTGAGCATGTGTTCCATGTAGCAGAGTAAAATTCTACCCTACCCAAGGTACCAAGCTTCTTGCATACTGGTTACTGTCATGCAAAGTCGTCACAAATGATCACTGTTTGATCCCATGATCAGCTCTTTTGGGGCTCCCCAGTAGTGATGTGCAGGTCAGGAAAAACTCAAACATCACCCAACCCTAACCCACAAAACTTTAACCTGCACCCGACTGTGTTACCATTGTAGGACCCACAGCTGACCCCTGCCCGCGTCTTCTTGCACTGTACACTACTACTGTGCATATCTCTAGTTCCCAGACATGGAATCTTCAGGAGAAATGCAGGAGTGTACTTCCCAAGTCTGACCCACACCTAATGGTTCGCCAAATTTCAACCCAAACCCACTCAACCAGGTGTCAACTATGTTTCCCCAGATCAGTGTGCTGGTACTGTGGTTCTTTATTTCTGAGGTTGGACATGGGTGCTAATCCCTTCAGTTACTATGCACTCTAGGTGTTTTCATGAGGCCATGAAGTCTTGGCTGACGGTCTTGGTTTGGGACAGTCTTAGTATGGCACTGACCTCTACCTTTCCCAGAAGTACAATATTTTGGACACAGATGGCGTTCCTATGGATTTTTCTTGCAGATATTTCCATATTTTTTTCTATAAGACTTGTAGGTGTCCCCTTAGGACTTACCCATCATTAGGGTTGCCACCTAACCGGTATTTTATCGGCCTGGCCAGTAAAAATGATGCTTGGTGCCAATGTTATTAATAGGAAAAAATGTCAAGACTATAGGAAGGCCGGTATTTTTTTCCTGAAAAGACAGCAACCCTACCCGTCATCAGTGAGCAGTGAGTCTCCATCACTTGCCCCCAGAAAAGTTCTTTATGATATGTCTCCATTCAGAAAAAGCCTAGAAGTGCGCAGCAATCAAAATGAAAAATATGAAGAAAGTAGAAATATGTGTATTTATGGAATTTTCTTTTGTCCTGTGTGCAGGGTGCCATAAAGGTGGTACAGGGGGTTCTCTAGAAATTACAAGATCCATAAAAAGGAACAGGGCTTGCAGCGGAGTGGCAGGGTTTTGGTGTATCTCGGATGTGTTTTGGTCTTAAGGTAGCCATAGACGCATAGATAATATCGTACAAAACTAATTTTCGTACGATATTCACTGCGTGTATGATGGGAGATGAGCCAACCAATATCGGCAGAAGACTTGGATATTGGTTGACTCATCAATTGGGCTGGCTGGAAAATTTTGATTGGGCACCTTTGTGCTGAATTATCAGATATAGGTAGAATTCTATTGTTTCTACTTGTATATCTGACGATTCAGCTCTACATGTGTGTGTTGAAACAAACAATCTTTCTTGGAAAGATCTTTTTCAGGAAAGATCATAATTGTAACATCTATGGCCACCTTTAGTCGACATGTTCTGGTATAAATAGCGGTTTTGTCCCTTCTCTTCCACCTAACTCTTCTTGTCTTTTTGCTTCATCCACTTTGTTGTCTTTGTCTGTAATTCTATTATCTATTCTGTTAACTGCTCCCTGCACTTCTGAGGCCCAAAGCTAGCAGTGTAGGCCCATGGAACTGTGTCCTCTTGGAAACCCAATATCTTTCCCTTAAGGTCATAATGTCATAACCAAGGGCAGCTTAAGGCCATAGAGGCACTGAGTGTTTTCAATTAGATGCACTAAAGAAGACATTAGGAAAGTCTGGAGGTATCCATCATCCCTGCACTTACTGAAGTGGCAGGTGTTGGACCTGTTGTGCCCACCCTTCTTTGCACCCCCCTTACACAGGCATCCCACAGACACAATCATAAACAACAGCATGACTCTCAGTGGTTGCTTTTCTTTCAGGTTAATGCACTCTTTATTTAACCACATAGAATATTCCAGTTCACATTCAGACTGGGGCGGTTGGAATTCCAAGTAAACATTAATAAGCCCTTGCTTTTTGCTATCATGTGGGAACAAAAATACCAACGCCATCTTGTGGGTGAAAGCAGAAGTGAAGGCGAGGAGATGTTTTGTCATTTCAAATCCAACCATGTGCCCCGTTACACAAGGTGAGAAAATGCCAATTCCTGCAGAAACTAGAGATCTCCCATTTTCCTTTTAATGAAACGTTTATAGGAACAAGATAGGCGGGTTTTTTTAAGTGGCAACTTTCTGCATTGCTGAGCAAAGGCTGACCTATTGATCTCCTCCAAGGGTTGAGTTTGTGCTGTGTGTATGTGCATTTAATGAGTTCTTCAGAACTCACTCCCTTAACTCCTCTGGGACTGCGACGCAGTGGAAAGCAAGATGTGTGGGATCTCGTAGCTGTGGCTTTTCTCTTAAGGGTTAACGATTATACGTGGGGGTATGCGCTTTTGCATAATCTCAGAGTGTGCTGCAAAGACAAATTACTGTAATATCCCATTACTCGAAATATGTATTGAAAAACATAAACATCTGTTCCATTTATTCACATTTAGCTTGCCACTCCCATAGCCCATATGGACAAGTCTATATATATATATATATATATATATATATATATATATATATATACGTATATATACAGTCATTAATGGGGAAGCAATATTGTGACTCATTATAATGTCATGTGACCTGCAATTACAATAGAAAACAGGTGACTCAGTCCCCGGGGTCCAAAGGTAGTGTTTTCTATTACTGGCTTTAGACATGTACACTGAGAAGGAATCTTTACTTGCTGCTCCAGTTAAACACATGCCTTCATTACTAATATTAGCTGGATGGAAGTGGTGCACCAGTTAAACATGGGAGGCCCGTCGGAGCGCAAGGGTTGCCCAGTTTTTTGGGCTGCCCTGGTCCAAATAAGGAAAACATACCTCACAGCTGTTCCGTTTTGAGCGGGACAGTCCCTCTTTTGACAGCTCAACCCGCAGTCCTGCGTTTGTACTGAAAAGTCCTGATTTCTCTGCACTGAACAGCCAAAAAGGATACAATGTTTCTAACTTAATTGGCTCTTAGCAGAGAGCCCAGAATAGATACTTAAGATACATTTGTAACAGTTTTGTCCCTTGGGAGAAGTTAGACTCACAGCTTAAAGGGCAATTCACCTTCATTGGTAAAACTGTAATAAAATATAAAAACTACAGAAATGTATTCAAACTTTCATAACCTGGCAAATTTTGTAAAATGGGTGTGGTAATTAGGGGGTGTAACTGCAAAAAGGGGCATGGTCAAAACAAATTTAATTTTTTTTTGGAAATTTTTTTGTCTCTATTTCAGTTTCCAGAATGTTGGGAGGTATGGGAAACCCGGGCAGAATTTGACGTGACGATCGACCAATCGCCAATTGCAATGTCATAGCCCCGCCCCCTGATGCAGTGACATGCCCCTTGCATCACGGGTCTGCCCACAATTACGTCATATCCTGCCCCATACGACATGGCCCTGCCCCCTGCCTGAGTTCTGCAGTAAAGAAGGTGGGAACTTAAATCTGTCTGTGTATGGCCCTTCCTGTTAGTGGGATGCTGGGCGTTGTAGCTCAACACAAGCTGGGGGGCTGGAGGATGCCACCCGATGGCACAGGGTATGGTAAATAACTTGCAATAGATGAAATGGTCTCAGTTTCTTCACCAAAGTAAATCTCCACCCCAATAGTGTGTTATAGGATATAATATACAAACCAACTTTTCAATTGGTCTTTTTTTAGAATAACGCCTTCTTTTTCTGATCTTTGCAGCTTTCAAATGGGGGTCACTGACCCCAGCAGCCAAAAAAAAACGATTTCCCCATGAGGCTACAATTTAACTGTTACCTTTTAATACTTATCTTTCTATTCAGGTCTCTCTTATTTATGTTCCAGTGTCTCATTCGAATCGCTGCCTGGTTTCGATGGTAAAGTGGACCCTAGCAACAAGATAGCTGCTGGAATTCCGAACTGGAGAGCAACTGCAAATTGCTTTGTCATGCCACAAGCTATATCATTCTAAAATTTCAGTTTAAGCCCATTTAAGAGAAAAGCTGCTATTGCTCAGCTCATAAACCAGTGCATCACTTGTGACTAATAACTTGTAAACCATAATTATAAACATGGGAGTAACTTGGCTCAGCTTAGCCTTGAGACTGACACTCGCTGGTCTACCAGTTTGCTTTGTTTTGATTCTTCTAACACTATTACATCACAGCAGGAAGCAGTTCAGTGTTTTTGGGTCGGCTGGGTAATGCTAAAACGTAGATACTAGGAAAAAAGAGCTAACAACGAAACTACCCACAGTGTGTATATTTTATAGGGGTTGTGCACCTAAGTTAACTTTTAGGGGGTTATTTATCAAAGGTCGAGTTTTAGGGTAAGGGCACATGCTGCTATTTTGGGAAATGAGTCGCCCAGCGACAAATTGCTTCTTCTTCGGACGACTAATCTCCCAGAACTGCCTTCCTGCCGGCTAGACTCTAAAACAACGGCTGGATGGCACTCAGTGCTATTCATTTTCCAAAGTCGCCCGAAGTTGCGAAGCGATCCGACTGCCATCCCACCGCGATTTACATTCTAGCCAGTGGGAAGGCAGTTTGGGGAGATTAGTCCCCCGAAGAAGAAGCTATTTCCAGCTTCAGAGTATAATAAATCTCAAAAACTTTTTTTCATAAGAACCTGAAAACTTTTGAGGTTTTTTTAACCTGATAAATCTGTGTTGTTTTTTTGTTTTGTTTTTAATTTTTTGGGAAAACACAACTGGAAATTAAAAAAAATAACCCCCTTAGTATGATGTAGAGAATGATATGCTGCGACAATTTGCAATTAGTGTTCATTTGTTTTTATTTGTAGTTTTTGGCTTATTTAGCTTTTTATTCGGCAGCTCTCCAGTTTGCAATTTCAGCAATCTGGTAGCTAGGGTCTAAATGACCCTAGCAACCATGCACTGAAATATGAATAGAAGAGGCCTGAATAGAAAGATGAGTAATAAAGAGTAGCAATAACAATACATTTGTAGCCTTACATAGCATTTGTTTTAGATCAGTGAGTGACCCATATTTGAAAGTTGGAAGGAGTCAGCAGAAAAAAAGCAAATTAACAAACTTTAAAAACAAATAAATAAATAATGAAGACCAACTGAAAAGCTGCTTAAAATTGGCCATTCTATAAAATACATGAAAGTTAAATTAAAGGCGAATCGCCCCTTAAATTTAAGTACTGTAATCACACTTAATAAGTTTGTACATGAAAAGGTATCAGTCATTAGGCAAATTATTATATTCCATTTTTAAAATGATCAACATAGAAGTCAATGGCAAATCCAATGAGAAGCTGAAAGTGATCCAACTTCATTGGCTCCCAGCCTCCCACTAATAGTTTATAGCAATTTGAGATGTTTTGGACTAATGAGTGATTTAGGGGAATTGGGAAACAACTAAGTGCTCTGACCCTGCTGTTCATTTGGGCAGGGATTATCTTCATAATCTTAACTTGGACTGACACATTCCCAGTGGAAGTCTGTTTGGTGGGGCACCACATTTTTCGTGGCACTCAAAGCACCCTACGGTATGTGCCATTACCCTTAATGTTGCCTTTGACTCCCCATTAAGCATTGGAAAATTGCAATAACCATGGCAAGTGCGCTATAGGTATGTCTAGTCTAACCTTAAACTGGCTCAAATGTCCAAATACTCATTTTCATCCTGGCAAGGAAGTTGATAAGTTTTGGGATCTTGAATTGAAATTTGCTTCCAGTGCCTCCTGGAGGCAAAATGCATTTGCACCCTGTAGAGCAGGGGTCCCCAACCTTTTTTTACTCATGTAAAAAGAGTTGGGACGCAACACAAACATGAAAATAGTCCATGGGGTGCCAAATATAGGCTGTGATTGGCTATTTGGTAGCCACTATGTGGACTGACAGCCGGCAGGAGTTTCTGTTTGGCAGTACATCTGGTTTTTATACAACCAAAACTTGCCTCCAAGCCAGGAATTCACAAATAAGCACTTTTTTTGAGGCCACTGAGAGAAACATCCAGGGGTCCATGAACAACATGTTACTTGTGAGCATCTGGATAGGGGTGACTGCTGTAGAGTGTGTAGCAGCGGTGATATAATTCTGGGTGCTGGGTGGGGATGACGCTCATGCCATAGCACTTTTGGGTTCTTTTCTCATGCCTCACTTGGGCAACCATTGTCCTATTCCCTGTAGAATGGCATGCTTCCATTGCATCAGGAGAAAGTTCTGCTCTCCTGAGATTGGACAGGCCGGTTTGGAATCTGCTTATTTCACACAGATTGGGAGACAATCACAAAATAAAAAAAGATTGATCGCCCATTGATTGGTAACTACGGAGGCCTTCAAGGTACATATCTGCAAGATAAAGTCCCTAGGCACACCCTGCCAGATTGCCAATGATTAGACATTGCAAATCCACCCTAGATATGTTAAAATGAAGAAAGAATTTTAAAAACTGTTCTAAAGGAATAAACCTTTCCTTTCTTCATACATGGTTTGGTAGAACATTCTGGGAAGGAACATAGCTAAGCGCAGAAGAGCTTCCATTTTCCCAGTGCCAAGAAAACCCGACATGTTAATTCATTATGAGATTTTATTTCCACTTCTTCTTTTGGAATAATCATTGTGAAAATTACTATTTCTGACTTTATCAGACATTAACAGAAACTAAGAGATATCATTATCAATAAGGAATTGGGAGTACTGATTTGTTCTACTATTACTAGATTAAAACCTAATCATTATGTAATTGCATATTTATTTGGGCCACAGTCAAAGTCAAAAATGCAAGAAACATATTGCTTTGCTGTTTTCTAAGAGACTGGTAAATTGCCTGGACATCTAAGCCCTCTTAGCCTTAGCTGTTGCCCCCCATTACAGATATGGCATGTGTGCTTGTTTCTGCACCACTTATGGGAGTGGCACTGGATGTGGTTTGCTCTAATATAGTAACTGGGAAAAATATGTGATTAAACCCTTATGAACAGAACCCTCAGTACTTACCTTATCAGCTCCCCTGGATGACAATTGCTAGGCATCCTTTTGTACTGTGGAATATGTTTTTTAATGAATGTAACTGTAATATTAATAATCCAGGTGAAGGTCTTTGCTCCAACGATAGAAGAAAGGAGGGTATGCACTGGTTGGGGGCAGAGGGGAATTTAGATGGAGAAAGGTTGCAGCTGGCGAGGGGGGTCCTTTAAGTTGGCATAAGTGGGGGTCCAGGGCTCAGGGCAGGTGTGGGCCCCTGATGTACCCCCCCCCAGTCTGATACAGGAAGCATCTGCTCTGACATCTAGTAGTGATGGGCGAATCGAAAAAATCCACTAAACGCATTGAAGTCAATGGGCCTCAAAACAGTTTTGATGCACAAAATTTTTTCATGCGAGCGAATGCATTGTCCAAATGCATTCAAGGCAATAGGCGTCCGAATAATTTTGTTGTGCAACAATTTTTATGTTGCTGTGGATTTTTCGCCGGCTTATTCTGTGAATAAGTTCGCTACAAATCCATGCCTGACGAATTGATTCGCCCATCACTAACATTGACATCAGACTGTAGATGGCACTCTGTAGCTGTTCTGTTTGCTGCACTCAGTAAGCCGGCTCCCTGTAGGTGGTTCAATAATTGATATGCGTGCTGCACGTGTCATGTGAACAATATGGTTTATATTTGTGTCTGCACACAACAAAGTTAACATTCAGCACTTTAAGGGTGGTGGCACACGCTGCTACTTGGGGAGATTAGTCGCCCAGCGACATATCACCTCTTCTTCGGGAGACTAATTGAACAATTTGGTTTTCCAAAGTTTCCTCGTAAGGCAACTTCGAGGGACTTTGAAAAACAAAGCGTTTTCGGGGGGAGACTAGTCTCCCGAAGAAGAGGCGATTTGTCGATGGATTTCTAATCTCCCCAAGTAGCGCCACCATCCATCATAAGATGTGGAGGCGGCACTGTGACATCCACAATAATCTTTTACTCCAGTTTGATACATGAAGTGTTAATTGTGACATCACTCAGCCTGTGATGCTATGGTGGAGCTCACATCTGACATACTGGCTCACCTCCAACACCCTATGGAAGCCAGAAATAGTTTATTAAGTACTGCATAAGCACTCTTTTCACTGATACATATGAAAGGGAACAGCCAGGCCGCTTAACAATCAATGTATTAGCATAGCAGAGCAACACAATCAGATTTCTACACCACGCCATGGATAGTGTCAGAGATATAGGGGGAGCCTTGTTTGAGTTTTTAGCAATATTATCCCATAGGGGCCCTGTAACTTTGGGGGCCCAGGGTAAACACCTTCTCTGTTTTAATCTCAGTCTGTCCTTTATGTCTTGTTCTATTTTTTATCTTTTTGCTCTTTCAGATAATATATTATTACAGTTATGTAGACAAAACAGACACAACATGTCCGGGACTGAGGTGCTTGGGAAATGGATAAAGTTTTGCAACAGTAAAGGGGTTATTTACTAAAATCCGATTTTATCTCGTTATTTTGATTAAAAAAGCTCTGCCAAAACTCCCATCCACAATCTTGCCTTATTTATCATTAAAATAACTGGAAAAAAATTGGATTGGGAAAAAAACTTGATAAAATCAAGCAAAAAAAACCCAAATTGTTTGTTTTTTTTCAGACTTTTCTCCCAAATCACCTTGAATTTTTCAGATTATTGGGCTAAACCCAGTGCAAACCAAGTTATCTTCAAGTAGGGATATGGACATCTGCCATTGACTTTTACATGACCTCGACAGGTTTTAGATGACGGATTTTCAGATTTGGGCTTCTTGCAGCATCGGGGTATAATAAATCTGGAAAAATTCACGGGTTTTTGTCCACTAAAACATTGAGTTTTTTAAATAAATAATCCCCTTAAAGTGCACTGCGTCTGTACTTTGTATCCCTTTAAGAAGCCCAACCGATGTGCAGTGAAACCTTAATTTTATTTACACTAATTTTGTGGTCCCACCAATATAAAATATATAATTCATTTTCTTGATTTTACGTTTTCCTGGTTGATTTTACCTTTTTTTCTGGTCCCCTGAAAAAAAATAAAATAGGGGTTCTACTGTATATAACACTTACACTATATGCCCTCTATAAGGTAGATACTTGCATGTTATGTTCTATAGCCATATAATAGCACCCCACTTTCCCAGCCCTGGCTCATTAGCATATCAGGTGGTGCAAATGGCTTTAAACCCTTGGTACAAAGACAATACAAATTAATAGCAGCATGTCCCTGCATTTAATTATTCACACATTTTGGGCAGGTCTCTGTAATAATACTGAATTAGCCTTGAATCACATATTTCTCTAAGTTATCCGAGGCTTTATTAACAAATAACTGCTGACGAGGGGGTTCGTTAACATACTGACAATCACAAATATGAAATAATTAGCATAAGCTGGCCGGACAGACAGACAGAATAGGAATCAGTTTTTAAGAAGGTTCAACCCTGTTATCCCACAGGCTGTATAAAAGATATTTAAGACTTCTAGAAAGTAATAAGTAAAACCAGTGGAAATGGTGGTGAGAGGGTCTAATGTGCCTATTAATTAAGGAGCTGTTGGGTAAACAGGAGCATGATGTGCTGAATGGCATTTAATATGATGGCAGTGCCAACGGAACTCACTACTGACCTCCCCAGGGGAGTAACTACAGAGGAAGCAGACCCTACGGTTGCTGGGGGCCCAGGAGGTATAGGGGCCCCATGAACACCTAATTCATACATACAATTTCAATAAATAATGATAAAACAGGTCAATCTCTAGACATTTTGGGGGCCTGTAAAATAAATTGCTGTGGGCCCAGTAACGTCTAGTTACACCACTGGACCTCCCTATTTGAGGCTGCAGCCTCCTTGCTGCTCAGGGGGAGACGTGTGCCTGATCCAAGTCTTCTGCCACAGTTAACAAAAGACATTTGTATTGTGTTCCTACTTTCCTAGGAGGGTGGGTGTCTTTTGACCTGTCACTCAAACATCAGTTTGACAGGAGCTGGGTTTCTATCAGTTGAAGATAGCACTGATTGCTCATTCGAGGAAACAAAATGGCAATTGTAATTATGGGTGTTTGATAAGATAAAAAGGTAGAAAAGCAGATGGGGAAGAGGGAGATAGTCTGAGGCAGAACAAGTGAAAAAAGAGAACAGACATGAAGAGATGAAGCGGTAGATAATCTACAGTATATTAACAGCTGCCAATCAAACGGACACAGGTAGGAGAACAGCAGTTATCCGACAAGCCTCTGTGTTTGTGTGTGACAATGTGTGAAAGTGTCAGTTTGTTTCAAAGGAGACCTGGGGTTTCTAAAACCCCCCAAAAAAAACTTTACATCATTTTGGGGTCACTATGAACAATGAACATGTTGTCACATTTTTTGCAGGCATCTTCCCTTTTACGACCAGCAGGATTGCAATGCAAGCTATGTCTACATTGTTATAGTGTGGGATGTGATCTTGTTCAACCCCATTGTGCCAAATCTGCGATAAATGTCCTACAATTGAATTATTATTTGCAATGCAGAGAAGCTGGGGATACTTTAGCGACATGTACACGTATCTGATATATGTACACTTATCTAATATATAGTGAATAATGTACCCCCTCTTGAAAAATATAAGGATATTATAAGTTACCGAGGAGTTTTATGACCATATAAAGATCATGGAACTCCGAGGTAACTTCTAATATCCTCATATTTTGCAACTGGGGGTACTTTATTTATTATAATACACAAGTGTCAGTGAGTCATGTGACAGAAATGACATCAGAACTCACCATTTATAACTGATGACATCAGAACTCACCGTTTATAAGGATATAATTTACAGGATATTCATGGCTCTTGTATTATATACATATACACTTATCTAATATATACCTAATAAATAAATATACACTTATATAAATCCGGATTTTAGTGCGGCTGCCTGAGAACATATATATATATATATATATATATATATATATATATATATATATATATATACGTATCTGATATATACATGTATAGACTTATATAATATATAATATAGACATATACACTTATTTAATATATAAAATTGTAAGAAGAAAGCTGTTGCACTTGAGGGGCTTTATGAAAAAGTGAAAAAGATATTTTATTTAGATCAAAGTTTTGAACCTCACTGGTGCCATTATCAAGATGTATATTTAATATATACATATAGACTTATCTGATATATATACACTTATCTAATATATACATGTACACTTATAAAGAGACAAAAACACTTTATTTAATATATACATATACACGTATCTAAGCCTTAAAGTAACCATTATTAAATTAATTCATATTACACTTTAGTTGAGGCTATAGCTTTAATTCTCAGCATGCAAACGAATTAACCCTATAAAGCCATGTGTTGCAGTATGGATATAGTTGTCCTGCAGTGGCACAGTCCACCCATGGGTGCTGCCTGACTATTGATGAGGGTGCTCTGTTCAGCCCTGTGGGAGCTGGTTGGGTTGCAGCAGGCAGTGACAAAACTCTGGCCTCTGATAATAATAAAAAGTAATTGTTTCCCATGTGAGAGAAGAGAAAGTTACAGAGAGCAATATGGGGGGCAAAGTGGCCCAAATCTCCCCTCCATTTGACTTGCAGGCAATTGCAATGTTTGTTCAGCTCAATTTAAATATCTATGAGAAAGAAACTTCATTTGCAGCCGGCCAGTGTCTGGTTTCTCAAGTCGCAGCAGGGTGGGGGTCTGTGTGCAACGCTCAGAGCTCACAAAAACGCGACAGTCTTGTGGAGTGAAGGCAGTAAATGGACGGGCCACTTTGTGTATTTCGTGTGGGTGGGTTACCTTTTGCGTCTGGACTGGCAAGAGTAACCTGTGAAAATGTATCTGCATGTCTATGTGCAAACTGTGCATGTGTATGTGCGCCCGGCGATTCAGCTGCGTTGAGCAAATCAAAGCAGCGCTTCTCGCTCCCATTCTCTTCTCCTCTCTCTCTATTCTTGTGCCTCTGCTGCTGCAAGTGGATCATAATTGTTCAGAAGTTTCTCTTCCCTCTGCCATAAATCTTCCTTGTCCCAGGGCTCCCACTAAAAGATTACAGTTCCTAAGCCAGGAGCTCAGGAGAGCAGCATGCTGTGGGCACGGCAGGTTTGAGCACAACTGAGCTCAGCCACAACTCACATTTGCCGTCTAACATCTTTAAACCTCACTGATCTCCACGGACCCCAATATATGTGTAGTACATACCTGGCCCTATCCTGCGACTGCTGCTACTGCTGCTGAACTATAGCTCTCAGCTAAGGTGAAAGCAGTTGGACAGTGCTGTTCTCTAGGGCTCTAACCTGTTGCTAATTCAGCGTTAAAATCAACACCTTCAATGCCATTTTAACACTCATAACCATAAAACAGCTGGTACAGCAGCTCAGTGAGCAGCACCCACATGTCCCAGAGCAGGCAATAGGCAGCAGGAGCAGGGCAATGTGGGGCTGGGAGCTCACAGCTCTATTTTATTCATTGACCAGTTTATTGTTTAGTTTTCAAAGTCAAAACCTAATCCAATTAATCCGTCTCCCACATTTCCATAGAACCAAGCAGCCGATTGTCCCAATACACAAACTGTGCCACTGAAAGGCTCTCCCCCAGTCCTCAGCCCCTTGGGTGCAGCTGTACCTGTGTCTGGTTTGGATGAGCCTCTCTTCAACTGACCTTATTCTCTATGGAGAAGCAATCCAAACACTACTAATGGGCTTCACACTTCCAGAACCAGAATTTTCCTTAATTCCACTGTGCCATGATTAAAACATTCTCACTACCCCCGATGGGAGAGATTAGCTTTTTGCAGATAAAATATGTGTGAACTGCCCCACAGATAAGACAATTGCCTCAGTGACAAACTTTATGGGTCTTATAACACATTCATTATAGAACATTAATGGGCCTGTTGCTTTTCATACTCAGCAGCACTAAAGTTTTATAGTCTGCCTGTAGATATACTTTATATAACTTATATACGCCTGCACAGCTATGTGATTATATATAGATATATAGAAAGAGAAGGATAAATAGTTAGACATATAGATAGATAATAGATAGATTAGATAGATAGATAGATAGATGATAGATAGATAGATAGATAGATAGATAGATAGATAGATAGATAGATAGATAGATAGATAGATAGATAATAGATAGATAGATAGATAGATAGATAGATAGATAGATAGATAGATAGATAATAGATAGATAGATAATAGATAGATAGATAGATAGATAGATAGATAGATAGATAGATAGATAGATAGATAGATAGATAGATTAGAGGATAGATAGATGATAGATAGATAGATAGATAGATAGATAGATGATAGATACATAGATACATAGATAGATAGATATAGAGGGCATATAGATGATATATTAGATGGTTGTGGTTTAAGATATTTGGGTATATAGATGATAGATAAATAGATATATGACAGTCACAGACAGACATATAGATATTTGGGTATATAGATGATTACATAGAGAGATAGATGTGGATAAACGAGTCCATGTATAAGAGAAACATTAAGAGAAGGTGTATAATGTCTGTGCCTATAGAGAGATACACTGTGCGTTGCTTATTGCAGACACTGCTCCCGAATGAGCGATTGTAACGTTGGAAGTGGAAATGGGCAATTGGGGATTTAAATGTCCCGTGTGAGGCATGAGTACAATGAAGTGCATCCTGTGAGGCGAGATCTACAAGGGGGCGGTTCCCAGCTCCATCCTCCCACATTTAACCCAGGACAGATGAGAAGGGAGTTTGACATTGGAGAGTTCAGGACAAGAGGAGGGACAAGGGCTGATCGCTGGCAATCACTTCACTTACTGCTCAATGAGACAGCGGCCAACACACTCACTCACACTCTCAGAGACTCACACACACTCACACTGTGTCTCTCAAGAGGTCTCCGGTCTCAGTCAGCTTCTAGTGTTATTGGCCGGTGGGGTCGGCGCTGCTGGTGCAGACAAGGAGCAAGTCTTACTCATCAACACTTTCATCATCAGCTCAGACACACCAAGCGCTGCCGCTGCCTTCAACCCAACACAACGTCATTTTGGAAGCGAGAGAGAGAAAGTGATCCTCCCAGGTTGGGAAGTAACTCGCCTCCTTGTCGCTACTTCTGTCTGACTTTGCGCTCGTTCCAACCTGACAGCGCCGCTCCTGCACCTCCTGCACGTCGGGACCCCGGGCCGGACAGTAGCGCAACACTTGGACAATTGTCACCGGCGCATCTTGCTCTTCAGAGGCGTGAGCTCCGCACCGACTACTGCAGCAGCCACAGCAGCACCGGACGGATTGTTGTATTATTATTATTGTTATTATTATTATTTGTGCGCTGACGACTGGGAGTGCAGCGACTTTCTACTCCTCCCCGTCTCCCTGGCTGTGGCTCGGTGCCCTCTCCTCCAGACTCGGCTGCCGGGCCAAGGGAATGGGCGGAGGAATCTGCCTGAGCTCCCGGGACTAGTGAAACGGCACCTTCCCCTATTGCTGCTGCTGCTGCTGCTACCGACTGGGCTAATCATCCGCTGCTTCTCTGCAATCCAACTAGCAACTGAGCAACATGAACTACATCACCTCCATCCTGGGCTATCTGTAAGTATTGGGGCACCAGCACCCACATTCCAGCCCTCACCCTGCCCGCACCCTGCCTGTCTGCTAACTGCACGTTCTCTTCTCCCTTTCCCACAGGTTATTGCACCTGTTTGTCATCTGCCTACAAGCCCAGGTAAAGTGACATTTTATTTTCTATTCTCATTTACTTGCATGTTTATTATTCTTATGCTTTTGTGCAATTGCTGGCACAGACTCAGGTTCACTATACAATATTGACTTTTTCATTTATTCCTTCAAACCAATTCACCGCCAGCCTATTGTGCAGAATGAGCTGCAAAAAAAAAAACAATATTTAGGATTTAAGAATCTCCCCCTAGGTTTGAAGTTACTGGGCTTCATTCCTGCAGCACCCACACTCCCCTCACTATTAAATAAGAACTTTACATGGGAAATGATCTCTGGATCCAAGTTGTAAGAACCAGCCTTAGAGATATTACTTTCCAAAAATAATAATATTGTTGTGAATGGATATCTGGATCAATATTGCAGAGACATGTAAAGGCTTTATAAAGGCCTAAACGTTGCCTGTTTGATATGTCTATTTTGAGCCAATAAATCACTTTTTGAGCAAATTGCCAGTTTCCAGTGTGCTGCAGTAACTGCATTGTTTGGATCTAAATCTAAATCTTGGCCCTAGGCAGGTCTGGGTGGATATACTGTACTAGCACCTGGTACCTAACAGGCATTACAGTAGGTAGAGCACTTTATTTTTAAATGTGGTACTGCAGGGACAGAGTGATAGTGGCCCTAACTTATATATCATGTAGATATCAGGGGAATTGGCCCTAACTTAGATATCATTAATATCAGGGGTAGTAGCCCTAACTTATATATATATTAATATCAGGGGTAGTAGTGGCCCTAACATATATCGTATTAATATCAGGGGTAGTGGCCATAACTTATATATCATTAATATCAGGGGTAATGGCCCTAACTTATATATATATATATATATATATATATATATATATATATATATATATATATATATATATATATATATATATATATTAATGTCAGGAGTAGTAGTGGCCCTAACATATATCATATTAATATGGCCTTAACTTATATATCATGTAGACAGTGGTGTAAGTACAGTAGATATTACTGGGCCCCACAGCAAAATTTTTTCATGTCTAGTGATTGACCTGTTTTACCAATATTTATTGAAATTGTATATGAATTAGGGCCTCATGGGGCCCCTATAGCTCCTGGGCTCACAGCAACCGCAGGGTCTACTTTCTCTGTAGTTACGCCCCTGCATGTAGATTTCAGGGGCAGTACCGAAACACAGAGATTAATTGATTAATTGTAGAGCTTTTTCTTCATTATCAAGTGTTACTTTTCACAGCTGTATATCTATACAGTTTCTATTCATGTGATAATTTAAGCGAAAGGGGACATCAATCTATAAAGAGCAATTTTAGAAAGAAAAGAACCGGTCGGATCTCATAGGGAGAGGAGCACCAAGCGTATGGCGAGCAGGCCTTCTCCATATGTTGCCCACACTGGAGCTGGCATCAGCATCTAAACATATTGTCCATGCAAGAGCTGGAAGAATAGGCTCACCCAGCGAAAGAGAGGGTATGAGGAGGGAGAGTGAGGCACCGAGGGGAGAGGGAAGCTGAAATTGTCAGGCCTGTGCATAAAATACTGCAGACTCTGTGAGGTATGGGCTGTTCCTGAGATGCTAAATCTCTGATTTGTTATGGGGATTGCAGATTGAGCTGGCTCGTTGCCCCCAAAGGTGAAAGCCGCATCTTCTTCCCATTTGCTCAGAATACATCTTTATAAATGTCACAGCCAAGCACCTGTCTGTAAGCTTTAAATATTGCTTAAGCCCCGCACCCCCAAAAGAAGCCTAATTCTGCACTGGTATGGCGACTGTACACTAGTGAACCTGACTCTTGTGCATGTTTCAATTAAAGTGTAAGATTTGAGGGGTTTTTATATGGTAATGCAGCTTATGGCATTGTTTACAAATAGAACCAATAAATGCTTTATTATTAGATAGACAGAGAGGTTTTTTCTCAGTATATATATATAGTCATTGAACTGCAGGTCCTAGGACATACTGGAAGTTGTAGTTCACCAGCTTCAGGTTAGACATCCCTGATATTTTGTATTTTTATCCCCCACATCTGAGTAGGTTTCTAAACTGCAGGCGTTTCAGATAATTATAAACGTTCAGCCCATTCGGCACTGCTGAGTAGAAATAACAATCCCAATCAATACAATAGCTGGAGAGGGCCTGGCTTCCAGACTAGATATATTTCCTCTTATTTATACTTATATAGAGGCTATAATGAATATATACACAAGCCATAATGAATAGTAAGGGCCCCTTAACTGTACCAGGATCATTATTTTGTCCCTTTGGACAATGCATTTTGCCCACACATTAAACTGTGATGGCCCTCATTTAGCTCTATTAAGAAGTATAAATATAATAGCTTGTTTTATATATTTCCTAAAGGTAACTGTTCAGTCCCCACCTAATTTTACACAGCATGTGAGGGAGCAGAGCCTGGTGACCGACCAACTAAGCCGACGGCTCATCCGAACCTACCAGTTGTACAGCCGGACCAGCGGCAAGCATGTGCAAATCCTGGCGAACAAGAAGATTAACGCCATGGCAGAAGACGGCGACCCACACGGTAAGAATACTATTTCATATATTCGTATGGGTGTTGAGCAGTTTCTGTTTGTGTGTGGTCAGGGGAATAGGTTGTGTGCAGCAGGTGGGACCTACCTATATTTAGCAATTAAACATCATATAATAGGGGATTACACCGAACATGGAAATCAATTGCGCTTGTTGAGAAACCCGTAGCAACCAATGAAACATGTGCTTTTGCACTTGTCCAAGAAAAGCCAACTTCTAATTGGATGCTATAGATTTTTATTCTAGGACTCTCTGCATAACCTTATATATTATCATTATTATAGTGTTACTGTGACAATATTCCTGATTAGCTCTCGGGGACTTAGTTACATATTCTCATAAGTCACCTAAACTATTTTACAAATAGATGATTCTCAGAAAAACTGCAGATTAATTTTTGAAGAGGCGGTTACAGTCTGACCTCAGCTGGCCTCTGCCAATGTTATACATGTGTTTGTCTAGCTGTTTAAAAACTCAAATGCCACACTGAAGCTGATACAGCTAGGACGCTATCACATGGACATCCATCCCTGATATAATCATTCTCCAAAAAGATATTTGAGATATGACTAAATTGCTGCATAGGCCTTCTCTTGAGCAGTAGATATAGCTTGAACCAAAGGCCTCTGCAGAGGGGTACAGGTTACTCCAGGTCCATTAGAGCTTCTACACTAGCATATGAGTTGCATTATTTTTTCCTGTTCATTTCTCTATTTAAAAAGAAGGGACTTTAAAAAAAAGTTGCCATTGAAAGTTATTACATAAATGTGCCCAAAAAAACAACAACAGACCTATTGTCCCACCTTTGTAAGATCCAGAGTGAATTGAAAAGGAAAACGCTGTTATCTTATATTTATATCTATACTTCTTTGGCTGTTACTGTAGAAGCTGGAAAACCAAAAAAAAAGGCTTCATTTTCTTATTCTTCCCCCAAATTATTAGCAAGGGAATCCATGCTTCTCAGGCAGGTTCAGTGTTAGAAAGCGTTGACACAAACATCTCCAGCACATAGGAGAGATTTCATGTGCTCTGATAGCCAAGATTGACTGGGGCTAGTCATTCAGACACAAAGCAGAACTTTAAAGCCACAGAAGAATGTATCGAGGAATTACAGATTCTAGCAGGGAAAATGAAATTAAAAAGGAGGGGAGAAAAACCCAGCAAAGAAACTCAAAAGTGCTTATGATGTATGATATAAAACAGAAAAAGTACAAGCAGCTTCTCAGATGTAACGGTTTAACAGAGTTTTAGTCTGTAAATGTTAAAAAGAGGTTGAAGATTGTTCTATATGAATCTCCAGAGAGACCCCCATGTCTGGAAGAGCCATTAAAACTCTTCTTACGGTCACCTTTTTTAACATTTCCTGAATAGTTTCTCCTCTTCTCGATCCAGTTTTGGGATCAAATGTGTCTCACTGCATTTTTTCTGCATCGATGTAGCTACTTTCCTTCAAAGTTCCAGCGTGAAACATAATTTTACTGGGATAAAGCTGTCACTAACCCAACACAAAAAAAAGAAAGGAAAAAGGCCAAATTGAAAATGTTAAGCTTACCAAAAATAAAACTCGAAAAACACCCGCCCCCATCTTAAAAACCTGGAAAAAAAAGACATTCATTTAGCATTGTCTCGGATAATAACAGCCGCTCGGATATTTATTTATGTGGGGTCTGACAATGTAAATCCTGACCCCCGTCTCCATTATTGTCACATCAATTATTCTTCTATTTCTACAACTGCAATAACTTAATATGGGGCCCTCATTCTAGTGAAAATACATCTATGGATATCTCTCTTCTGTTTTACCATTGTTATGATGAAATCTGCAGTTCTTTCACGAGAGGCTACTTATAATTATTACGCCTGATTAATGTTCCCTATTAGATATCGGGGTGCATCTCTGTCCAGTTGCACTTCTCATTCTAACAGAGGGAGCCCAAATGCGACTCCTGCGTTTGGCTTGTCATTTTCTGCCCACCAGTAAGACAATGTATAAAAAAAAGAACAAAGAAATGAATCAATATTCTTTAAGCCTTTTACTGGATTTCCGATTGATTTTCTTTCATTCCTGCCACCAAAAAAACAGAGCTACAAGTGGGCCATTTATTTCCTCGATGATTGAATTAAATGCTGCTTCAGATCATGGGAGTTGTAACCCTATAAAGTATGGAAGTGCATATATTTGATGATATAACAATTAACCGCCAACATGACGAATGCATTTCCGCTGGAGCTGCCCAGGCTCCTGCTGTTCTCCTGCTCACTGTTAGGAGATATTGGTCTGTTTCGTTCTACGTTGAACTGAATATAAAATAAAGCAACAATGAATTAAATTTGAGAGGTATAATTGCTAATTAACAAACATAAACAATTAATTGGTAATGGTTTCTCATTATTAGATGAGCAGTGCTAAATTTCTCTTCTAGATTTGAATACAGGGGCTTTGTCTGCTACATTGACCCAAAATTTGCATAGTCACATTAAATCACAATCAATGCCTCCATTAAAAGTAAATCAATAGGACTCAACGCACACACATAGAAAGGTGAAACAAATTAAAGGGCATTTGCTACGTTTTGTTTCTCATTGATTCCTGCAATGTCGGGGTTCTGTGTAAAAGTAAAACGATGCCAGAGTGTTGGTTTCTGCTACTTGGGGGGTGTATATTCTATATAATATTGTAACTGTTATATTATGTCATATTTGTAAAACTCACAGACATAAGTGCAGAGGGGAAAGAGTCTGAATGTGTGATTGACATTCAGTTATCTGTCTGTCTGGGTCAGACTGAACATGTCCTCACACACAGATGTTTTCTGCCTGTCTGTCTAATAAATGACTATAGTGAGCCAGTGCAGATTTTCATTCCAATATAATACGTATTGGAACTGGCAGTGCCAGGAGGTCAACGGGTCAGACCATTGTCCCATAAATCATTTCTCTCACCTTGCTCAGAGAGAAGCCTTTAAGTAAGGGTAACCAAAATTACCACCGTTTAAGTGGGAATTTATTGCAGAAGGTGTCTGACAAAGTACTGGGAGGAAGGGGGGGGGCATTAAAAAGTTATTATACCAATTCAGCGAAGCAGTAAAACTTGCAGGCTCTTGATCAAATCCTGCCCTTCATTTCTTACATATCTGCTGTTTTCTCATTGACTGCAGGCAGGAATAATGAATAATTAAAGGGAAAGCTAACATCGTTTCAATTTCTCGGGCAGATAAATTGAACATTTAATATATAATATGTCACTGGCAAGGGTTAATTTTCTTGCCTGCGTTCAACAGGAAGGTGGGGGTTAAGTACTTCTTGGGGTGATTTTTGTTGCAGAAGTTGTGCATAAAAGCTGTAAGCCATGGTTCAGTATTAGTTTCTGTGTGTGTGTGTGCCCAGATTGGCACGAGTCCAGGCTAATAAATATTCCCCTTAGCTTGTAGCCATTAAATGATGTTCTGTCTTTGTCTCCGCAGCCAAGTTAATCGTGGAAACAGATACGTTTGGAAGCAGAGTTCGCATTAAAGGTGCGGAGACTGGTTACTACATCTGCATGAACAAAAAAGGGAAGCTGATTGGGAAGGTAAGACGGAAAGGCCTGTAAATTCATTTAAGCCTAAAGAGAAACAGAGAAGGTGGCGGGAGGCGCTGATTAAAAAAAAAAAAGCAGGAGAGAACACAGGGAAGTGACATTGTAAAAACAAATTTTTGATCAAAAGGCATACAAGAGGTGGGAAAGGAAAAGAGTAACAAAGAGCAGATAAAAGAATCAAAAAGAAGAAAAGCTGAAAAGGAGAAAGGGGGTGTTTCAAATTCAATATATCTTTTTTTTTTTTTTTTTTTAAACAAATAGGCGAATTGCCTTGCTATTATGTTCAATTACATGGTACAAGTATTTGGAATGTTAAGACACAGAGTTCAGACTGCCCCATCGCTAAGCCCTGAAATCTTCATATTAGTCATGCCTGCGATTTTTAACACCCAGAAATGTCCCTTTTTTTTTAAACTTCACTTTCAAGCCTTTATTAGTTCCAAAGTTGTCTGCTTCAATAAGAATTACACTCCTTGCACGGCGAGGGGATCCAGGCATATTGTGAGACCACCAGACGCCTGCACATACCTGCTTTACAATTCATTTTGCCTTTACCCACTTCATCCGACAGCAATTATAGATTCCACAGCTGAAGCCCCCCTATTTTCAATTACATTTTCATCTCTTGCTTTTTTTTTACCATCCAATATCATTTTCCCTGCGGTCCGATTGTGAGCTAATGCTGCAGGTGTGGTAGGCATATTGTACTTTTACATCTCATGTGTCGACTATAAAGCCGCAGTCAGATAGTGAATGCAGCTCTTGAGTATTTTGTGGTCCCATGCGTTAAATGTGCATCGTAAAAATTGACAATAATGAATTATTAAAAAAAAATGTACTGCATCATTTAATAATTAAAAATAATCTATTAAAAAAACTTCTTACTTTTTAAGATCATGAACATACTGGCAATGAAACAGGGCCAAGAGTAACACGTTACACTACAAAGAAATAAACTAAGTTGTGCCCAGTAGGCCCTACTTATAAGAGCTTGCAATCTACTGAAATTCTCAGAGATCCCTCTAGGGGGCAGTAATGGGAAAATTCTATCGATGGCAAAATAAACTACAGCTTAACACCTAATACTTCACCACTTGTGTCATATCGTATGCCTCTGTTACTTTTAATGCTGTTTACTTTGGCAGTTAAGCTTGGCTTTGTTACTTCTGTAAGCCTATAGTTCAGATCTATATGTAAGGAGGGATAAACCGTCTCTGTTTCTCTTTGCAAAGAGTCGGAACTCAACAAATAAACCCTAATAATAATTGTGATAACTAAAGGAGGAAAAAAAATGAGAGCGAGCAACGTGAAACATAATAAACCCAATATATGCTTGCAATCATAATGTTCTCCTACATGTATTTACTAAGCAAGTCAATGAGTGAAGGAAGGTCGGATTTAGGCTATGGGTAACTATAATAAGAAGCCAAAGCTCCATAGTGTTGCTATAAATCACTAGTTTATTGTGACTACAGATGTAAATATTTCAGTTATTCAGAATCTCTGTGTTGAGGTTGGCATGCTCTCTTCTTCATCACATTGCTTGTTTGGTGTGTTCTCATAGCACTTCTACTGCCTTAAAATAACCCATCAGCTAATCAGGTTAAGTTTGAGCTTTATCCTCTCTACCAGTTGATGTTTAAAACATTTATGAACCAAAAGATATCCAACAGTAGCCATCTACATTTGTCTCCAAAATGTCACGTCAATGGCGGCCAATGCCCGATTGGATTGATGTGTAATTGTATTGCTCATTTTGTAATGTAGTCCTAACCTTATTTTCCGTTTGTTCTGCAGACTAATGGAAGGGGCAAAGACTGCGTCTTCTCGGAAATTGTCCTTGAAAACAACTATACAGCTCTGCAGAATGTCAAGTACGAAGGCTGGTTTATGGCTTTCACAAGAAGGGGTCGCCCAAGGAAAGGGTCGAAGACAAGGCAACATCAAAGAGAAGTCCACTTCATGAAGAGGTTGCCAAAGGGACACCACACCACAGAACCTCATAAACGTTTTGAGTTTATTAATTACCCTTTCAATAGAAGAAGTAAAAGAACTCGATATTCAAGTTCTCGGTAGGACACGGTTTCTCACTACGTTCCACAGACTTCATAAAAACAAAACAGACTACTCTATTCTAATATAAAATAAGAATAAAAAAGAAATCACGAACTAGCTGTTTTATATATAAATATACATATATATATATATTTTTTGTTTTTACAAAAGATGATCTATTTTTTTATTCCTATGAACCTTTTTTTTCTAAGAAAAGCGGATGAAATGTACGGACTTACAAAAAAATTTGCTCTTCGTATAGATTTTAGTTTTTTTTTTTTAATAACTAGCAAAAAATGTTGTAGGTGAAGATGGACCTGGGACCAAAAGTGCTACTTACAGACAAAACACTTAACCAAAAGATAAATAAGGAACCGGTACTGGAAAACGGAAGAAGAACCTCAAGCAGGGTTTTTTTATTTGTTCAATTTCCTGAACTCCTTTGCAGAAGAGTTGAGTTTTTATTCTTGAATGCTTTTGATTATTTTTAAGAGCTGCTTTTTCATAGATTCAGTTTCCTTAATGGAAACGTAGAATGACCTGGTTGAAACAGGTTCTCATGATGAGCAAAAATGTTGTGTTGTTTTTTTTTTTTTCTGCCAACAAGGACAAATCATCTTTGACATAAAAAGACCTCAAGACGTGCAACTGCATGACGATGAAATGAAATGCATCCCAGTGGTAGGAAACAGTTGTAAGAAATAGTCATGAAAAAAGTAATAATATTGTTATTATTTTTTTAAAAAAAAAAACACTGTACAAATGTCAGTTGTCTGGCAAGACCTTTGTCCTTTTTTTCAAGGATATGTGTACATATTAATATTAATGATGGAAATATTTATTTAAATGTGTATTAAAATTTGTACTAGTATTATGAAGGCGTGTGTTTCCTTTTTTTTCCTTCCTAATAAAAATAGGAGTACCAAAATCCCCCTTAAACCGTTCTAGGCCTTCTCAAGGGACCTTTATATTTGAAAGCCAATATAGCAAAGATATACATTTACAGCATAGGGAAGATAAGTGTTCGAATTTGTTGAATGATTGTAAAGTGAATGGTTATTTCCTAATGCAATGTAACTATTAATAATGTTTGCACATTGTAGAATCTGGGGAGCTCAATTTTATTTCAGAGTAGTGATTGGCGAATAAATTTTGGCATTTCCACCACCGGCAAATAAATTTTCGAAACTACAGCGAAATTTTTGGACGCGCGTCGGAAAAGACGCTCGCATCAATAGTGCGTCAACACTATTCGGACGCCCAATGAGTTTAACGCCGGCATCAAAATTGCTGCGAATTGACGCGGGAGTCAAAATTCTGCGAAACTGGAGAAATTCGCCCCTCACTATTTCAGAGTAAAAATTCCTTTTCCAAGAATTACTTCACCGAGATATAAATGAATTGTTAACCTAAAATAAATTTGCCCTACTATATTATAGGGGTCTAACCCCCCTACTAGCTTACAGCAAAATCCCAAATTTCCACTGAGACCTAAAACTACTCACATTCATTTAAGCAGAAAGCCAATTGAATAACGCTGACATTTTATACGACCCTCATACGAAGAAACGTTATTTTTTAAAGAGAGTTAGAGAACAACCAAAGTGTTCCTGTAAAACGAGACACCTTGCGGCACTGACTTGTGAGAACTCAGTTTATATTTGGTGGCATTCAAACCATCCTTGAAATAGCCTTGGGAATTTTAGCCTGATTTATTGACGTACGTCGGTGACATTAGAAGTTATTTTAGCACGGTACAAGGTGACGTGATTGACTAAATCAGTAAGTTTGAATATACCTTTAATGGGATCTGTAACATGAACGTGTGCCTGGTGGTGCTTATTTGGGTGATCTTTAGGCATCAGCAAAGAGTTCAAAAAAGTTTTTCTTACTGTAATAATGCTAAAGGTACTCGGAGTAAGGATATGAAAGAGAGCAGTTGTTTTCTGGCTAATGTCAAAGCACCTATGGAATCTTTTTTCTGGAAACCAGTTATACAGAATGCTGTAAAATACAGCATTGCAAGGAAGTGGTACCAAACATATAATGGCTAGTGAAGCGGGTCGAACCCCTGCACGTTTATTGCGTCAGTGATGTAACGTTTCTGGGGGCGTACCCCTTCATCAGACTAAAATACAGCCATTTCCCATAATATTCTAAACATAGCTTTATACTGAGTGTTTTTTTTTTCTTTCTAGAATTGACATTAACTAAGCTAGTATATATCTATTTCATGGCAAAACCATACTATTGTTTTTTTATGCTTATATGTTTTGTATGGTTTTGTCTTAGGGTATCGTGCAACATATTCCAGAAACATCCCCTGTAATAGGTTGAATATAATGATGATTTAGCCTCCCCCAAACAAGGCCAGCTGCTATATATTCTTGTACAGTTATACATTCGCTAATGGAAAGCCTTCTGTTCATACCTTCCCCAAATAAAATGTCACCCTTGTCCCAAGTATTATGGATAATGACTACCTTTATTCACTGTCATGACCAAATGGTCAAAACTTGATGATTACCCCCAAAAGCTGTCTCATGTTCTATACATCTCTCTCTTCCTCTCTATAACCTTCTCTTTCGTCATCCTATTGAAGGCTGAATGCACACCTTTGTCGCACTATAAGATTGAGAGGAAAAAAATATATAGTTTTAAGCAGTCCTAGACACAATTACAAATGGTCATAGATGGTGATCCCCAACCAGTCTCTCATGAGCAACATGTTGCTCATCAACCCCTTGGACGTTGCTCCCAGTGGCCTCAAAGCAGGAGTTTATTTTTGAATTCCAGGCTTGGAAGTAAGTTTTAGTTGTATAAAAACATGGTGTACTGCAAAACAGAGTCTCCTGTAGGCTTCCAGTCCACATAGGGGCAACCAAATGGTCAATCACAGCCCATATTTGGCACCCTCAGGAACCTTTTTCATGCTTGTGTTGCTCTCCAACTCTTTTTATATTTGAATGTGGCTCATGGGTAAGAACATGCCAAGGTCATGTTAGATGGAAGAGTCCACATGGTCTCACTACCCAATAGAACAGCCCAAGTCACCATTATTTAAAAATCCTTTTCAAGTAGCTGGTTGTAGAGTATATCATTAATATCGAGAGAAAATGTTGATAAAATGACAAGCGCTGAATTTGGGCTAGCGTCTGCTTCGCTCACATAGCAAAACACTTTGCGTAAATTCGTAAATTCACCCAAACAACGCTAATTCACTAAAATCCAAAGTTGCGTCCAGGGCGCCGAATGCTGGCGAAGTTGCGCTAGCATTACTGCACCAAGCGAAGTGAAGTTGCACTAGCGTTGGCTAATTTGTATACGGTGGGAAGTTAAAGTTCAATGGACGTATATGTTGCGGCAAATACATTACACTACACAAGCCCGGGAAACCTTAATAAAATAAAATAAAGTTGTTATATTGCCCTACACATGAGCCCAGTGTATAGTTTATGTCCCATATGTTAGGAAATGTAGGGGGGAAACTGATTACCCCAAAAAAATGTACGCTATTTTTCAGCCTATCATCCTGAAAAAGGAAAAGACGTCAGCGTTTATTGGGACTTAGAAAAATGTTCAACTATTTTTTGAGGCAGTCCTATCTACTCTATTGCACTTTGCCAGGTTGGCGCAAGAGGTAACGTTCAGTAAAATCTGCATCTTAGTGAATTTGCGTAGTTACGTCCATTAGCCAGAGCGCAAATTCGCCAGGTGTTAGGGCGCAAAGTACCGCTAGAGTCTATCTTCTTCGATAGCGAAGTTACGCCAGAGATCGTTAGTAAATCGGCAAAGTAACGAAATGACGTCATGCTGGCGAATTTTCACCCGCATTAGTCACTTCGCCCATTAGTAAATTTGCCCCATATATTGTTAACAATTGTTTAGTATTTTTGGATATATTCTCCAAAACTTGTAGTGTAGTTGACTCATGGCATGCTCTATTACTAATATGAAAGTCTGTGGGGAAAAGGTCAGTGGTGTAACTACTGGGGTGCAAGGGGGGTGCAACCCCCCCCATGGGACCCATTGCAGAAATGGAGTGAGGATGGAGGACTGAAGGTGTTGGTATTCATGAAAGGTTTCAGAATGTAGGGAGTCTGTGCAGAGGGTGAAGGCAACCATATTGGGGGTTGGCCAGCGTGTAAACAGTGTCGGACTGGCCCACCAAGATACCAGGAAAACTCCCGGTGGGCCCAGTTGTCAGTGGGCCTCTTGCTTCTAACCATTTAGCCTATTTCATGGTCATTCCCTATTTATTTATGGGACAAATATTTAATAATGGAAGAATATATTAAGTAGATATAAAAGACTAGGAGAATAAAGAGGTTGAGTGAGGAGAGGCGGAATAAGAGTTTGGAAAGTGGGCCCATGGTCTAAGGTTTTCTGTTGGGCCCTGGTATCCTAGTCCAACACTGCGTGTAAATCATGCATCCAGGCTCATGTAACTCTAGTTACACCACTGGAAAAGGTTACAGTGACTCTTAGTCCTTGTGGATGTGGAATAAGCCACATTGTCTAAAAGTTCATATGACTACACTATCACCTATGCCTTGGTGTGTTTTTTTTACTTGCATTATTTATCATACAACACTACAGACAATTCTGGTAGTTCATTACTATACACATAGATCCGTGGCCCACAAAATATCTGTTCTGCTAATTCCAAGAGTAGCCGCATCAGATTTCTGGTCCAGAACTGCTCAGAACCCAGAAGCTCATAATAAGGTAACAGATACAATGAATATAATAGTCACGCTGCTATTCTGTAATAATTCCAGGGTATTGAGAATGGGAAAAATCAGCATTCAGAAAATCTTACCCATCCGACTGCCCCTTCTTTCACTGCTTTAAGCCCCCCTAGGGCAACCAGTCCCACAGTATGGAAACCTCTGATGTATAATAATAATAATGTAGCATTTACTTTGACATTCAAGTACATAGGAGTGATAAATGCTTCACAGAAATGGTGGGCTGAGCTTTTGATGTATAATTTTAATTATGTACTGACGGCGGTAGACCCCCTTTTATTATTTTTCTTAAGTTAGAGCTGCCTAAAGTGATTTGCTATGACATGTCGACAAACAGGATTTCCTCTCTTTTTCAGGTTGCCGCACAATTAACCAGTTCGATTTCCTTAAATGACCATGAAGAAATAATTACTAACCTCACCTGTTGTCGGGTATTAAGGACTGAGCCTTGGCGGCTCTGCTTTACATCATCAGATTTCTAAATAACACCTTGCGAGGGGGAAAAAAAAGAGAGGTTCTCCCTAGTGCTCATATCAGTGAGATTTTATAACTCGCCCTGAATTACCTTATGCTTCTAAAACATATGCTTTGTGACACAGACACAAAAATGCTTTTAACCCTTTGTGCTTGGAGTTACAGTCAGGGTTGCCCGTCACATTACGGACAGTTTATCCAAATGAATCCAATGTGTTTATCCAAATACAGGTATGGGATCGGTTATCCCTAAACAAGTTATCCAGAGAGTTACGAATTACAGAAAGGAAATCTCCCATAGACTCCATTTTGTCCAAATAATCCAGATTTTTCAAAATGATTTCCCTTTTCTCTGTAATAATAAAACAGTAGCTTGTACTTGAGCCCAACTAAGATATAATTAATCCTTATTGGAAGCAAAACCAGCCTATTGGATTTATTTAATGTTTAAATGATTTTCTAGTAGACTTAAGGTACGAAGATCCAAATTATGGAAAGCTTCATTATCTGGAAAACCCCAGATCCCAAGCATTCTGAATAACAGATCCCATACCTGTAATAATAAAACAGTCGCGTGTACTTGATCCCAACTAAGATATAATTAATCCTTATTGGAAGCAAAACCAGCCTATTGGGTTTATTTCATATTTAAATGATTTTCTAGTAGACTTAAGGTATGAAGATCCAAATTATGGAAAGCTTCATTATCTGGAAAACCCCAGATTCAGAGCATTCTGAATAACAGATCCCATACCTGTAATAATAAAACAGTAGCTTGTACTTGATCCAAATTAAGATATAATTAATCCTTATTGGAAGCAAAACCAGCCTATTGGGTTTATTTAATGTTTGCATTATTTTCTAATAGACTTAAGGTATGAGGATACAAATTGTGGAAAGATCCATTATCCAGAAAACCCCAGGTCCCAAGCCTTATAGATAACAGGTCCCATACCTGTAAAAGTTACTCTATAACACACCATATAATTAGACTATTGGTTATTGATCAGGTCCATCATCAGTGGGGATGCCTGGAGCAAATGGGACATTTGTGAGGTCCCAATATTAATTTTTATTTAAATTAGAAATAAACAAGGGCGTACAGCCCTAGTGCCTCACTGGCACTGCTATACCAGTCACCCCTCTTTGCACCTCAGCTCTACAGAAAACCTGAGTTGTGTGCAGAAAAGCTGGGCCATAAGAAGCTGCAATAAAGAGGAAAATGTCAAGCACATTTTCCCTGTAAAGTACGAAGACTTTTATGAAAAAGATTTAAATAGCATACAAAGATTAATGTGACACATTTTCTTTTTGGTCCACACATTAAACGTAAGGCTGAGCCGATTGTGGCATGGCATTTAGCCAAATAATGACCTAGAGGAAAACACAGAACCTTAATGCGAGGAACAGAGCTCATTACCAGGGTTTCAACGTATATTTATATTTTGAAAGTGCAGTCAAAAACCAGATCGTTTTTCAAATTTTTTTTTTATTGGAAATAAACCTGTGAGTATAAGATACTGGATGAAGGAGGGCAGGTGTTTTTCAGTGTTTTGTTTCTTGGTGGCTGCATTTCTTTGAACCTAAAAAAAGAGAGCGAGTGCTAGGGGCTTCCAAAAAGTATTGTCTTGGGTACCTTTTTAATTTTAGAGAGGTAAGTATTCAGAGGATCATCAAACTTTACAGGATTCACACAGTCTGATGGTATAACAGTCACCTGTTTGATTGAATAAGGTAAAAGGATAGGCAATATTGCGACTGCTTTAGTTGAATTGATTAAGCGGTGTACTTTTCTTTCTCTTTGAATATTGTCAACACTGGTTCGTGAAGGATTTGCCACAAATGAAAGAAGTACAGAAAGGTTGCCTTAGGTTCAATAAGAATGGATGTTTCAACAACAAAAAACTATTGGAATAACAGGAAGAGAGGATACAAACAGATACAGAAATATATACTTCCAAAAGAATGAACATAACCCAATAATCATCATCTTGTTCATAGGAGAAGGGTTCTTCAATGTCCAGGCTACTATAATACCGTGGACATTTAAGGAGGCCAAGGAGTGAAGATGAACATGGCTGACATATGTTTTTTAAAATATTGACACTTACCTTTCCTTTCCTACTTACAGCTGACCACAAGGCCAACATAATCTGTAAAGTCGGAGTGTCACGCTCCTCATACCAGGATTCAATCAGCAGTCCATGGACAATAGCTCTTTATCTCTTCATTCGAGGATCAACGTCAAGCTATATCCCAACCAAAATCTTCATCCAGAAAGGAGTCTCTGTCCTCACATGGGTCTGTGGGAAGAGGGACACATTATTATATTGTAGTGTTTACATAGTAACATAGTAACATAGTAACATAGTAAGTAAGGTTGAAAAAAGACACATGTCCATCGAGTTCAACCTTTTTTTTTTTTTTATTAACTACCTATCTACCAGTTGATCCAGAGGAAGGCAAAAAACCCATCTGAAATCTCTCCAATTTGCCTTAGAGGGGGAAAAATTCCTTCCTGACTCCAAAATGGCAATCGGACTAGTCCCTGGATCAACTTGGACTATGAGCTATTTCCCATAACCCTGTATTCTCTTACTTGCTAAAAAGCCATCCAACCCCTTCTTAAAGCTATCTAATGTATCAGCCTGTACAACTGATTCAGGGAGAGAATTCCACATCTTCACAGCTCTCACTGTAAAAAACCCCTTCCGAATATTTAGGCGGAACCTCTTTTCTTCTAATCGGAATGGGTGACCTCGTGTCAGCTGGAAAGACCTACTGGTAAATAAAGCATTAGAGAGATTATTATATGATCCCCTTATATATTTATACATAGTCATCATATCACCCCTTAAGCGCCTCTTCTCCAGCGTGAACATCCCAAATTTGGCCAGTCTTTCCTCATAGCTAAGATTTTCAATACCTTTTACCAGCTTAGGTGCCCTTCTCTGTACCCTCTCTAATACAACAATGTCCTGTTTGAGTGATGGAGACCAAAACTGTACGGCATATTCTAGATGGGGCCTTACAAGTGCTCTATACAGTGGAAGAATGACCCCCTCCTCCCTTGACTCTATGCCCCTTTTAATACAGCTCAAGACCTTATTTGCCCTTGATGTTGCTGACTGGCATTGCTTGCTACAGCCAAGTTTATCATCTACAAGGACTCCAAGGTCCTTTTCCATAATGGATTTGCCTAGTGCAGTCCCATTAAGGGTATAAGTGGCTTGGATATTTTTACATCCCAGGTGCATGACTTTACATTTATCAACATTGAATCTCATTTGCCACTTAGCTGCCCAGATTGCCAGTTTGTCAAGATCATGTTGCAAGGATGCCACATCCTGGATGGAATTAATTGGGCTGGATAATTTTGTGTCATCTGCAAACACTGATACATTACTTACAACACCCTCCCCTAAGTCATTAATGAACAAGTTAAATAAAAGTGGACCCAATACTGAGCCCTGGGGGACCCCACTAAGAACCTTACTCCAACTAGAGAATGTCCCATTAACAACTACCCTCTGTACCCGATCCTGTAGCCAGTTTCCTATCCATGTGCAAACGACTTCATTAAGCCCAAAAGACCTTAGTTTAGAAAGCAGTCGTTTGTGGGGCACAGTATCAAACGCTTTGGCGAAATCCAAATAGATCACATCTACTGCCCCCCCACTATCCAGAATCTTACTTACCACATCATAAAATGCAATCAAATTCGTCTGACATGACCTATCCTTCATAAAGCCATGCTGATTGTTGCTCATAATGCCATTCATTAGGACAAAATTTTGAATGTGATCCCTTAACAAGCCTTCAAATAATTTGCCCACCACAGATGTCAAGCTTACTGGCCTATAATTGCCAGGCTGAGATCGTAATCCCTTTTTAAATATTGGAATAACATCAGCTTTTCTCCAATCCATAGGCACCATACCAGATGACAGTGAATCTGAGAAAATCAGAAATAAGGGCTGGTCTAAAACTGAACTAAGCTCTCTTAGAACCCGGGGGTGTATGCCATCAGGCCCTGGAGCCTTGTTTACATTAATTTGTATTAAAGCTTTTTGAATCATATCCTGAGTCAGCCACTGACTAGATTGAGCTGAACCAGTCGTGCAGTTATTAAGTGAGCCTGTGAACCCAGACTCCTCTATTGTATACACTGAAGAAAAGAACTGATTTAACACATATGCCTTATCTGTATCTGTTACAACCATACTGGTACCATTATTTAATGGAGCAACACTCTCAACCTGCATCTTTTTACTATTAATATATTTAAAAAACTTTTTAGGGTTAGTTTTCACCTCCACCGCAATTAACTCTTCATTTCATATATAAACCAAAAGCAGAAAAGTTCATCCATAACAGGGTGGGAAACCATTGTATGTATCATTGTTATGTTAAATATACCCCCCCTTTTTTATTTAGTATTACATGCCTTTTCTCTACCTTCAGGCCTTCTCCTCTCTAGTTTTGGTCTCAAATCAACACTAATATGGTTGCAATTTAGTCAAGGAAATCCAGCATTCCCATCTGGTATTTTTTAGTGAGCACTTTGAAGACTTAACCCACCTGCTGGGTCCAGCCACTGTTGTGATCACTCATCTGTACCCTTGATGCACATGGGCATATGTTTAGTTGACCAATCCGATTTTTTTAGGTGATGTGAGTGAGTAGTCTGTGCAGACAATAGGAATGCTGGTGTCCAGTCACGTTCCAGATATCAAGTCAAAGGAAACCTATTGTTGCCTTTATGAGACATAGTCCCTATACCAAGTGTTATCTTTCTATATTGTTACATGTGAATGTTTGTAAGTTACATTTTCAACACAAAAATAACAATTATCAATATTTAATATAGGGTGAGCAATGGAAGCAAAAGATATGAGGTCCAAATAGCACCAAACCCACACGAGGCAATATCTCTGTCAATTTTCAAGTGTGCCTTTGGCTCACGGGATTCCTGTACAATGCAGTCATGACATGACCATTGCTTTCATGCCTTTACTTGAAATGGGTCCCTAGACAGTACAGGAACATATGCTAGGGTCTGCACGTGAAGGTAACTGAATTATGGGGCCCCCTTGAATCAAGCTCTGCTGTGGTCACACATCTGCTAAAGGTAATGGTCTACCCAGGAGATGCTGAAATTGTCTAAGGTAGCTGAGTTTAAAAAATCATAGTGAAAATAATGGTTAAAAAATAAATAATTTTTGTTGACTCAAAAATCCTACTCAACAGCTTTAAGTGAAGCCCTTTAGGGCTTCCAGTGTTTGGGTGTGATGCTTTTTGCAAGAAACAGACTTTGTGGAACCATTTTATCCTTTGGGAAGCGCGTCCAGCCTCTGGCAAGTGAAACTTTCCCCATTCCCCAGCACTGAAAATGTTAAATCCTTCTGGTGTCACTAGAGGCTCCAAGCATAACAGTTACATCTCTTAATATTTTCAGACTTTATTTGAGAGCCTGACATGCTCAATCGGAAGAAGAAACATTCTTTACAGATGACTTGCCTTCTTTAAAATATATCAGGCCATCACCTTACAAATTAGTGGATTATACATCCACTCTGGAAAGTAAATGTAATTGTTTTGGTCTGTCTCTGAACATAGAAACGGACTATGTCTGAAAGAAACTACCTTTCAAGCCTCAAAACTGTTGGGTGTGAAATTATTAAAAAAGATGAGAATTTCAAGATAAGTGGACTTGTCAGCTGAAAATATGTTTAGATTATTAGACAGAGCTAATGATTCTACCTTTGCACTGGTTTAATGCAATTCCATTCCTGTTTTTAGAGATATCTTACTGTCCTCAGGGCAATGGTACAATCTCCCTCAGATTCTCAGCCAACATTGCAGTGTTTTACAATCAGATATCAGAAAGTCGCTTTGTACAAATCATGACAATTGAAGAAACACTGCTGACTCACATATTGTTCTTTTTGAATTTGGTGATAGATACCTAAATTATTGTCAGGTCAGCTAAATTGCCAAAATTGCTGATGTTGGATAATGGTCAACACGGTTTTGAATCGATGCCCTTTTCTAAATTGCTATTTTATTGTAATAGTTGACTTTTGTCTGCCCAATGTAGGCTGTAAGCTCTACAGGACAGGAGGTTGATGAGCCTCAAAAATGGCAGCCCATACTATGGATAAAATCTGTGGTTTAACCAGGTCAGGTATAATGCTTCATGGCCTAGGCATTCCTATGCTCCTATGACCAGAATAGGAGTTCACTAAATCTGAATCATTCTTTATGGGGAAACTGTGTTTTAATAATAAGGTGAGGGTATCAACAATGCAATATAATTAATGTTTCCTTAAAAAATAAAAAACTAGCTTCAGCTTTGGTCTGCAGGCTTTCTATTAGAGAAGACCGATCCGCTCTTAAACACATGCCCCGTAGCTCCATTGACAGTGTCAGCCTATGGGGAGCTACGCGGAGTGGAGATGAGCTAGAAAATGCATACAGATGTTTTTGTATCAAGCTCCTCTCCATGTAGCTCCCCACAGGCCAACACTGGGCCTATCAATGGAGCGTTTAAGAGGGGATACACTGTCCTTTTCCTCTAAAAGAAATGCCTGCAGAGGAAATCTCCTTAGTGTGCCCTTGCCATTAGTGCCATACCTGATCCAAAATTACTCTTGAAGTGACCACAACTGCTATCTCCTAATGGCCATGGAAGAGGGGGTTCTAGTCTAGTTAGCTCCATATTTCTCCCCACAGGCCAATGCTTGGAGCTACAGGGGCATGCATTTAAAAGAGGATCCCCTTTCCTCTTCCTCTAAAAAAGAAACGCCTGCAGAGAAAAGTGCACAATTCGCTTAGTGTGCCCTTGTCCTTTAAACCCGGAAAGCATAAAATCTGATTAGTGTGGCCTTTAGTGATGGCTAAATTTGTCCCGTTGCGTCGTCGAAAAATTCACAGATTTCCAGTGAAGCTGCGAAAAATTTGTGAAATGCATCAAAGTCAAAATGTTTTTGATGCGCATCAAGTTTGACGCCCCCAACTATTTTTATACGCGCGCCTATTTTGTCCAAGTCTATTCTATTCTGATACGCACCTACATTTTTTTACAAATTTTCATGAATTTATTCGCTGGGGTGAAACACGGAAATTCTGCGAGTTCGCGCCTGGCAAATTTACTCGCCCTTGACTATTGGCCTTAACTTAAGACAAGCGTATTCCTACTATGATTCCTATAGGCTCTGTAGAACTGGTTGTATCCCAACTACTGTAACTAGTTTGCTCGTGACTTATGGTTTGTATTGCCATAAATTGAGTCCAACTTTGTTGATGGCTAAAGAAATAATGTAATAACAGTTGAAAGCTTTCCCCGAGTTCTAGTAAGTGATACCAACCAATCAACCAACCAGCAGGTAGCATTAATTGGTTTTCTCTTTGGAATCGAAAGACTGGATAGGTTGTTCTTTGTTACTTAATCTAAAAAAAACCTTCTGCCTCTTATAACATTACCTGCATAAATGTGTTTTTTGTGCAGTGCTACATTAGAGGCTATTTGTCATAGTTTGGGCAACTTCCCTTGGCATTTATTGAATCACCAGAGAGGAGTCACCACATAGGACATCAGTTTTAAACCACAGATTATATGTCAATAGCCTGACATAGCAATACGTGCAATAAGCCTGCCTATAGTAAATGCGTGTGTACAGCAGTCACTTGAGAAGGCTGCCCAGGACTATTAAACATCGAAATGAAACACTTCACTTTATATTGTTTGTTCAGGATTAGCTTTCATATAAATCAATTAAAGTTAAAGAGACATTATCCTTGTGGGAATAAAGGTCTCTATTGCTATGGATCAGTGTGTGCACTGGCTGGAGACTAGAGATGTACAGAATGCATTGTATGAGCTTGCCTGGGGCAAATTATTGGGATGGGATCTAGTATAGATGAAGGCATCAGTGGCGTAACTTGGGATTGTCAACCTAGTGAGGGGGCCTGACACAAACATTCCTCTTCCCCTAGCCCTCCTCCCGAACCGCTTGTACCGCACCTCCAGGGCCAGCACTGCAACGCTATTTTAAAGGTAAAAGATGGGTAATGGAGGGGGGCTATGATGCAGCAGACCCCATGGTCTGGGCCCCCCTGTTGCCCAGGCTACCCTGTGGCTGCAATGTCTGCTGAATAGGTAGTTACACCAGTGGAAGGCATAAATCTACTTTATATCTACATCAGTGCCCTCTGAGATTTTTCATACCTTGGGCCAGCTATACATTATGTGACATATTTGGGGGCATACAAAAGGTTATACATAATAAAAGTGTGTAACCACAAAAGGGTAGACTGACTCACCAGTAACCAACCAGCAAATAAAGGGGTACATTGAGATTTTGGGCTTGCAGGGGCTCTATTTTATTTTCGGAAGGCCATGAGCCACCTGTAGGACAGCTGGACCAGTCTTTACATCAAAGAACCGTCTGGAAATTTGTTTATGACTATGTAAACAAATAATTAGCACCAGGAGAGCCGAGAGCAGTAATAACTTGGTGTTTATATCACTTGACCCCATCTGGGATTTGCTCTTCTCCCTACTCCTACATCAACTCCTTGTTACCTTGGCAGAATGCTTAAAGGGACAACGTCAATCATAATTGCTACTCTGCTTTAAAGTGTTGCTGAGGCATCTCTTCAAGTGGGGTTCAGACTTGTGATGAGTGCCAAACAGCCAATATCTTGCTGCCTTCTGCAGTCCATTGTTGTAGTGAGATGTTGTGTAGCTTTGTGTCCTTATTGCTGCTCAGGACACTCATTCTCTCTCCTCTTCAGTGTCCATGAAAGAATATGGTGCAAATCCCTCCGGCAGTTATTCAGTAAGTATGTTTTAAAAAAAACACTTTAATAAACATTAGAAGAGCAAATCAAAGACTTCGGCAGATGCCAGGACATCAATCGTCCACCATTGTAGCCATTTGAGGAGCACCAATCTCATGGAAGACTGGCTATGATAAAACAGATATCAGAATCATTCCTTTTAATTTCTCTGTGCCACAGACATCAACAAAGCCCACACTCTAAATACTACTGGACAGGGACAACAAAGAGATAAAAATAATGTATTAAAAAGTTCAGATAATCATATGGTTTACAGAAGGGAGATATAAATATAGATAGAATGACAGACAGATAAATAATAGACAGATGGATAGATACAGCCTATATGAAACAAAGAAATCACGTTGCTACTAAATGCTGAACTTGGAGTAGACCCATGGAACAAGCTCATCTGATGTAGGTAACTCAATGACTAAATATCCCATATGTTAATTTCCATGGCATGAAGCAGGATTATTTCATACGCGTCTAACGGAATTGTTGAATTCACCACAGCCTGGATATTATGGACTTGTGAATTACAGCCCAACCTTCTTGACAGTCACAGTTTCAGTTCAGTAGTAGTTGGAGGGCACAAATTGAATATTCCCAATCAGCAACTTTCAGTGTTTTGGGCAAGGAATACGAGTGCTGATTCATTGCAGAATCCAATCAAAACAGCTGCCAATGCCGGGATTCTGGAAAGCCCTTGCAATTACTGGAAGCAAATGAAAGGAACACTAAAAATAGAAGCATTTTATATAAGAGGGGACACGTTTTGATTATACAAGCTAAAAAAGGACAATTCATTTACAGCCACTTTGGCTGTGCCTTTGTTTAAATGAAATAAATACACATTCTGTTTTGCAACATTTGACTTTTTCTCTTTTGTAATATATTTATTTTTGCACGGCATTTTAACTGGCACGTGGAAATGCCATAATACTTTTACTGGTGGCGGTGGGCATTATATTGTTTGTGGGATACAATCCCTGGCAAATTAGCATGGGTAAAGGACAGATGTTCCAGTTATGTTGCATTTCTGGGAACAATGGAGCTTTGTTTTGTAGATATTGACAGAAAAGCAGGTAGATGATAGATCTTCAGGTCTATTAAAAGGGTTATTTATCTAAGGTTGAATTTTTGAGTTTTTTTTATACCTCAAATGACTCAAATGAACTCGAATAGCTCGAATGGTTTCTAATTAAAGAAAAAAAACTGAATGGAAAAAAATCAAAATCAGCGCAAAAATAATTTGAATCACTCAAATTGATCAAGTTTTCAAGCAAAGCCCTTAGAAAAAAAGCAAACATCATGAAGGCTATTAACATCTACAAATGGTTCAAGGAACCTCTGCTATTGACTTCTTCATGACCTCAACATGTTTTAGATGGTGTATTTTCCGATTGAAACTATTTCCAGGGTCGAGGTATACTAAATCTGGAAAAATTCAGGCTTTTTGTTTTTTACCCGAAAAATCTATTTTTAACCTCGAAAACTAAATTTTTTGTGGAAAGCACAACTCGAACCTTAAAAAATCTGCCCCTAAATCTCTTGTATATTATTTGAACTAGAGCAAAGTGACTTTACTACCATGTTATGAGCTAAGGAATGCTCAAATGAAAGTTTGGCCACACAAGGACCAAAAAGTCTGAAGACCTATGGGATAGATGGATAGATAGATAGATAGATAGATAGATGATAGATAGATAGATAGATAGATAGATAGATAGATAGATAGATAGATAGATAGATAGATAGATCGATCGATCGATAGATAGATAGATAGATAGATAGATAGATAGATAGATTCCATCAATTTGAGTGCAACTTTCATTGTATTTTTTGGTACCAGAATGACCCTCCTACCAGTGTAGACATTTTGGAACCTCATTTTTTGTCCTAATAGGGGTTCCTCTATAAAGGGTGGCAGGAGGTACTGGAGCACCATAAAACATTATGCTAGATTATGGTCATGTGGTTCAATCTCACTGTTTGGCATTGGTCTCTTTGAATGTGCAGCAGTCTCAAAATACAAACAGTATTGAATATAGTAAGGTAGGGCCCTCAAATTCTTGTGTTTAGTTCTATAGACCTTGTTTGTTCCTTCATTGTAAGGCCCTATTTGTTGTAATATTAGCGCTAAATAAATGATGATGATGATGATGCACAGCCTGGTGTCCAGCATTGCTGGGATCATGGATTCAAGTCCCACCAGATCACTAATTGTTTGGAGCTTGCATGTTCTCCCTGGGTTTTCTCTAAGTGCTATGGTGTCCAGAAACAGATTGGTAGATTTAATGGGCCTAGTAGGATGCCCATGGTAGGGACATTAGATTATAAGGTAGGAATTTGTGTAAATAAGGAAACATCGTATGTAAAATGCTACATAATGTCTCAATGTATCATAAATAAAGGAACTTGCTTGTGGAATAAAAATGGCACCTGCTGCAGGTGCTACGGAAACACAATAAAAACCTCAAAAATAATTATAAAAATATGTTATAAAAATAACACTTCCTTGAAAGACTGATAAAACAAATATAGATTAAAAGACACGGTTACCCTTCAAATAAAAAGTTTTTTATGTTGTTGAAAAAATGGCTCAGTTTGCCATTGGCCCTTTGTTGTTTTTATATCTAATTTGTATGATTTGTGTCATACAGCTCACACAGACAAAACTGTAGAAATGCTGACATCATTGCTATCGACAGTCTCAACTTGTCACATGTAAGTTAATGTCTCTGTAGTTTTTTTTTTTTAGTTGCATAGAATTTTTCATAATCATCCATCAGTGTTCTATCCACAATCACCAAAGTCCGGCCTGTGCAAACATTGGCTTTAAGTGCAAGACTGCTGTTAAATTGTCTAGAGCCGAGGAGCGGGTGTTTATCCAATGAATTGAGAGATCTCTTAGGTAGCTAACCAATCATTTTAGAAAAACATTTTTATTGTAGCTTGTAGCTGCACGGATGATGTCATGAAATTATTCGGGCCATTTAAATAAACTGAATCATTTGGTGTGTTGGAGAATGTGAGTCTACTTAATGTGCAAGTGATATTAAACCCAAAGTCGAAAATGAATGCCGATAAAGGATATGACTTTTGAGATTACATTTTAAATGTTTGCTTGAACTTCTGGCAAATTGTTCCCCCTGTGCTGGGTTTTTTTTTTCTTTTTTATTGTGGGAGAGTCTAGTGCTTCATTCAAGCCCCTCACACCTTTTTAATGGAAAGTGTGTACATGAAATTCTCCGCATGGATTACTCCTGCTTCTTACAAGAGGCAGCAGGGGGTACCTGAACAAGCTCGGGAATGTTTTTCAGTGTTCTCCCTGGGTGTCCATTCATTGTAGGCCCGGAATCTGACCACATTAGGATTAAGCAGATGAACACCCCTGGTGTCCTCCTTGAATGCTTGTGTCATTTAAGGATGTGACATTTCAATTTACTAAGGGAAAAAAACCCTTGTTTCTCATGGCTTTGGAAGGGATTGTTGGGAAATAGTATAATTTACTTTTCTTATATATTAAGGTGTGGCAGATTATTGGTTAATTACAGCTGCTATTTAGACTGCAATTTCTTTTCACTATTTGCCCAAAAAATAAATGATTGAACTCAAAGGTAGTTAAGATTTTTAAACAAACTCAGTAGAGACTGAACCACTGAGGCTATTTGGATATTAAGAGGGATTGTTACAACTCTATGAGGTTAAATGGACACAAGGATGTGGGTTTATAGCTGCCTTTCTCTGGATTAACTTTCAGAGTGTTTTATAACGGCTACAACTCATGATCTTGTGTCTTGTTTTCACCTCACTCTAAAGGTGACCATACATAAGCCTATAAAAACTGCCAGCTTCCAGACCCAGTTGGTACCATATTGGTCCTAGTATGGTACCAGCCGATGAGCCTGATCGACTAATATCTGGCCAAAAATCAGGCAGATATCCATCAGGCAGATATCCATCAGGTAGGTTTGATTTTCTTGCTTGGATAATGACCATCCTGACTGCTTGCATTAGCGGCAATTACAACCCGATCATTGCCCCGAAGGCCAGGTGGTTGGATCAGCCCAATCTTGCCCACCTCAAAGTCTGCATACCACTTTGAGGTGGTATGACCATCTTGAGGATATTGAGAATATATCCATCTGTAGGCTTAATTTTTCCCATCAGGGTAAGGACCATCCTGACTGTCTGCATTAGCGGCAATTACAACCCGATCATTGCCCCGAAGGCCAGGTGGTTGGATCAGCCCTATCTTGCCCACCTCAAAGTATGCATACCATTTTGAGGTGGTATGACCATCTTGAGGATATTGAGAAGATATCCATCTGCAGGCTTAATTTTTCCCATCGGGGTAAGGACCATCCTGACTCTCTGCATTAGCGGCAATTACAATCCGATCATTGCCCTGAAGGCCAGGTGGTTATATTAGCCCAATCTTGCCCACCTCAAAGTCTGCATACCATTTTGAGGTGGTATGACCATCTTGAGGATATTGAGAACATATCCACCTGCAGGTTTAATTTTTCCCATTCTTACTGTCTGCATTGGCAGCAAATATAATCTGATCAGCCCAATATTGCCCACCTCAAGATGGGCATGCCAGTAAAAGATGGCTTCCTCACCAAACAAGCTGCTGTAGACATGTATGGACACCTTTAGACCTCAACACAATTCTTAATAATCCCTATTGTAGATTATAAGTGTGATTTTCATGACCACCTAAATGTCATGGAACTCCAATGTGAATTCTTGTGTCCTCATTCTTTACAACAGGGCACACCTTATTTTTTAACATACACATTTCATTGAGTCACATGACTCAGGTTATTCATGCCTCTTGCCTATTATACAAGTAGAAACAATAAGTAATGATCAATGTTAGCCCAGGTACCAGCAAGGAGCTGGTTATACTTTAGTTATAAATTGCAGCTTTTCGTTTCTATTACAGCCATGTTGGGCTAGCGTTGAACCTGTTTCTTTTTGAGTGGGATGTTTATATAAGGGAACTCTTCTAGGCGTATTCCCATAGCTGTTGTGACTAGTGATGGCATTTTAGCTTGTTACTGTTAAGAACTTGTCTACCCCATTTCCACTTTCATTCCTTGCATTCAAACTCACACCTAGGAACGGTGTTTATTCAGATGTTGTAGTAATGGATGACATATTCCCTGTCCACCTCCCCTAAACATTGTATGGTCTCCGGATATGTAGGAATGTAAAATGTTACTAAAAAGAGTTCATAAAGACCCGTTCATGCAATTTATCTATAACACGCATTCCATTTTTTCTTACTCAAGACACTGCCAAGATTCTCAGCTACGTACTCATCAGGTCTCACCTTGACTACTGCAACCCCTCCTCCACTTCAGCTTTAATCCCATGATAAGTTGCAGATACATTTGCTTATAGCAAGTTTGCTGCTAGGATTTTAACTGTATTGTAATTTAGAGTATTTACTTTCTTTTCCTTCTTTCCATCAGCCTAATTTTTTTTACCCCCCCCCCGCTCTAGTCTCTCCAAAGTGCTGCAGTCAGACCTGTAAGGCACACTCACATCTGCTCTTCTGCTCTTCCACTGCAAATCCCTCCACTGGCTTCTCGCTCTAACCCAAACAATGGACATAATCCTCCCTCACATGAAATCATGATGCCACAATCACTATAACAAAAAAAAAAACACCATCATTGCACCTTTATAACACATGGGAACCTCCCCCCCCTCATTACTCTTCCTGACAATGGGACAATGTTATTCTTCATACATACATCTGAATAATGTAGATATAGACGGTGATATTCTGAGACAATTTGCAACTTGTCTTCACTAATTTTAGTGGCTTTTGAGTCATTAACTTTTGGTTCAGCAGCACAACAGTATGGAATTTTTGGCAGCTATCTGGTTGCTAAAGTCCAATTTACCCTAGAACCAAGTGGTTTGAATGAGAAACTGGAAGATTGATAGGAGAGGGCCTGAATAAAAGGATAATTAATAAAAAGTAACAAAAACAATAACAATGTAGCCTCAAAATTTTTTTGGCTTGTGACAAATTTTTCAGAAACTATGAACAATAAAAAAGACCAATTGAAAAGTTGTTAAAATAGGCCCTTCTATAACATACAAGTATGGAACCTGTTATCCAGAATGCTTGGGACCTGTCGATTTCCGGATTTCCGTAATTTGGATCTTCATACCTTATTTCTACTAGAAAATCAGGTAAACATACAATAAAGCTAATAGGCTGGTTTTGATTCCAATAAGGATTAATTGTATCTTTGTTTGGATCAAATACAACCGTTTTAACATTACAGAGAAAAAGGAAATAATTTTTAAAAATCTGGATTATTTGGAAGAAATGGAGTCTATGGGAGACGGCTTTTCTCTAATTCGGAGCTTTCTGGTAAATGGGTTTCCGGATAACAGATCCCATACCCATATATAATTCTACCCGAGTAACTCTGAACAGACTTCACTATTCTGACTTTAGAAGACTGCTAAAATGCTGATTCGTTGTTATAGGTTACTGGACTGAGACAAAGTGACATTATAACCCAATCTGTATTTCACATACCACTTGTGTCCAACGTTTCAGTCCACACTGGGACCTTTATCAGTGATGTGATATACAGGTATGGGATCGGTTATCTGGAAACCTGTTATTCAGACCACTCCGAATTACAGGAAGGATGTCTCCCATAGACTCCATTTTAATCAAATAATTAAATTTTTTAAAACAAATTTCCCTTTTCTCTGTAATAACCACACGTTACCTTGTACTTGATCCCAACTAAGATATAATTAATCCTTACTGGAGGCAAAACAGTCAAATTGGGTTTAACTAATGTTGAAACGTTTAAATACAATTCTTTAAATACCATTCGTTTTTTTTTATTAAATCATCATCACTAAAGAAATAATCCGGAAGTGCCAACCCTAAATATCATTTTGCCCCCAAATACGCTGTAAAATTCCTATTATTTTACAGCATGCCAATAAATATCTTAGTGAATAAGGTCTTGTACACACGGGTGGTTTTTGCTGCGCTCGCCTGCGTTACGCTATCTATCGTTCAGCCGCAGGGGATCACAGGAGTAGACGCACTCAATTATTGTGAAGGGGGCTGTACTCACACAGATGCATGTAAGCGCCAAACGCAGGTGGGACGAAGCATGTTGCATTTCACCTGCATTCAGCGCATACATGCGTCTCTGTGAGTACAGCCCCCTTTACAATAATCGAATGCGTCTACTCCTGCGCTCCCCTGCGACTGAACGGAGGAAATCGCAACGCAGCAGTGTGTAAGAACCCTTAATAAAACTTTTTGTTTTATTTTGATAGATATTTTGCTGACATTCTTGCCCCTGTAAGGTTATAGAAAGCCCACAGCCATCATTTGTGCATCTCATTATTGAAAAGTACTGCATGGGGAGTAGATCACACCTTGGGATGGAGTGAGTTCTGTGAGCAATAAATGAAGAGTAATTAGCCTTTGAATTGCTGTTCATGAAGATAGTGCAAGGTATGTTTGCTAGGCTGCAGCTGCTAATTGGCAGTGATTGAAACCTGTTTGTGCATAAAATCAAGCTACCTGTGAATTTTGGAGGAAATGCACTGGTCTAAAGAGAAATATGGGTACGTGTGAAAAACACATACATAGCAAAGTAAAATATGGTAAGAGGAGCGGAGTGCGGACAGGTAGAGCAGAAGACACTTGGCAACACATTGTTATGCAAAGTTCCCTCTCACGCTGTGTGTAACAAGCAATTAGAGAGTAGAGGCGAGGAAGCAGGAATACAACATGCATGCGGATCTGTCCCAATATGTAAAAGAACTAGAGGATATCACTGTATGTTTGTGCTGCTTCTTTTAATCCACTGCTCAACATCTACACGAGCTGTGCAAGTTTAAGGTGAAGCTGATACCAAAAAAAATGAAGAAGGCTGAAATATAAATATATACAGTATATATAAATGTCAATCTCATAACGCCTCTGGTTTTACTAGACATGAGAAACTCATTTGCTGTTTGTCTCTCTGGATCATACATTTCACACAGTATAAATCAGGGGTGTCCAAACTGCGGCCCGAGGGCCACATGCGGCCCAGGATGCATATGAATGCGGCCCAGCTTGAAATGCTTGGTTCCCGAGGAAATAGGAGGAGGGGGGACTCTGCCCTTTGCCCAGTTAGTAATAAATATATAATAATACGTCTATTTAATATCCAGGTGTCCCATATTCCAGTGTATAGCTCCATCTGGTTATCCAACTGGCATTGTAGTTCTTTTCTGTGTATTTCCTTTACTTTTACAAATCAAACATGTTTTGTCGTATGTCATGTGTGGCCCCAGACAATTTTATCTTTTTCCAATGTGGCCCGGCGAGCCAAAAGTTTGGACACCCCTGGTATAAATCAATATATCACTGAAACGGACAAATTAAAACACGCTCTTTTTGGCTCATTTGCAAAACAACCAAAATGGATTTTGTTAGAAATGATTTGGCTACATTGTGTCTCCCCAAAATTGTAATCAGGGATTGGCCAAAATAGCCTCGCTCAGGCATAGTAAATAGTGATTGTCTAAACCATTGATCCCCAACTTGTAGCTCACGAGCAACATGTTCCCATACCTCCCAACTGTCTCATTTTCTGCAGGACAGTCTTGATTTTGACAGCTCAGTCCTGGGTTTCTTACTGAAATGTCCCGACTTTCTCTTTTATCTCTTGCACTGACTCCAGAAAGATACAACGTTTCTGAAACTTAATTAAAATAAGAGCCTTTTTGGCAGAAAGCCCAGAACAATTACACTTGGATACTTCTGGAACAATTTAAGATCAGCACAGATACAATTGTAACTATTTAAGATAAGCAGGTCTCTTGGGAGAACTGAGACCAGCAACTTAAAGGACAATTCACTGTCATTAGCAAAACTGTAATAACCCATAAAACATTGCAGTAAAACTTTCAGAAATGTGTTCAAAATTTCATAACCTGTCACATTTTGTAAAATGAACATGGTGTTTAGGGTGTGTGGCCATAAAATAATAATTTGCAGTCCCTCTTTTTGTTTTTCAAATGTTGGTAGGTATGTGTTCCTCACCAACCCCTTGGATGTTGCTCCCAGAGGCCTCAAAGCAGGTGTTTATTTTTGAATTCCAGGCTTGGAGGCAAGTTTTGGTGCATAAAAACCAGGTGTACTGCAAAATAGAGCTTTCTGTAGGCTGCCAGTCCATATAGGGGCTAACAAATAACAACCACAGCCCTTATTTCGCACCCACAGGGACTTTTTTCATGTGTTTTTTTTCTCCCCAACTCTTTATTTGAATGTGGCTCATGGGTGAAAAAGTTTGGGAACACCTGGTCTATAGCATCTTGTAGCAATCCTTCTGGCAGTTGCCAAAATCTACAGATCTGGGCCCCTGTCTCTTGTGAGCCCCACCAGTCCGGACCTGGGGACTCTCACAAATTCACTTTCAGGGTATGAAATCAACTTTGCCTGTCATATTATAAGTCCAAAGGCAGTAGGATTGGAGTACTGTAGAGATTTGCAAGTGTAGGGCTTTGCTTATTGTTCCACATTCTTCTGTTTGAAGGGATGCATCAATATTTTTTTATCCAGGGACACAGTATCCCCATTAAATACAGAGAAAGAGATTTTGGATGTCACCTTTAAAATTCCAGGGCAGAATGTAATGAATCTACTTTTTTTACAACACATGTATGTACTCTATAAGAATGTCTTCTACAGAACCACCATAAGTCTGGCTTTTCTCCAGGGGACCATTTGTGCTTAGTGGAGGGGCAGGGATTGGATATCGGCACCTATACAAGCTGTGGATATGAGCCAGGGTTGTCCCCACTTGCTGCTACTAAATGTGGGACATAACATCAGTTAATAACACATTCTGAGCATCTTTGTCGCTTATTCATGCTTTCATTTTGTCATCTAAACATACTGCTGATGTCTAGCGTCAGTGCACCTATAAATCAGATATCAGTTACAATTCCAAATTGGGAGCCGTAAACAAAAAAAAAACTCAAACTCAACATAAAAGACAATTAATAGTAGTTGAAATCCCATAAAAAATGTATTCTCCCATTGGAATCCCATTCTTCACTTTTATTCAACAGCAGAGTGTTAACCCATTGTCACCTATGCTTTTTAGGGTACCTTTTCCACAATTCCCTAATAAGGTGGCATTGCTTCCAATTCTATGCACAAAACTAGCTAAAATAAGGTGCTGAAATAAATCCGAAACATTTCAGATTCAGAAAACATTGGCCTACGTGATTCTAATGGTTAGCAGTCACAGACATTCCACCAAGCATTAACTGATTTATACTGCTTTGTAAACGTATACAGGTATAAGATCTATTATCCAGAATACTCAGGACCTGGGGCTTTCCTGATAAGGATTATTTGTTGTTCCTTAAGTGTACTAAATAATAATTTAAACATTAAATTGTTTTGCCTCCAATTAGGATTCATTATATCTTAGTTGGGATCAAGTACAGGTACTGTTTTATTATTACAGAGAAAAAGGAAATCATTTTTAAAATTATCTATGGGAGATAGCCTTCCTATAATTTGGAGCTTTCTAGAAAATGGGTTTCCGGATAAGGGATCCTATACCTGCAGAAGAAATGTCCTACTCCTAGGGTGATCATTAGGGATCAGAGACAGAAATCAGCAATGGTAACACTGTCTATCAATATATATTTTCTTGAATAACTTACAACGTACTCTTCTTTGATAGACTCTCCCTTTTCTGGTGAGTTATCATTAGGATCCCAAAGGAATTAAAGATAATATAAGAAGAATATAGAATTTTTTGGATGAAATGGGGTATGTTTTTAAAATAAATGATGAAGGGTAATAGTGGATATGGATAGGATGTAGGGATGCACCGAATCCACTATTTTGGATTTGGCCGAACCCCCGAATCCTTTGCGAAAGATTTGGCTGAATACCGAAACGAATCCAGACCCTAATTTGCATATGCAAATTAGGGGTTGGAAGGGGAAAACATTCTTTACTTCCTTGTTTTCCGACAAAAAGACAAGCGATTTCCCTCCCCGCCACTAATTTGCATATGCAAATTAGGATTTGGATTCAGTTCGGCTGGGCAGAAGGATTTGGCCGAATCCGAATCCTGCTGAAAAAGGCCGAATCCCGAATCCTGGATTCGGTGCATCCCTAATAGGATGTCATGAAATTTCATTGCAAAATATTATTGTGTATACAAGAAACTAGGGATGCACCAAATCCACTATTTGGGATTCGGCGAATCCCCGAATTCTTGAAGAGATTCGGCCGAATACCGAAACCGAATCCTAATTTGCATATGCAAATTAGGGGCAGGAAAGGAAAAGTAGAAAAAATTCTTCTTTTGTGAAGAAAAGTGATTTTCCTACTCACCCCTAATTTACATATGCAAATTAGGATTTGGATTTGGTTTGGCCAGGTACAAGGATTCGCCCGAATCCTGCTGAAAAAGGCGGAATCCTAGCCAAATCCCTGCAAGAAACTGATTAAAGACTTCAGACTACAAAGCATAATGAAACAATACTGGCCGCTACAATCATTTGGAGTCACTAAAGTACTTGATGGAATCAAACCATAGAGTGTTGTATTAATGATATGAAGCACATTCAAAAAGGGTCAATGCTGGAAGTGGCACAGCCAATAAAGTTATGGAAATTATACGAAAATATTGCTGGCCTCCTTTAACTTATTTAAAATATACAAAACATGCAATGCAGGTATGGGACCTGTTCTGTAGAATGCTCAGGACCTGGGGGTTTCTGGATGAGGGATCTTTCCATCACCATACCTTACATCTACTAAAAATAATTCAAACAGTAATTAAACTCAATAGGATTGTTTTCCTGCAATAAGGATTAATTATATCTTAGTTGGGATAAAGTACAAGGAGCTGTTTTATTATTACAGAGAAAAAGGAAATCATTTTTAAAAAACTTGAATTATTTGATTAAAATTGAGTCTATGGAAAAGGGCCTTCCCGTAATTCGGAGCTTTCTGGAAAACGGGTTTAGGGAAAACGAATCCCATACTTGTACACTTGCTCATTACCACAATAAACTTGTGCAAGATGATATGCTGCTTACCAAGAAATCAAGCACTTTTAGTTTTTCAGTATCAATTCAAGCAGATGAGCAATAGAATGGTTATGAAATACACAACTTAGGGGCAGATTTACATAGGGTCGAATATCGAGGGTTAATTAACCCTCGATATTCGACTGGCGAATGTAAATCCTTCGACTTCAAATATCGAAGTCAAAGGATTTACAGCAAATAGTTCGGTCGAACGATCGAACAAAAAATCATTCGATCGAACAATTACATTTTTTAATCCATCGATCGAACGATTTTTCTTCGACCAAAAAAACATTAGAAAGCCTATGGGGACCTTCCCCATAGGCTAACATTGCACCAAGTTTTTTTTAAAGAGACAGTACTTAGATTATCGAATGGTCGAATATTCAAACGATTTTTAGTTCGAATCGTTCGATTCAAAGTTGAAGTAGCCAATTCGATGGTCGAAGTATCCAAAAAAATCATTCAAAATTCGAAGTTTTTTTTATTCTATACCTTCACTCGAGCTAAGTAAATGGGCCCCTTAATGTCACCAGTATTGAGAGTGGAAGATAAACAGATTCACCTGATTTCTTCTTAATAATAAGGATGTCAATGTAGAGAAGAGAACAAGCCGGCGAGGCTGTAAGGATGCATGCATTTGTATGTCTGTCTTTAGTTTACTAAGCAGCACAATGACTGGGTGCCAGTTATGACTTGCTTTACTACAGATGGATTCTTAAGTAATTGTATGCTAATTGCATCAATAAAATAATGAACGCTTCGCTGCCCACAGCTCATTGAAAGGGAAAGTACAACATGTGTCATACGACTATAATGCAGATATACAGTAGTAGCCCCTGATCCAGGAAGCTTACTATCTAAACTCCAGGGCCGCTCAGTGTAGGTGACGGAACAACGAACCAGAATATACACAATGCTGAAAGCAACAGGAAATATTTTATAGTGTTTCTTTTTTTTCTTTTTGCAGCATCCAGACAGCTCCAAACCTGTTTTTCACCTTCTCTCCACCCATTTTAAATTAATTCTTATTGAAAAGTGGTGACTTTACTGCACTTGAAAGTGAGGTGCACGGTGGGAAAAGTCACACTAACGTTTACAACTCCTCATACCTTGCAAATGAAAGGCCTGCCACAGGAAATGCTTTCATCTATATCCTAAAAAAGCCTCAGTTCAAGTCATTCACTCGGAGTGGGAGGGTTTGACATAAGCAGAATTGGGGTCAGGGGTGGTGGTATTTTTTATATCATAAAACTAAAAAGTAGGGATGCACCGAATCCAGGATTTGGTTCAGAAATCGGGCAGGACTCGTCCTCTTTCAGCAGGAATTCAGAATGCTGAATCTTCAAATCACGAGACTTTTTGTCACATAAACAAGGTAGTTAAACATTTTTAACCATTCTCCTGAACCCTTCCTAACCCTAATTTGAATATGGAAATTGTGGTTTGGATTTGATCTGGTATTTGACTGAATCTTTGGTTAAGTATTTGGGATTCGGCAAAATCCTAAAATAACGTATTTGGTGCATCCCTACTAAAAAGAATAGAATATAGTGAGGTTATAATTTAGTAGAGTTTACATTTATTAGAACTCATTTTAGTCAGAGCTTTTAAGGTGGCCATAGACATTATTATTCCGATCTTTCCTGGAAAAGATCTTTCGTTTCACCTCTAGAGCTAAATCATCAGATACAGGGTCGGACTGGGGGGCCGGGGCCCATTGGGGCTGCTTCATCAGGACCCCCCTTCCTGTGCAAGAGCACGTACATACACACGGTATTTTTGCTGCACCCCCGCTGCCGCGCAAATGCCACAGTGTTTTTGCCACAACCATCTGGTCGCGGACTCGCGGCAGAATGAGAAGGGAGTGAAAAAGAGAAAAGAAGTGCGGATCTGGGCTGGTGGGGCCAACAAGAGACAGGGGCCCACCAGGTTTTTTCCTGTCCCGCCGTGTTAGACTTACCGATCCAGGTGGAACCACTGACGTTGAGGAAGACAACCCGTACAGCTCCCCCACCAGTTCTACCCCCAAATAGGTACAGAGGGAGGCCAGTGAGGATGACGTATGGGAGCCTGTAATCTAGCTGGGTACACCGACTTCGTGTGACTTCGGCGCTGGATAATGTGACTGCAAAAGGTACAAGGAACACAGGATTAATGGTGGTCGCCACAGGAAGCGAAGATCTGTAGTTGCGGGGTAAGGTTCTAGGAGGCACCTTGATGTCAGAGGAACACAGGCTCAGGCGTGGAGATCAATGAGAGTTGAATATCCGCCCACGGTTAAAGATTGATCACGAACTTCACAGCGCGGAGAGATTAGGCAGACGTCCCAAACGATAGAGTAGTAGCCCACAAGGCTGGTTAACGAGGGTTAACGGTAGTGGAAGCTTCAGACAGGCAGGGTCGGCAACAGTAAATCACAGTTTCAGAATCGAGGATAAGCGTAGCGGAGTGGTCAGAAGGCAAGCAAGGTCGCCAACGATAATCAGTCCAAGCGAAGAATCAAGGGTTAACACAGAGGGATAGTCAGGCAATAGCAGGGTCGGCAACAAGGCTCCAAAAGTCCAGGGCAAAGTTCCAGGGGTTAATGCAGGAGAATGGTCAAACAGCAAGCAGGGTTAGCAACAGGTTCAAATCCAAGCAGGGTTCCAAGGGTTAATTCAGTAGAATAGTCAGGGTGCAGAAGCAAGTCAAAAACCAAGTTCAATATATATATAAGAGAGTAACTTACTCAAAAGTAGCCAGGAAACACGATGTCCGAGCACTGGAAATCCCCTCTGTGCAGACTTAAATGGAGACGCCTGCGTCATTACGCTGCGCCGCCTGGCTCCCTGGAATCAGTGCGGCGCCCCATCGTGATGTCACTGACACGCATGCTGGAACGCACAACGCTGGAGTCGCAGAGCGCCGATCGTCGGATCCTGCGGTGAGTACCTGACACGCCGGCCCAGTCCAACCCTGATCAGATACAGGTAGAAACAATAATATTCTACCTGTATCTGACTATTCAGCACTACAGATAACAGTAGCAGATGTTTGGATGCCTTCAAAGGCACCTGATCACAATTTTCTTATGAGCCAACCAATATCCAAGTCTTCTGTCGATATCGGTCGGCCCATTTCCCACCATACACGCACTGAATTTCGTATGAAAATTAGTTTCGTACAATATTATCGGTGCGTCTATGGCCACCTTAAGAAACAATGCTGGATTTAGTCCTAGCACCCGCCCGCATACATGCGTGCCTGCACCAGAGCGCTGGGGAGCTGTGCTCCCCGGTAAGTGGCTGGGCGGCATGACGCCCCTATTATTCTGCCACCCTTGGCCCAGGCCTTTGTGGCCTCGCCACAAATCCGGGCCTGTTTAGTAGCCATGCCCCCTTCTGAACTTGCGAGCCTCACTCACCTCATGTGTGGCTCCAGCCATCCAGATGCCGGCAAACAAAAAACACACCGGTGATGTGCATGAACAGTGGGGGATGCCAAGGAGGTGCAGTGTCATGTGCCCCCTGGTAGTTACTCCATGTCATGGGCCCCCTTAGCAGGGCTGGAACTATGGGTAGCCAGCAGAAGTACAATTAGCTTTGGAAAAGATGATGAGACAAATCCAGAGAATGTATTTATTGCATTATCATAAATACCACTTTATTTAATTGAATGGCTCTATGCTGTATCAGCTCCCAGTTAGTTTCTCTTTCAGACAAGGGGCAATGATGTGATTAGACTGTAATGGGGCATATTGTTACTCTTGCCTTGGGTACCAAAGATTCCAAAGCACTGGCTCTGCCCCTCAGAGTAGCAATTGTTGGTAGGAAATGTGACAGATGCAGATTTAGCAAAGTAAAAGTGGCTACAGAAACACTTGATATCACTGTGGCCCAACCTGTGGCCCTTCAGAAGTTGCTTAAATTGCTGGTTCTCATTTTAGTTAACTTTTAGTATGTTACAGAGCAACTTTTCATTTGGCCTTCGTTTTATTTATTATTAATTTTTTTATTTATTTATTATTTGTCTTCTTCTTTTGACTCTTTCCTGCTTTCAAATTGGGGGTCACTGACCCCATCTAATAAACATAAACACATTGCTACTTTTTATTACTTATTATTATCTTTCTATTTAGACCCTCTCCTATTCATATCCCAGTCTCCTACTCAATTCAATGCATGGTTGCTAGGGTAATTTGGACCACAGCAACCAGATTGCTGAAATTGCAATCTGGAGAGCTGCTGAATAAAAAGCTAAATAACCCAAAAACCACAAACAATAAAAAATTAAAACCAGATTGCAAATTGTGTGATCGCTTCTGAAGAAGTGGAGAGACGCCACAAAATGCGTAAAGCGTATGATCCATAATATTGTATGCTGGCACGCTGGAAGTTTTTTTAATATGGGCTATTAAAGCTGATATTTTATAACGCTCCTCCTGATGCTTGATTAATTTGTTGTACCAATTGCAAATTATCTCTGAATATCACTCTCTACGCCATACTAAAAGTGAAATTAAAGGTGAACAACCCTTTTAAGGGTAAGTCCACCCAGGGCGTTTTGGGGAGATTTGGATGCCTGGCAACTAATCGCCTCGTTTTTGCGGCAACCAATCTCCCCAAACGCCTTCCCTGAATATGCGCCGGCTAAAATGAATATAACGCCGGCGCTAATCACACACGGCGGTTTGTTTTCCGAAGTTGCTTCACGACGAAACTTTGGGCGACTTCGGAAAAGACCCCCAAAAGTCTTTCTGCTTTGCTTGTTCCCTAGATGATAATATATATTAAGGCAAAGACGAGTAAGGTGGAAATAAAGAGCTCAATTTCCTCTACTTGTACACTATCCCAGAATATGAAATGGTAAAACATGAAGACTGAGGGGTAGATTCACTAACAGAGAATTTTGGCCAGCGTCAGCTTCGCACACCTTGCAGTATTTCGCCAGGCACAAATGCGCTACGACAATGCCAATTCACGAATATGCAAAGTTTTGTCCTGGGCGCCGAATGCTGGCGACTTTTTGCTATCGTTACTTTGGCAGTGCGAGCATTTCATTTCGTTTGTGCCTAGCGAAAATTCGCTAGTGATCTTGCACTTAGGTCAATTTGCATAGGACAGGTCATTTAAAGTTGTGTGGACGTCTTTATTATTTATAAATGATGGTGCAAATGCTTGAAGTTACCACTTTTTTTTTTATTAAAAATGTTCAGGGAACTTTAAAGACAAGAGAGTTAATATAATGCCCTACACATGAGCCCACTGTAAAATGAATGTTCCATGTGTTATGAAATGTCTGGAGAAAAACGCTAGCGAATTGACGCCTGCTACTGTTAGTGAATTGGCGATGTCCCTGCAGATGGTAACGCTGGTGAATTGTCACTTCGTCCTTTAGTGAATCTGCCCCTCAGTGTCCAATTTAGAGGTGGATAGAATACATGCCTGGGGAACACAATGGTAATAAGAAGTAATAAGAAGTAAAGTGAGAGAACCTTGCAGGCAAATGAGAGGAACAATGAGGAGTGCATTATAAACAGGGGGTTCTAAGCCCACCCCCTCCCTCAGGATATTCACTCTATGGCTCAAATGGAGCAACATAGACACATCTGTCTAAATGACTCATCCATTGACTCATCCAGTGGTCGACTCACCTGGGATTTCCTGACAATGTGCACAGCTGGAGAGATAACAACAGTTTTGGGAACCCCTGCACAATGCAGAGTCTAATGTTACAAGGGATTGTGTTTGATCAGTGGATGTGACAAGGGACAAGGCTTTGCTCAATGGCTGTAATTCTCTTCTCTGACTCAGCCTGTTGTCTTCTTGGGAAATACTCTTCAATTTTTGGTGCAAAATGTAGATAGCAAGATGTTTTGGGGCAGAGACTGCTTTAAAAACGCCATGGTCATTTCCTACCACTACCACTTAAACTCACATTACAGGGACTAATAACTGAGGCTTAAAGGAGAAACAAACTCTTAATAAAAAAACCCTACCCCCTACCCTACATAGACCCCCTCCCTCCCTCCTCCCCAGCCTAGCTGCCCCTACCCCCCCCCGGCAAATGCCCCTTTATCTTTACTTACCCCTCCATGCAGATTCTGTCCAGCGGAGTTCAAGGGCGCCATCTTCAGCTGCTTTGGTAATTTTCAGAATGAGACCAAGGCTTTGGCAATTTCCGTGAGTTTCGGCGTATGCACAGTTGTCGCTAAACAGAAAATTGCTGCAAATGCGCGTGCGCCGGCTTTATTCCGAAGATTACTGAAGAGAAGAAGATGGCTGCCGCTGGACAGAATCTGCACGGAGGGGTAAAATTTAAGGTCCCCATAGACGCAAAGATTTTTAGATGGGGGTCAGGGAGTAAAGAGTCAGAAGAAGATGGCAAATAATTGAAAAACTATAAAAAATTAAGGTCAATTGAAAAGTTGCTAAGAATTAGCCATTTTATAACATACTAAATGTTAACTTAAAGGTGAACCACTGCTGTAAGGGTGTTGACATGCTAAGATTAGGAGAAATTTAGTCACCCAGCGACAAATCGTCTCTTTTTCAGGTGACTAATCTCACGGAAAAGCCTTCCCGCCGGATAGAATCTAAATCGTCGGTGGGGTGGCACTCCAAGCGCTTCATTTTCTGAAGTCGCCCAAAGTTTCCTCGTGAGGCAACTTCGGAAAACTATGCTCTCCAAGTGCCACCCGGCCGGCGGGATTGCAGTTCAGGAAGATTAGTTCCCGAAGAAGAGGAGATTTGTCGCTGGGCGACTTATCTCCTAGGCACGTGCCTAGGGCACAAAAGCTAGGGTGGCGCCATGTACGTACCTTTTCTGTTGCCTACCCCATGTCCTATCCCCACTCTCCAACAATCTCTTCTATTTGGGCGTGTATTTGTGCTAGTGCACGCGGTGATTAGCGCATAGGCACAAAGCACCACTTTGCGCATGTGTGGCGAATGAAACCGTCAGTTTGCACATGCGCGCCGCCAGTAGGCTCTGGACCGGCCAGGTTGCCTAGGGCGCCCGACCGGCCTGGTTTGGACCTGCCACTTACTGATTATTAATGCTGACCTGTTAGGGGCTGATTAAGCACAGGGATACACAAGCACTGGGCTGACTAAAACACACAAAACCCAAATAAAAAGTTTCGTTTTTAAATCAGGTAGGAAAAGGGCAGAACCTGGAGACTCTTATCTGCCATCTGTTCTTATATTTAAGAGGCTTTTCTATGTTCTACAAGACGTGTTTCGTGTACGAGGTAACATTTCTTCCTGTAACAAAATCAGTTTCTCTATTATTCTAGCACTAAATTTTAAAAGTCTGGCTTATGTAATATCAAATTATTCTATTGTATTGAAATGTTTTGGAAGGAGTTTTCGGGACATGAAGCCATTTTTTTGTCCAGGGACAGCGTGATTCAACAGCAATTTATGGTATCTGTTTTAAGTGTCTCAAGATGAAAATAAAATGATAAAATATGTGAAGTGGACATGCTCTCCTGACAAATCTGCATCTAATTTGTCAAAGAAAAGAACATATTTAGACACTTATTACTCCTTTCTGAATGAATAAGCTCACAGGGTATTTTGAAGTTTTTGGGGGTTATATTTCCCCAAAGCCAAAATTTGTTGTAATTTGTTGCTTCCTCCTTTGGCAGAGATAAGGTAAAACGGGGACTTCCGTTTATTGTTAATTAGTCTATTCCAGATGAGAACACCCTGAATCAACCCAGAGGGGAAGAATTTATGTTGCTTCTGTGGTGGTTTCCAGACATGATTTAGACCGTCCACATGTTGATCCAAGTAGTTTTCTGCTCGCTTACCCCTAGCTGCCACTTAAGGACATTCCGTACATTGTGTGCATTACTGTGCAACACACTCACTATAGGGGGCATGAAAGACTTCTATAGGGGCAAAATGCACACAAACATGCAGCATGCTTTAACATCATCACACATATACAGAGTTGTACAGGTGTGGGATCTGTTATCTGCAAACCTGTTATCCAGAAAGCTCCAGATTTTGGAAATGCCATCTCCATAGACTCAGGACCTAGGGGTTTCTGGATAAGGGATCTTTCTGTAATTTCAATCTTCATGCTTTAGGGCACAGACACATGCTCAGATTCGAGGAGATTTAGTTGCCCGGAGATAAATCGCCTCTTCTTCGGGGGAACTAATATACCTGAACTGCCTCACACCAGCTAGAATCTAAATCGTCGGCGGGAGCACTTCGTTTTCCGAAGTCATCTGAAGTTTCCTCGTGAGGCAACTTCGGGTGACTTCGGAAAACAAAGCACACCAATTGCTCCTATAAAGCACTGTGACATAAGACAAATTAAAGTGGAGTTTGCACAGGAAAGTGCAGATTTATTAAGGTTTGAGTCGTTTTTTCCCCAAAAATTCGAATTTTTAAGTTGTAATTTTGGGTCCAAACTCAAATTTTTCAGGGTTTAAAAAAAACAAGGTTTAGACATTTATTATAAATGTTCGAGTTTTTTACAGAGGGACTCAGAGAGAGCCATTCAAGTTTTTTCCCCACCGAAAAAACACGATTCATTTGAGTTTTCTGTTTTTGGGACTCGAACTTCATTATCAGGGTTTTTCCCATTCAAGTTTTTTCTTTAATAAGATACTATACGAGTTGTGAGTTCATTCGAGGTATTAAAAACTCGACCTTTGATAAATAACCCCCTTAATCCTCGGATACAGTTGGGGGGTATTATGAAATATGACTGAGCTAAACGGATACTCTCATGTATCAGAGGAGATGGTAATCATTTCAGTAAACCCACTCATCCTGTGTACAAATGGTTTGAAAGTAAAGTAATTTGCTTATTTATAAAGCTCCCTTGCAGCCCTAATGTGGGAATTAATGCAGATGTTCACTTGGCATGAACTATTGCATAAAAATTAGGGATGCACTGAATCCAGGATTCGGTATTCGGCCTTTTTCAGCAAGATTCGGATTCAGACGAATCCTTCTGCCCGGCTGGACCAAATCCTAATTTGCATATGCATATGCAAATTAGGAATGGGGAGGGAAATTGCTGTAAGTAAAACATTTTTCCCCTTCCCACCCCTAATTTGCATATGCAAATTAGGAATCGGTATTGGCCGAATCTTTTGTGAAGTATTGGGGGTTCGGCCAAATCCAAAATAGTGGATTTGGTGCATCCCTAATAAAAATGCCAAACTCACACCAAAAATCCCTGTTTTACACTTGGCTACAAATTCACATTAAATCGTGACACTTTTTTGAGTTTTTCAAAAAATTCTATTAGAACTTTTTTACACAGCTTAAAAAATATAGATTTTATGACTGATTTATCAAAAGGTCAAGCTTTGTACTTCCTGATGAAAAAAATCTGCAGATCAGATTTGTTTGCTTTGTATCAGTTTTTCTTGGGTCTTCTGGAGGGCGTATTTTCATCAAACCTGCAAGACAAAGGGCACATGAATGTTTGTTTGGCCAGGGTCAGACTGGCGCAGTCGGGGCCCACAGGGTTCTGAACCTCGGGGGCCCCCGCGTGCATGCGCAAAAGCCGGTGCTATGTGTGCATACGTGAAAGGCAGACGTACCGCGCGCATGGGTGATCAATCTGTCCACCGCGCACATGCACTACCGGCAAGCACACTTTGCCGCACAAATTGTTTTTGTTCGGGAGCCAATCTAGGACCGGGTCTGGGCCGGCGGGCCCAAGAGGGCAGGGGCCCACCGGGTTTTTTCCCAGTTTCCCGCCGGCCCAGACCGACCCTGTGTTTGGCTGAAGATAAATGAAAATAATCATTTAAGTTGAAGGTATTTTTTCTCTAAAAGTTCATGTTTTTTTATTTCTCTAAAACTCGAAAAAAATCGAGATTTCTTAAGTGTAAAAACCACAAATAAACTCTAATACAAAACTGCTCCAATTTTTGCTTGAACTTGAATTTGTGCTTTTTATTCAGATTTTTTAATGACTTTCATGGCATTTGTGATTTCAGAGAAATAGCGTTTAATTGTGGTTTCAAAAAAACTCTAAAACCACTAAAATTTGACCTTCAGTGAATGGTCCTCCCAATTTCTCAAGAGTTGGTCATGAATTCTCAGTTTTGCTTTTGCCATTAAAGGTTAATCGGAATTTTGTTTCATAAAGGCAAAAAGTGATTACATAGTGATACAGTGATAAAAACACAAGAAACGTAGGGATGAAAATAGAAGTGCATTTTTAATTTCGGTATATCTCTTTATTAGAAGCCAGAAAAATCTAATTTGGGAGAAGTAGAGCAAAATAATCTAGTTGGCTGGAGCCGACCCTCACCCACATTAAAGTACAGGTACGGGATTCGTTATCTGGAAACCTGTTATCCAGGAAACTCTCCCATCTCCCATAGACTCCAGTATAAGCAAATAACTCTAATTTTTAAAAGTGATGTCCTTTTTCTCTGTAATAATAAAACAGTAACTTGTACTTGTACTTCAATGGACACTACATAAATAAATATTTGCAAGCATGGACACATAAATGCACAGAGCTGGATTTCCTGCATGATATCTATTCTAAAGCCCTCTAGCTGCATCGACATTTCCCCACCTCTGCCAACAGTCAGGGCAGGTGAGACAGAGATATGCAGTGGCAATGGGGCTTGAAGTTTAGCAGCTAACCAGCTGGGCTTACAGGGCTACACATATTTAAAGGAAAACTAAAGCTTAACTAAAAAAGTAGGATAGAAATGTCGTAGATCATGTTTTGTGCTTCTGTACCAGCCCAAGGCAACCACAGTCCTTTTGCAGTAAAGATCTGTGTCTCCAAAGATGCCCCAGTAGCTCCCCATCTTCTTTTCTGCTGATTCACTGCACATGCTCTGTGCTGCTTTCACTTACTGAGCTCACAATATACAGTACACATAGAATATACAAGTCGCAATATAAGTATTATACAGATAATTACTACATGGCAGCACAGAAATCAGTGCAATTAGCATCCGAATTTAATAATGAGCCCTGTAGCATCAGCTTATATTACAGGCCAACCTTATTTTCTGCTTGATAATTTGCGACGACCCCTAAGCTTAGCTTCTCAACAGCTGCTCAGAGCCCACTGAGCATGTGAGTGTCACAGACACTTTCCAAGATGGTGACCCCCTGTGACAAGTTTGAAGTCCTGAATCATTGCTGCTATTGACAAGCTGAAACTTTAGGCTGGTTCAGTATATGAAATATTACATTTTTTGCCATGTTAATTTTTAGGGTTTAGTTCTCCTTTAACTACTCCTCTTTTAAGGAACAGATCACCATGGATAGTAAGGATTCATTATAACTTATTATAGATCAATTACAAGGTACTATTTTATAATTATAGAGAATGAATGTTTTGCAAACGTCGGCAAATCAGTAGCTTCGATTGCTCTAGTAAAGGCCAAAATCTGATTGGTTGCTGTTATTTTTGTGATACGAAATCACAAGCCATAAGCTTTTCTCTTTGGCTGCTGTACATACAGTTACATATAACTTATCGTATGGACTGCAATAGAAATAGAAAAGTGCTGGCTACAAAATCTCTTCAAGTGATTAACCAAAACTCCCCAGTAGCTTCCCTTCTTCCAAGCCCCATTCCACGACTATTGTACCTCTCTGCTCTCTGTAGTCTGGAACAGCAGTGGTTATAGAAATGTTGCTTTATGTGGCTAAGAATTGCCACTGTCCTTACCAAAACTTTAGCCACATATATCCCTGGAATGCATATAATAGGAATTTGTTTCTGTGCACAAATAGATCCGAAATGGGGGAAACACTAGAGGTAGAAACCCTGTTCTCTCCTAGTCGAGATTAACATGGGTATTTATAGTGGAGGAGGTATATGGCAGGCTTCGCTAATAGAAAAAGCAGAAATAAGTATGATTAGACTCTAGATATTTACGCTTTCCTGTAGGCGATCTGATTGTCCCATTTGTCTATATATGATAAACATGTGTGTATAAAAAAAAATACTTTTGCTAAGTCTGCTTTTCCACAATTCCTTTATTCTCAGGATTAACTAGATTTCTCTTTGGTTCATGTTTTGCAGATAAATGGGCAAAGTACCAGCAGGAGGTCCGTGTGGAGCCAAAGAGGTTAAAGCTGACAATGTAAGTTTAATATATAAAAAAGTTACGGCAAATATTTAATTTTCCTTCAACAACATTACCAGGTGCCTTTCTCTGTATCTGGATTTTAGGGAGGCAAGCACTACAATACACACACCAACATAAAGCTCAAATAATCAAATGAACAGAATGATGTACAGCGCAAGGATTAAATATGGGAAAGGTTGCTCACTTTGCAATAAGGGCTGGAAATGGGGGCGTAGAAAAATATCACTTTTTCCAGAACTGCAAAATTACTACTTTTTTTTAAAAAAAAAAACAGTCCTTATTGAAAAATAGTTTGTGTGGAATTAAAAAGGAACGCAACTGTTGCAATGAATGAACGTTGGCGAAAAGTTCAGAGTTGGGGGCATCAGGGAAAACCAAAAGCAGTTTTTCTTTCTTTGTTAAGTGCAGTGAGGGTTGTGGGGTGGTAGGGGCAAATTTTGCCTCGCCCCTATAACCAGCAATGGTATGAAATTTGCACTAATTGGCAGAAAAGAGAGTTGAAAAAGGAGCTTTATTTTTCAAATGTCTTCTGGTTGGGCAATGATTTTTATTTTAATTCCATCAAAAGCCAAAATGTATTTATGTCATCACTTTTGTATTGTGGTTGAAACGTTTTTAGCTTGTTTTTCATTTTGTGGATTTCGAGATTGCTATTGACCCATAAGGGCGCCTGTCCCAATGATCATGGGGGATTGTGTGCCCTTCTGGATACCTCCCTCCTGCTCGAGACTCTCCTTTAGGGCGACATTTGCACTATGAATGAAGCCCCAGTGGAAACTGACTCAACCTGAATGAGGGTCGGAAACCTTTGCCTCTGTTGTACATTTAGGGGCATATTTATCAAGGGTTGAATTTTGAATTGAAAAAAAAGACCAACCAAATTAAAGTTGTTTTTTTTGGTCGAATATGTCCGTTTTCGATCGAATAGGTCCATATTCGAATCGAAGCACTAGCACATTCGATTCAAAGTTTTTCCCAAAAAAAACGTAGATTTTCACCAATCCACTCCAAATTCTAGGAGGTCCCCCATAGGCTAAAAAAGCAAGTCGGCTGGTTTTAGATGGTGAATGGTCGAAGTCGTATTTTTAAAGCGACATGATAAATTTAGATATTCGAATTTATGAATTTTTTTCAAATTCTAATAGAATTTAGAATATTCCCTAGTCGAAATACACGAAAAATAGCTTGAAATTCGAATTTTTTTCATTTGAAAATTCACCTCGACCGTTGATAAATCTGCCCCTAAGTCCAAGAGTCAAAGGGACCCTCCCTAGCCTTGTGTTATCTGAATCCTAATTTGCATATACAAATTAGAGGTGGGAAGGGGAAAACATTTTTTACTTTCTTGTTTTGTGACAAAAAGTCACACGATTTCCCTCCCCACCCCTAATTTGCATATGCAAATTAGGATTTGGTTCAGCCGGGCAGAAGGATACGGCCGAATCCGAATCCTGCTGAAAAAGGCCAAATCCCGAACCCAATTCTGGATTCGGTGCATCCTTAGTTTTTATTCAACCTGTCGAGGTCCTGTAGAAGTCAATGGCAGAGGTCCTATTTGCAATTTGAAGATATTACGCTCTGCGCTGGGTTTCGTACGATAAACCGAACATTTTTGTCTTTTCGCTGATTCCTCTGATTTCACAAAAAATTCGGACTTTTTAGCCGTCAAACATGAAAAAATTCGGAAATTGCAACAATCCAAAAAAGTCATGGATTTTGAGCGACAATCGGAAAAAGGTTCAGTTTTTCCCGCTCTGATTTAAATTGGGTAAATCGTGGATTTGTAGTTTGGGCCAAAAATTACTTACATTCCCTGGGAACAGTTTTTGTGTTGAAATTGCTTCTGGACTGCTTCTGTGGATGCTTTTGGACATATAGGGAGTTATGTAATATAGGACACTAAGGGGGCTATTTGCTAAACTCCAATTGCAGAAAATCCAAAAAATTTGTGTTTTTTTAGTATAAAATCGGAATTTTAAAAAAACACAATTTTTTAAGAATTTATTATACCCTGAGGATGGAAAAAGTCAGAATTCAAAAATCCAGCATCTCAGAGCTGCTGAGGTTGCATATAAGTCAATGGGAGAAGTCCCAAAGATTTTTTTGTTCTGCGCTGGTTTTCCTGCAGTAATCTCAAGTTTTCTGGTTTTTGGGCAAAAATCCGGAAAAAATCAATTCGGGTGGAAATTCCCAATTTTTTCTCATTTTTTTTTCGTGAAAGTGTATTCATAAATACGGAGAAAAAACCCATATGGATTTGGTCTGAGTTTTTTTCAGATAATATTTAGATAAATTCAGACTTTGATAAATGGGCCTCCCTGTTTGCCCAGGAGCAGTAACCCATAGCAACCAATAAGCAGGTAGGATTTAATGGTCACATGTTTAAAAGCAAACATCTTATTGGTTGCTGTTTGTTACTGTTACTGGGCAAATTTAACACCTATTATTACATATGGTGGATAGGGTGTTATGTAATAAAAGGTGCAAAGTCTGCTAGAAGTCCTGCGTGCCGTTGCCCTACAACAGGAGTCAGTAAGGGGAAGCAGGACTACAGGCTGCCATGGTCAAAATTCTTAACATATTTTGCATGTCTTTATGCAAATTAGATTAAATGCTCATATGTGTGTAATGCATTACAGTAGCATATCAATCAGAAGCAACAAGCTTTATTTTCAGCATCTTCTATTTATTTGTTTATTCATTATACGCAGGTTTGCGACTTCCCTTTTGGCATTGTTTTAATGAATGTATATCTTAAGTTTGGGGGGAACATGGAACACCCAGAGGAACCCCACTCAGACAAGATGTTAAAGCATATAATCCCTTCATATCGTACCCACTTGGAATAAAAAGCAGGACCATAGAGTTTAAGTGGAAAGGGTGCTAAGTGACTCTTCTGTAATCCAGAGAGCAGACTTTGTCATTATTTATTGATTTGTAAACCAATGTGTATGTCCTATGAATACAGGTATGGGACCTATTATGCAGAATGATCAGGACTTAAGATTCTTCGGATAAGGGATCTTTACTTAATTTGGATCTCCATACCTCAAGTCTACTAAAAATTATTTAAACATTTGGGGGCCCATTTACTAAGTTCGAGTGAAGGGATAAAGGAAAAATAGTTTGAATTTCGAATGGTCGAATATGGATACTTCGACCGTCGAATGGGCTTCTTCGATCTTCGACTACAACCTTCGAATCGAACGCTTCAAACTAAAAATCGTTCGACAATTCGACCATTCGATAGTCGAAGTACTGTCTCTTTAAAAAATTATTCAAAACCCTAGTTCGCCACCTAAAACCTACCGAGGCCAATGTTAGCATATGGGGAAGGTCCTCATAGGCTTCCTAACAATTTCAAGATCGATGGAATATCCTTCGATCGATGAATTAAAATCCTTCAACTCGTTCGATTCAAAGGATTTAATCGTTCGATCGAACGATTATTCCTTTAATCGTAGGAATAGTGCGAAATCCTTCGACTTCGATATTCGAAGTCAAAGGATTTTACTTCGACCCTAGGTAAATGTGCCCCTAAATAAACCGAACAGTATTGTTTGTTTCATCCAATAATGGTTATTTATATCTTAGTTTGGATGAAGTACAAGGTACTGTTTAATTATTACAGACAAAACAATTTGAATTAGTTGATTAAAATGCAGTTTATAGGGAGATGGCCTTCCCATAATTCAGAGCTTTAAGGAAAACAGGTTTCTAGATAACACCATAATCCCATAAACTATTGACATAAAATTTTTATTGTTTCCATTGTTTGAACCGAAGCAGCATGGAAAGTCCACAAGACAATTAAGGGGCATATGGATTGAAATCCAGGTTTAAGAGTACCTACTTACCGAAAAAATGATTGTGAAATTTTCATATTTATCAAAAACTTTGAATGTCATTGAATTTTGTCATAGAAAAGTCTTGATATAAACCTTAAAATATATATTGAAAAGCTCAAACACTTTTCTCCACCCATTCACTTTAAATTTTGTGATAACTCCCTCTCTCCATTGATTTGTGTAACTTATCTCTATTGGTTTACAATTATGTATTGAGCCTTATCCTGATTGGATAAGGCACTGCATGATGTAAATTTTATTGGTCATTATCCCGCCTTTAAAAAGGATTGTGTGGAGGGAAGACCGACAGCTTATGAGTAAGTGCCCACTATTGCCACGAAACGCATTAGGCTAAAGCATGTCCTTATAAAGATTTTTAATTTTTATATAATATTTGGGCTCGTCTTCACTAAACAGTCTCTCCCAATTTTTTGCTTTTGAAATAATAAAACAGTACCTTGTACTTGATCCAAACTAATATATACTTAATCTTCATTTGGGAAAAAAACAGCCTATTGAGTTTATTTCTTGTTTAAATGATTTTCTAGTAGAAGAAGATCCAAATTGCAGAAAGATCCGTTGTCTGGAAAACCCCAGATCCCGAGCATTCTAGATAACCAGTCCCATACCTGTACATTAAAAGCAGGATTTTTCAGCAAGAGGAATGTGGGGATCATTGGATCCCTTTACCATTAAGGAAAACGTACATTTTTTCTCACTTACTCGTTCATTGGACTTTTCTACTCGTCACGCGTATGGAAATTTCCAACCCTGACTCTAACCATATGGACCAGGGAAAGAATGCAAAGAAAGAATATGGAAGCATTCCTGGTTGTGAATGAACTGAAGATTCCCAGCAAAAAATTTTTACTTTTCACATTGGAGAATTTACTAATGCCCTACTCTCTCCCCAAAGAAGTGAATGCTACCCTAACGTAGATCTTTTTCCACAATATATTAGCTTCTTTTATTTGCATAAGAGTCATTATTTTCAGAATCTTATCAAGTGATGTGAGAACACTTACTGGGCCATATGACTAATCTAACATTTGTTCAGTTCATAGAATTGAATATATCTGTATCCTGTCTGCATTCTCCATAAAGAATGTAAACTGCTGTTTTTCAACTTTATTTCCTATTTGCCACCTGACATACAGAGTGTATAGACCCCAAACATAGACGTCGAGTCCCTGGAAAACTATATTTAGCATCATTCAAGGGATTCTGTCATGATTTTTATGGTGTAGTTTTTATTTTTAAATTACACTGTTTACAATACAAATAATTCACTCTACCATATAAAATAGTGACTGAAGTTTATCAGAACACAATTCACATGACTGGGGGCTCCTGGGAAACTGACAATATGTCTATCCCCGTGTCAGATTTCAAAATGACATTTTAAAAAATCCGTTTGCTCTTTTGAAAAACGGATTTCAGTTCAGACGTCTGCTGGAGCAGCACTATTAACTAATGCATTAAGAAAAACATTTTCCCCATGACAGTATCCCTTTCAGTAATTATCAGGCATAAAATGAATGCTACACTTTCTCTGTGCCCCAAAGAGTCAACTGCTTTTAACAGGCGCCATGCCTTACCTGATATGATTCTCCCTTCCACTTTCTTATCTCTCCAGCTTTACTATCACTTGTGTTGTCCCCCATCTCTCATAAATCTTCTTCTTGCCCTATGAAACTATCCCAGACACTCAAGAAAAATCATAATTATCCACAACAACCATCCCTTTGAACACATATCTTGGTATATCTCCTAATGTTGTGATCTTTGCTGGAAAACAAACAAGCAGAACCTCGCCACCCACCTCTACACGGGACACCACAAATAAAAAACATCTCCATTATAAGATACCAGTTGTTAATCAGAAAGATCCCTTGGGAACATTTGCTCCAATAGAAAGATACAAATAAAAATATATATTGTCAAGAGCATGTTACCCGAATCCTGGTGGTCCCTGGGCAAACATTCCTTTTGCGCATTTATTAAAGTAATCCTGGCCATGGGTTTTTTTTGGAGTGATACATGTACCTTAAGGTATAATTTGCTCATGCTAGTTGATTTCTAACTTTGGGCCTAGACACACATTCCTCAGTATGAACTGCGGTCAGTTCAATGATTTGTGACAATCCGTGGCCCTTGAGGAGTTTTGGGGATTCCTTCATGCTTTACAGGCCTACATGACTAAAGCATTTCAAACAAACTGCTGTACATTTATAAAGCTACTAAGCTGGCTAATGCAGAAAAATATCCTGAAAACCAATGACCTTTTCATCTAACTCTACTCTTTCTCTGAAACCACTAACATCAGGAAAATTGCTACATTTGACCACATTGAGCATTCAGAACATCAGTATGGGTTCAAGCCAGTGTAGTCGAGGGAAATTAGGGCCAAACAGTCATATTTCTAAAAAAAGAAAACCTCTTCTACATTAGTGTTACATACACGGGGATGTTTTGATTTATTTATTAACCGTATCCATGAATTTTAGCTATCTGATTGTTTGTTTTGCCTTTACCCACCTATCTAGAAGTCAGTCGATGTTCCCTGCCAAGAAAAAGGTTTGTTTTCTGAGAGTGCCTGGTTTGCTGTACGGATGAGTTGGTTGATAACAGACATATGCCACTTGAAAAGGGCTAAAACCACACAGTAAACAGATTGAAGTGCCCTACCAAGCAGCCATTGTATTCACGACTGCCTAAAATAATAATTCTGAAGTGAACTATCAACTTACAAACTCCTTCAGCATGTTTAAGTGCCTGTGAGTTTTCTTTAGAGACTCTTCTCTTTTTCAAAAAGTGCACCGAGACATTTCAGGACTCCTTGAATTACTCCTACGGCTGCACTTGTTTGAGGTGTTAATTTCAAATGGAACAAGATCTGAACTAAAATCTTGGATGCGAGTCAAAGCAGGAAAGCAAAGAAATGGTTAGAGAATTCACCGAGGGTACCACATGTCCTGTCTCTACCATGCAGGAATATACAGCTTTGCTTTTTTGCTGCATTTTTCACATAGTTGAAAGTTGTAGACCTTTACACTTATCCACAAGGCATGAAAGACTTAACCCCTTAAACACCAGAGATGTTCCCTGGGGCATTTGATTAGAAATAGGAAGGAGTGTTTTCTATTGTGAGTCAAAAATCCCTGCTGGGTGCCTACCTATAATATTAGCAGCCGTATGTTCCTTCTGATTACTCTACATCCCAGAGTCCCCACTGAAATGCAGGGCTGGTTAGAGCCACATGAATCAGAATTCCAGCCCATAAAGTGTTTTTAGAGACTGCACGTGGGAGGAGGGCCCTCTGCTCCAATGAAAACGTTAACCACAAAATTGCTTGGGGATTTCAGAGGGATGGAATTAAAAATTCCCACCCTTCCCAACTTTCTGATGTCACAGAGAGGCTTCTAAAATGAACAGATCTGCCTCCCTGATGCCGTGGGTGCCTCTTGTACAGAAGGCAACAATTTGGGAATCGGGAATACTGGAAATGGAGTGACGTTTCCGAAAAAGTTGGCTCTGTTGACCATGAGGGATGTGCTTTCTCTCTTTGAACCATGAAAAGCCCTGCGGTGTGCTGTAATAAAATCACAGCAGAATTTTCATTTAAAGGGACACTCATAAGCAATGTGTAAAGTAAGTTTGGGTGTATGTATAAAGTAAGCAGATCCCGGCAGGATCATTCAGGATAGCAAGTGCAAAGCAAAACTGAGCACAGGTTTACGCCATTCATAAACTTATTTGCATCCATGCTCCTTACACTTAAAAAACCTTCAGGGAGTCCCACCATACCTGCTCTGATAAATACTCTGCAAGCACCTACATACGGCAGCACCCCACAAGTTACCAGGGGCGACAAAAGCTGCTGCTGATAACTTTAAAGGAAAAGGAAAGCTACTGAAGCATTTTATTGCCAATTGATTAGCCACAACTAGTGCAGCTATACCATTATATTTATTCTGCAGAATGCTTTACCATACCTGAGTAAACAGCACTAGAAGCTCTGTTTGTTTAGGATACAGCTGCCATATTAGCTTGGTGTGACATCACTTCCTGCCTGAGTCTTGCCATGCTCACTATAGCTCTAGGCTCAGATTACAGCAGGGAGGGGGAAATGGGAGGGGGGGAAGAGGAGCAAACTGATCATGCTCAAGCCCTAGCCCTGGAGGTTTAAGCTGCAAACAGGAAGTCTGATACAGAAGCCCAAGTGTACACAATAGAAGGAAAGAAATGCAGTGTTTATTTTGACAGAGGACTCAGAGCAGCACTACTTTGAGGGTTTACTGGTGTATTTATATAGACCTTTCTGATAAAGCTTACTTAGTTTTAGCCTTTCCTTCTCCTTTAAGTTTGGCTCTTTTAGTGCAGAGAACTCATTTGCATTCATAATATATAACCCCCCCCCCTTGGAGGAAAGGTAAGTGCTGGGGAGGGGCCTCATGGTGCACAGAGGCTAGAATTGCCCCTGCGTCAATAGGTGCTACTAATTTGTGGCAAGCAAATCTAACGATAATGTGCAGCTTGGCGAAATTAACATCATTCCAATGAGGGTCACATTCATAGATACAGAGGTTTCGGTCCAATTGACTGTGCATTTATGGGGGCCTGGAAATTCTGACTATGTACTATGGATATTGGTTGATTCATGGATTGGACAGGTTTGTCATCTACCAACGTACCATGTGAATCAGTGAATGGTGCAGCATTGCTGCTGTTTTCAGATAGTTGGAACAATAGAAAGGTGACCATGCCTGTGTGGCCCATTGGTCGCAGAATGCACCTGTCTTAATTTAAATCAAATGAAAATGGCAGCAATCAAACTTTGGTTTTAAGCACAAATGGCAGCATTTAATAGGATTAATACAATATGCACAATAAGGAAGCTTAGAAAGGGTCAATTAATCAACTATCTCATAGAAAACTGCTCAGTGCTAATTAATTATGAAACAAAACACTCACACCCTTACAAACCCTTGTACTTCCCTTACAAACACTCCATTTGGCATGTCTTAACAAAATGACAACATATGACAGTGTAATAATCCTCATACATGTTACTATTTATCCAACTACACCCTGGTGAATGGCTACTCACTTCCACGGAAAATTAGTAACAGGTGCATCAACATTTGAATCTCTTCATCAGCTACAGATCACAGCCTGAAAAACAGGGAAGGCAATGGCAAAAGAGAACAATAATGTATTGTGTTTACTGCTTAAAATATATACTGAATTGTGTACCCCCTTACTGTAAATGTATAGTGAATAAAGTACCCCCTCTTGTAAAATATCAGGATATTATAAGTTACCAAGGAGTTCCATGACCATATAAAAGCATGAGGCTGAGGTGACTTACATATATCCTCATATTTTGCAACAGGGGGTACTTTATTTTTTAAAATACACAAGTTTCAGCAAGTCATGTGACAGGAATGACATCACTAAGCTCAGGTTAAAACCAATGACATCGTTAAGTACTGTTTATTAGGATATAAATTACAGGATATTCTTGCCTCTCACATTTTATACTATAGATATGTATGTTGCAAATGGCCTTAATGTACTGAACTATTAACTGTTTGCTAGGGGTTTAATTACCCTAGCAACCAAACAGCCATTTACAAATTAAAATAGCAGAGAGCCTTACAAAAAAAATGAGAAATAGAAAATAACAGTAACATTTAAGCCTCACAATCTGTATTTTGTTAGTCAGTGAACCCAACAACAACCAGTGGTGTAACTATAGAGCTTCCTATATAACTAACAAGAACTCCCCCCTTCCCCAGCCGCACTCTTATCTGCGATGGGGAAGTAGAGAGTGTCGGCACAGGGCAGAGAGTGGCCGAGTCTGGAGGGAGAGTAGGCAGTTCCGAGTGGGCAGGGTCCGGTTGGGAAGTGGGTGGGAGGATGGGGATCAGAGTGCGCTGAGCCCCTCTGAAGATTTTTTTGCAGGGGGCCTGGCGCACTCTAGTTACGCCACTGCCAACAATCATGGCTAACAATGAGAACAAAACTACAACATGAAAAATAAATATTAATTTAAAAGTTGCTTAGTCATATCAGGGGCTCAGGTTTCTACAAAAAGCGTGGCACTTCTTGCAAAATGGGTAGTTCATCATCATCATCATTTATTTATTTATATACAGATCTTACAAAACTATAACAAACAATATAACAAAACAAGGGTTTGCAGAGTAACATAGGATAAGAGGTCAAAACATGGGTTAAACAATTGCAGCAGCACTCCTATGTTTGATCAAAAACTTTTTATTCGTGCAACAACGGCAACGTTTCGGACTATTCGGACATGAGTGTGGCACTTTACTTTAGCCTTTGTATAGGATAAGAGGTCCCAACTCACAAGAGCTTACAATCTAAAGTTTGGGCAGATCAGGGATAGAGCTGGCTTGCATGGGATGTGTCCAGGCAGGCATATGGGGTCCCATGGTTGATTAAGGAAACCCTTGATACAAGTTGCAGTGCACGTTGCAGTATGTATGCAGCAGGTGCCTACTATGATCTAGGATACTAAGGAAAAACTATGAACTGTGGGTATAAAACCAATTCCCATGTGTTTTTTTCTCCTTGCAATTAGTAAATAATTCTTTACATGTAGTTTCATATATTTTAGTAACAATTACCCCTTAAATCGGGGATGACAGCCAACCTGTGGTTGTGCAAATGCAGCTAAACTACAACTCCCACACCTCCAGTAGGCTAGATTGCCTTGTGGGGTGCATGGAGGTGCAGGGCAGCCACAGCTGGAGAGTAACAGGTTGAGGATCTCTGCTTTTAATTAAAACCAGTTAAAAAGCAGCATACCACTGCTTAAGATCTTCTGCTTTCCCACCCTACTTAAATACACAGGGTTGCCTCAATTTGCAAAAAGAAAAGCTGCAAATCAGCTCCACCAGCCAACGCTCGGAGCATTCAGAAAATGCCATTCTCTTAGGAAACGCATGACGTAGAGTGTTATGTCTGCAACACAGTAAAGTGCGAGCGCTGCCGACCCATTTCAAGTAACTCTTTCTCCGGGAAGATCAGAGAGCTCAGGATAAACGTCTCTCTCTACCTTTTCCATCCTCTCCAGAACCCCACGGATTATTTCAACAGCGAGGCATATTGCTGTGTTTAAATGTAAATTAGACAAATCTATTTTTAATGATAGATTCCATTCAGGTTACAAAATACCTCTTTGCCAACGCACTCCCCGATCTCATTTAAGTGCTCTAGATTTTCTTGCACTATTGTGTAATCACAGGCATGATTAAAACAGGAAATATCAGGAAACAAGATAACTACCAATGTAAACATGACAGGGGGAAAAAATCCCTTTCATTATTAACATTTTTTTGAGTCATCCACAACCTGAAGCAGTAATTTAGTGCACCTGCAGTCCTTTCCTGAGCGAGAGCGAGCTACATTCTCAACAGTGACTTCCCGTGAGCCAAATTTTACGCCTTTCTTGACCAAACATTGCTCCGCCGCATAGTTGAGGTTGGAAATATTGGGTGAAGCCCTTTTCTTTAATAAATAGCAAAACCAAAGGAGTATTAATTCGTGGGCACCGAGTAGCACCTCAACTAATCATTTTCAACATTTGTATTTTATTTTCTTCTTCTATCCGCCAGCAGTAAACATTTAAGGATTTTTTTTTTTTTTTCGGAAAAAGCAGCGTTGGGTTACTTTTAAATAGCCACAACATTCTTCTGTTTGTGTTTCCTCGCAGCAGTCTGCATTTTTGCAGGAAAAAAAAAATGGGCAGGGAGACAGAAACTGGAATTCTACTACACTTTCAAACTGTCTCTCGTCTAGTTCATTCTTTTTGAACATGCTAAGAAGTTAATTTTAGCAACACGGGGCTGGGAGAAGGCTTCATCGTGATGTACAGGTTAATAAGGAGGGGGGAGAGGCAATTTATGTGACTTATGTGGCTTTCTAAAAACTGGCTTTCATGAAACTCCTGCTTGGGTTATGATTAGATGGAGGGGAAAAGGGCACAGGGTTTATAAAAAGGAAATTGTGTCATTGCTTTTTTCTTTGGGTTTTGGTCAATATAAGCCTTGCACTGTGCATTACCATTAATAGCCAAAGTCTTTATGTATAAAATTAAAAGCTATGGGGCAGATTTATTAAGGATTGTATTGTGTTTTCCATGAAAATTCGAGTTTTCGCGGTTGTTCAAATATCACATTTTTTGGGTATAAAAACTAGAATGTTGCGAGATTTTTTCAAAAAAACTCTACATTTATTATTCCACGATCCTGAAAATAGCTTGAAACCGAAAATACAGCATCTCAAGAGGTCCCTTGAACCAGTTGAAGATGTTAATAGCCTTCATGATGTTCGAGTTGTTTTCTCGAACAATACGACTTTTTACATGAAAACTAGATTCATTCGAGTTTGCGGTTGTTTACCCGAACTCACTGAATCAAGTATTTCCATTTGAGTTTTTTCTTAAATTAGAAACCATATTAGTTGTGAGTTCATTAGAGGTAGAAAGAGCTCTAAAATTCAACCTTTGATAAATAACCCCTTAAATATTAGCAGAAAACTGCATTTATCTACAGCAAGGGTCCCCAACCTTTTTTACCCATGAGCCACATTTAAATATAAAAAAAGCTGGGGAGCAACACAAGCATGAAATAGTTCCTAGGGGTGCCAATAAAGGCTGTGATTCCCATTGAGGAATGGCAGACTACACTTTGTTTGGCAATACACCTGTTTGTCATGCAACCAAAACTTGCCTCCTGGCCTGGAATTAAAAAATAAGCACCTGCTTTGAGGCAACTGGGAACAACGTCTAAGGGGTTAGTGAGCAACATGTTGCTCGTGAGCCACTGGTTGGGGATCACTGATCTATAGTTACAAGGTAGAAAATTAAGGAACATTATGAGACTACATTATACTACAGAGCAGACCATAATTTCGCATGATTTAAATAAATCACATGATTTAAACTATTTGCCAAACCAATCTGAATCCTTAGGATACTGCTGTATCCTGCAAAAAGTTCTGGGACTTGGCCAAATCCTGCAAAAAGTGTTAGGAATCTGGAGAATCTCAAACCGAATCCTTGGTGCATTTCAAGAAGAGAATAAAATATGCTGACACCTAGCCAGAAGACATTACTATCTAATAGATGGCAAGGAATATTATTTTGCTAGACATATATCAGTGATCCAGCAAGTACTGAACATCATATTAGAGACTGTATTGATTCTTTTTTTTCTTGAGCAGAACAATAATATGATGCATGTTGAATATTTTCAGTTATAAGTGTGACTGCCTAGGAGCTGCCAGACCGATTATCTCAACCAAGGAATTTTTCATAGACTCCAATATAAAAGTGAGGGTCCTTCACACTCAAAGCCAGTATATAGTATGTCCCATATATGTCCCACTGGTGCTCTGTCCTCGACACCATATATTCCAACAAGTAACATCGATGAGGGTCCTATTTATCAACACTAGGAAAATTTGCTAACCCAAAGTAACCAATAAGTGATCGGCTTTTTTCAGCCAGCTGCAGGTATGCAATTTGATTGAAAAGATATCACAATAATATACAGCAAATATGTGAAGAACTTGTTTATAAAGTCTTGGAATGAGGCACTGGCACGGTGTGATGCAAGGCTATAATCAGCCATTCTAAGGGGCATATTTATCAAGGGTCGAATTTCAAATTGAAAAAACTACCGAAATTAAGTCAAAGTTTTTTTTTGATCGAATAGGTCAGTTTTCGATCGAATAGGTCCATATTCGGCCGAATTCGAATCGTTCGAATCAAAGTAATAGCACATTCGATCAAATTCAAATCGAAGTCAGTCCACCAACTGACTCCAAATAGGTTCTAGGAGGACACCCATAGGCTAAAAGAGCAATTCATCAGGTTTTAGATTGATTTTCGTAGTGTATTATTTGTGTTTTTTGATTTATTTAGCTTTTTATTCAGCAGCTCTCCAGTTTGCAAATACATCTGTTTGGTTGTTAGGGTCGAAATTACCCTAGCAACTATGCATTGATTTGAATAAGAGACTAGAATATGAATAGGAGATGCCTGAATAGAAAGATAAGTAATATAAAGCAGCAATAATAATGAATTTCTAGCCTTAAGGAGCATTTGTTTTTTAGATGGAAAGAGTTTTAAGAAGAAAGCAAATAATTTAAAAACCATAAAAAAATAAATAATGAAGACCAATTTAAAAGTTGCTTAGAATAAACCATTCTATAACATGCTAAAAGTTAAAAAAAACGAAAAAACATTGGTGGCCAGGCCCCCCAAAATTAAAAATACATTTCTTGCCAGGGTTTGGCTCAGGGTTTGGCCATGCTTCACTTAGGGCAGGACTACACGGCCGATTCCGCCGCGATACGGTGCCATTACTTACCTTGATTTCGTCACATCCAACATGATGCCTTCAATTTTGCGCAGCGCGGCGGATCACGGCTGAATCGGCCATGTAGTGCTGCCCTTACTTGATTGATAAGCTGGGCCCCCCTGCTGTCAGAGTGCTGCATGTTTCAGAAGAGAGGACTGGAGCTCCCATACGTGCATGATTTTTCTCCTATTCAGGTCTCTCTACCCTCATTGGTCGCTTTATGTTAAGTCCCGGTAAAGCTGCATTGGGATTGGATAGTCTGGAGGGGAAATTCCTACTTCACCAATGAGGGTACAGAAAACTCAAAGATTTGAATAGGACCCTATCTGTGCCCCAGTGATGGCGGCCCTGCCTGTAAAAACTATTTTGTTTACTACATTCTAACCAATCCAGCAAACCCTTCCTATGACCTATAAACACTCAAGGTAAAAGCTTTTGAAAGCCCCGTCTAATACAAGGTCCATCATCCTACAGGAGTAAAGCTGTGAATTGGCTTTTATAATCCTAGAGCATTTTTGCCTTAGCAAGGTTATATATGTATAAGTTCCACATATTTATAATTTATATCCTTACGCATTCAGTATTTTTTTGGTAACTGTTCATGTTATTGCTGATATTTTTAGTCAACAAAAATACTCCAACCCTCACAAATATGGACCTGTAAGGTGTCTACATCTTAGTTTGAAAAGGAAGAGCAAACAGATATAAGACAGGATTTAATGCCAGATATGGAATATCTGATTATAGCCTTGCATCACATAGTGCCAATGCCTCATTCCAAGACTTTATAAACAAGTTTTTCACATATTTGCTGCATATTTTGGTGATATCTTTGCAGTTGTTTTCTCTGCGAGGTGAGTCATGTCGGAGGAGCCTGTCTTTCAAGCAGCCATGTACAATTTGCACCCATTTATTTTCCTAAAAATTCAACCAGCTGGAAAATGTTGTGCCAGGTGTCCAAGACTATGGGTCAGATTCACGGCTGAATTTTCGCCAGCATCAGCTCCGCACCCCTCGCACCCCTCGAATGCCTCGCCAGGCTTTTTCAGGCGACTGTTGAAAAGCGCATCGCCTCGTGTGGTTAGCACAGGCGTTTTTACATAGGCGCCCATACAAAACTGTCGCCTGCGCCGGTCGCGGCGATTGTCGCGGCGCTTTGTCGCCGCGACCGCAAACGCGTCGCTATCTCCCCGTGTGGACTAGCCTTAAAGGTGAGTGTGTAGCATCTGAACTACAACTGTTGAATTCTCTCATCATTTTATAGACTGTAGAGCGATACATCATGTAACTAATATGACCTAATTTTTGTTCTGTACGTGGTAGGGATGAACCAATTCCATAATTTTTAAATTTGGCCAAAATCCGCCACAAAAAATTTCAAGCCCTGATTTGCATTTTTTTTTTTTTTAAAAAAAAAAATGCTTTCTGTGTAGCCACATGACAAGGGTTCAGATTCAGCTGAAAAACTTAAGATTTGGCCAAATTCAAATGCTGCCAAACATGTTAGACTTCAGCCAAGTACTTTACTGAATCCTGGATTCGTTGCATCTCTAGTACAAAGCACAATTCTGTAGAAACATTTGAGGGCATAGGGGCTCTATAAACCAGCTTAAGACTGAAGCAGAAAGGGTAAGCTATGCCAATGTTTTTTTTTTTTTTTTTTTTTTTTTTTTAATCTTGCCTGTTTTTTGAGAACTCTATGAAGTGACCTTTCCCCTTGTTTATTGTCACTCTTGTATTTGTCTCCAGTGCCACACCCAACCTCTGGCTGCCCATCCCCCTTTGGGGGCCCATCAGGGCTGCCTGCTCAGGGGCAGAACCCTCCCCAAGCTGCAGCCCCGCCCCAGCAGCAACCCCCCTCTGCCAGCGTGTATCCTATTTTATCTTGTTGCAGCCATGATCAGGGCCGGGGTAGAGATATAGTGAATAAAGTACCCCCTATTGTAAAATATAAGGAAATTATAAGTCACCGAGGAGTTCCATGACCATATAAAAGCAGAAAGCCGAGTGCATTTATACAGGTCATGGTACTCCGATGTTACTTCTAATACACTCATATTTTCCAACAAGGGGTACTTTATTTATTATAATACACACGTTTTAGGAGTCATGTGACAAAAATTGCATCACTACTCACTTTTGTCACCGTTTATAAAGATATCATTTACAAGATATTCATGGCTCTTGTGTATTATTAAGTGGTTTTCTATATAGGCACCCACCTATATAGAAAAACATAACGTCGGGCAGTCAGGTCCGTGGGCCACCAGGGCTGCCGACTCGGGGGCCAATACCTCCCCCCCAGCCCCCCCGTCCCAGCTGCAACCCCCTTTGCCTCTGGGCCCCTCCCCGGTAGCAACCTCCCTCCTCTAGCTAGCACCTTATTTTATCTTGTTGCAGTCACGATCGGGAGGTACGGGTGCAGTGCCTAGAGCAGTCTGGGTTGGCGGATCCCACAAAAATTTTTTCCCCGATCCGACCCTGGAAATACAGCCCTGTCTACATGCCTCTTATATTCCAACACATGAACATTTTAACACATTTGTCTATTTTTTTTTTTATATTTATAAGAAAAAAAAATTAAATCACCATCTTTAATATACCTTGATATAATTATTCATACCTGGCACTATACACTGTCATTTGGAAAATGCATCATCTCTGCAACTTTCTAAAGATTACATTTTACTAAGAATATATGCCAAATGACAACACCAAGTTTATTATCTGTCACAGCAGCCACAGTTCCACCTGAAATGAACCTGTGATCAAGTAACAATATTAAAATGATAAAGGATAAATCAACAATATCTATAACCTGCCTCTGAAAGGAACATGTTCCTGGAGTGAGAATGTGGATTAATGTTACTCAGTGAATGGAGGCCTCTCTGAGGTTTCCTTCCCATATGAATAGCCTGAGGTCAGAGAGTCACTTTGGGGGACAATGGTAGTCCAAGAGTTGCTGAATATCTTACAATCACACACCATACCCCCTGATCAAATAGCTCTTTTGTTACGCTGATATAAAACATGTCATACAATGATGATTTGGAAGAATAACATTGGTTTACTTCCCGAAGAGATCAGAAGCGGCTTGTTATACACAGAAAAACATCTGAGGGTATCTGAGAACAACCATGTGTTCAAAGAAGAAAAGACGGCTTGGCAGGACAAGTATTTTGGTTTAAGTGAGCATCTTATCTGATTTATCTGACATCATAGTTCTCTCTGAGACACATATACAAACCAAATATGTTTCCCTGTTTCATCAGCTTTTATTTTTGCCAGAGTATTTTCACATGGTGAAATCCGAAGGTAAACGAGGGGGTCCTAGTAATGCAGGGATACTGGGTCCTTATCAGTTGGGATAAAATACAAAAATTATAGAATTCACTCTGCAGCCCTCTAGCTGCTATTGTCAGGTTGGACACCAAGGGACAGATTTATTAAGGGTCAAATTGAAAATTAGAATTTTCAGATTTTTTTTATGGTCAAAACTCTCAATTATCCAAATCGAATCAAGTTTGGAATTATCCAAACTTGATTCGAGTTTTAATTTGAATAATAAGATTTATCATACTTTCAGGGCCGGATTTGTGGCCACAAAGGCCTGGGCCTAGGGCGGCAAGTCTTCAGGGACGGCATGCCACCCAGACACATTCTCACTTAGCACTGGGGAGCTGCAGCTCCCCAGCTAGCAGCTGCATGCGCTCACACAGCCTCGTTCTGGTATCGGGGCTGGTGTAAAATAGGGGGCCCTAGGACCAGCCAGCCTAGGGGCGCCAGGCACGGAAATCCAGCTCTGCATAATCTGGCCCTTTAAGAACTCGAATTCAACTAGTCGCCACCTAAACCTGCCGAGTTCATGTATAAGTCAATGGGTGAGGTCCAGGGACCAATTTGGACATGTTAGTAGCCTTCCTGACATTCGAGTTTTTTTCAGATAAAAAACTAAAATCAAGTTTAGTCTAATTCATTTTGAGTTTTCGAGTCGGTAAAATTAGTGAGAGTTTTAGATATTACATTTTTTTATTAAATAACCCCAAATCAAATTTTAAGTATATTCGAATTTAAAGGAGTTTGACCGTTGATAAATGTGCCTCCAAATATCTAACAATTGTATAGTTTGTCTGTTTTTAGCCACAATTGCCCTCAAAGGAGTTCTTTTCTGCTTGAACCCGTCACAAAAAAAAAAAACAATCACGAAATTAGAAGGAAAAAAGTGTCCTTGTCTAATCCATTTTTAAAATTCTGTCTTACAGTCTATCATATGACAACACTGTATATTTATTAGTTTTAATCAGATCCTGTGGGTAAAGGCTCTAGCTCAGGGATCCCCAACCTTTTTTTTATCTGAGAGCCACATTCAGTGTTGGACTGGCCCATCGAGATACCAAGAAAACACGCGGTGGGCCCAGCTGTCAGTGGGCCCTCATGCTACACATTTGGCATATTTCATGGTCAGTCTTTATTTCTTTGAGAACAAAGAGACTAAATAGATGGAATAACATTTCCCTAAGATCATGTTTGTGTTAAGGTGCTTCTTTTGCATTAGAATGGGGCTATATATGTTCTGTAACTACAAAGGCCATACATCATGACAGAACAAAATACAGATATGGGACCTGTTATCCAGAATGCTGGGAACTGGTGTTTTCCGGATAGTGATCTATTATATAATCTGAATTTCCATATCTTAAATTTACTAAAAAATTATTTTTTATTTTTTTTAAACTGAGTAGATTTGCTTTAAGGATTAATTATATTGTTGTTAGGACCAATTAAGAGATACTGTTTTATTATTACAGTAAAAAATACATTTACTTTTAAAATGTTTAATTATTTATTTAAAATGGAGTCTATGGGAAACAGCATTTCAGTAATTCATCGGATCTTTCTTCGTAACAGGTTTCCGGATAAGTGCTCCAATACCTGTATGCTTCTAAAGCATTCTCTAAGCTAATGTTTAGGGGGTTATTTACCAAAGATCTAATGTTAGAGTTTTTTATAGCTCGAATTAACTCAAATGAACTCACAACTCGAATGGTATCTTATTTAAGAAAAAACTTGAATGGAATAAACTCAATTCTGCAAGTTTGAGTTGCGAAACCCGAAAACCTGAATTAATCGAAAAAAATTCATAACGATCTGATTATTTCATTTTACGAAAAAAACTCAAACGTCATGCAGGCTATTAACATCAAATTAATCGAGTTTTCTGCTGGAAAAAACTCATATTGCTTGAATTATTTGAGAACCCAACGGGAAAAACTAGAACGTCATGCAAGCTATTAACATCTCCAATTGGTCCAAGGGACCTCTGCCATTGACTCCTACATGACCTTGACAGGTTTTAGATGGTGTATTTTCAGATTCAAGCTATTTCCAAGATATAAATGTGAGTTTTGACCCAAAAAATCAATTCGAATACTCAAATATTTGTGGAAAACACAACTCGAACCGTAATAATAATTCCCATATATATATGTGTGTGTGCTACTAATGAAAGATAATAGTCTTAGGTAATGCATTTACACTTGGTGGTCTTCTAGATTAACTGAAAAAAAGGCCGTAAAGTAAACCAGAACCTATTTTTTTAGTCAGTTACCCTCCCTGCGTAGACAGGATACTTAAACATTCCATTCTATTGAAATACATATCTGTCAGCCATAAGAATTCCCCCCCCCTCCAGTTACTGAAAGATGGACTAGTACACCTAAGTAAATATGAACATATGTGTTGCGCATTCAGCCGATGAAGTTAAAAGATTCATTCATAGGACACTTATAAGTAATCTGCCATTGCAACAATTATGCATTATTGACTCCTTCCTTACAGTTTGAGATAACGCACAAACACACATTATTTTAAGTGCATGAAAGGAAAATAGACATAGACATAACCTAGTTCCCTAACCAAACTCGTTCCAACCCATAAATTCAATATTTTATCTTGCATACTGTTTTATGCAGCTGCTCTGAGACTGTACTATACTTAGAAAGACATCTGTATGTGTACTTGTTCCCTATCACATGTTGATTTGTGAGAGTGCTTTTTTTCTCTCTCTCTTTTTGTAGTTAAAGCTACAAATTGAAAACAGGTGCAGTGTCACCTCAGTATTTTGAGTGCGCTCTTTGAAACGTTGAGAAGCCTTTAATTATACTTTATTATATACTATATTATACTTATTCAGTATACTAGATACATCATTCAGAAGGAAATATTGATGCAGAGTTTTGTGATACTTGTAATTAGACAATTTGGTAAAACATTGCGTTAGGATTTAAAATTTTAAACCATTGATTTAAGAAATATTTTCTATGTGCTAGATGGTGCCAAGCTTGGCTCATATGAATTCTTTAAAGAAAAACGTGCGGAGCCCAATCTATCTCACTTTAGGTATTTCCAACTGCGGCAAGTATTTCTAGCACAATTTGGAGGATCTGAAATACAAACCTCACAACCACAATTTGAAACTGTGTTATGGTCTCCTACCATAACCAAACTTACATCCACCTTATATAAAACCTTGTTACAAACGTGCCCCCCTCCATTTAAGGTAGCATATCAAAAATGGCTACCTGACATCCCAGTGTAACGATCGCCGCCCGGAGCAGGCCCAGGAGCTCCGGGCGGCGCGTCCATTATTGCCGGCGTCGCTCCCAAAATGGCGGCGCCCATGGCCGCCACGTGGGTAGCGGCGCCGGGCGATGACGTCAGCGCGCCGACGTCGGCGCAGGAGCGTCGATGACGTCAGAATGGCGCCAAATTTGAATATAAAAACTCCAACTAGACACCAGAATGGCGCCCAAGAATAGGATTACTTTCCTGAAGCATATCCTGGGTTCCCTGTGTGCCTTATTGCCTAATCTTGTTCCTGCCTTGTATCCTGACCCTTTGCCTGGACTTTGGACCTTGTGTGTATTCTGCCTGCCTGAGAACTCTTGCCTGATCCTGACTATTCTTCGTTTAACCCTTTGGACACCGCGACCTTGTACCCTCAAGAGGGCTTCCTCCTTGATCCTGACAACCTCCCTGGAGGGAGCTCCCGGCTCCCTGACATTATTCTTGGGCCATGGATCCCACTGAGGAAGCTCAGCCAGATTTCGGCAGGGCCTTTCGGGGCCTGCATTCCCGCATGGAGGCATATGAAGCCCGGCAGAATTACGTGGGACACACGCTGGAGGCGATCCTGGAAAAGCTCTCCTTGTTGACACCAGCGCCCCTCCTGCCGGCACCTCCTCCGCAAGCGGCTGCTGCCATGGCTACCCACCCCTCCACTTCTGGTCCACATATTCCTGCTCCGCCTCTCTACGATGGCGATCCTCAAGCCTGTCGAGGATTCGTGAATCAGTGCCAGATTCGCTTTGCCCTGCACCCCACTGAATTTGACTCTGAACGTGCCAAGGTGGGGTTCGTGATTACTCGTCTGGCAGGGAAAGCTCTCGAGTGGGCATCTCCACACTGGGAGAAGCAGTCCCCACTGATGGATGACGCAGAAGCATTTCTCAAAGAATTCCGGATCGTCTTCGATGCTCCCGGCCGGGTGACATCCGCTGCTTCCCGTCTGTTCCAAATCCGCCAAGGGAGTCGCAGTGTAGCAGAGTATGCTATCGAATTTCGTACACTTGCTGCTGAGACTCGTTGGAACAACGACGCATACCATACTGCATTTTATAATGGTCTCTCCCTCCGCATCAAAGATGACCTGGTCTCCCGTGAATTACCCACGCAACTTGGGGACCTCATCGCCTTAGCAGTCAAGGTGGACACTCTTCTGAGAGAGCATCAAAGCCTGAGAGATCGTGTCAGGAGGTTTCAACCCATATTGGCACCCCGCTTCCAGAGGCCTCTCCTGCAGGCTCCCGTCACCCCGCCTGACCGAGCATCCATTTCTCTCCAGGAGGAACCCATGCAAGTGGGAAGAACTCGCCTCACTGAACAAGAGAGACTCCGTAGACGGATGTCAGGCCTGTGTCTGTATTGTGGCGGACATTCCCACTTCGCCAATGCCTGTCCTGCAAAGGCTAAGAGTTTTGTACCCCGAGGTATGTCTATGGTAACTCATGTAGGGGGCACTACTCAAAAGTCTCGTGATAAGTCTCAGGAGAAGACCCTAGAAAACTCACACAGGTTTCTCCTTCCCTTCCAGATTCGTCTGACTGATAAGACCATCTTCGGGAATGCTTTCATTGATTCCGGTGCTGGGGGTAACTTCATAGACGCTCTCTTTGCTAAGCACATGGGAATTCCCTTATTTCCTTTGCCTTCTCCCATGCGGATCATCGCCATAGATGATAAACCCCTGGAGTCTGTACTCACGATGACCACTGGCGAACTACCCGTGCAGGTTGGGACCCTGCATAGAGAGAGACTTTCGTTTCTTATTATCTCTTGTCCCGCTGTTCCAGTTGTTTTGGGTCTCCCCTGGCTGCGCCTGCACAATCCCACCATAGACTGGTCCACAGGGCAGGTTTCTCGTTGGAGCCCATTCTGCCAACAGCATTGTCTTCCTGCAAAACCCCTCAAGAAGGTAACTATCTCCTCAACCGAGTTAAAATCTCTTCCCTCCTGTTATAAGGAATTCTCCGATGTGTTCTGTAAAAAGTCTGCGGAATTCCTTCCTCCACATCGCTCCTACGACTGTCCTGTCGAACTCCTGCCAGGAGCCATGCCCCCTAGAGGTCGCACTTACCCTCTCTCTCCTGCAGAGACTACCGCAATGAAGGAATACATCCAAGAAAATCTCCAGCGGGGGTTTATCCGCCCTTCTACCTCTCCTGCAGGGGCTGGGTTCTTCTTCGTGGAGAAGAAGGACGGAGGCCTTCGGCCATGTATAGACTACCGGGGCCTGAATAAAATCACTGTAAAAAACAGGTACCCATTGCCCTTGATTGCAGAGCTCTTCGACCAGCTGAAGGGGGCGAAGATATTCTCTAAGTTGGATCTCCGGGGGGCGTACAACCTCATTCGCATCCGTGAGGGTGACGAATGGAAGACGGCTTTCAACACTCGTGACGGGCACTATGAATATCTCGTTATGCCCTTCGGCCTATGCAATGCCCCTGCCGTCTTCCAGGAGTTTGTTAATGATGTGTTCCGAGATCTCCTAGGAAGGTTCGTAGTCGTATATTTGGACGACATCCTGATCTTCTCCAAGGACCTTGAAAGTCATCGCTCCCAGGTGAAGGAGGTACTCTCTCGTCTGAGGAAGAACTCTCTCTTCGCCAAGTTGGAGAAGTGTGTCTTCGAGGTATCCAAGATCCCCTTCCTAGGGTACATTATCTCTCCAGAGGGATTTGAGATGGACCCCGTGAAAGTGTCGGCCATCCAGGAGTGGCCTCTCCCACTGAGTACCAAGGCAATCCAGAGATTCATCGGATTTGCTAATTATTATCGACAGTTTATCCGGGGGTTCTCTTCCCGCATTGCACCTATCCTGGCCCTCATCCGGAAAGGGGGTAAACCCAGCTTGTGGCCCCCATCTGCCATTGACGCTTTTCAGTCCTTGAAAGAGGCCTTCACATCCGCTTCTGTCCTCTGACACCCCAATCCTGATCTACCCTTCTGCATCGAAGTTGATGCTTCTGAAGTCGGAGCCGGAGCCATCTTGTCTCAGAGACATCCCGCTGATGGGAAGTTGCACCCCTGTGCTTATTTCTCCAAGAAGTTCTCGTCCGCAGAACAGAACTACGATGTCGGGAACCGAGAACTCTTGGCTGTTAAACTTGCCCTTGAAGAGTGGCGTCACCTCTTGGAGGGTTCTCTGATTCCTGTTCAGATTTACACCGACCATAAGAATCTCGAGTTCATCCAGTCCCTCAAGAGGCTAAACCCCAGACAGGCAAGGTGGGCTCTCTTCTTCTCTCGATTTAATTTTATCTTGACTTATCGCCCAGGCTCCAAGAATCGGAAGGCCGATGCCTTGTCTCGTAGCTTCACTCCGGTGGACCGCTCTCCTGAAAGACAAGAGCCAATCATCCCTCCAGTCAAGATTATTGCCTCCCTGTATCCACAGTTTGCCGACCAAATCCTGGCTGGTCAGTCTTCTGCTCCTTCAGATACTCCCATTGGGATGGCATTTGTTCCTCCTGAGCTGCGTCTGCCTATCCTGCAACAGACCCATTGCTCCAGGCAGGCCGGACACCCTGGCCCAGCTAAGACTCTTGAACTCTTACGACGCCTGGTCTGGTGGCCTGATATCCGCAAGGATGTGAAGGACTTTGTTGCTGCTTGTAATGTTTGTGCCACATCCAAGTCAAGTCACTCCCGCCCCAGTGGGTTACTACAGCCTTTGCCGGTTCCTTCCCGTCCTTGGACCCACCTGTCCATGGATTTCATTGTCGAACTTCCTCCCTCCTGTGGGAACACTGTGATCTGGGTTGTCATTGATCGCTTCTCCAAAATGGCCCATTTCATCCCTCTGAAGAAGTTGCCCTCTGCGGTGGAGTTGTCCCAGCTATTTATCCAGTACATCTTCCGCCTGCATGGTTTCCCGGTGGAGATCGTCTCCGATAGAGGCACCCAGTTTACTGCCAAGTTCTGGCGTTCCTTATGCAAAGACCTGGGAATTGTTCTTCAGTTTTCATCTGCATACCACCCGCAGACGAATGGGGCAGCTGAACGTGTCAACTAAGCCCTGGAACAGTTCCTGAGGAACCACGTATCCCTCTGCCAGGATGACTGGTCTGATCTCCTCCCATGGGCGGAATTCGCTCATAATAATGCTTGTCATTCCTCTACAGGAAGGTCTCCGTTCATGTCGGTATATGGTCAGCATCCTCAAGCTTTTCCCCAAGACTTTGTGCTATCTGACGTCCCGGCTGCTGACGATTCCGCAGCCCATATGTCTGCTATTTGGGCTGCTACCAAGTTGAACCTAGAGAAGAGCGCTCTTGTTCATAAGACTTTTGCGGATCGTCATCGAAGATCCTCTCCTCTCTACAAGGTGGGTGATAATGTCTGGCTCTCTTCCAGGAATATCCGGTTGAAGATCCCATCTCCCAAGTTGGGTCCAAAATTCGTGGGACCATTTCCCATCTTGGAGATAATCAACCCTGTGGCTGTCAGACTCCAGCTTCCACCAGAGATGAGAATCCCCAACATGTTCCACGTGTCTCTGGTGAAACCCGCCATCACCAACCGGTTCTCTGGCGGTCAGTCTCCTCCTCCTGCCATCTCTGTGGAGGGTCAACTCGAATACGAGGTGGAGAAAATCCTAGACTCCAGAGTCTCCAGAGGGTCCCTTCAGTACCTCATTCAGTGGAAGGGCTTTGGCCCTGAAGAATGCTCCTGGGAAGGACACCGTGATGTTCACGCTCCTCGTCTGGTGAGGGAGTTCCATTCCAAGTTTCCCCAGAAGCCAAGTCCTGGTGGTCCGGAGGCCCCCCGTGAGGGGGGGGTACTGTAACGATCGCCGCCCGGAGCAGGCCCAGGAGCTCCGGGCGGCGCGTCCATCCTTGCCGGCGTCGCTCCCAAAATGGCGGCGCCCATGGCCGCCACGTGGGTAGCGGCGCCGGGCGATGACGTCAGCGCGCCGACGTCGGCGCAGGAGCGTCGATGACGTCAGAATGGCGCCAAATTTGAATATAAAAACTCCAACTAGACACCAGAATGGCGCCCAAGAATAGGATTACTTTCCTGAAGCATATCCTGGGTTCCCTGTGTGCCTTATTGCCTAATCTTGTTCCTGCCTTGTATCCTGACCCTTTGCCTGGACTTTGGACCTTGTGTGTATTCTGCCTGCCTGAGAACTCTTGCCTGATCCTGACTATTCTTCGTTTAACCCTTTGGACACCGCGACCTTGTACCCTCAAGAGGGCTTCCTCCTTGATCCTGACAACCTCCCTGGAGGGAGCTCCCGGCTCCCTGACACCCAGATCTCGAAGACGAGGAGTGGGAGGAAGCAACAGACAAAGGTTATGGTCATCTTTACTTGACAAATTAGTTCAATTTAAATGGCTTCATCAATTCTATATCACCCCTGTGCGATTAAAAGCCATGGGAAATAATCCAACTGCAAGATGTCATAGGTGTGGGGCTGAAGGGGCCACCTTTTTACACATGGCTTGGTCGTGTCCACCAGTCTCCACATTTTGGACCGAAGTCATGGATATCTTAGCAGATAAATTAGATTTCCCTAGGCTGCTGACCCCACAGGTGTGCATATTGGGAGTCATAGATTAAATCATATATACTAATCATGCCAGAGTTAGATACCGTACACTGTTGTACTATGCTAAGAAAGTAATTGCTATGGCATGGATGGGTCCCCAACCGCCCATGGTACAAAACTGGATAACGTTGGTGAATCAGAATCTGCCTCTCATTAAACTCACCTTACTAGCCAGAGGCTCACTGAAAAGATTTGAGAAGACATGGAGTCCATGGTGGGAAGTGGGACTTGGGGGTCAGGGCTCCCGAACATGAACAGAAACGTTTATTTATACTGTAAAATACAGAAATCCTTAATTCTATTTAATACCTGATATTACTGTCCAATATGTTGATGATTGGAATCTTGGAGACAAGATCACTGTACGACTGTTTGAACGGTGTTTTAATTCTTGTATCAATCAAATTACTAAACGAATTGGTATGTAAACGTTTTATTCCAAGCTCTGTAATGGTAACTCAACTGCATTTACGGCATATACTTTGTTTTATGTTTAATGTGTTATAAAACAATAACATTTTACCAAGAAATATTTTCTAATATCAAGGAAAATGTATGTCTACAAGTGCAGTGAGTTGGGTGCAATGTTGGGCACACCCAGAATTCATGCATCATTGTGGTCAAATATTTGCACTGCACCTACTGCAATTACGTTAGTTTTGTCAACATTAAACCAACTGCACATGTGCTTAGTCACAGACCATGCAAAACTGTGTTGAATATTTTCTAAGTCTGCCTGGTTTTTGCTGGTGTAATTTACAGTGTATGGCGTGCAAGTGATGTGTGTTCCCTATGCTTTCGGCACAACTGAACTGCTGCGTTTGACGCAGGGCATTGATGGAACCCTGAAGCTACCGCTTGGTCTAGAGGTGGTGGTAGCTCCAGGTTTCCCCTGCGTCAATATTTGCAGCAGCACTCATTTCGCGATGGAAATGCAGGAAGGACTGAGCAGCACCAAGCTCAACTCTATGGATTTGAAAGGAGCCCATTTAGATTGAATTACCTGAAAGTGGATTTACATGCAACTGACTGCAGGGAAACAGCTACAGTAACTGCAGCTGTATATGTCTTATTGCATGTTTAATCATCAACCTTAAAATCAATATATCAAATAAAACGTCAACTCTATATTTCTGATATTTTTTTGTAAATGATTGTGATTATTTTCTATAATTTGCTATAACTCCCACCTCATTAAACAAGAAGACCATATCTAAAGAAGCAAAATATTGATTACACCAAAAGAAGACTTGACAGAGATTCAGGGACTAGTCCCATTTTGGAGTCAGGAAGGAGTTTCTTCCCCCTCTGAGTAAAATTGGAGAGGCTTCAAATGTTTTGTTTTTTTTTGCCTTCCTCTGGATCAACTAGCAGTTAGGCAGATTATATATAGACTTAAAAGGTTGAACTTGATGGATGTATGTCTTTTTTTCAACCTAACTTATTATGTTAGTTTTAGAGCAATTTTAAAATAAAGGGTTTTTTTTTATTAACAGATGGTCATGGCATTTAGGGTCTGATTTATTTATGTTTGTATTTTTTCCCTGAATCATATTTTTTAGCGTGTATTTTACCAAATACTCCAAACCATAAAAAACACTAACACAAAACTTTGCCATCTAAAAGCTAGCGAGGTCATGTAGAAATCAATGGGAGCTGTACGTAATCAATTGCAAAATCTTTCTTTGCTTTGGGGTTTTAGAGAGGTTTTCAGGGGTTTTTTCTTTGAAAAATTAGTATTTTGTGTTTTTTGTATTATTACTTGGATTTGTTCAGCATTTTTATTCATTTTCGCTTTTTATTTTAGGATCTTTTAATAAACAACTTGACATTCGTGTTTTTTTTTTTTTTCTTTTTAAGTGATTTTTTCGTGGTTTAAAACTAAACCCCCACGAATACAAATATCTTTGTATTTTGTAGATGAAAAATGTTAGCATTACATGAGGCACTGGTGCTGTATAAGGATATAAAAACATATTCTGAAATATTTCCCCTTTAAGTGCAAATATGCCGGATGATTATCACTGAAAAGGTAAATTACGTTAGTTGGTCACGCGGATGGCTTGCTTTACATGTCTACAAACAGTAGATCACAGGATTTTTTTTTTTGGGAGATTTAGCAGAGGGAATAAAATAACATTAGGTAAAAGAGAGACGAGTTGAATTGCTTTTAGTCCGTTCAGGTCTAGCTGTAAAATACAATGCACCAAAACAGTTCTTTGGATGGCAAAGTCTTTTTCTTAAGTTTTTCCCAGGCTGAAAGTGGGAGGGATCGCAGGAGAAATTGAAAGAAAAGCAAAACAAGTGGAAGGCTTTGCTTAGAAAATGGCAAACAGTTTCTTTTTGTCAAGAATAAGATCTTTGATGTTCCTCTCAGAATTCCGCATGAAACAAGTTCACAGTAATTTTCTGACAAACATTAGTATAAAATTACTTTTAAGCCCGATTCGGACACATGAAGGTTCGAGCAAGAATATCAAAGACAACATTTTTAATGCATTTCGATTCAAGCTTAAAAGGATGCACAATAAATTAACCTTTTAAAAATGTTAAAACATTTTTGCAAAATTATATATTTATGGGATCTAGTCTTTTGTTTGCCCACGTCAGCTATTTTTTTTTTTTTTATGGCATTGAATTCATAAACTGTGTTGTTAACAATGAAATAGCTGTGATCATGGAACAGACCTGCAATAAAGTTTTCCAGCTTCTTAAAATAGTTTAGACCTTGTTTTTACATTAGGGAATGTGTTCTCAAGCAGGTACTAACACATGGCTCCGGGTTTTGCTCTGTATTGCATCCAACACTGGACGCTGGGTAAATACGAAGGGCTTATTAAATGATTCACCAAAGGCCAAAGATCAAGACGGAGACTGTTCAGCGCAAAAAATCTCTGCACCATTTACACACATAAAAGAGAGCATGCAAGTAATGGCATTTGCCGTGAAGATTTATGAATAAACTGGGACTAGAATAACAGTCAGCTGGCAAGAATATGCAACTCGTATAAAGGTCTTCATCAAATTATAGTTGTGAATCAACCCTTTTTTTTGAAGAATAATATTTGGAATTTTAATTTGGTTAAAGATTATTAAAATAAAAACACATAGCAGAAAAACCTTTAAAAAATAGTAAACTTTTTATTGTGACCTCTCCAAAGATTTACTGATAAATTACTTGTGCCTGAAATGCTATAGGCCAAATCTCTCCTACTATACTGTCCCACAGTCACGGTCGCTTCCCAGATACTTTTATCCCACTGTTACTACAGGCACCATCTCCCCCTACTATACCTGCTATCCCACAGCCAAACTCCCTTCCCAGAGACTATAATCTCACTGTTACTATAGGCACCATTTCTCCCTACTATACCTGCTATCTTACAGCCCATTGTAAAGGTTATTATTCCCGCTGCTACTATAGACACCATCTCTCCCTACTATACCTGCTATCCCACAGCCACAGTCCCTTCCCAGAGACTTTTAACCTACTGCTACTATAGGCACCATCTCTCCCTACTATACCTGCTATCACACAGTCCCTTACCAGAGACTATTATCCCACTGCTACTATAGACACCCTCTCTCCAGACTATACCTGCTATCCTACAGCTACTATCCCTTCCCAGAGAGAATTATCCCCACTGCTACTATAGACACAATCTCTCTCTCTCTACTATACCTGCTATCCCATAACCACATTCATTTACCAGAGGATATTATCCCAACTTCTACTAAAGACAACACTGTCTGCACCAGAGACTATTATCCCCGATGTTACTATAGACACTATCCCTCCCTACAATACCAGTGAACCCAGAGCCACAATCCCTTATAAGCCATTATCCTCACTGCTACTGGCACCATCTAACCCTTATATACACACTATCCACAGCCCCATTCCAAAGGCTATTATCCCCACAGCTAAAGTGGTTAGCATCTCTCCCTAATATACCTGCTACCCCACATCCACAGTCCCTTCCCAGAGACTATTATCCCACTGTTACTATAGACACCATCTCTCCCTACTATACCTGCTATCCCACAGTCACACTCCCTTCCCAGAGACTATTATCCCACTGTTACTATAGGCACCATCTCTCCCGACTATACCTGCTATCCCACAGTCACACTCCCTTCCCAGAGACTATTATCCACTGTTACTATAGACACCATCTCTTCCTACTATACCTGCTATCCCACAGCCACAGTCCCTTTCCGGACAGTATTGCTCCTGCTGATCTCACACAATCTCTGACAACAATATCTACTATCTCACAGCCACAGATCCTTCCCAGGGGATATTATACTCACTAGGTGCTGATGTGCTGTCTACATAGCCATGGTGTAAATTCATGCTAACATATTTAACATCCTCTAAATATCATAAATATTAGATAATTCAAAATCAGTGTCAGACTAGTTATATAAGCAAAAAAGTTATATAAGCAAAATGCTAATAGTATTTTTCCAGTATATATAATGAAGCACTTTTCACATAGTGCCAATTGCGCTATCCATACATTATTTGACAGATGCTAAAACAATCACTGGTTTCTACTAGCTACAGTGTAAAATATCCAGAGTTTGGCTTTTTTCTAGGAATGACTGAGTTGGTGCATTTTGGCATAGATTATGAACCTTTCCATTTTAAATGGCATCCAGTTCAGTAGCAGAACCCACCTGCATTGGTCTCAGCTGCTTTGCCTGTTAAAATATGTTCCTTGTGATGACACCTGCAAATGCTGTTAACATAAAACTAATAATTATCCTCAGGCACCAACTTTGAAAGAATGTGCTGTGCAGGATACGTAAGTTTCTTTGACATCTCTGAACAGTTTTTGCCTATCGATCTAGGGGAAAAAATATTTTCAAGAAAAAAAGAATTACTGTTTATCTAAACTGTAAGGAGGTTTAATGTGGTTGGAGGGTTGGCATGGAAAATTACACTTAAGTGCAAAAAAAAAAAAAAATGAAGCTTTGATGGTATTTGTGATTCTTTATGATACAGAACAACCCCCTTGATTTAACAATCTGTGATGCTAATTGGCATATTAGCTCACAGTTATTCTCATCAGAATAATAGAAAGGTATACGCCATAGCGTGTAAGAACTCTCATATGCCCTCTCATAGCATTCTAGCTATAGCTTTTTTGGATTTGATTCAGAAAAGCACATCATCTGCATTGGTTTGTGCTTTTTTTGTTCATGTATCAATGACTATGAAGATTTTCATTCATCCAGGTCATAGTATATCTAGTATAGGTCAATCTAAAAACAACTGGACTTGCTTCATTGATTACTCAACAAGTCCAGTTGTTTTTAGATTGACCTATACTAGATATTCATGTATCAATGTTTTTTTTACAATTTGCTAGCTTCCAATACATTATGGTTGGCTGACTAGAGTAATGTTAAAAAGCACTTCATTTTTAAAGCAGTAATGCTGTGATGGTTGCAGATTCCACCAATAGGAGTTACAGAAAATATTCAAATAGGTCGGCAGTATTTCATTTAGAAGTGTATATAGTTGATTTCAGACACATTTTTTAAAAGTCATTTGTCCATTTGTAGATAAGGTAGACCTTAAGTCTACTAAAAATAATTTAAACGTTAATTAAACCCAATAGAATTGTTTTGCCTCCAATTAGGACTTATTACCGTAGATCGCAGTTTAGGTCAAGTACTGCTTCATTACTATAGGGAAAAAAGGAGATCATTTTTAAGAATTTTGATTATTAGATTAAAATTGAGTCTATGGGAAATAGCCTTTCTGTAAGTCTAAGCTTTCTGGATAATGGGTTTCCGGATAATGGACCCTATACCTGTACATGTTCTTAATAGTAATGCAGTAAGTTCAGAGTTCAAAAACATCTTTACATAAGATACCAAAGCTGTAAAAGCCAACACTCGCCATACTTTTCAGCGTGTATTCCAGTGGCCATCTGGGCGCTTATTTTATGACTAAACCTGTAAAAATCTCCCTGAGTATTCTGTAGTATTCAACTGTCTGGTCTGTATGTCCCTAAACAAAAAATTTAAATATAAAGGTTTTGTGTGTTATGGCCTACACAAATGATAATTTCAAAACATTTTGTGGAATTTGTCCACACTTGCATGACCAAATTGCGTGGATTGCATTGATCTACTCTTAGACTAAACATCTGCATCTCAAAAGACGCATGACACATATGCTTGCCAGTTTATTACCTCTGTCATGGACCAGTGGCAGACACCAACTGAACAGATTATTTTTTACCTTATGGGATCTATTAGGTATTCTCAGTATAGAGAACATAATCAACAATTTTGTCTTCCACAATAAAACCTCATCATGATCAGATCAAAATAGAACGGTAAAGTATTTCACCAACAGAGCTCTGTTCTTCTACTTTTCCATGAAATTATCACTTCCTAAAAAAGCTTTATGTCCATATAGTGGAAAAAGCCCTATATTTTATTGCACACAGGATAGTGAATTAGCAAACCTTAGATATTTTTTCTAATGCTTTGGAATTAATTTTGTTTTTAACTATGAACTGCGGATGACCTTCTCCCTGAAAGTTGGCAAGAGAATGTTCTAGTCAGGCCCACTCTGACTTCATGGGATCTGATCGTAGCTAAACCTCATGAGATATAAGTGCCTGCCCATGGATATTAATCATCAGCGTGAGTCAGTCTAAAGGTACACACCTTTTTGGGCGGCTTACATCTGGAACATACACATGGGCAGACACTTTTACCCCAATTAATATGTTTTTTTGGATTTCGTGAAATTGGAGACTCATGCAGTGGGCTCTCACACTGTCACGACAACAAATATTAAAGGTTTTCAGTGTTAATAATTAAAACAGTCTGATTTTAAAAACACATGATATAGCAAGGATTGCTAAAATACTACTCTCATTTAGTGATGTGCTGGCTGGCCCGATTCCCGCGGGATCCGTGGGTCAGGCAGGTTCGGGCCAACCTCGCACTCCTCTTTGCAGGTGGGTCCAGGTTGAGTTCTTTTCATCTCCCCGCACACCACCTTGCACTGCCGGCTTTTGACTTCTTATTTTATAGACGCTGCACTTGCTTGACCCACCCCTTTTGTGACATCATCGGCACGGGTCTATAAAAGGAAGGTACGGGTGGGCACCCGGGCTTCGGCCCGTGAAAAACCCGACCCGCACATCACTACTCTCTTTATATTTAAGTGGCTAGCTATGTTTATACATGAAATTCATCTGGATACTGAAATATGGCAAGAACATTTTCATTTTACACATTTAGGGGATTATTTACTAAAACTTTATCTAATTGTTTCAATAAAAAAAGATGTCAACCAAACTCGAAAAAACTCAAATAAATCGGGTGAAAATCCGAATCTTAGAATTTTTTCGGACTTTTCTCCTGAAATGCTTGATTTTTTGGGGGGTTGTAGCTCGAAAACCCACAATTTTTCAGATTATCAGGCTAAACCCAGTGCAATACCTTCAAATTGAGATAGGGACATCCTCTTATACATGACCTCGACAGGTCTGAGATGAAGGATTTTCTTATTAGGGCTTGTTGCAGCATCAGAGTATAATAAATCTCAAAAAATGCTTTTTTTTTCCTCAAAAAATTCAAGTTTTTGCCCCAAAAATCCATGGTGGCTTGACAAAAGACCGATGGCGGTCTGAAACGTTGCCGAATTGTTTGGGGTCAGAGCCCATGGCTGAATAAAGGCTTTTTAAAGAAACAGAGATTCCTGAGTGGTGCTGTCCATTACACAAGTATTGGCCCCAAAAATCCTGACAAGAAAAATTTGAGGTTTGTTAAATAACTCCCTTAAGCCTTGAAAACTTTCATTTGATTTAAAGTACAAATACTATCCATACTACTTGCCCTACATGTATTCTGAATTCTTATGGTTTCCATTTTGTATAGACATGTCCTTCAATAAGTTTTTTATGGCTAGACTTTGAGAAGATAATATTGTCTTCTTTAAATATCTCTTTGAAGCTAAATCCATTCATATGTTTGCTTAGCTTTCCAATAGATATTAGCAAATCCTTAAAGTTTAATACTAAAAAAGAAAAACTGAATCCAGCTAAATTATTTCCGCTTTTCTTTGCAGCAGTGAGAAGATCAATTTATAAATATTGGATCAATCCCCTCCCACGTAGGAAATTGGATGTTTTCAAATATCTTTATGAATTATGCTCATCTGAGAGCATCAAATTTAGATTTGGTAGAGATAAATACAGAAAAAGAATATATGATAAAATGGTCTCCATACTTGACTTTTTGAGCAATAAAGACAGAACGGGGCACATTTACTCAGCTCGAGTCAATGAATAGAAGAATTGGCTACTTCGACCCTCGACTACGACTTCGAATTGAACGATTAAAATCGTTCGACTATTCGATAGTCGAAGTACTGTCTCTTTAAAAAAAACTTTGACCCCTACTTCACCAAGTAAAACCTACCGAACATCAATGTTAGCCTATGGGGAAGGTCCCTATAAGCTTTCTAACAAATTTCTGGTCGAAGGAAAATCGTTTGATCGATGGATTAAAATCCTTCGAATCGTACGATTGCGGTAAATCTTTCAACTTCGATATTCGAAGGATTTAACTTCGACAGTCGAATATCGAGGGTTAATTAACCCTCGGTATTCGACCCTAAGTAAATGTGCCCCAACATGTTTCTCATTTAAGATTCAATTACTAATGTGAATTATTTATTCAGTTGTCATGACAAAGCTTTTTCTTTAGCTTTTTTTCTTTTACTTTTCTTTCTTTATGTAATTATAATTTAATTTTGTGTTTAATGACCTTTGGTTGCATTAATTATTATAACTTGAAGGGGTTTTTACTAAAATCTGATTTTATCTAATTTTTTAAATAAAAAAGCTTGACCAAACTTCCATCCACAATTTTGTTTTATTTATCATTAAAATAACTCAAATAAATCAGATCAAGAAAACACTTGATACAATCGAGCAAACCTTTTTTCGTTATTACCCAAAAACCCCAAATTTTAGATATTCATATTGCAATTTTTGATGTTTGTAATAAGACCATGCATGTTTGTATTGTTCTTATTTGATGTTCTGTGGTGTATTATTATTATAAATGACATAAAAAATTATTGAAAATACATGAATGAAACAATTAGCGGCAGATTTATCAAAATGTGAGTTCAGAGCTTAATAACTAAAAACACACCCACATTTTTTTTTACTCCTATGGAATTTTCAGAACCGTATTTATCAAATGGTATCATATCATTGATGAAGACATTCTAAAAATCCCAAAGGAATGAATAGAACTCGGGTGAGAGTTTTTATTTATTAAGCTTTAAACTCACATATTGATAAATCTTATGTCATTAAAGAGTTTAAACTCAGCTAATAAAGATTAATCTAAAGCAATTGTAAGATAAGTGTATGCAGACCAATTTAATTTATTGCAGGCACTATAACTTTAGAGGGGGAAGGAAAGCTTCACATTAATGCTGAATGATGAAAATGCTCAAATGTAAAGCTATGATCCACCTTATGCCTGTAGGGGAAACATGTAGACTGCAGAGGATCAGTCTGGTGTCCTATCCAATGCAAGATTAAAGCATGAGGACAAAAAATATGAAGCTACAGGGTGGGCACATCCTCATACAACAAGATAAAGGGGAAAAGCTTCCCCTCAAGCCAAGTTTGGTGCAAGTACTTGACAATAGTCATATGACCAGGTATATGGAATACCCACAGAGTATGAAAAACCTTTAAATAAAAAACATTGCAAGGTATAAGATTTTTACTTTTAGGAAAGTAACAGCCTGCCAATGACATGGAATGTAGGTTTTCCATGTTATGCTACAGGAAAAAAGAATGCTACCTTAAGCATCAAGTTACCCTTTATCATCATTTATTAAGCACTAGCGAGTTACACAGCATTTTATATTAATTTATAACATACAGGATTTAAAAATAATTTAAGAGTGACAGAATAGAAATAGGATCAGAGGGCCCTGCAACCAGAACTTACATTCTAAAGGGGTTATGGAACATTATGAGGTTATGGAACATTTGATACATGAGGAAGAGTAAAACAATTGGTGCTTTTTGATAAGTTGATTTCCAGAGCAGAGTGTTCCAGAGACAGACATAAGCAAGTCTTACAGTCAACAATGGGATGAAATGATAAGTGGGAAAGAGAGGGGAAGGTCAGAAAGAGAGTATAAGTTGCTTGAAGGAGTGTATTGTGATATCAGAGCTGACATATGGGGATGGGCTAGTCCAAAAGACTATGTTTTACTATTGAAGTAGAGTAGAGTGAAAACAGAGGGCCTAAGGCAGAGCCTTGAAGAACTCCAATGCCAGCTGGGTAAAACATTGCTAGAAGGAGTGGGTGGTCAACTGTGTCAAAGAATAGTGACCACTAGATTTTGCCAGGAGAAGATCATTGCTTACTTTGAGAGCAATTTCTGTTCTGTGTGTTGGACAGAAGCCAGATTGCAAGGAATTGAAGTTTGAGTGAGATATTTATAGTGCACCAGTATGGAGCCAAAAGGAAGCAAGGGTAAGCTTTGGCATTTCATCATAACCCACCTTGTGCAGTCACAAACAGGCATAAACTACTAAAATAGGTTGTTTTTTTTTGGTTATTCTACCTATTTGCCACCTTTACATTTTCTTCCAGTAATCTGTACAAAATGTAAACGTGTGATTTACAAAAAACCCTTTCAATTAATTCATCCATCTTTTCTTAGTTGGCTTGAGTTTATAGATATGTTATTGAGTACATAAACACTATTTGAAATGCAGTATGTTTCTTAGCTAACACATAAATCCATTTAGAAGTCCCACATCCATTCCTGATAAATGTTCTTACCTATTATCACCCTAATTAGCACAAGGAACATCAACACAAAGAAAATGAATGGGACAAAATGACATTGCTCCTAAACCAAAAAGCCCATTGAAACATTACAAGATATCTGTAAGTATTTCCCACACCCTGATAGAATGTTAATGCTTGTGCTTTGAAGGAGGCTGAGACCATTTCTGTGCAGGGAAGGCTGAATGAAAATCCCCAAGCTTGAACAACAATTTGGATGCAGTATCATATTTCCCAATTTGCATTACTTCTTGGAAACATTTGAAAACATATTTTGTATTGATATATTGGTATATGTAAATGTTGTAACAAGCAATTTAATGCACAGCAGCATGTATTTTACTGTTAAATTCTCTTAGGTATTGGCAGTATTGAATTTAACTATAATAACAGCAATCTGCCTTTTGGAATACAGAAGAATTTCTGTGTGGTCAGTCTATTACAGTCCTGTAATTGGGCAGAGAATAAAGCCAATGTCATGCACACACAGTTTCCTCCGCTGGCAAAAGACCTATAACTAGGGATGCACCGAATCCACTTTTTTGGATTCGGCCGAACCCCCGAATCCTTCACGAAAGATTCGGCCGAATACCGAACCGAATCCTAATTTGCATATGCAAATTAGGGGTGGGAAGGGGAAAACATTTTTTACTTCCTTGTTTTCTGACAAAAAGTCACGCAATTTCCCTCCCGCCCCTACTTTGCATATGCAAATTAGGATTCGGATTCGGTTCGGCCAGTCAGAAGGATTCGGCCGAATCCGAATCCTGCTGAAAAAGGCCGAATCCTGGCCGAATCCCGAACCGAATCCTGGATTCGGTGCATCCCTACCTATAACCACCAAAGCAGACCGTCACCAAAGTGATGTCAGCCGCCTTTAATGTACATGAGAGCTTTTGGGCGAAAATCCACCCGTAGTGCATAGTGATAAGCAGTTGCCATTAATGTTGACATTCCCTCTATTTTTGTGCACACGTATGCAGACAAGGGATGCACCGAATCTAGAATTCGGCCTATTTCAGCAAAATTCGGATTCGGCCTGAATCCTTCTGCCCGGCCAAACTGAATCTGAATCCTAATATGCATATGCAAATTAGGGGCTGGGAGGGACATTGTGTGACTTTTTTGTCACAAAACAAGGAAGTAAAAAAGGTTTTCCCCTCCCCACCCTTAATATGCAAATTAGGATTCGGTTCGGTATTCGGCCGAATCTTTCGCAAAGGATTCGGCCAAATCCAAAATAGTGGATTTGGTGCATCCCTAATGCAAACAGTGTGTGCAAAGGAGTGGGTGGCTAAGAAAAAGTACAGAAGTCTTTGCATGCACATCTTTGGGGTAACATTGCTGGGGTCAGCCCGAGCTGAGCCGGCCAGATGCCCTAGGCAACCCGGCCAACAACTGTGCTCCCTGACCAACCCCCCCCCCCATTTGTGTGCATACATGCCTTGACTAGCGAGTGGAGGTGTTTACCATTTACGGGGACAAGGGCCTTTACTAGGGCGTAGGCAGATAGAAGAGGTATGTGCCACTGCCTAGCTCCCCCCACCAATGAGCACTAATTACGTACCTCTTCTCTCTAGTTTCAGCCCTGGCTGGGGGTATCAGCCATTCCACTGTTGGCAAAAATTAGACATTTACCTAAGGCCAATGTTACGTGTGGCATTGTGCTGGATGGTAACTAATTGGAGCTTTCTCTGCTGTTATATTTACATCTAAGTGGAAGATTCATTAAAGGAAAACTAAAAGTATAATTGTTGGGGATGGCACCACACAGATATTATAATCACTGGGCAGCAAACTGGAAAATGAGGTTCAATGTTGATAAATACAAGGTTATGCACTTTGGCAAAAATAATATAAATGCAAGTTACACACTAAATGGCAGTGTGTTGGGAGTCTCCTTAAATGAGAAGGATCTAGGGGTCTTTGTAGATAACACGTTGTCTAATGCTAGGCAGTGTCATTCTGTGGCTACTAAAGCAAAGAAAGTTCTGTCTTGCATAAAAAAGGGCATTAAAACAAGGGAGGGATGAAAACATAATTATGCCTCTTTATAGGTCCCTGGTAAGGCCTCAGCTGGAGTATGCAGTGCAGTTTTGGACTCCAGTCCTTAAGAGGGATATAAATGAGCTGGAGAGAGTGCAGAGACTAAGTGCAACTAAATTGGTTAGAGGGATGGAAGACAAATTATGTGGGTAGACTGTCAAGGTTGGGGTTGTTTTCTCTGGAAAAAAGGCGCTTGTGAGGGGACATGATTACACTTTACAAGTACAGTAGAGGACATTATAGACAAATAGCAGGGGACCTTTTTACCAATAAAGTGGATCACCGTACCAGAGGCCACCCCTTTAGACTAGAAGAAAAGAACTTTCATTTGAAGCAACGTAGGGGGTTCTTCACAGTCAGGACAGTGAGGTTGTGGAATGCACTGCCGGGTGATGTTGTGATGCTGATTCAGTTAATGCCACTTTAAGAATGGCTTGGATGATTTTTTGGACAGACAAAGGCTATTGTGATACTAAACTCTATAGTTAATATAGGTATGGTATATAGAATTTGTATGAAATCAGGGAGGGGTGTGTGTATGGATGCTGAGTTTTCATTTGGAGGGGTTGGACTTGATGGACTGTCTTTTTTCAACCCAATTTAACTATGTAACTAATCTGATGCCCAGGGTCAATGCTCCTGTTAGCAGAAAACTGCACTGGCCTAGGGTATTTGGTGAAGCATGATGTTTCTCTATAGCAGTGGCTTAAGAAAATAACTAATCCATCTAAATGGCCATGATCTTTTTTCTTAATTGAGAATAAGGTATGCTGTAGGACCTTAAAAGCAACAACAGCAGCTCAGCCATATTCCGGGGAGGCTTATTCATGAAATTTGAATTTCGGATTCTAGAGTTTTTGTAAGTCAAATAAACTCAAAACTTTACCAAACTCAAATGTTTGCATATTATTTATAAATATAAATCTATAAACCTCTAATAAAATCGTGAAAAATACTTGAATGCATCAAATTCATATTCTAGTCATAATTTTCAACGGGTCTACAAACTCTCAAATTGAAAAAAATCAATAATATATATTTTATATTCATCTAGAACAACTCCCATTGACTTCTTCATGAAGTTTTAGCTTTTAGATGCCGATGTTTCATGGTCGAGTTTGGAGAATCTTTTGCACTTAATAAATACTGAACATTTGAGTTTTGTAAACCCTAATTCGAATACTTTTAGGGCAAAAAAAAAAAAATTCAAACATTGATAAATCAACCCCATCATGGACTATCTGCCTAGATAAGTTGGCAGTAGGAGTTCAAATGAAACTAACATAACAGTTCTATGCAAATTAAAATACATGCTTATGTATACATATAAAAGAAAATAATTTAATCTTAAACCAAGGGGTTGATGCTATGATAAGAAACATTTAAAATATTTTAATTTAAAAATGTAAAGTTGCACAAAAAAAGCAATATATTTTCATAAATGATCAAAGTTTCCAACACTTAACATTTGAGCTCTGACTCAAGTTTTTTTTCTTTTAAATATTGGCTGCATGGTAGCAATTAGTTAAGAAGTCCCCTACCTCTTAACTAATACACACACACACTATATCTTTAATAGACATGATTGATTATGTTTATAGTGGCACTGCATGCAGCTAATTATACATTCATGTCAGCCTTAAGACATTTAAGGGAATGCTAGTGTTTAGATGCAGATCAATATGTCTGCAACATTTTAATGTAATGAAAAGCAGGGAAATCAATCAAAATTACCAATTTAAATTTTGTTTTGTATCAAATAGCTGTTCAACCCTTAACCACTCTATAATGCATTTATTTTAATTTGCTCAAGTTCCCATCAGCTCTATTCTTCTGATGAGCATTGCAGGGAATACACACAATGCAAGCACGCTTTTTATAGGTGCATCTGTATACAGTATCCTCCATATTGTGAGATGACTGAGTGTCTTGAGTATTTAATAAATCCTCCACTGCCCCGTTGCCACCTCATTTATTGTAAACAAATATCTGTTGTGGATTTAAGAGCAAATTCTTAATGCATGGATAGGTGGCTGGCAAGTCCTTCAGGCAAGGAGTTGTTTGGGAGAAAACAGGACAGATTGGAGTGAGACATAGTGGGTAGGGAAGCAGGACCAATGCAGGGTAGAAACAGGACCAATGCAGAAGAGGAACAAGGTATGACTGATCAAAAACCGGTTTAGGACTGGACTTGGAGCAACAACAAGGGTGGGTGAGAGCAAAGAAGAGATAGAGCTAAGAGCAAACCACTAGTAGCTCAGGCCACTATTACCCTAAGGGCAGAGACACACGCTGTTATTTTGGGAGATTATAACAGCGTGGCTACTTATCTCCCCAAACTGCCTTTCTGCTGGCAGGATGGCACTCCGAACGCTTTGTTTTCCGAAGTCGCCCAAAGTTGCCTCACGAGGAAACTTTGGGCGACTTTGGAAAGCCAAAGTGATTTGAGTGCCATCCTGCTGGTGATTTACATTCTAACTGGTGGGAAGGCAGTTAGAGGAGATTAGTTGTCTGAAGAAGAATCGATTTGTCGATGGGTGACTAATCTCCCAAAATAGCAGCGTGTGTCTCTGCCCTTGAGCTTAGACAAGAAAATTAGGTAAAGGGAGTACTTAAATAGGGAACCGACCAGCCTAAGTGGCTGGTCTCAAATAACCAGTCTGCAGGGATGCCATAGGAAAGACCTAGAGGGCAAAGGACTTTACAAGGTAAGAGCCCTCCAGAAGCTACATGCTGCTCTTCTGGCCCAGTAATAAAGGTAGAACAGCCAATAACCAGGAGGTTCTTGCCTCAAAATTCGGCAGATCAGTTTAATAGGCTCATGGTCTTTAAGAAATGCAAGCTTTACTCTATTTATATAATATCTGCAATCTGTAAACCTGTTATCCAGAAAGCTTCAAATTTCAGAAAAACCATCTCCTATAGACTCCATCTTAATCAAATATTCCAAATTTTTAAAAATGATTTCCTTTTTCTATGTGATAATAAACATTACCTTGTATTTGATTCAAACAAAGATATTGCTTATTGGAAGCAAAACCAGCCTATATAGTTTATTTAGGGGGTTATTTAGCAAGAGATGAATTTAGAGTTCATGTAAGTACAATTTAGAGTTCATATAAGTTTTTTTAAATTTTTGAATCTCGGGTGAAAGGGATTGACCTGCAAACTTGAATCGAATGCTATTCAATTTTTTTCTCTTACATTTTCGGGAAGGCTGCAAACAACTCCAAATTGATCCCAGGAAGTTCCCCATAGGTTAAAACAGCAATTGTTCTTCCACTCTTTGAGGTTTTGAAGTTCTTTATAAAAATTAAAAATACAATTTAGAAAATTAAAGTCATATTCAGTCTTCTAGCTAAGTACAAAATACAATGCACAAAGAATATAGAATACTGGATTATTCTAGCACAGGTAAATTCTGTAGGAATGTATGGCTATGGAAATGTCTTGCAGTAATAATGACATATGTTTAACAACTGACTTATTGGGTAATGTTTTCATAGGGTGATGTCACTGATGGTTTGCCTGTGCCAAGGTATATTGCTTCTTTACTGTACTAGTCAAAGGATGGTTAGAAGTCTAAATTATGCTGATCTATACTAGAAAAACATTTTAATGAGAGCATAGGTTCTTAATTTGTATGTATTCTGCTTGATACCTGTAGCACCAGGGAACAAAATCATGATGTGTGTTCTTTTCACGTCATTGTGTGTATATGTGGCTAAGTGTGTATATCTTTGTGCACGTGTGTGTGTGTGCCCATGAACTATATCTTTACATATTTAATATACAGTATTGGATTACTGCAAAAAAATGGTAATTGGAAAACCACAATACTTAAGCGGGGAGTTGCTTATTTTTCAGATCATTTCACTTTATTATTATTATTAATTATTAACATGTATTTATATAGCGCCAACATATTGCGCAGCACTGTAAAGTAAATGTGATTATACAACTACATCACACAAATTACATATATAGAATATACACTTTTTGGTTACTTTTTTTTATCATACATAAAAAAGGCATTTTACATTTCTTTATGATGCTTTATGAACAAGAGAGCTAGAATATAATTTATTAAAGCAGGAAAGCAAAGCTTCATAGGCCTCAAAGTACACAAGGTTGATAAATTGCTTAGGAGTTGTATTATGAGCAGTGATTTAACCTACTGTCCAGATATTTTTATTATTTACTGATATTAAACCAACATGAAATATACGAAAAGGCCCATTTATGAATGATGGATAATACTTGGTAAATAAATCCAGATCGTTTCAGATTTACCATGATGCTTTTGAATGAGTTTTCGAACCCAGAATTTTTTTCCCGAGAAACGCAGCCCTACACACAGATCATACAATACACAAGAGCCATATATATGCTGTAAATTATATCTTTATAATAAACAAGAGCTATGAATATCCTGTAAATGATATCCCTATAAACGGTGATTATTGATGTAATCAATTATAATCGGTGCTTAGTGACTTAAACGTGTGTATTATAATATATTAAGCACCCCCTGTTGTAAAATATGAGGATATTATAAGTCCCCATGGAGTTCCGTGACCTTTATAAAAGCACTCAGCCTTCGGCCTTTTATATGGCCATGGAACGCCTCAGTGACTAATAATATCCTTATAATACTCAAGAGTCATGAATATACTGTAAATTATATACTTATAAACGGTGCTTAGTGATGTCATTAGTTATAAATCAGAGTTTAGTGATGTAATTTCTGTCACATGACTCACTGAAATGTGTGTATTATAATAAATAAAGTACCCCCTGTTGCAAAATATGAGGATACTAGAAGTCACCTCTGAGTTCCATGACCTGTATATTTATATGGTCATGGAACTCCTCGGTAACTTATAATATCCTTATATTTTACAATAGGGGGTGTACATTATTGATTATATATTTTACAATAGGGGGTACTATATTCACTATATAAACAGTGCTTAGTGATATCATCAATCAGTGCTCAGTGATTCAATTCCTGTCACTTGACTCACTTAAACCTGTGTATTATAATAAAGAAACCACTGTTGTAAACTATATGGATATTAAAAGTCACTTTGAAGTTCTATGACCTTCATAAAAACACAAAGCCCAATGGTCATGCAACTCCTAGGTTACTTATAATGTCCTCATATTTTACAATAGGGGGTACTTTATCTGCTATATAAATGATGTTAGTGACCCTCTCCGTTTTAGTTGGTACTTACAGATGTAATTTGTGTCACGTGACTCACTGACACTTGTGTATTACAAAAAATAATTCATCCCCCATTGCAAAACATTAGGATTTTAGAAGCCACCTCTGAGTTTCTCTTCCTGTAAAACAATATTCGGCCTTTTGCCTCTATACGTTCATGGAACTCCATGGTGAGTTGTAATGGCCACGAATAACCTGTAAATTATATACTTATAAACGGTGCTTATTGATGTCATCAGTTATAATCGGAGCTTAGTGATGCATTTTCTGTCACATTACTCACTGAAGCTTGTGTAAAATAATAAATAAAATAACACCTGTTGCAAAATATGAGGATATTAGAGGTTCCATGACCTGTAAAAAAATACTCGGCCTTGCCTTTTTATATGGTCATGGAACTCCTTGGTAACTTATAACAAGAGGGGCTACTTTATTTACTATATATTTTATTTATATAGGGGTATATTATTCTCAAAATTATCGAATGAACAGCTGTAAGGCCAATCATACAGTATATATAATCCTATTAAACCGAATTCTACTTCTGCGGTGGGAAGGGGAAAACATTTTTTACTTTCTTGTTTTGTGACAAAATGTCATGCATATGCAAAATAGGATTCAGATATTCCGGGCAGAAGGATTTGGCCGAATACGAATTCTGCTGAAAATCCCGAACCTAATCCTGGATTTAGTGGATCCCTAATATTTAACAATAAACATAAGAAAGATCAGTCAGAAGACTAGCTATACTTTGCCACTACTGTTCAATCATTATCAGATTAAATATATTGTAACATATATTTTTTTTTTTACAGTTAAATGACCAAAATAGGGACGCGCCGAATCCAGGATTCGGTTCGATATTTGGCCTTTTTTAGCAGGATTCGGATTTGGCCGATCCTTCTGCCCAACCGAACTGAATCCTAATTTGCATATGCAAATTATGGGCTGGGAGGAAAATCACGTTACTTTTTGTCAGAAAACAAGGAAGTAAAAAATGTTTTCCCCTTCCCACCCCTAATTTGCTCGGGTTCAGTTCGGTATTAAGCCGAATCTTTCGCAAAGGATTCAGGGGTTCAGCCGAATCCAAAATAGTGGATTCAGTGCATCCCTAGAGCAAAATGTTAAAACCTGCCTAATCAATGTAATGGCAGATATTCATGGTAGGAGTTAAGACTCACATCCAAAAGTTTGCACAAAACATCGGGGCAAATTCACTAACCGGCGAAAATTCGCCAGCGATGGCTTTGCGCAGATCGCAACACTTCGCCAAGCGTAAATTCCCTTGACAACGGTAATTCACAAAGATCCGAAGTTGCGCACAGGGTACTGAACGCTGGCGAAGTTATGCTAGCATTGGCTAATTTGCAAACGGCATGCAGTTAAAGTACAATGGCCGTATATGTTGCAGCAAATACATTACACTACACAAGGCCAGGGAACCTTAATAAAATTATATAGAGGTGTTATATTGTCCTACACATGTGCCCACAGTTTAGTTTAGGTGCCATATGTTATCAAATGTAAGGGGGAAGGAGGGTACCCCAAAAAAAAATTTCAATCTATTTCAGCCTATCACCCTGTAAAAAGGAAAAGACGCCAGCGTTTTTTGGGACTTAAGCTGGCCATAGATGCAAAGATCCGATCGTACTAATCAATGTACGATCGGACTTTCCCATCTCCCGACCCGCCACTAACCATTCAGATCAAAGTCTTACCAGTCAGATTAGTTAAGAACAGATCAGCAATGTTCTGCCCCTGACAGCAATCGTACGATATCTATGTCCAACCAAAGTTAGTGACAGTCTCCCACTGAAAATCGTACGATCGGCAATACACGCAGAGATATTATCGGCAGCCGACAGAAATTTTCTAACCTGTCCGATCGACCAAACGTCAGATCTCCGCCGGACGAAAAATGTCGGGACTCTCCATACACATTCTAAAAAATCGTACGAATCCTTGATTCGTACGATCAGATCTTTGCGTCTATGGCCAGCTTTAGAAACATTTTCAACTTTTTTAAGGAACTCCTATCTACTCTATTGCACTTCGCCTGGTCTGAGGTGGCGAAGGCAAGTCTGGCGATAGAGGTAACGTTCAATAAAATCAAAAACTTAGTGAATTTGCACACAGCGAAAATTCGCCTGGCATTACAGTGCGAAGTTACGCCAGAGTCTATCTCGTGGCGAAATTATGTCAGGGACCGCTAGTAAATCAGCGAATTGCCGAAATGATATCAAGCTGGCAAATTTTCGCCAGCGTTAGCCACTTTGCCCTTTAGTAAATTTCCCCCATTGTATCTAACAAAAATGTCTGTATGTGTCATCAACAATAGTTCTGCAAATATAATATAATATATATATATATATATATATATATATATATATATATATATATATATGTGTGTGTGTCCAAAAAATAGGTGCACACATTTTTTTGAAAAGTTAAAAGTCCATAATTTTATTGATCACATTTAAAAACAGGCCAATGTTTAGGTCTCCTTCTAAGACTTTTATCAAGACCTTTATATACTAGCCCTACTTGTCAGCGCTGTTAAGTCCATGATGCCACCATGCTGCATCCGCCGGACGAAAAATGTCGGGACTCTCCACACACGTTCCGAAAATCGGACGAATCCTCGATTCGTATGTTCAGATCTTTGCGTCTATTGCCAGCTTTAGAAACATTTTCAACTTTTTTTAGGAACTCCTATCTACTCTATTGCACTTCGCCTGGTCTGAGGTGGCGAAGGCAAGTCTGGCGATAGAGGTAACGTTCAGTAAAATCAAAAACTTAGTGAATTTGCACACAGCGAAAATTCGCCTGGCGTTAGAGTGCGAAGTTATGCCAGAGTCTATCTCGTGGCGAAATTGATGCCACCATGCTGCATCCCATTAACTTCAGTGGACACCACTAATGTAGGTGGTTTATGGTTGCATACCCCAACTTAAAGAATCATGAAGCAATTCCAATTTGAGCCAATAATTTTCAGTCTGGAAAGTGCTAATAAAATGAATAAGCTTAGCAGATACCATGCCTATTATCAAAACAAAAAGTTTAACACGATTTTCCCATTAAAGTAGAACATATTTTTAATTGTCTGTGTCAAATATCAAAAAATATGAAATCCTACATTATGATGCATGATTAAAATTAAGCAAACTATTTTTCTTCTAGAACATGGCAGTAGGACAAAAAAAAGTGATTAATCAATATATGTATTTCTTTTTCATGTGGAATCAAATGACAAAATACTTTAGGGTGTAGCTACATTGTAGGCCTTGCAGTTTAAGAACATTTAGAAAGGAAATAGTTCTTAATTTCACAGCCAGCCTATGGCAACAGCTGTGAGAGTACTTATTTGTTAAAAATGATCTTTCAAGCAGACACCTGAAAAAAAAATCTACCAGGATAGACACATTACTTCATTTAAAAGACCCCCAGATGTAAAAGTATAGGAAATGGAATGCGAGGCATGCAAGCTGCAATCTATCTCATGGTGGTATGAAAATTCTTTAAGATAAACTTGTGGGGGCAGCAGACCTGCTATACTGTTCTAGTAGTTAAGTTCTTGGCATCTTCTTTAATTATGTGCTATAAAGTCTTGGAATAAAAATTATGGTCAGTATTGCAGCTTTCTGAAGACTAATTTGAACGAAAGAAAGTAAATGTCTTATCTAATGAAAGTGAACAGAAAGCAAGACCTTTCTCCTGCTTATTCAGAATTTGTAAACATTTGCTGCTCTAAGTTTTGCAGGGATGACCCACAGGTCTGAAGCATTTACTTAACACAATTAGAAACATTCTATGAATATATACGGTATAGTTTTGCAATGGTACTCCATCTGCTTTCCCCAGCCTTACTGCCTGGAGGGAGTTGTAGTTTAACCACAGCTGAAAAGCTGTAGGCCCCCACCCTTTATAATTACAGGAGGAGGAATATTTTGCAGTCTGGAAAGTGCTAATAAAATGAATATGCTTGGTGGATACCATGTCTAGTATCAAAATATAACAAGATTTTTTTTCTCATTAAAGTAGAAATAATTTTAAATTGTTGGGACTCCATAAATAATAAAATGAGGCATGCTTTAAAACAAAGAAAAGACTTTACATTGCAAATGATATTGGCTTAAATGTGACATTAATGAAAGGCCAGACACAGAACAGTGTAAAAAAAACGAGTGCCCACGTTTATTTTAATTTGTAAAAAAGGCCTGGGAGTCACAGAGGAGGAGAAACATCCGAAACAAGCCTCATTTAACCCTTGCCTGACACAGAATGTAGGACCTACAGCGTTGGCTGTCAAGGACCTGACTGCCAATTGCTGTTGATTCTACATTTCTTGGTTCTTCTTTGTTCTATGGGGTGGCCAGTGACTAAAGGTTACATAAAAAAAACATTTAGTAACTTGTAAAGAGACCTAAGCACTTTTACAGCTATCTGGCTTTCTATTCTGCAGACACGATTTCTAATGTTGCTATAATTTAAGACATCTTCGACACATTTTCCAGTTCAGCAAAACCAACCCCTGCCTGGTTCTAGGGTAAGAGAAGCTAGCAGCAAGTAGTGCTTTAATAAAAATCTTCTAATGAGTGTGAAAGACAGTGAGTGTGTGTGTCTTTAGGGTAAGCACTAAAAATATAGAGCTGTGGAGCAATGTAAAAAAATCTTGAAAACAACTAAAGTAGGGACATAAAACTGGATCTAAATACAACTGTATACTAAGTGGAAAATGGAGGGCCAAAAAATGGGTGTGCCTTGCGCTGCTCAGCTGCACAACGTGCCAACGTCCATCTCCACTGAAACATATGGCTGTGTTAGCTCTTTTGGGAGATGCCAGTGTAAAGTACTGCATAGTATAGGTATGGGATTCGTTATCCAGAAACCCGTAATCCAGAAAGCTCAGAATTATGGAATGGCCATCTCCCATAGACTCCATTTTATCCAAATAAACAAAATTTTTAAAAGTGATTTCCTTTTTCTTTGTAATCAAACAGTACTTTGTATTTGATCCAAACTTAGATATTATTAATCACTATTGTTAGAAAAACCAGCCTATTGGGCTTATTTAGGGGCAGATTTATTAAGGTTCGACTTGGAAATTAAAATTTACGTTGCATTATTGGTCAAAACACACAAATTCGAGTTGGGAACAATCCAAACTCAAATTTAAATTTGAGATTTATCATACCTGGACCCTGGGAACAATTCAAATTTGCCTATTCACCACCTAAAACCGGCCAAGTTCATGTTTTCGGGTAGCTTATATTCGCTCAAGTTTTAGACATTTGAAATTATTCTTAAAAAGCCTCCCAGTCGAATTGTGAGTATATTTGAATTTATTAGAGTAAAAAACAATTTGAACTTTGATAATGGGGCCTTTTAATGTTTTTCATGATTTCCTAGTAGACATAGGGACATATTTATTATGGAGTCGAATTCTGAATTTGAAAAACTTCGAAATTCAAAAAGACCAACTGACATTAAGTTGAAGTTTTTTTTAGGCTGAATAGGTCAGTTTTCGATCGAATAGGTCTGTATTAGGCCGAATTAGAATCGTACGAATCGAAGTAATAGTGCATTTGATCGAATTTGAATCTAAGTTTTCCCCCAAAAAAACTTTGATTATTTTTAAAGTCCACCAATTGACTCCAGATAAGTTCTAGGAGGTCCCCCATAGGCTAAAACAGCAATTCAGCAGGTTTTAGATGGCGAGTGGTCTAAGTTGACTTTTTAAAGAGACAGTGCATGATAAATTTAGATATTCTAATTTTTTTCAAATTCAAATCGAATTTGGACTATTCCCTAGTAATTCGAATTTTTTCCATTCGAAAATTCACCTCGACCTTTGATAAATTTGCCCCATAAGGTATGAAGATCCAAATTACAGAAAGATCCGTTATCTGGAAAGCCCCAGGTCCCAAGCATTCTGGATAACAGGTCCCATACCTGCTATGTTGGTGCTGTGTAAAGAATTATAAGTAGATCCGCTGCTCAGACAACTGTGATGCTTTTCATTTGAATGCAGTCTTTATAGAAAATAGACTTATGCCTTGCCTGACATGAAAGAAGCATGACGCCAAATCTCTAAAGTTCTCAAAAAGGGTCCCTGTGAATTTATCAACAATAAAAAAGAACATATCATCTCTGGAGTGATTTTATGAAGATTGGAATTTGCATGTTTTATGATTGGGATTTAGGTGCTGTGATATATGTGTCCTTGTAAGATAATCCTATCATCTATTGTGCTCTAAATTAAAAAGGCAACCCTCTAAAGGATCCATCAAAACGCAACAGGGTAGCACTCTGCTTGTCCGAATAAGTACCGATGATAATTTTATTTTATTGTTATGTTTTTGTAGTGTTTTGCAATGCTAAAATTTATAGCACGATTAACAAGTCATATGTTTTACATTTGCCTGTAAAGTATTACCATTGTAGTAAGCAGAACACTAAACCCCAACAGTCGTCTAGAGACAAGTAGGATACAGCAGACAGGAATCCCTATGCATTTATTCATTATAATAAAAATGTAACAAAAACAATTTATCAGTTATACTGTGAAGACCAAAATGGTGCAAGAATATCTGCACAAGTTTCACTCTTTCGTTGGGTGTTGTTTGTTGTTAAAAGGTAGAAATGAAGATAAGGAAAAAATTCTAGGTGTCTTGGGGGGGGGCCTTTGGTCAGATTTGGAGACACGTAGATAAATGGACAGGTTTGGCGTCCCAACAGCTTTAATTTCTGGCTAATACAACATCTGTGTGACTGAAGCATATTCATGGCTGCTGTTTTTTTAAAGTATGATTTGCCATTTAATGGTATGAGGCATCAAGCATGAATTCATTAGGCACAGTGATGTCTCAATACAGTTCTCATTCGTCTAGCCATGAAAGGCTTAGGCATAAGTCTAATTTCCTGAGAGAACGCGTGTCTTTCAGTGAGTATGTATTTACAATGGATGTCATGACGGCTATCATGCTGCAAGAATAATTAGTCTCCGTAAAAGGAATTGCGTTACAATGATAGAACTGAAGAACACTTGCATTTTCAGGACCGATTCTTCATAATCTCAGTTATAAATCATAATCTTCCTTGCTATAGTAAACAAAAACCAGTTTACCTAAACAATTATATACAATAGAACCTTAGTTTTCAAGGGGACTGAGTCAAAATGGCATAAATTATAGGAAACGTAAAATACAGGAAAGAAAAGAAATTAATTTTACCTGTGTGGGACCGGGGAAAATGCTGTAGATTCCGGGAAAAACGTAAAACATGGGGTTCTACTGTAGAACTGTAGTCAGAGACAATTTACAGGAATAAAATCTAGCAGAGGTATTTTCTAAGGTGGATAAAGGAATTCTAATGAGACTAGTTCCTAAGAATAAACCCAACCTCTCCCAAATTATAATTATACATTTTTTTAAATTATCTACAGTTTGTCTACAGTAAGTTTGTATGGTAAATTTAAAGACTACCAAGAAAAGAAATGAATAGAATATAATTTATGCCAGCTTCACATGCAGTCTCCATCTGCCATCTCCCCAGAGGGACCTAAAGGATGGTAGTTGAGATAGAACGGAAGAATACTTGCATTTTCACGACAGATTCTTCATAATCTCCCTCATTGACTAATAGATCATAATCTTACTTGTTTTAATAAACAAAAACACTTTTAGCTAAATATTTATATACAGTAGAACCTCTGTTTTTCAGGGGACTGTGTCAAATGGCATAAATGATAGTAAACGTAAAATTGTAAAACCTGGGGGTTCTACTGTAGAACTATTGTCAGAGACTATTTCCAAGAATGAAATATAGCAGAGGTATTTTCTAAGGTGGATGAAGAAATTCTAATGAGACTACCGGTAGTTCCAAAGAATAAGTCCAACCTCTCCCAAATTATATTTTTTTTAAAATTATCTACAAAAGTTTGTATGGTATGTTTAAAGGCTACCAAGGACATAAATGTATAGAATATAATGTATGCCAGCTTCAGAAGCGGTGGGACTGCCACCTCTACAGAGGGACCTAAAGGATGGTAGTTGAACGTCAAACAGGAAACTGGAAGCTCCTGTTTTGAATACTCTTCATCAAGGTGTTTTGAATACTCTCTTTCAAGGTGACTACTATGACCATATGCAAAGGGGGCCTCAACAAATGTTGGACTGTAATGTAGTGATGTTTCAAATGTCCAGTGGTCTACATTCTGTTGTATGATCCTCCTTATCTCCTGTATTGGTCAGTGTCTGTATATAATCTGTGTTTAAATTGGATGTTTATCTTTTGTAAAGTCTTACCATTGGGGTAGGACTTTGCAAAAAAAAGTTGTTTTCCCATTGCAATTAATTAAAAAGTGGCGTCTTTATTTATTAAAATAATGCATTTACCCAGTTCTGCTTCAGACTAGCTAAATAGATCGGCAGTGGGCAGAAGAGTTAAGCGCTACTGAGCATGCATGGCCCATCTTCAATCCTAACACAAATCGATCAGGTTGGCTGACAACATATTTGTAAAATAATTGCACATGAACAGAAGGGCTTTACCAGGCACTGTCTTTCCTCCATTGTCAAATTCTGCATGTGGGTAATGGAACAAGGGGGCCAAGATTCCCATCCTCCAGAGGAATAGTGTATCTTGGAAGTGGCTATTTTAACTATTTAAATATGAAGAAAATGTTAAAAAAAAAAAAACCTATTGCAATTGGTAAAGTTCTCCTTTAGCCCTACCACTATGGTAGGACTTTGCAAACAGAAAATATCCCCCTAATTTAAACATCCAACTGCAAATTACAATGCTGCAGAATATGTTGGTGCTTATAAATTCTTTTGTTAAAAAAAAATAAATTATACAATGTGTCTAAGTCGCCTTTTAAGCTCCGATATTATCTTTTTTCAAAGTCAGTAAAATTGCTATCTTAATAAATTGGTGCCTGCCAGAACATAAAACACGTGGAAGGTTATTATAAAATCCCCCTAAGACATAGATGTACTGGCTCAGCTTCACTCACCAACATCCTTAATGAGATTAGGTTGAGTAAATTGGGGGCACTTGAATTGCCTTTCTGGCAGGGGTGAACCAAAGTTAAACTTTGAAAGGGTTTAGTATGGGCACAATGCTAGTGGAAGTAATGCTAGTCCAAAACTTTCATTTGCTTTATGTCTGAAAAATGAACCTCCCTACTCAAAATATAGTTCCAATTTGCTAATTATTAATTAGCTGAAGTCATTTAAGATTAATAACCAGTCAATCCAAGGCCTCATTCATGCTACATTATCTTGTTCTCTGTACACAAAGGCTGCCCAAATGGTTTTACTGGAGCAAGCTGTATAACCACAGTTTTCTGGCTGTTGTATATCTCATGGCCAACCAATATTTTAATGTAGGTTCAACCATTAATCCTCATTTATGTCTTACTGCACTTGCTTTTACTAGTGATACAGCTGATCCTGTAAACGTGACCATAGACTAACATGTAATATCGCACAAAAAAATTTTCGGACGATATTCGTTGCGTGTATGGTGGGAAAAGAGCCGACTGATATAGGCAGAAGACTTGGATATCGGTCAGCTCACCTTTGAAGGCACGCAAACATCGGCCATTGTTAGCTTTGATCAGATACAGATAGAATTCTATTGTTTCAGCTTGTGTGTATTGAAACAAACGATAGTAATTGTTACATCTATGGCCACCTTAACACTACCCATCCCTCCTGCTCCTCTTTCAAAGGGTAGGAAAGTCATCTGAAGGCAGATCCCACACAGTGGTGCAACTGTCCCTGCTTCCACTATCTGCTACATAATAGCATGAAGGAAAGGTGAAGCAGGAATTATCACTCTGTAGGCGTTTCAGCAAATATCTGGAAGGCCACACATATACTATGATAACCAGGGCCACAAGCAAGCACTTTGGTCCAGTGAAGGATGGCAATGTATATCACAGGTATGGGACTGGTTATCCAGAATTCTCGGGACCTGGGGGTTTCTGGATAAGGGAAATACCCAAACTCATTGAGCAAATGTTAAATGGCGCTGTTAGCTAGTCAGAGGCAGGTACATCCAAGTCAGATTTCTCAACAGCAGCTGCCATTGTCAAGCCAAACATACCACATACTTATTTATTCCTAAAACTGCAACCACATAATAACATGTTTTTCCACCAATGGTATTTTCTCTCCCTCGGGAACAACTCCTTTATTCTGCTTGAAACCAACAGTTAAATAGGATAGTTATGGCTGTAACAAATGTATTGAAAGCTCTGTGTTGAATCTGTTCTCATGTTTAGTTTTTAATGGTTACATATCCCTGGAATCACCTGCAGGCTGCTTGCTACCACCACACCCAAAGATCCACCTATGGCCCTTTATCTTGCACTCGCAAATTCTTCTAGATTGAAGACTGTCATTTATTTGGACTGTTCTGTATAATATGGTTATCTGATCATGTTGGTTGCTGATATTATTTGTTTTAGGAAGATTGACGTGATTGACTGTGTAAATACATGGGGGGATGATTTACTAATATACAGGTTTGAGGCATAATGCTTGGACCTGGGATTTTCTAGATAAGGGATCTTTCCGTAATTTGGATCGTCATACTGGGAGGCACATTTATCAAGGGTCGAATTTCAAATTCATGTGAGTCTTTAAAACCTCTCATAATCTCCCATGAACTCGAAATTCTACCGAAAATGTATAAATAAAATCGAATTTTTAAAAGTAGGATGAATAGAATCAACCCAAAAACCCGAATTTGAATTTAAAAAACTTGGTTCAATTTTTTTTCTCCGAAAAAAGCTTGAATGTCTGGAAGACTGCAAACAACTCCAAATTGATCCCTGGGAGTCTCCCATTGAATTAATCAGCAATTCAGCAGGGTTCATTTGGCGAATAGTCGAATTAGAGTTCTTAAAGGGGTGGTTCACCTTCAAACAACTAGTTGTTTTCAGATAGGTCAGAAATAACGACTTTTTCCAATGACTTTCTATTCTCTATGTGTGACCATTTTTCTAATATTAAAGTGTTGTATTTCATCTTCTGAAGCAGCCCTGGGAGGGGGTCGCCGACCCTGTAAACTGTTCTAAATGGATACATTTAGTTAATACATTTCTTATCTTTGTCCCTGCTGAGCAGAATCTCTGGGTTTCATTACAGGCAGCTGTTAGAATTGATACAATAGTTGCTAATACTCCAGAGATGCTGCTGAGAAATGTATCAACTAAATGTTGCAAAATTGTACCAGTTTAGAGTCTGAACGTGAATTACTGAGCTGTCGAACTGAAATCAGAGACACGAACATTCAACTTTAAACTTAGATTTTGAAAAAACAGTAAAAAATAAATAATGGAAAGTAAAGTAAGTTGGGAAGAATCTAAAAATAACTGAATTGAAAAAGGTGTATGGAAGGTGAACAACCCCTTTAAAGGGCCAGAGTATGATAAAGATCGAAAATCGATTTCTATTTTCTTTAAAAAACTCCCAAGTAGAATTTGACAGTTTTGACCATAAAAAAACTCAAAAATTTAAATTTTCAATTCAACCCTTGATTGCCCCATTGTCTGCTAAAAATCATTTAAACATGAAATAAACCCAACAGGATTGTTTTGCCACCAATATGGATTCATACAGCTTAGTTAGAATCAAGTACCTGCTACTGTTTTATAAGTACAGAGAAAAAGGAAATCATTGTTTAAAATCTGAATTTTTGATTAAAATGGAGTGTATGGGAGACTGCCTCCCAGTAATTCTGGATAACAGGTTTCTGGATAACCAGCAAAGATAACCTACATTTTGCATTCACTGTAAACCCATTAGCTTTCACACACTGGAACAAATGTATCAAAGACTAAACTTATTGGATGCTGATAAAGCCCAATATAATAATCCCCCTGGTCTATCAGGAGAATCAAGTCCGTAGCAGCTTCAGTAAGCAGGGTCTGCCCTTTATACATATTGCCAAGCAGCAAACTACCTTTACTGATTTTAGCTACCTGGGCCCAACTAATCATATGTCCAAAGGAAAACAAAGCCTGTGTGGAGAGGGAATAGGACATTTTCTGCAGCTAGAAGTTTCACTGAGAAGGAGGGTTCTACAGAGCAACAAGCAGATTCTGCAGCAAATGTTCATACCAATATGTGAAAGACTCCATACAAAACAAACCACACATAATTTAAAGTTTCCAAATCAAAATATATTAATCAGCCATTTACCCAACAGCTACAGATAATATAATTCAGACAATCATGAAAGTTTGTGCGAAGACCTTGCAATCTACATTCTAAGGACCTTCCGTGCTGCAGCTTTAGAATTCCTGGAATATCAGATCTTGTGCATTGTTATATCTAATCTATAAGTATTGCATTTCTGATCTAGGACTTCAGTCCTAGGTAAAAAAAAAAGAAGAAATACTGCCATCTGAATGGGCAGTTTATATAGCAATACAAAATATGTTAAACCTTCTCAAACACAACAGAACTATGTCAATTAATTATTTTTTTCTGCATTGCCGTTATATTTTGTTAGGTGGTGGTATAGATGAGTCTCATTGTATGTAGCTATCCGTTCAACATTATCTAGTCCCATCCCAAATTCTTTCCGAATTTTAAGCCTGAGGCCATTTAAAGGACCAGTAACGTAAAAAAAATTTGTTTGTATTAGAACGAAAAAAACCCCTCCAAGCCATATTGTAATGTAACTGTAAAATCGCAAAGTCTTTATTAAAAAATAACTTACCGAATTTCCGCTTGCGCTCCTCTTCAGAAAAGCCGACAGGCCGACAATCCATCATGTGGCGCTCTATTTCTCCTCCCTGGCTATCTCCTATAGAAGGCAGGGAGAAGAAATCAAGCACCGCACGATGGATCATCGCTTTTTCTGAAGTCGCAAGTGGAGTTTCAGTAAGTTATTTTTTAATAAAGAACATACGATTTTAAAGTTACATATGTCTTGGTCTTGGTGTTCTATACAAAACATTTATGTTACTGGTCCTTTAAGAGACTTTACAGATTTAACTGCCAAGGAAAATAACCTGGAATTAATCGTGGAGGCCCATTTAGTAACAATCAAATTTCAAATTCTTCCACAAATCTCAAAAAATTTGTGGTTTTCTAATTTAAAAAAAAAAAAAAAAGCTATAAAAATTCAAGATTTATGAAGTGCAAAAACTATGAAAACCACTAGTTTAGAGGTCCTATAGAAGTCAATGGAAGCTGCACTGATCCTACTGGACCGCTTTGAAGCAATTCGGACTTAAAGGTTTTCATGTTTTTTTTTTTTCTAGCAATTGCCTGAAAAACTAGAATTTCAAGAAGTTTTAGAGGTATTTGTATTTTTTAGGTCAGCTTTATTTTCTGTTTGTACTTTTTATATTCCGATTTAAATAAATCTCATGACATTAGTAGTTTCAGAATTTTTGAATTTTAGTCATGGTTTCAAAAACCTCTAAAATCCGACCTTTGATATATAGGCCACAAAGTGTTTCCAGGTGGATGTATGCTGCCATGAAAACACCACATATAGCAGTAAAAGTTGCAAAAATTTTGAAAAAATAAAACAAAACAACTTGTCAGACTTATTAAAACAGGACACCCACATACTGTAAATAATACCCAGGCTTGAGAAAGAACAGAGTAATGCTCCAAAGGTCTTATATGTGAATTCTAACTATAATAAATTCTGAGTGCTGAAAATATGGTGCCAAATTTTATATTATAATAGCCATCACACTGCTCTGCATATCAAAGCCAGAAAAATGAAAACAAACTATTCCATATGATGTCATTGCTGTGAAATGATCACAATCTCTGCAAATGATGTATTTAAATGGTCTCATTTCTTTTTGGCTGGGTTAAGGGGAATACTCTCTTTTATTTGCTTTTGTTTGGGTCACCTCATGTGCCTTCTCAACATGACAGAGGAAGGCACCAATTCAGAAGAATTTTTGTCCAACATGAAAAACTGATACAAATTTAATTTCCATATTTAGAACTTGATATGCCTCTAAATGTATAAGGCCACCTTTGCCAGCGCCTAAACCTGAACAAAGGGGATGGCATATAGCATTGGGGATGGAGCAGTGGTAACAGAGGCAGACACAATGAAGTAGGTAGAGTTATGACACCAGGGCGGGGTTATCGCATCACTTAGATGCAACTGGCTGGATTCCCATCCAGTTTTCTCCAAGTTGTAAACCAGACAGAACGTTTTGATGTCCAGTTCAAAACTACACTGATGGCAACCCTTTTTCTTATCTATACTCTGCCTGATGAGTAAGCCCAATCCTTTAATTACAGTTATGGGATCCAGGACTGGACTGGGATTCAAAATAGGCCCTGCCATTCCTACTACACAGAGGCCATAATAACTCCCACAGCCCACTTAAAGGGGAAGGAAACCTAGTCGGCGCAAAAACCCTCCCCCCCTCCCGTGTGTTGCCCACCCTCCCTCCTGGCCTACCCGTCCCGCTGGGCAAATGCCCCTAACTTGTTACTTACCCTTCTGCGCAGGTCCAGTCCAGGGAGTTCACAGATGACATCTTCTTCCACGCGATCTTCTTCCTGCTTTGAATGGCGTTTTGGCGCATGCGCAGTAGGAGCATTTCGCCGGTACGATCTACTTCGCATGCGCCAAAAGTACCTCGTGACTTTTGGCACATGCGCAGTAGATGCGTACCGGCGAAATGCTCCTACTGCGCATGCGCCAAAACGCCATTCAAAGCAGGAAGAAGATTGCGTGGAAGAAGATGTCATCTGTGAACTCCCTGGACTGGACCTGCGCAGAAGGGTAAGTAACAAGTTAGGGGCATTTGCCCAGTGGGATAGGTAGGCCAAGGGGGGAGGAGGGAGGGTGGGCAACACACGGGAGGGGGGAGGGTTTTTGTGCCAACTAGGTTTCCTTCCCCTTTAAAGGAGAACTAAACCTATGTTTTATATACTGCACTTATTGCACCAGCCTAAAGTTTCAGCATCTCAATAGCAGCAATGATCCAGGACTTCAAACTCGTCACAGGGGGTCACCATCTTGGAAACTGTCTGTGACACTCACATGGTCAGTGGGCTCTGAGCAGCTGTTGAGAAACTAAGCTTAGGGGTCGTCGCAAATTATCAAGCAGAAACCTCAGCCTGTAATAAATGATGATGCTACAGGGCTGATTATTAAATTCGGACGCTAATCGCACTGGTTTCTCTGCTGCCATGTAGTAATTATCCATATTAATTACTAATCAGCCTTATACTGTGACATTTCTATTCTATGTGTACTGTATATTTTGAGTCGGTCCTTAAGCTCAGTAACTGACAGCACCATGGATCATGTGCAGTGAATCAGCAGAAAAGAAAATGGGGAGCTACTGGGGCATCTTTGGAGACACAGATATTCCCTGCTAAAGGGCTTTGGTTGCCTGGGGTTGGTACAGAAGCTCAATACATAATGTACAAAATTTCTAGCCTACGTCTTGAGTTTAACTTTCCTTGTCCTTTAAGGGCAGAGACACACATGGAGATTCGGGGAGATTAGTTGCCCGGCAACAAATCGACTCTGCTTCGGGCGACTATTCTCCCTGAACTGCCTTCCCGCCGGCTATAATCTAAATCACCGGCAGGATGTCACTCGGACTTGCCAGCCCAGGCCTGATGGGATCTATTATACAGAAATCGGTTATCCAGAAAGCTCTGAAATACAGCAATGACAATTGGTAAAAAAAACTCTTATTTTTGATTGATTTGCTCTTTTTTTGTTGTTTCTGTAATAAGAAATTAACCACACTTGATAATTTATTGGCCAGATTAGTGTTTGGTTTTCAGAAGGCTCAAAACCGAACAGAAACTTGAGAAACCCGAACAGGCCTTAGAAAAACCAAACTGTTCGGGTCAAAACCAAACAGGTGGCAACCCTAATTAGGCCTCCAAGCACACCTTTATCTTGGGAGATCCAGTGCTTTTGAGGGATGCACTGAATCAATTATTTTTTTGTAACTTAGCTGAATACTGAATCATCCAAAAAAGATAAGGCCAAACACAGAACTGAATTGGAACCCTTGCTTGCTTATTCAAATTTGAGATAAATCAACATTTTATCACGTTCAGTCCAGATGATGTTAAAGATCACAGTTTTCACTGCAAAAACTAAAGTGTTCCTCCTTGTCCAGGAAAGAGTACATGTTATGGTAAACGATACAGTAAACTATACCATGTACTTATTATTTGTCGCTTTTATAACCACTGAAGTAATTATATACGTTTATAAATTAAATAATAAATACTGGTACAGGGTATGTGATTTTTTTTTTTGCCTTAACAATATGAAATTCTAAGCAGATTTCTACTATATATTGATCAAAGATTTCCAGTGGGTTAAAGCTATTTGTAAATGTAATTGAAATTGAAAGTAGTGTTTGTTCTTGGGTCTGACTCCTAAAACAATGTAATAGGAGTCAGTTTTCCTCTAAGTCTTTTAATCAGCTAATCGGCTGGCTAGCAATGTTGTTTCAGTAGTCAGAGCCAGAAGTGCAGAGAATATAAACAGCCAAATAGATACTGCTTTCAATAGTAATTACATTTACAAATTACTTTAAAACCATTGAAAATGTTTAATTACTGCATACTGGAAAGTTGCTTATGATCACATTTTCTTTCATTATAAAACAAACAGTTTTTGGGCAGAGAAACCCCTTTCATCTTTTTTTTTCTTATCAAAATATCACACAAAAGATTATGATTATTCTTGCTCTATTGCTGGATATACCAATCAGAATCCACTAGATACCAGCAAGTACATTATATGCAACTGTTAGATACAAACCTCATCCCATTTTCTATCAACTATATACTTTGTGAGCAGTGTTATGTATATCTCATTTTTTGTAAAACAATGTCATCCTAACTCACATCCACGAATTTAACTTTAATTTTTTTTAAAAATCAGCTTGAAAAAGTTAGAGTGGGAAAAGTCTTGACAAAATCATTTAACAATTGAACTTTGCGCAAACTTTTTCCAATTTGTCCCAATTGTACAACTTTTTTGAGTTGTCGCCTGAAAACCACAACTTTTAAGGATTATCGTAGGAAAACCAGATAGGGTTGCAACCTTTTGGCCCATCCAACTCTGGACAGGGGAGGGGTCGTGCCATTGGGGGGCAGAGCTATTGGCGAATCGCCTCTTTAATCAAAAGGAATCCTGTCCGGTTTTCCTAATTTGGAAACCAGGCAGGCAGTTTTGAGCCAGACAGCCCTTCAAAAGAACTGGGATGTCCGGGTCAAAACTGGACAGGTGTCAACCCTAAGCACAGATCACATCATCTTTAAATTGTAAAAGGGACATCTGCCATTGACTTCTACATGACCTCGACAGGTTTTAGCTGGAGTATTTTCAGATTTGAACTTTTAGCAGCTTTGGGGTATAATAAGTCTCTAAAAATTTGGATTTTTTTCTCTAAGAATCCAGTTGTGATACATCTTGTATGTAAGAACAAAACAACTAAATGGAAGCATACAGAAATATCTATAAAGTGAGAGAAAGAAAAATTAAGTATAACTTGAAAAATAACACTTAAATAAGCATTCAATAGGCAAGGGGGTTTATTTAAGGAAAGCAAACAGGTGCACCGTTGGTATTTGCAGATTTTAAAGCCACACTATGGGGGTTATTTATCAAAGGTCACATTTTAGAGTTTTTTATACCTCGAATGAACTCACAACTCGAATGGTTTGTAATTTAAAAATAAAACTTGAATGGAAAAACTCAATTCGGTTAACAACCCGAAAGCTTGAATAAATCGAGCTTTTGGGGAAAAAAACTTGAGTTTTCAGACTAAACCCTCTGAAAAACATCAAACATCATGAAGGCTATTAACATCTTCAAAAGGTTCAAGTGAGCTCTGGCATGGACTCCTACATGACCTTGACAGGTTTTAGATGGTGTATTTTCTGATTCAAGCTATTTCCAGGGTCAGGGTATAATAAATATCGAAACTTCTAGGTTTTTTTTTTCAACTCGAAAAATTGATTTTAGATAAAAAAAACTCTCAAAAACTCAAATTTTCATTGAAACACAAATCGACACTTAATAAATCTGCCCCTTACTGTTGTTTTTTTTTGTTTTTGTTTCAATATTTTTATTGAAGAGATTGTCCATTACAACATATCAATGTTATTATTGCCATTATCTTGCATATACTTACAATAGTCAGGGCATCTCTTTGTCCAACAATGCATTTGTTTTAACAGTGATGTTTACATGTAATATTTTCAAAGTTTACAAATCATTAATAAGAGACATAAGGCTAGCATCTCATGTTAGAGCCCTTGGCCACCAGGTTATGTCCATGACCAGCTTCTACTGTCAGGGTGCCTGGTCTTAAGGTTGAGCCCATGGCCTGTCTTTACTGTCAGGGTCCATGGGCTCAGGGTAGAATCCATGGCCTGATTGTACTGTTAGAAGCACAATTATTAAAGGCTTGAATTTATAAAAAAATTGTAAACTCGGACAAATTTTACCAACTCGAAAACTCGCATCAGATTCAAATCGAATTCGACTAAACTTGATTGAGTTTTTTCTCCGAAAAAAACCTCAAATGTCAGGAAGGCTACTAACATGTCCAAATTGGTCGCTGGACATCTCCCATTGAATTATACATGAAATCGTCAGGTTTTAGATGGCAAATAGTCAAATTAGAGTTCTTAAAGGGCCAGAGTATGATAAATCTCGAATTGAGTTTGGATAATTCACAAATTTTCAATTGACCCTTAATAAATCTGGCCCTTAGTGTTATTTTCCAGAATAGTAGGTGCATGAATTATGTAATAAAGGGTACAAAGCTTGTATCAGATCTTAACCACAGCAACCCATCAGTATGGAAGCATTTAAAAACCTGACCACTTGTTGAAAAAAAAAAAACCCCCAAACATCTGATTGATGGCAAAAGGTTACAAGACCCAGTGGAAAGTGCCTGCCTTTTATTACATTACGTGTAACCAGCAGCCTTAATGAAGAGAAGAGAGAGGTCTAAAACACAGTAGTGTCAGAAAAATTGAGCAGGGGACTGTGATCATATTCATAACTTTGTAACTTATTTATTAAATTATTCCAAGGCCCCGGTTTGTTAGAAATCAATGTACAGTGCTGCTTATCTTGCGGGCATTATGTAAATACAGGGAGTCCTAGAGTTACCTACACCCGACTTACATACAACTCACACTTACAAACTGGGGCTATTAAAGTAACATACTATGGTTTGCTTGACTTTTATTAGCATTTAGCTTTAATAAACCAGCTGCCCCAATCCCCCCTCACGTGTGTTGTGTACTGCGGAGCATAGAAAGGTAAAGTAAATACTATGTTAAAGGAGAAGGAAAGCACTTGAGGGTACCAAATGTTAGGCACCCCCAAGTGAATGTATTTACTTACCTGAAGCCCCGGCCGGTGCTCCTATCAGCAGAAAACTGCACTGGCCCGAAGTTATTCTAGTGAGCACCACGGAGCTCCTCTTCCGGCTTCTTTCTTCACGCAGCGGTGCATTAGAGTGAAAAGCCGTACTTTAACTAAAAAGTCGGCTTTTTCATTCTACTGCGCATGCGTCTGCCCCGGGAAATTTGAAGAAAGAAGAAGCCAGAAGAAAAGCGCTTTTCTGCTGATAGGAGCCCTGGCCCAGGGTTTCAGGTAAGTAAATACATTCACTTGGGGGTGCCTAACATTTGGCACCCTCAAGTGCTAACGACTTTCCTTCTCCTTTAAAACAGACATCTGTCTAAGTTGCATTTAATAAGTAAATATATAGGTTTCAACTTACATACATATTCAACAACAAACCAGACTGCCTCCTGTAAATGATGAGAAATGCATGTCGAACTTATATAAAGTGGATAATTTTATTGAACAATAAAAGTGTATACCTTCATATAAACTTGGTTTCCAAACACACTTTTAATTAATCTTCTAATTATTTGTTATCCTCAAAAGGACCTTGGGGATTTAAGGTGTGAACCAGACCAGTTAAAGTTTTTCTTTCCCTGAATGCCACATTACCAATGTTAATTAAAACTTACATAAACCACTTAATTGCACTAAGCAGTTTATTTATGTACATTGACACGGCGAATGGGCAATCTCTGTGTCACAGACACACCCACTGACATCATGGCCACGCCCCCTGCCCGGTCTCCACCGGCAGAAAAGGTGGCAACCCTATCCTAGAACTATCCCCTTTAATGGGTGATTCACCTTTAGGATACTTTATAGAATGTCCTATTCTTAGCAACTTTTCAAATGGTCTTTTTTTTTTAAATTGCTTTTTTTTTAAAATTAATTTCCTTCCTCTTCGGACTCCAGCTTTCAAATGGGGGATTACTGATCCCAGCAGCAAAAAAAAAAAACTATCGCTATTACTTTTCTTTCTAGGCACTCCTCTATGCATAGTCCTGTCTCTCTTTCAAACCACTGCCTGGTTGCTATGTTAAATTGGACTCTAGCAACCAGATAGCTGTTGAAATAATACAGTGAAGAGCTGCTGACTAAAAAGTTAAATAAATCAAAAACTGCAAATTAGGAAAAAAACGAAGACCAATTGCAAACTGTCTCAAAAAAGCACCCGCTACATCATGCTTAGGGGCCCATTTACTTAGCTCGAGTGAAGGAATAGAGGAAAAAAACGTAGAATTTCGAATGTTTTTTTTGCACCTTCGATTCGAACTAAAAATCGTTCGACTATTCGATAGTCGAAGTACTTTCTCTTTAAAGAACTACTTCGACCCCCCTAGTTCACCGCCAAAAAATGCCTACATGGTAAATACGCACTTAAAATAATCTCACATAAGAAGAATATCTGCATTTGGACATATTCCGGTTGCATGATTTTGCAGCACACATTCAAACACCATCATGTAAGAGCCATAACATTTTTCAAACAAGGTTATAGAACTGTTGCTCTACAAGGGCCTCTGCTCAATGTTGGGGCCCCCTCATGCTGGAGACTGATAGAACATTAAATGGGTGGTTCACCCTTAAGTAAACTTTTAATATGTAATAGAATGGCCAACTCTAATCAACTTTTCCACTAGTTTTCATTACTTATAGTTTTATAATTACTTGCCTTTTCCCTCTGACTCTTTCCAGCTTTCAAATGGGCGTCGCTGACCCCATCTAAAAAGCAAATAATCTGTACGGCGACAAATGCAGTGTTATTGCTAATTTTTTAGGGATGCACCGAATCTACTATTTCGGATTCGGCTGAACCCCCCAAATCCTTTGTGAAAGATTCGGCTGAACACCGAACTGAGTTCTAATTTGCATATGCAGATTAGGGGTGGGAAGGGGAAAACATTTTTTACTTCTTTGTTTTGTGACAAAAAGTCAGGCGATTAAACTCCCCTAATTTGCATATGCAAATTAGGATTTGGTTCAGCCGGGCAGGAGGATACGGCTGAATCCGAATCCTGCTGAGAAAGGCCGAATCCCGGATTTGGTGCATCCCTATAATTTGTATTACTCATCTTTCAAGTAAGGACATTTCCTATTCATATTCCTGCCTCTTATTCAAATCAATACATGGTTACTAGGGTCATTTGGACCCTAGCAACCAGATTTTTTGATCATGCAAATTGAAGAGCTGCGAACTAAAAAGAATAAATCACTCAAAAACCTTAAATGATAAAAAATGAGAACGAATGGCAAATTGCTTCATAAAATCACTCTCTACAAGTTAACTCACACCTGAACAACCCCTTTAACGCTCTGCCCAAAGCTTAGAATATCTCAGGAGGATCAATAGTCTTATCTCAAGTGAAACCACTGACTGACTGCAACAACACACGGAATCATGAAGTCGGCGGCTCTGTTACAAATAAAGGTGACAAAAACAAACACGTGCTGTGCCGAAATATACGAGGAACTCGTCCACATCCCGTTGGTTCCGCTACCGGTGACACTTCCGCACTCGCTGTGCCTCAGCAGCCGTAGAACACTGCCAGTTCCTGTCCCCTCACGTGACTTCCTCACAGCCATGGCTTCCACAACAAGCTACTTGTGAAGCAGCCACCACCATGGAAGAAGAGAGCAGACACAGGCTAGAGTACTGCCAGACTCTGAACGTCAGGCCCCAGGAGAGCAGCGAGGCTCCGCGATGTGGCCCCACTTGCTGCACTTGCCAGAGGAAATCCTTCTGCTGCTCTTTTCCTACCTGGACGCTCAGGCGCTAGGGCGTCTAGCTCAGGTGTGCAGGAAACTCCAGCATTTCACCAGCAAGGATGCCGTGTGGCGGAAGATTGCCAAAAAGTGCCTCAACTCCGGCTTCGTGCAGCAAGGGACAGACGTGTGAGTTCCCAAACTCTGCGCGCCTAAAGCTTCTGCGGGGCTGTTGTTGGCCTAGCCGCTAGCGCTTCACTTTGCGTAGTTTGCGTGGTTGCTAGGAGGCGGCGTATTCCATTGTACCCAAACGTCCCTATTCTCTAATATTTTTATGTAGTTCCTGCGAAAATAGACCTTTGTTATCGTATATAGTTCTGCTGCTGATTGTATAGATATTATATGTTTCAGCAGAGCCCATTTATTATTAAATACGTTTTACTGAAGGGATTATACTCTTCTGTGGTTGCTCCCTAAACTCCTGACAGGAACAGGGTGCCAGTTCTAATTCCAGTCAAAGTCGGCTACAAAACCAGCCCAAAACTAGCCACAAGGCACTTCAAAAATAGCCCAAAAAAGCACAATATGCGGAGTGAAAATAATTCTAAAGAAATTATGTGAAAATATGCCTTTTTGAATTTTTCACTGTTTAACAAATGTTCCCATGAAGCAGAATGGGACAGATTCAAGGCCCTAATACATATACAATTTACAACATATACAACATTTTGGTGGCCAGCAGATTTTTGCCCCAAAATTGTCTGAAAGTCACCGGAAAGAGGGACTAGAGACGGGGGTACAGAGCCCAAAATCTGGTAACTCCCATCTTCTACACAAGTCAGTCCCATTGCATGCTGGGTATTGTAATCTTATATTAAACTTGGCCGTTGGCAAATTGTTAAACAAAAACTACATTACCCAACATGCATTGGGAGAAACAGCTTTGGCTACTTTCCAAATTACAAACCAGTCAAAGGCCCAAAAAGTAGCCCAAATCCGTACCTTGGCTAGTTTGTACTTTCAAAACCCGCCTGGGCTTTTAAATTAGTAGCTCAATTTGGCTGGAAACCCGCCAACCTGGCAACCCTGGACAGGAAAGAGCAGAAAATTAGGTTCTAACCCATAACAGGAAGCTATGAACGAGTGGAAGACTCCTGGTCATTCATTGGCTGATGCAGCATAGTATGTGTATTCCAACATGGTTGTTCCAAAAGATCAGAAGGAGGTCTAAAATGGCGCCATTTTTGACAATTTTGGGATGCTACAAAGGCACATCGGTCTATTTTACTTATGTAGGTGTTTGAAGGCATGGACCTAGGGCAGAAACTAAATGGGGGGGGTGGCCCTTGGCCCTTGCGTTCCCCTTTTTTTAATTGCTGAGGGAAACAGTATATAATAAACAATATCCTGCAAATGATATCTTTATAATGGCGTAGTGATGCCATTGGTTATAATCGGAGCTTAGTGATGTCATTTCTGTCACATGACTCACTGAAACTTTTATATTTTAAAAAATCAGTAGGAATGTGATCACTCAAGACTCACCCCACCACGCAATATCCCTCCAATCAGCTCCACAAACTCTGTGTGCTCGGCCACCAGGTCCCGGCTGTGATATCGGTCCAAATGAGCGATGCAGGTGGCACTCTGGAAGAGTTAGAGGGAGTTTATTGCAACATTATAGTAACAGAATCGCCATACGTGTTTTAGGAAACATACCCTTAATCACAGGCATGAATGAAAGTTAACTATGATTAAGGGAATGGTTCCCGAAACGCGTAAGGCGATTTTGTTCCTCTAATGTTGCAATAAACTCCCTCTTAACTTATCCGGAGTGCCGCCTGTATTGCTCATTTGGACCTATTTTGAAAAATAAAGCACCCTCTGTTGCAAAACATGAGGATAATAGACGTCACCTTGGAGTTTCATGACCTGTATAAAAACTCAGCCTTGTGTTTTTATATGGTCATGAAACTCCTCGGTAACTTATAATATCCTTATATTTTACAAGAGGGGCTACTTCATTCACTAAATAATTTACAACAGGGGGTACATTATTCTCGATATTACTGAATGAACAGCTGTAAGGCCAATCATACAGTATTTATAAATGAACATAAGAAAGATCAGTCAGATTCATGTTCCAGTTGGGTAGGAGAGATGGCAGGTGACATTGATTTGAATCTGGGCACATTTAAGGAAAATATGTTTATTTATAAAAAATGCTTTTAATAGGCGTTTTTGAAGTATGGGCATCATTATTTGATATATTTTTACAGAGGCCTGCGGTGTTCAGGGGTAAATATTCCCTTTTAACGTTTTTGAAAGAAAAATTGTTACAGAAAACGTGTTTTAATATCTTATGGGTTTATGCATATCAATCAATATTTTCTTGTACGTCCTTTACCTATTCTGTGTGTCATTTGCTGATCACCTGAAATAATACGGGTTCTTACTCTTAACAGGAGAAAATGTGGGAGTAAAAAATCATGGTATTGGCTGGTGTGACCGTATGTATGCATGCTCTTGGTTTGTGTGTGAGCACAGTGGATCTTAGGAGTCAGAAGGATAGCAGAACTTCTTACTGGGACAATTATTAAGAAAAATACATTTTCATCAAAATACTTCTGAAATCTATTTTTTAAGAGGCCTGTATTGTTCAGGGGTATAGTTTTGCTTCAGCTAGAATTAGGAGTAATTTCAGGACTGTTATTTCAGTCGTTTTGCTTGCTGTTTTTTTAGTAGGCCAAACAAGCCCACTGAAATCCTAAAATTCCGTTTCCTCTCTAAGGGTTAGTTCACACAAGGAGATTCAGGGAGATTTTGTTGCCTGGTGACTAATTGCCTCGTCTTCTGAGCGACAATTTCCCCGAACTGCGCGGCAATTTTGGGCGACTATGGAAAACGCATCGCCGCGTGTGCTTTAACGCAGGCGACATTTCATTATAGCCTATGGGAAAACACGCTTAGGCAGTTCGGGGAGATAGTTGCTCAGAAGACGAGGCGATTAGTTGACAAAATCTCCCCGAATCTCATCGTGTGAACTAACACTAAAATCTGCGCTTGTACTTGAAACAGCAGTCTGTGTTTTCTGGTGATTCTCACAGGGGCAGAGGTCCCGGAACAGCCACAACAGAAGATTAGATACACTTGTAACAATTCAAATGTATCTAGAAAAGCAATCTAGATAAGCAAATAAGTAATAATTGTAACTACTGTATATAAGATAACAGGTCCCTTCGGAAAAGTTAGACTTACAGTTTAAAGGGCAATTCAAAGGGCAAACTTTTATAACCTGCGAAATTTTGTGAAATTAACATGGTAATTAGGGTGTGTGGCCACAACAATGGGTGTGGTCAATAAAATTTGCCACGATACGCGCGGCAACTTTTTTGTCCCTCTTTTTTTTTCCAGAATTTTGGGAGTTATGCTCAAGAATGGTTCCCACCAACATCCATTGGCTCTTGCAGTAGCTCCACAACGTTTTGAACACATGTTCTATAAGTGATTCAACCCCAGTCTGAAAATGTTAGATGCACCTGATTTGCACGAAAACACAAGCGCAATTTCATCCATTTTTGAGGATCGGAGGCAACTCAAAGTGCAGTTTTAATAACACTGGAATTATGGGGAAAACTTAAATTGCACTTTGCACACTGTATTTATGAATATGAATGACCCCATAGTAATTGTTACTTGTATTTAGCAAGAAATATTATGCGATTATGCCCCGCCATAGAAAACAATAGAACATATGTATTTCTAAGAATATTGTATGCTTGTGTGGTTTAAAGGCCATTTTACAAAAGGAATTTGCTTATTTTGCTTCAGGACAGTTCCAGACAGTTTGTTGCAGTGACATAAGCCTAATAAAACATCATGACAAGAGTCATGGGCCTATTATATGTTCTATGACATGTTGATCAGATGCCACACTTTTTACTTTATGAATAGTGGAAACTACCTGCCTCACAAACTTGATTTAAGAGTTTGCAGAGAAAGAGACGGCAGTGTCATAGCTTGTCTGACACTAAAAGATTCTCATCTAGGAGCCAGCTGGAGAGATATATAGTGATAGTTGCTGTTGCAATTTTCTTATCGTAGACCAAACCTGACATTTTGAAGCAATTAATTGTTTCCTGTAAAGTGGCTATCTTAATATAACTCATCACTGACATCCATTATCTGGAAACCCATTATGCAGAAAGCTCTGAATTGTGGGGCTGCAGTCTCCCATAGATTCAATTTTAAACAAATAATTCAGGTTTTTAATAATTGATTTTCTTTTTCTCTGTAATAATAAAACAGTATTGTATACTTGATCCAAACTAAGATATAATTCATCCTTATTGGAGGCAAATAATCCTATTGGGTTTATTTAATTTTAAATAGACTTAGGGGGTTATTTTACTAAAATCCAAATTACTAATTTTGTTTTGTTAAACAAAGCTTGACCAAACTCCCATACACAATTTTGCATTATTTAACAAATAAATTGGATCAGGGAAAAAAAAAACAAAAAACGAGTGAAAACCAGAAACATACGTTTTTTTCAGACTATACTCCTGACTCGTTCGATTTATGGGGCCAAACCCAGCACAAACCACAATACGTATTTTCAAATTGGGATAGGGACATCTGCCATTGTCTTATACATGACCTCGACAGGTTTAAGATTGAGGATTTTTGGATTTTGGAGTTTTTGCCCCAAAAAGCCTGACCAGAAAAATTTGAGTTTTAGTAAATAACCCTCTTACTGTATGAATATTCAGATTAAGGAAAGATCCCTTATCTGGTAAACCCCAGTTCCTGAGCATTCTGGATAATATGTCTCATACCTGTATGTCCTTGAACTGTCTAATTGTATTCATTTATGACTATAGGTTCCCTTTAAACCTATATATCTGGCTTGACTGCAGTCATTGATTATTTCGTTAGGTAATTAAAACAGACTCTTTGTAAAGTGGAAAATGCATCCATTGACTACCGCTAAAGTCAGAGATTTATCTTCCTATGTAGATTACAGGGGCAAATCAGCAGCATCTTAGTGCATTGTAGATGCCCCATATTGCAATACGGTTGCTAGGGTCAATATAACCCCAGCAACCATGCAATGATTGATAATGATAAGAGATTGGAATATGAATAGGAGAGGCCTGAATAGAAAAAATGAGTAATACAAAGTAGCAATAACAACACAGTTGTAGCCTTATAGTGCATTTGTTTTTTAGATGGGGTCAGTGACCCCTGTTTGAAAGCCTGAAAGAGTCAGAAGGAAAAGGCAAAAAACTATAAAAAATAAATAATGAAGGGCAATTGAAAAGTTGTTTACAACTGGCTATTCTATAACATACTAAAAGTTGACTTAAAGGTGAACCACCCGTTTAATGTATTTATTTTCCGCAGCAGTTTTGCTTCACATTTTGTTCATGTTAATGGCTTTTGAGCAAGACCATTGGGAGAATGAGTTTGCTTGGATTTCCCACATCCTTCTTGTCACTGAGAATATGCACTGCTCAAATGTGTCATTCCAGCTTATACAGTTTCAAGCTCAAGAGCAAGGCAAGTTATTTTGCTGTTTGTGACGCTCATTCCAGTGTAGGAGTCATAGGAGCCGCTGACCTGTCGTTAGTGACGTTGTCTGGGCACACCTCCTTCACGTGTCTTTCCTTGAAAAATATGCTGATATTAATTCATGCAGAAATGTATGTTGCATTCCTAGGCCGAGTAGCACCTTGCCTAACAGGGCATGTAACCGCATTTAGCTGCTCAACGTAACCAAGAACTAAAGTCACTTGCAGGATGAGCTGAAACAAAATGCTTGCTCTAGATTCAAAGCATACCTCACTGATTCAAAATACATATGTTAAATCAGCTGGGTGGTTCCCCGTTAAAGGAGAAGGAAAGGCTAAAGTTAAGTAAGCTTTATCAGAAAGGTCTATATAAATACACCTCAAAGTAATGCTGCTCTGAGTTCTTTTGTCAAAATAAACAGCATATATTTCCTTCTATTGTGTATACATGGACTTCTGTATCAGGCTTCCTGTTTTTAGCATAAACCTCCAGGGCTGGGGCTTGAACATGCTCAGTTTGCTCCTCTCTCCCTCCCCTTTCCCCCCTCCCTGCTGTAATCTGAGCCCAGAGCTAAGAGTGAGCGGGGAGAGACTCAGGCAGGAGGTGATGTCACACCAAGCTAATATGGCAGATGCTATCCGTAATAAACAGAGAGAGCTTCTAGAGCGGTTTACTCAGGTATGGTAACGTATTCTGCAGAATAAATACAGTGTTTTGCTTGCACTATTGTGGCAAATCTATTGGCAATAAACTGCTTCAGTAGCTTTTCTTCTCCTTTAGGATAAATTCCTTTTTAATTTAGAAAGTTGCTTCGGCCTCCTTGTGTGTGGCTGAATTTTACACCAACATTTGCAATCATAAAAATGACTAATGACAAAGAACTAATTGCACTGTTTTAAATGTCTTTCTATAATGCCAGATTAATGCTGAAAGTTACACCATTATTTTACACTAATTCAGATGTGGGTTAACTCATTAAACCCAACAGAAACAAAATCAGGCAGCAATTGATATTTCTGGCACAAAAAGTGGAAGAAAACACAGTTTAATGCAAAACCCACACATACTGTGTTTTCTTGGTTGCACCTCCAGTTTTTATGATTTCAGTTGCACTTTTTGGGATTTACTTGACAATAACCAATTTCAGACGTTGTGGGGCAGATTTATCAAAAAGTGAGATTTGAGCTTAATAAATAAAAACTCACCCATGTTGAGTTTGTGGGGTTTTTAGAACCATATTTATATATGTATTTGATAAATACAATTGTAAAAATCCCATAGGAATTAATACAGGTATGGGACCCGTTATCCAGAAAGCTCTGGATTACAGAATGGCCGAATCCCATAGGCTTCATGTTCTACAAATAATCCAAATTTTAAAAAATGATTTCCTTTTTCTCTGTAATAATTAAACAGTACCTTGTACTTGATCCAAACTAGATATAATTAGTTCAGCAAAACCAGCCTATTGGGTTTATTTAATGTTTACATGATTTTCTAGAACACTTAAGGTATGAAGATTCAAATTACAGAAAGATCCATTATCTGGAAGACTCAAGGTCTTGAGCATTTTGGATAACCGGTCCCATTCCTGTAGAATGTAGATGAGTTTTTATTAAGCTCTAAACTCACATTTTGATAAATCTACTTGAGAGAAGTCAACATAGGCCTGCAAAATTGACCCCACCTCAGATAATTCGTTTTTTTCCCACCATCTCTTGATCAGTTATCTTTAATTAAAATAAAATATATGTTTCCAAGACCCATTTTTCATTTCTTTCCTTCCTTATATCTGACCTGACGGCAAATGCTGTTTTATTATTTGTAGCCTAATCATGATAGCTGGTATAACACTTTCCACATGAGTTAATAAAAATGGGTTTATTTTCTATTTAAAAAAAAGAGACTGTCTATGACAGGAAATGACCCATCTTAGCAAGCACTTAAAAACGTTTACTGCCCGGGAACTTGTCTATATCCTCTTTCCCCAGAATGTGAAGTGCAAATCCTTCTTTTCTCTCCTTAAAAACTGTAAAGCAGCAATCTCCTGGATTTTATATCAAAAATTAAACAGACTGCAAAAGGAACTTTTAGCTAAGAATGTTTCTTCCAATTGTTTAGGGAACAGTTGGACTTACAGCCGGAAATGTTAATGTATTTTGTGTGTGTCTGCAATGATTAAAGTGGAGTGGGAGGTCATAATGGTACTAAGCACCAGTAAGAGGCAGATTACAATGTGTTTGGTGGTACATCCAAGGGATGGGTTTTAAAAACACCATGAGCACATAAGCCAACAGCAGCTCAACAGTTTTTGCTGTTTTCATTGCAGCAGTCAGGGAAAATTTACCGGAGCTTTATTTTTGTCCTGCAAACCCCCTAACTTAATTATTACACAATAAAACCCCAAGAATCTTCTACATATAACTTTCATTCTGCAAATACGGGATCTGTTATCTGGAAAGCTATTATCCAGAATGATCCAAATTTTGGAAGGTCATCTCCCATACGCTCCTTTTTTTTTTTTTATATTTAAATTTTTTTTTTATTTTCAAATATCAACACAGCAAGAATAGTTACATGGTAAAAGTCAGGGTCTGCAGGTACTGGACAATTCCCAGGCTGCAGCGATATAAAGTCACATTGCCATAGGCTCCTTTTTAATAAAATAATTCAAAAGTTAAATAAAAAACATTTTGAAAATATCCTTTTTCTCTGTAACAATAAAGCGTTACTCCCAACGAGGATATAATTAATCCTTATTGGAGGCAAAACAATCCTATTGTGTTTAAATTATTTTAGGTATAGAGATCCAAATCCAGAAAACACTAGGTCCTGAGCGTTCTGAATTACAGGTCCCATACCTTTACTTTGCTGTAGAGTCTGGTTGTAACGGGTCTTATGTAATATTGTCTATATTTTACTCCTTTTAAAGTTTTTCAAAACTTGTTTCTGTCCCCGCCCACTTTTGATGACGTCACTTCCAGTTTGCAGCATCGTCACTTCCTGTTTGATGGTGGTCGGCGGGTTAAGGCAGTTGCGGGTCCTGGTTGGGTAGCGGATCAAAGTGGGAAAATATGCGGGTTGTGGTTCGGGTCGCGGGCTGTGGGTTCGGTTCGGTTCCAGGTCTTACAAATTGGTTCCACACAGGACTCTACTTTGCTGCTTTGTTTTCACATATAATAGGCCTTATTTATTACCGCAATTGCAAATTTCCCGTATGGCCAGCTGCTTGTAAAACCCCATGCACTTTTTGCACTTTCATATAGTAATTGTTGTATTTCAGAGTTTTTTGGATAATTATTAGGAAATCTTTTAGAACCACAGATATATTCAGATCCAAGATGGGGATTCCTCACAGATTTGCTCTGGGATTGCCCTCAGGTTTGGTTTGTTCTCTAATTTATTAACACTTACCTGTCAGGAGCATTTTTAACAAATTGGCTCTTCGATTTTTTTCCTAATTTCCTAAAGGAAGAATTTGCAAGAAAATGTTTGATTGTTTGCAGCAGTTGAATACCATTTCAGGTATGGGATCCATTACCCAGAAACTTATTATCCAGATAGTTCTGAATTATTGGAAGGCCATCTCCCAAAGACTCCATTTTAAGCAAATAATGACATTTTTTTAAAAATTAATTTCCCTTTCCTCTATAATAATATTACAGTACCTCATATTCGATCTATTATTCCCCAAAGCTGCAAAAAGTCCAAATATATAAATCCGCCATCTCAAACCTGTTGAGGTCAGGTATAAGTCACTGGGAGATTTCCCTTTTACAATTTGAAGATATAGTGAACTGCTCTGGGTTTCATCCAATAATCTGAAAAATTTGGGGGTTTTGGGCGATAACCTGAAAAGATTGAGCGATTCGCCAGTTGAATCCAAAGAATTTGTACGTTTTCGCTCTATTTTATCGAGTTTTTTCCCGACCCGACTTTTTCGAGTTATTTTATTGTTAAATTGTTGATAAAATCGTGGATGGGAGTTTGGTCAAGCTTGGTTTTATTAAAATATGAGATAAATTAGAGTTTTAGTAAATAACCCCCTTAATGTTTAAATGAATTTATAGTAGAGGTTAGGTATGGAGAGCCAGATTACAGAAGATCCCTTATCTGGGAAACCCCAGGTCCCAAGCATTCTGCATAACAGGCCCCATACCTGTATTTCAATTTTAATGCAGTGTAAATCTATGGACGGAGGTGCTTAATGGATCAGTATAAATTGTTTTGTTTTAATAGTTTATGACAGCTTTTCGTATAACAGAACATACATTTTGGGTAAACTGCTTTTAAACTACAAAAGTAGATAAAAAGTTAGTGTTCCGTATAGTTTTCGCAAGTACGCTGCAGCTATGACTTCTTGAAAGAAAATGTACATGTAACTCTACTCCATTCTTTTACAATGCTAATACATATTTACAGTGCAGCATTTTCCCTTCTGTTTTTTGCACATCTATGAAATCTGGTATTTAGCATGCATTATATTTCATACGTATTAATGTTTCAGTCCTTAATAAAAAAAAAAGCCACCCTTGTGGTTATATCATCCATTTTATTTTCCAGTTGGGCTGGGAGGCTATTGTATGTTGTTGTTTTAATGATCTTGTTGGTCTGCTTTTGCAAACTGCAAAACTTCATTATTCTCCAGAGTATGGATCGCCTGGCATAGATTTTGTTTGATAATACCCCCAGAGGCTCATTCACTAAACCACACTATTGGCTTAATGGATGTAATTACTATTGAATTGATAATGCTATTGCAGAAAAATGACATTTTGACTGGCTCTTGAATGCTGTGCAGTTTAAGTCACAGTTTATAGGGAAGGTTTAAAAAGTTAAAGTTAAGTGGAGGAAAACATTTCCCTGAAATACACGTATTTGGCAGAAAATTTGAACAGTGATTATCCTGTTTTTAACGTATAAAAGTAAATATTTTTCATGCTGTAATTTTTATTACCAATCTCAAACTAAAGCTAATAATATACTACACACACACATAAAATCTGCCATCATATTTTGCAGACGTGCATCTTGAGGTACAAATACATTCAGATATTTTTGGGCTTATGTCACATGTAGGCTTTTATGTTGGGACTCAAACACTTCTTGTTACTGACTGCCTATCATAATCAAAGAGAATGAACATGAGTAGGTCATAGACACGACTGTTAGTTGAAAATATAGAATGCTTTAATGCTTATTTGCTCAACTTCTAGAGTATTAATCTATGTCTTTTTCTCAAAATTTGTTGCTACTTACTCCAATGAGTGGTTGGAAGCACCTTTTGAAGTATATGCATATCTTTTGGCTTTGTAAACCACTGTTGATGGTCAGGATGTTACCCTTGTAATTCATATCTGCTGGTGTTGACAAATGAGTCTTAAAGGGATCCTGTCATCAGAAAACATGTTTTTTTCAAAACGCATCAGTTAATAGTGCTGCTCCAGCAGACTTCTGCACTGAAATCCATTTCTCAAAAGAGCAAACAGATTTTTTTTATATTCAATTTTGAAATCTGACATGGGGCTAGACATTTTGTCAGTTTCCCAGTTTTGTCAATTTCCTAGTCATGTGACTAGTGCCTGCACTTTAGGAGAGAAATGCTTTCTGGCAGGCTGCTGTTTTTACTTCTCAATGTAACTGAATGTGTCTCAGTGGGACATGGGTTTTTACTATTGAGGCTAGGGCCACACGGGAAGATTCAGGGAGATTGGTCGTCTGGCGACTAATCGCCGCGTCTTTGAGGCGACTAATCTCCCTGAATGGCTTGCTGGTATCTTGCACCCGCTAGCACTAAAGTCGCCTGCGCCTATTCACACACGGCGATACGTTTTTCAAAGTCGCTCAAAGAGGCAATTTCGAGTGACTTTGAAAAACGTATCGCCGCGTGTGAATAGGCGCAGGCGACTTTAGTGCTAGCGGGTGCAAGATACCAGCAAGCCATTCAGGGAGATTAGACGCAGCGATTAGTCGCCAGGCGACTAATCTCCCTGAAATCTTCCCGTGTGGCCTAGCCCTGAGTGTTGTTCTTAGATCTACCAGGCAATTGTTATCTTGTGTTAGGGAGCTGCTATCTGGTTACCTTCCCATTGTTCTTTTGTTTGGCTGCTGGGGGGGAAAGGGAGGCGGTTGATATCGCTCCAACTTGCAGTACAGCAGTAAAGAGTGATTGAAGTTTATCAGAGCACAAGTCACATGACTTCGGGCAGCTGGGAAATTGACAATATGTCTAGCTAGCCCCATGTCAGATTTCAAAATTGAATATTAAAAAATCTGTTTGCTATTTTGAAAAATGGATTTCAGTGCAGAATTCTGCCGGAGCAGGACTATTAACTGATTCATTTTGAAAAAATGTTTTTTTCCCATTACAGTATCCCTTTAAAGTCAATGTCTGAATATTTGTGGCTGTAGTCTCTTTAAAGGAGAAGGAAAGCTATGGAGGCATTTTATTGCCAATAGATTAGCTGCAATAGTGCAAGCTAGAATGCTATATTTATTCTGTAGAATGTTTTACCATACCTGAGTAAAAAGCTCTAGAAACTCGCTGTTTGTTTAGGATAGCAGCTGCAGTATTAACATGGTGTGGCATCACTTCCTGCCTGAGTCTCTCCCTGCTCTGGGCTCACATTACAGTAGAGAAGGGAGGGGGGGGAAGAGGAGCAAACTGAGCATGCTCTTGCCCAGGGCAATGAGGATTAAGCTGAAGGCAGGAAGTCTGATACAGAAGCCCATGTGTACACAATAGAAGGAAAGAAATGCTGTGTTTCTTTTGACAGGGGACTCAGAGCAGCATTACTTTGGGGGTTTACTGGTATATTTAGATGGACCTTTCTGATAAGACTAACTAAGTTTTAACCTTTCCTTCTCCTTTAAGGCTCGATTCGAGGAGAGTCGCCTGGTGAGTAATCGCCTCTATAATGAAAAAAAACGCCGGCTATAATGAAAAAACGCCTGTGGCATGGCACACGCGACACTTCGTCTTCTAAAGTCACCTCAAGTTTCCTTGTGAGACAACTTGGGTCGAATTCGGAAACGAAACGCCATGTGTGCCATGCCGCAGGCGTTTTTTCATTATAGCTGGCGGAAGTCATTTTGGGAAGCCGTTCGGGGCAATTAGTCGACAGGCGACTAAATCTCCCCGAATCGCCAGGTGTGCCCTTACCCTAACTGTGTCAGATAGATTTGATCAAGTTAGGTCCAAAGGCCCACAAACATCCTTTTTTCTTCCCATACTTTTTTTGCAGTTTGCAACCTTTGGCTTCTTGGCTTGGGTCATTGTTCTCTATTCACTTTCCCCTCAGTCTGGACATATATGCATGTTACAGAACCCTGTCAATATAAATGCTAACTAATTTTCTGAGACTTATTATACACAGAAGCTGGAAACAGCTTGAATCTGAAATTACTCCAGCTAAAATCTGTTGAGGTCCCTTTTAACCATTTGAAGATGTTTGAAGCCTTCATGATGTTTGGGGCTTTTTTGGTGGGTTTTGCTTGAAAACTCGATTAATTCAAGTGTTTCAAGTTTTTTCCTTTTTTTTAGCAGAAAACTCGATAAATTAGTTTAATTGGGTTTTTCAACCCAAAATCACTGATTCGATGGTTTTTATCCATTTGAATTTTTTCATAAATTAGAAAACATTCAAGTTGTGAGTATATTCTAGGTATAAAAAAAACTTCACAGACCTCACAAAATTGACCTAATAAATAAGGTAATGATAAAGAACCCCCTTAATGTTTACATGATTTTCTCAAGACTTAAGATATGAAGATACAAATTACAGAAAAATCCGTTATCTGGAAAGAGAGAGGTCCCAAGAATTCTGGATATCAGGTCCCATACCTGTATCCTATAAACTAAAGGGCTGTTTTTTTTCTATTGTAGTAAATATTTGCATTTTGAAACCAGTTTTGCTTAATGTTTGATGTATGCAGGGCTTTGTAAAAGCAATAGTTGGCATTGCAAAGCTGGGTTAAAGGGGTAGCTCATTCTTAATTTTACCTTTTAGCTTGTTCTAGAATGTCCTATTATTTTTTTATTGTTGGCCAACTTATGAGAACAAATCAAACATTTCAAAAAAATGTAATTTCTGTAATCAGTCTTTTGTAGTAGGTTGTATGAAAGAACTGTTGCTATCTTCAGTCAGTTTTGAATGATTTGTCTTTCTTTCTGCATCTTTTTCAGCTTTTAAATAGGGTTCACATACCCAGACAGCTGAAAAACTGAGGCAACAACCTTGTTGTTATTGGTACTTAGAATGACTTGTGTCTCTGTTCAGGCCCCCTCCAGTCTCTCAATCAAACAACTTGGTATTGGTAATTTGGACCCTAGTAACCAGATAGCTAGATCAAATCTGGTTCAAAAGCTTTATGAAAACAAAAAATGTCCAGAATTCAAATGAAAAACATTGGCAAGTTAAGGCAGCTTTCCCCCCCACACGTATAGTCTGGATTGATTAAAGAAAAAAGTCTAAAAAAAAAACTCACCAGAAAATCCTTGGCAAGTAAAAGCTGGCAAGGCCAGTGGGAATTAGTCCTAAGGATGTTTATATATATATATATATATATATATATTTGTCTTAAGTAGTTGAGTTTGTAGTACACTGGCATCATAATGAAAGAATTGCCATTTGATATTTTAAAAATTGGGTATTCTATTTTATATTTCTTTAAGGTTTTTAAGTTCAAAAATGTGCAGTTACACGAAATGAACTCTTTTTTTCATACATAATCATTTATGGATTCCAGGGTCTATTTATATACCTTCAGAATTGACTTCAGTTGCATTTCAACACATTTGTTGAAATATAACACGTATTTATAAGTCTTGAAAATTGTTCAGTCAAAATTGATGGAAAGTGAAAATAATTGCCAATACTGAAATTAAACTTTCATAAAAGTAGAAATATTTTATTGGATTCTCATTACTTTTCTGCTATTTTTAACAGTTCCATAAAGGGTTTGACAAGAAGGAATATTTCAATAATTTTTCTGAAATTTTGCTGAAAATGTATATTATTTGTGTTTGTAATGTGCATTTTGCATTTCTCAGAATGCAGTCTAAATCAATTTTTTTTGTTTTGTTTTACACATTTATGTATATGAAAAGCGACTGCTGTTTTATGTAACAAAAACATTGCCACAATTTATTTCTATATTTAAAATTTGCACTGCTCTGTATTTTTAGACAATAATGAGTAGCAGTTATTTAAACAGTATTGTCCTATATTACTTTCATATATTACATTATATCTTAAAGTACTTTTGAAGGTCCTGCAAAAGGCATTTTTGCTTCCAAGAAAAAATATGCACTATGTTAACAGAGAGATGAATTGAACTGTGTCCCTTAACAGCTATTTTGGGATTCTAACACTGCCCCTTGCATCTGTGCTAATGGAATAAACAAGCAGCTGAGAATCACTATTCAGAAGGGTTAGGGGTTTATTTACTAAAATCCAAATTTATCTCATATTTGATTTAAAAAAAAAAAAAACGACCAAACTCCCATGCTCGATTTGACCATATTTAAAATAACCCGAATTAATCGGATTGCAGAAAAACTTGATAAAATCGAGTAAAAACCTGAATCGCTCAAATTTTCAGGCTTTCTTTCCCCAACCCCAAAAAAGTTGCCAGCACAGACCACAAAAACTTCAAATTGAGAGAGATGCCTCTCCCATTGTCTTATACAGGACCTCAACAGGTGTAAGATGGTGGATTTTCAGATTTGGGCTTTTGTGCAGCATGGGGGTATAATGACTCAAATAATGCAAGATTTTTTCACAAAAAGCCTGACCACAAAAATTTGAGGTTTAGTAAATAACCCCCTAAATGTTGCTTTGTCCATTCCTTTTTTCTTCAATAATTTAAATGGTATTTAAGTATTGATTAACAGTCAGTGTGTATAGTTAGGAAATGAAAATGACAAAAAATTGATAAGGAATATAATCATTGCACTGTATGGTAAAAATGTGAAATATATAGTGAATAAAGTACCCCCCCCCCTTGTAAAATAAAAGGATATTATAAGTTACCGAGGAGTTTCATGACCATATAAAAAGACGAGGCCAAAGGCCGAGTGTTTTTATACAGGTCATGGAACTCCGAGGTAACTTCTAATATCTTCATATTTTGCAACTGGGGGTACTTTATTTATTATAATACACACGTTTTATAATTTTCATGTGACAGAAATTATATCAGAACTCACCGTTTATAACTGATGACATCAGAACTCACCGTTTATAAGGATATAATTTACAAGATATTCATGGCTTTTGTGTATTATAAGGGACATATTTACTTTCTTCTTGCTCTGATCATAATGCATAATAAATTTGTCTGCACTCTTGTATTGAAGATGAATTTTTAACGTGATATTTCAGGGTTAAAAGTGTTACTTGCATTTTTTTTTTTTTTATGGGAACATGCTATTCTTCCAAATAGTAACCACATGAGGGGGTTACGACTGCTGAGCAATCTCCATTTTCTTTTTACCATAATGCAGCATGGTCCTCTGCTCTCAGGCAGTCATTCCCGACCACAATGTTTCCTCTCAACTTTTTTTTAATTTAATGGAAATTGGGTATTAGTCTCTTAGCCTCAGCGTTTGACTTAATCATATCTTTTGGACTACAAGGGTACATTTGCAGTATTGTCACACTTCAAACTTTTGGACTAAATTAAGCTCACAAACTTTTACACATCAAAAGCAAAAAGCAAATACAAACAGGCTCTGTGCTTCTTAAAATCATTACTAAAGACATTGCAGTTCTCTGTGCAGTTGATGTAAACCTCAAAAAATGATTAATGTAAATTAGTGATGTGTGGGTCAGGAAAAACTCAAACCGCACCTAACCCTAATACGCAAAACCTTAAAGGAGAACTAAACCCTAAAAATGAATATGGCTAAAAGTGCCTTATTTTATATATTGAACTTCTTGCACCAGCCTAAAGTTTTAGCTTCTCAATAGTAGCAATGATCCAGGACTTCAAACTTGTCACAGGGGGTCACCATCTTGGAAAGTGTCTGTGACAGTCACATGCTCAGTGGGCTCTGAGCAGCTGTTGAGAAGCTAAGCTTAGGGTTTGTCACTAATTATCAAGTAGAAAATGAGGTTTGTTTATAATATAAGAATATAAGCTTATGTTAAAAGGCTGATGTAGAGGTCTGTCTACAGGTTGACATGTTTTACCAATATTCATTGAAATTGTATATGAATTATAGGGGCCCGAATACCTCCTTCGTCTGCTTCCTCTGTAGTTACACCCCTGCTTTAAGGATAAGTAAGGCTTCTATTTTAAACTCCCTTAAAATTACAGCCCTCAGAATAACATACCTTTCTCCCTCCATTTAGTTGTATTTCATTCCTCTGATACAAGCATCTGAACTGCAGCTCTTTTAGCTACTTCCTTGTCCAGCATGAAGCTCCAGCACCTGAGCTCTTCTCTCTTCCACTGTGAAGACCTCAAAGAGGTCTGGGCATGCTCCCTGCCTCTGCACATGGGCAGCTCTTTTGTTTTTGGATGCAGTTGGGTACATTCGTTGGCAACACAATATCTTTAATGTTATAAAATGTATTTTTTTTTGTGCTCAGTGACGGTTTTACTGTTGGCGTCCAAGACCTGGAGTCCAGTATCCTCCACCCCTCTGCCACCATCATTCACTTTTAAGCCCTGTCCAAATTTCTCCCCTGCCAATCATTTGTTCTCCCTGCCGACGACCAGCTGACTGCCACCCACTTCAGTTTGCACCCCACCCCACTGCTCACTAGGCAATCACCTCTGCTGCCTACAAATAGACACAGTCCTGGATATGCTCTTAATATATTTACTGTCTATTTGTCAAGACCGCCGGGAGCGCGAGGAGTCGCGTCCGCTCCCGGCGGCGAAGAATCCAAAATGGCGGCGCCCAGGGAACCCACGTGGGTTCCGACGTCGGCGTTGTGACGCCAGCACGGCGCGACGGTCGCAGTCGCGCTGACGCTGGCGCAAGGGCGCCAAATTCAAAGTTAAAAGGACGCCTGAGGCGCCAAGATGGCGCCCGAAAATAGGATTCCGTTCCCTAATTGTTTCCTGGGTTTTCCTTGCTGTTTCCCTGCTTATATCTGCTTGATTCCCTGTTGTGACCCCTTGCCTGGACCTGGACTTCGCTGTTACGCTGCCTGCCTTTGACCCCCTGCCTGGCCCTGGACTTTGTTAGTATTCCGCCTGTCTTTTGACCTGTGCTTGGACTTTGTTTATTCCCTTGCCTAACCCCTGGATACCACGACCCTGATCCCTCCTGAGGGGCTTCCTCCTAGATCCGGACTACTCCCCAGAGGGGGCTCTCGGCTCCCTGACATTATTTTCGGGCCATGGATCCTTCTGAGGAAGCCACACCTGATGTCGGACGAGCGCTCCGCGGACTGGCATCCCGCATGGAGGACTACGAAAACCAGCAGGTTCGCATTGGGCAAGCACTCGATATCCTGCTTGCTCGAGAGCCATCTGCGCCCTCCGCTGTTCCACCTTCCGGAGTTTCACCCATGGTGGCAGCCTCTTCGAACGCAAGCTATCCGACAGGTGAGCCTCGCATTCCACCTCCTCCTCGCTTCAGTGGGGACCCACAAGCCTGCAGGGGATTTGCCACACAGTGCCAAATTCAATTTGAGTTCCAACCCACGCAGTTCCCAAGTGAGCGTTCCAAGGTGGGGTATGTGATGTCTCGATTGGAAGGCAAACCACTGGAGTGGGCTACGTCTCTTTGGGAGAAGAATTCCCCGGTGACTTATGTTGTTAAAGACTTTCTCCAAGCTTTTCGCACAGTCTTTGATGCACCTGGTCGAGTCACGAACGCCCCTGCCCGTCTCTTGCAGCTCCGGCAGGGAAGCCGCAGTGTCAATGAGTACGCTATAGACTTCCGAACACTGATGGCGGAGACTTCCTGGTGTGATGACGCTTACAAGGCCGTATACTATCAAGGCCTATCCATCCGCATCAAAGATGATCTCGTTTCCAGAGAGACTCCTGACACCCTGGAGGGACTGATCACCCTATCTATTAAGGTAGACACCCGCCACAGAGAACACCAGGTGGAGAGAGAGCGCAGCAGACGATTTTCTCCCATGTTGGCTCCTCGCTTTCAAAGGCCGATTTTGCATGCTCCCGCTGTTCCAGTGACTCATGTGTCCACCTCACCCCTGGAGGAACCTATGCAAGTAGGAAAGGTTCACCTTTCCGAGCAGGAAAGACTCCGAAGACGAATGGCAGGTCTCTGTTTGTACTGTGGTGGTCACTCCCATTTTGCCAATGCCTGTCCTGCCAAAGCCAGGAGTTTTGTACCCCGAGGTATGTCACTGGTTTCTCATGTAGGGGGCATTACTCGCGGGCCTAAGGAGAAGTATCAAGAAAATTCACGCAGACTTCTCCTTCCTTTGCAGATTCTCCTGGTAAATAAGACTATCTGCGAAAGGGCCTTCCTCGACTCCGGGGCGGATGGCAACTTCATGGACGCCTTCTTTGCCGAACGCATGAAGATTCCCCTGCTCCCCTTGTCTTCTCCCCTGCGAATTACCGCCATAGATGACAAACCCCTGGAGTTTGAATTCGTCACTAAGTTCACGGCGGAACTATCTGTACAAGTTGGGGTGCTACATCAAGAAAAACTTTCATTTTTCATCATCCCCTGTCCTTCTACTCCAGTAATACTGGGTCTTCCGTGGTTACGTCTACATAACCCCACCATAGACTGGTCCTCTGGGCAGATCTCTCGTTGGAGTTTATTTTGTCAGCAACATTGCCTTCCGCCAAAACCCCTCGAGAAGGTGAATGTCTCCACTGCGGAACTAAAGACTTTGCCCTCCACTTACAAGGGATTCTCCGATGTGTTCTGTAAGAAGTCTGCGGAATTCCTTCCCCCACATCGCTCCTACGACTGTCCTGTCGAACTCCTGCCAGGAGCCATGCCCCCCAGAGGCCGCACTTACCCTCTCTCTCCTGCAGAGACTACCGCAATGAAGGAATATATCCAAGAAAATCTCCAGCGGGGGTTCATCCGCCCTTCTACCTCTCCAGCAGGGGCTGGGTTCTTCTTCGTGGAGAAGAAGGACGGAGGCCTTCGGCCATGTATAGACTATCGGGGCCTGAATAAAATCACTGTAAAAAACAGGTACCCACTGCCCTTGATTGCAGAGCTCTTCGACCAGCTGAAGGGGGCGAAGATTTTCTCTAAGTTGGATCTCCGGGGGGCGTACAACCTCATTCGCATCCGTGAGGGTGACGAATGGAAGACGGCTTTCAACACTCGTGACGGGCACTATGAATATCTCGTCATGCCCTTCGGCCTTTGCAATGCCCCTGCCGTCTTCCAGGAGTTTGTTAACGATGTGTTCCGGGATCTCCTAGGAAGGTTCGTAGTCGTGTACCTGGACGACATCCTGATCTTTTCTAAAGACCTAGAAAGCCATCGCTCCCAGGTGAAGGAGGTACTCTCTCGTCTGAGGAAGAACTCTCTCTTCGCCAAGTTGGAGAAGTGCGTCTTCGAGGTGTCCAAGATCCCCTTCCTAGGATACATTATCTCTCCTGAGGGATTTGAGATGGATCCCGTGAAAGTGTCGGCCATCCAAGAGTGGCCTCTTCCGCTGAGTACCAAGGCAATCCAGAGATTTATCGGATTTGCTAACTACTATCGGCAGTTCATCCGGGGGTTCTCTTCCCGCATTGCACCTATCCTGGCCCTCATCCGGAAAGGGGGTAAACCCAGCTTGTGGCCTCCATCTGCCATTGAAGCTTTTCAGTCCTTGAAAGAGGCCTTCACGTCAGCTTCTGTCCTCCGACACCCCAATCCTGAACTACCCTTCTGCATCGAAGTTGATGCTTCTGAAGTCGGAGCCGGAGCCATCCTGTCTCAGAGACACCCCGCGGATGGGAAGTTGCACCCCTGTGCTTATTTCTCCAAGAAGTTCTCATCCGCAGAGCAGAATTATGATGTCGGGAATCGAGAACTCTTGGCAGTCAAGCTTGCCCTTGAAGAATGGCGTCATCTCCTGGAGGGCTCTGAAATTCCTGTCCAGATTTACACTGATCACAAGAATCTGGAGTTTATACAGTCCCTCAAGAGGCTAAATCCCAGACAAGCCAGGTGGGCCCTTTTCTTTTCCCGATTTAATTTTGTTTTGACTTATCGCCCAGGTTCCAAGAATCGGAAGGCCGACGCCTTGTCTCGTAGCTTCACTCCGGTGGACCGTGACCCTGAGAGACAGGAACCAATCATCCCACCAGTCAAGATCATTGCCTCTTTGTATCCCCAATTTGCCGACCAGATCCTGGCTGGGCAGTCCTTGGCTCCTCAAAATACTCCGATTGGCATGGCCTTCGTCCCTCCGGAACTTCGCCTGGCCATCCTGCAACAAACCCACTGCTCCAGGCAAGCAGGACATCCTGGTCCAGCCAAGACCCTTGAACTCTTGAGGCGCCTAGTCTGGTGGCCTGAAATCCGCAAGGATGTAAAGGACTTTGTGGCGGCTTGTAATGTCTGTGCCACTTCTAAGCCTAGCCATTCCCGCCCCAGCGGGTTGTTACAGCCTTTACCGGTTCCCTCTCGTCCGTGGACGCACCTCTCTATGGACTTTATTGTCGAACTTCCTCCCTCCGGTGGGAATACTGTGATCTGGGTTGTCATTGACCGCTTCAGCAAAATGGCCCATTTCATCCCTTTGAAGAAGTTACCCTCTGCGGTGGAATTATCCCAACTCTTTATTAAGTACATCTTCCGCCTGCATGGTTTCCCGGTGGAGATCGTCTCCGACAGAGGCACCCAGTTTACCGCCAAGTTCTGGCGTTCCCTATGTAAAGACTTGGGAATAACACTTCAATTTTCGTCTGCCTACCACCCGCAGACGAATGGGGCAGCTGAACGTGTGAACCAAGCCTTAGAACAGTTCCTGAGGAACCACGTGTCTCTTTGCCAGGACGATTGGTCTGACCTCCTCCCGTGGGCGGAGTTTGCTCATAATAATGCATGTCATTCCTCCACAGGAAGGTCTCCGTTTATGGTGGTGTATGGACAGCACCCTCAAGCCTTTCCTCAGGATTTCGTGTTGTCGGACGTCCCGGCTGCAGATGATCTGGCAGCCCATATGCTTGCTATTTGGGCTGCAACCAAGTCTAATCTGGAGAAGAGTGCTCTAGTCCACAAGACTTTCGCGGATCGCCGTAGAAGGCCCTCTCCTCCCTACAAGGTGGGTGATAGTGTCTGGCTCTCTTCCAGGAATATTCGCTTGAAGGTGCCATCTCCCAAGTTGGGTCCGAAGTTCCTGGGTCCGTTCCCCATCTTGGAGATTATCAACCCTGTAGCCATCAGACTTCAACTCCCACCAGAGATGAGAATCCCCAACGTGTTCCACGTCTCCCTGGTGAAGCCCACCGTCTCCAACCGTTTCTCTGATGTCCAGTCTCCTCCTCCTGCCATCTCTGTAGAGGGTCAACAAGAATTCGAGGTGGAGAGAATCCTTGATTCCAGAATCTCCAGAGGGTCCCTTCAATACCTCATCCATTGGAAGGGCTTTGGCCCCGAAGAATGCTCTTGGGAGGGACACCGTGATGTGCATGCTCCTCGTTTGGTAAAAGACTTCCACTCCAAGTTTCCCCAGAAACCAAGTCCCGGTGGTCCTGAGGCCCCCCGTGAGGGGGGGGGTACTGTCAAGACCGCCGGGAGCGCGAGGAGTCGCGTCCGCTCCCGTCGGCGAAGAATCCAAAATGGCGGCGCCCAGGGAACCCACGTGGGTTCCGACGTCGGCGTTGTGACGCCAGCACGGCGCGACGGTCGCAGTCGCGCTGACGCTGGCGCAAGGGCGCCAAATTCAAAGTTAAAAGGACGCCTGAGGCGCCAAGATGGCGCCCGAAAATAGGATTCCGTTCCCTAATTGTTTCCTGGGTTTTCCTTGCTGTTTCCCTGCTTATATCTGCTTGATTCCCTGTTGTGACCCCTTGCCTGGACCTGGACTTCGCTGTTACGCTGCCTGCCTTTGACCCCCTGCCTGGCCCTGGACTTTGTTAGTATTCCGCCTGTCTTTTGACCTGTGCTTGGACTTTGTTTATTCCCTTGCCTAACCCCTGGATACCACGACCCTGATCCCTCCTGAGGGGCTTCCTCCTAGATCCGGACTACTCCCCAGAGGGGGCTCTCGGCTCCCTGACACTATTCACTTCCTCTTTAGTCCGTTAACTCAAGGGTTGCTTAATCACTGGGTTGCAGAGAGCAACGGAGTCAAAAGCCTGGTATTAGCAGCCCAAAACTGCTAATATCTCAACCTGCTACAAATGTAAATTGCATTAGTGGTAAGAATAAGTATTCTAAGCAGGCCCTTTGCTGAAGATTGAACTTGTAAACTGCTTAAGCATTTGCTTTTCAGTGACATTTCTCCTTGAAAAAAAAAAATGTTATTTTAAAAATGCTGTGCAGTAAAATAAACTAAGATAAAAACAACAAAAAGCCTGCAATTTTATAAATATAAATGCCAAAGAGAAATACCCAAACTAAATGAGCAAATGCGGAACGGCGCTGTTAGCTAGTCAGAGGCAGGTACATTCAAGTCCGATTTCTCAACAGCAGCTGCCATTGTCAAGCCAAACATACCACACACTTACTTATTTCTAAAATTGCAACCACATAATAACATGTTTTTCCACCAATGGCATTTTTTTCTCCCTCGGGAACAACTCCTTTATTCTGATTGAAACCAACATTTAAATAGGATAGTTATGACTGTAACAAATGTATTGAAAGCTCTGTGTTGAATCTGCTCTCATGTTTAGTTTTTAATAGTTACATATCCCTGGAATCACCTGCAGGCTGCTTGCTACCACCACACCCAAGGATCTACCTATGGCCCTTTATCTTGCACTCACTTGTTGACCAATTCTTTTAGATTGATTTGGACTGTTCTGTATAATATGGTTATCTGATTATGTTGGTTGCTGATATTATTTGTTTTAGGAACTTTGATATGTGCTTGACTGTGTAAAAAACATGGGAGGATGATGTATTAATATACAAGGATGCAGGGTCGGACTGGGCCAGCCCAGACCCACTCCCTGCCCTTGCTGCCCCTCATCTGAGTCAGCAGCCCCGGTGGGCCTGGTATGAGGCATAATGATCGGACCTGGGATTTTCTGAATAAGGGATCACCATCCTTTAAGGGGGTTATTTATTAAAATCTGAATGTTAAAATCTCTTTTCACTAGAAAGCTTGAATTTGTAGAGGAAAAAATCTCGAATTTTTAGAGATTCATTATACCCAAATACTGCAAAAAGCCCAAATCCGAAAATCCTCCACCTCAAAACTGTCGAGGTCTTGTATAAGTCAATCATAGAAGCACCTATCTCAATTTGAAGTTTTTATAGTCTGCGCTGGATTTAACCTGAAAATCCGACTTTTTCAGAGTTTTTGGGCAAAAACTCACAAGATTAAAGCAATTAAAAAAAGAAGCCCGACAAATTTGAGCGATTCAGGTTTTCGCTCAATTTTATCGAGTTTTTCCGCGATCCAATAATTGAATCAAGTTTTTTTATTTCTAAGTAAGCTAAAATCGGGCATGGGAGTTTGTAGTTTTTTTTTATAAATATGAGATAAATTTGTATATTAGTAAATAACACCCTAAGTCTACTTGAAAATCATTTTAACATTATATTAACCCAATAATAGGATTGTTTTGCATGCAATTAGAATTTATTATCTTAAGGCCCCCATACACGGCCCGATTAAAAGATGCCGACAGACCAGTGTGTAGAGCCCCCTGAAGGCTTTCCCGATCGATATCTGGTTGAAAGTTGGCCAGATTCCAATCGGGCAGGTTAAAAAAATCCCATCGGATCTTTTCGTTGATTCGGTCCCGCGATCTGACCGCCGTTTGGCCTCCATTCTGATCCAATCATTGGGCCCTAGGGCCCACGATCGGATCAGCCCACATTTCGGCCACTTCGATATGGGCATGTCAGGGAGAGATCCCCTTGTTTGGCGACATACCTGTGTATGGCCACCTTTGGTTGGGATCTAGTACAAGGTACTGTTTTTTTATTGTAGAGAAAAAAGGGATAACTTTTAAAAATCCAATTTATTTGGTTAAAGTTGAGTCTATGAGAGCTGGCCTTCTTGTAATTTGGAGCCTTCTGGATAACGGGTTTCCATATAACGGATCCCATACCTGTACATGCTAAATTGCATCAGTGCAATTATCTAAAATCACCTAAAAATTGTTTCCCTGCGCACCAAGTGTTTTTCTAAGAATCCCGATCAAGTGATCTGGCCCCCACACCACTGCAGGTGGCCATGTTGGGGCACACACATGTGCATAATGAGCAAGGGACTCAGCATGGGACCAGAGCACTCATTTGGGGAATTTTCTAAGAAAAATACTATTGTTTCACCCCATCTGGAGTGCCAGGATCTTTTAGGTGATAGGTGCCCTCTAAACAAATTAATTATTGGTTTACATGGCTAACTGCATTATTGCAATTTATTACCCAAGGTCTTAGAAATAAAATTGAACGTACACCTAACCAGTGAATTTAAAACTCACTTTCATTTGTTGTGTGAGTTTTCTCTATCAAGCCAGCCCTTCTCATAAAACTTTGCAGAGCACAGTCCGGTCTGTCAGGCATGTTTCTGTAGTCTCTAAAGAGAAAAACCAATTTTGCGTGGGATCGACACAGAAACTGTGGTGCAAAGTCAGATGGTGGTTGTGAAGCTGCAGGGACAGCCCCTTCATTATAACTCTTTCCTGCAGCTGTAGCCTAGAGCTCGCAAGGGATATTGCATTTCTTTTGGCGTACTGGCCAAGTTAGAGAGGAAATCCTTAATTTGAAGAAAACATTTAACTTTTTTTGTCCTCATGTTTGGTTTCATATTTTTTTTTTTATGTAAGAAAGTTGCCTACCAAGGGAAAATGTATACCGATTTTCAGATCCTATGTTGTGTGCAAACTATGACTGATGCCAGCAAGCGACGCTTAATTATTTGTGATTGCTTAAAGGACGCTTTTACCTTTAAAAGAAAGGCTTTCTGTTTGGTAGATTCATATGTATTAATGTATGGTTTTTGCATTAACATTTTTTTTTTGTCCTTCATCTCTTGAGTTTGGCATTTATATCGCTATCTGGATACTAGAACAGTGGCTGTAGGAGCTAGGCAGTGACTTGAATGATAGACTGAGAGATAAAAGAAAAGAAAATATAGACCGTCTTCAACTTTGAGGATGCTATGGCCACAGTCCCTAGTAATGAGATAGCATCTGTTATCCACAAACCTGTTAATCCAGATATTTTCAAATTACAGAGAGGCTGTTTCCCATTTTATCCAAATAATCCAAATCATTAAAAATGATTTCCTTTTTCTCTGTGATAATAAAACAGTACCTTATATAATTAATCCTCATTATTATTATTATTATTATTAACGTGTATTTCTATAGCGCCAACATATTGCGTAGCACTGTAAAGTAAATGTGATTATACAACTACATCACACGAATTACATATATAGAATATATGGAGTAACAAACGTCACAATCAATACAGGTACAAAAAGGTGAGGAAGGCCCTATGCATAGGCATACAGTCTAAAGGGAAGGGGGTAATACACAAGGTGTGGGAGTGGGCAAGATCGAAGTAAGTGGGTGAGAAATGTGGTACTGTATGTGGTGTTGCGTTTGGTAGTTAAGCAGAGTGAGGGTAGGCTTCTCGAAAGAAGTGCGTTTTCAGAGATTTTTTGAAAGCAGAAAGGTTGGGAGAAAGTCGGACAGACCGTGGGAGAGCGTTCCAGAGGAGGGGTGCAGCCCTTGCAAAGTCTTGAATGCGAGCATGTGAGGAGGTAATGAGAGAAGAGTTGAGTAGGAGGTCAGTAGAGGAGCGTAGTAAGCGAGTGGGTGAGTATATAGAGATGAGTTCAGAGATGTAGGGTGGAGCAGAGTTGTGAAGTGCTTTGAAAGTCAGTGTCATTAATTTGAATTTGATTCTGAAAGGTAACGGAAGCCAGTGCAGGGATTGACAGAATGGCGAGGCAGAGGAGGAGCGGTTACTGAGGTGTATGAGCCTCGCAGCAGTGTTCATTATGGACTGGAGAGGTGACAGTCTCTGGAGGGGGAGGCCAATTAAAAGAGAGTTACAGTAGTCTAGACACGATATGATGAGAGAGTGAATAAGAATTTTGGCAGCGTCTTGGGTGATAAATGATCGTATTTTGGATATGTTCCTTAGGTGGAAGTGACATGATTTGATAAGTGACTGGATATGAGGAGTGAATGACAGGGCAGAATCTAGGATAACCCCAAGGCACCGGGCCTGGGGAGAGGGGGTGATAGTGGAATTGTTGACTATGATGGATACTTTGGGGATGCTACTGGTGTTATTTGGAGGAAAGAGAACCATTTCAGTTTTGGAGAGGTTTAGTTTAAGGTAGCGTTGCGACATCCAGGTAGAGATAGCGGACAGGCAGGAGGAGACGCGAGTTAGGAGTTCTGGGTTGAGATCAGGAGATGAGAGATAGATCTGAGTATCGTCAGCATAGAGGTGGTAGTGGAAACCGTACGAATTTATTAATTTGCCAAGGGAGGAAGTGTAGAGGGAGAATAGTAATGGTCCTAGGACAGAGCCTTGAGGAACTCCAACAGAAAGAGGTAGGGGAGAAGATGATACTCCATTGTAGGAGACACTGAAGGAACGATTGGTGATGTAAGAAGAGAACCAGGACAGGGCTGTGTCACGAAGGCCAAGCGACTGGAGGGACTGGAGGAGGAGAGGGTGATCTACAGTGTCAAATGCGGCTGAGATTGGGTTATTTAATATTTATATGATTTTTTAATAGACATGGGGTTATTTATCAAAGGTCGAATTTATAGGAATTGATCAGTGTAAAAATAAAAACTGGGTAAAATAAATAATGTTTCTAATGTTACAAAAATGTAATGTATAAAGGCTGCAGTGACTAGATGTCTAACATAATAGCCAGAACACTACTTCGTGCTTTTCAACTCTCTTGGTTTACACTGATTGGTTACCAGGCAGTAACCAATCAGAGCCTTTAGTGGAGGCCACATGGGTCATATCTTTTGCTTTTGAATCTGAGCTGAATGCTGAGGATCAATTGCAAACTCACTTAACAGTTATGTCCCATGTGGCCCCCCCTTAAAGTCGCTGACTAGCTCAGAGTTAAAGAGCTGAAAAGCAGGTAAATAAAAGTGTTCTGGCTATTGTGTTACACATCCAATCACTCCAGCCTTTATACATTACATTTTTGGCAAACTAACTATATTAGAAACATGTTTTATTTTGCACAGCCTATCTATTTAGCCAGTTTTTATTTTCAAATGGAACTGTTCCTTTAAAATGTATGTGAATAGTTTTTTACTCTAATAAATTCGAATGTACTCACACCTCGAATTGGAGGTTATTTATGAAAAAACTTAAATGTCTAATATTTGATCGAATTGTCCCGACCCGAAAATATGAATCAAATTCTAATCGAGTTTTCCTCCGAAAAAAAAAAACTTGTCAGGAAGCCTATTAATATCTTCAGATGGGACCTCTGCCAATGAATTGTAAATTAATTCGGCAGGTTTTAGGTGGCAAATATTTGAATTAGAACGGTTTCCACTGTGGAGGTGTAATAAATATCACATTCAAATTTACATTAGAGTTAGTGCTTTTTAAATTCAAATTTGTGCGTTTTGACACAAACATTTTTTTGAAAATTCAACTTACCATTCGAGCCTTAATAAATCTGCCCCTTAAAGTATAAACATCCAAATGACTAAAAATTTACCTATCCAAAAATCCCCAGGTCCTGCGCATTCTGGATAACAGGTCCCATACCTGCACAAGGAGTTCTCGAGTTAAATACACCGGACATACAACTCGTACTTACAAGAAGAGGCTATTTCAGTAATGTACTGTGGTTTGCTTGGCCTTTATTAGCATTTAGCTTTAATAAACCACCTGCCACAATCCTCTCTGACATATTGGTAAAAATAAATATGCACAGAAAGGTAAAAATAAATACTATCTCATGACAAACATCTGTCTTGTTGCATTTAATTAGTAAAGGTATATGTTTCAACTTATATACAAATTTCAATTTAAGAACAAATTCCGGCCCCATCGTACGGACTGCCTGTATTTGAAAGAAAATGCATTTGCAAAGTTGCTTAGATTGCAATGTGTGCCTAATTTTTATAGAAACTTAACTTTTTAAGTTAAAAATGTTGTCTATTTGAAGGAAAAGTAAAATGTAAATGTAAAATTGTATTTCAAAGTATAGTTTTATTAATGCTGCATTGTGAAAATGGTAGGATAATCATCCAAAGTATGGTCATGTATTTATTTACTAAAGACCCCCATACACGTGCCGAGTCAGCCCGATATCACTCATATCGGGCAGCAGATGTCTCAGTGTATGGCCACCTTAAAGGAGAATTCAACATGTGGGCAAAAAACCCTGTACCCCCCACCCCACGTAGACCCCACTCCCTCCTCCCCCCAGGCTAACTACCCCCCCCGGGGAAATGCCCCATACTCCATACTTGCCCCTTGTCCCAAATTCTTCCAGCGAAGTTCTACGCATCCGTTTTCCGCGTCCTCGGTAAGCTGACTGGGATATCTGCAATTTCCGTGTAATTCTGTGCATGCGCAGTTGTTGCACACTGCTCCAACTGCGCATGCGCAGAAATAAAGATCTCCCAGTCAGCTTCCAGAGGACGCGGAAGATGGATGCATGGAACTTCGCTGGAAGAAACTGTGACGAGGGATAAGTATGGAGTATGGGGCATTGCCTGGGGGGAGGAGGGGTCTATGTGGAGTGGGGGGGTATGGGTTTTTTTGCCCACAGGTTGAATTCTCCTTTAAGCACTATAGTGAGTCTGGCCCTTGGGCTTGAAACATTGCAGGGACTCTAATGTACTTTTCTAAGTAGTCAGGTCAAAGTCAAGGCTGGAATAGGTTAAGGCAAGGTAAAAGGTAGAACTGGAGCAGAACTGGGAGGGAAAGACCAGACAGGAACAGAACAAGGAAAAATAAGGAGGAAAGGTTCAAGGTAGGACAGAACAAGGCAAGGAAGCTAAAGCTGAAACCCATAGCTAGGGACAATGCCACACTGCTAGTCTGGGAAACAATGCTCAAGCAAGGAGTGTTCGGAGGGCTGGCTTTAAATAGGGCAGAGTCAGCCCTGATTGGCTGACTACAAAACAATCAGGCTGCTGCTGGGCTGGGGCTACAAAGGCCAGGTATATATAGTGAGCAACCCTGCAAGCTGCTCATCTGGCCCAGTTGTAAAGATACTCGAATCCCAGCAGAGCCTTACAATGCTTTACCCAGTTAACATAATAATCAGTTTACATAAAATGTATTTAGAAGCAGATTTCTCCATAAAGTGAATAATTAGGACTTGTGTTGTAAATGTGCTTTGCCTACCTCAAAGTTCATCTTTTCTGCATGCCGAACGCTCCCTCATTTACTGTGCTTGAAAGCATTTACAACTGAGAGTGGGGTTTAGTTATGTTGCATTTGGTGAAAGACTAGAGTTGAAGCATTGCCATCTTTTCCGTAGTGACTCGTGTGGGAGTTAAGATTTGAACCAAAGTTAAAGGGGTGCTTCATCCATAAGGTAGCTTTTAATATGTTACTGAATGTCCAATTCCTAGCAACTTTACAATTGGTCTTCATTATTTATATTTTATAGTTTTTGAGTTATTTGCTTTTTTCTTCTGACTCTTTCCATCTTAAAATGGGGGTCACTGACCCCATCTAAAAAGAAATGCTCTGTAAGGCTAGAAATGTATTGTTATTGCTACTTTTTATAACTCGTCTTTCTATTCAGGCCCTCTCCTATTCTTATTACAGTCTCTTCTTCGAATCAGTGCACGGTTATTAGGGTAATTTGGATCCTAGCAACCAGATTGCCGAAATTGCAGACTGGAAAGCTGCTAAACATATAGTTAAAAAACTCAAAAATCACAAATAATAAAAAATTCAAACCAGTTGCACTCTGTCTCAGAATATCACGCTCTACATCATAATTAAAGTTAATTTAAAGGTGAACAACCCCTTCAAGATGTTGAACCTATTCCTTGGTTTCGTATTTCAAGAACAGGCAAATAGAGATCCCTACTAAGTTCCTAGTATATTAAATTGGTATGGAATCCGTTATCTGGAAACCCGTTATCCAGAAAGCTCCGAATTACGGATAGGCCGTCTCCCATAGACTCCATTTCATCCAAATAATCCAAATGATGATTTCCTTATTCTCTGTAATAATAAAACAGTAGCTTGTACTTGATCCCAGCTAAAGGTGGCCATACACGGGCCGATAAAAGCTGCTGACAGACCAAGTCGGCAGCTTATTGGCTCGTGTATGGGGGCCCCCGACGGGTTCCCCAATCGAGATCTGGCCGAAAGTCGGCCAGATCTCGATCGGATGGGACAAAAAATCCCGTTGCATCGCGGCCGCATCTGTTCGTTGATGCGGTCCCGTGATCCGACCGCCTGTTTCCGTTCGTTAGGATCAGCCTGATATTGCCCACCTCAAGGTGGGCATATCGGAGAGAGATCCGCTCGTTTGGCGACATCGCCAAACGAGCGGATCTCTCCATGTATGGCCACCTTAAGATATAATTAATCCTTATTGGAAGCAAAGCCAGCCTATTGGGGCTATTTAATGTTTACATGATTTTCTAGTACACTTAAGGTATGAAGATCCAAATCACAGAAAGATAAGTTATCTGGACAACCTCAGGTCCTAAACAACTTATTTTTAGGCTTATAATAGTAGAAACTCTAAATCAAATGCATTCTTATTGTTTCTATAAAAGGGATGTTCACCTTTATACAGTTTACCCTATAGAAACAAATACCATTTTAAATGCCCAATGTACACCTATTAGAAAAAATGTATGGTTAAAAAGATATTAATATCTGAGTTTGCTACTTCACTGCTACTTCACAAGTGCCTGTCTGGATTTCCAAATTAGGAAACCTGGACAGAAAATTGAATTAAATGACATGACAATCAACCAATCCTCATTAGTTCCGCCCAAAAGTCATCCGATTTGCCTCCAATGTCAGTGCCCCGCCCCCAACATCATCCGTCCTGCCCCCAACGTCACCGTCCCGCCCCCTGCCCGATTTACTCAAATGAAAAAGGTGGCAACCCTACGTATAACGCTCTGATGCTTTATATTGTGTGCTTAAAATTATTAATTTAATGGGTGCATGTAGGTAATTATTTTATTTTGAAGAGCTCATTGAGATATAAGCACACAATCACAAATCACATGACACTTTAACACCGGGGAACTGGACCTCTGTTTTTCCATTCAGTTTTGTGAATGCATTTATAAGATTTTTAAGTGTTGTCTCTCATACTTTTTTATATTTAGTTTTTGTTGCATAGAGATGGACATCCCCTTTTAATACAGCCACCTCCCATATGACTGTTTCAGAAATCACAACCTCCTGCAACTGTCAGAAAAGTGATTATAACTGCACACTGCTTGTTTCTTGGCATTATACCATATATTACAATGGCAGTAACACAGTTGTATGTGCAATCTGTCACAATATTACTGCTGCTTCTTTGATGTTACCCATGAAACGTTTTTATTTGATCTGTTAAAATCAGACTGTTTTTAATACAGATTAAATTATCGATCAGTTATACTAGAGTGATAAAAAACATAAATTTAGTCATATGTGTGTCTCTAAAATAGCCTCTACAGCTCTCACTGCTGGGAACCAGTGCAATTATTCAGGTTTTTTTTTTTTTTTACTTCTGGAATCCTTCCTCCGCAGTGCAGTTATAAGACCGCTAAATGATTCTCTAGTCTAGCTTTGCTGATCATAAGCCAAGTGTCGGCAAAAGATTTAAATGATCGAAAAGCTTGCTTTTTTGTTTTGTTTAAAACAGGTCAGATGCCCAGGAATGCAGTCAAATTATAATAGTCACTAAGTGCCGGAAAATGTAAAAGAGAGAAAGAGAGAGCGAAAAAAAAGAGCCCTAGGCTCTGAAAAAGGGCTGGGAAAATTGGAGATTTAGACAGGCCCCGAGGCCAGGTTAGAGATTCCTAAATGTATTAACAGCTAGTTGTATGTTTATTTGCTCAAGACTAATAGATTTTAACTGATCACCTTTATTGTGGTGTTGTGGTTCCAAGGAAGTATGATGTCTTACCTTGCATAAAAAATTCTTTATTTTATGTATTTTTAGGTGGTAAATGGACTTTAGCCATCTTGAATAGTTTTAAAAAAACATTGGCTGCCAATGGAATAATTTTTGTGTTTTAAATCAAACATTTCAAATATACTATCAGCTATAATTTCGTTTGATAACCTGACATTTAGTCTGATTCCTGATTATCCTTTGTGTTTTAGACTACAAAATTAGACTTCATTTGTTAAAAATGTAAGCTATAAAATGTCCCAAAAATATGTTGCGTGTAAACTTTTTAAAAACTTTTTTAGAGCACATAATTAGATCTATACAGGAATGGGATTCCTTATTCAGAAACCTGTTATCATAAAGCTCCAAATTAGGGGAAGGTCATATCTCATAGTGTTCAAACTTCACACTTATAACATGGATTGGCCTTTGATTTTTCAAAGGTCAGCCCTGCTGCACATATCTTTGAAAACCTATAGTATGGGATCTGTTACCTATGAACCAGTTTTCCAGAAAACTTAGAATTATGGGAAGGCTGTCTCCCATAGACTCTGTTTTATTCATGTAATTACATTTTTTTTAAAAATTATTTCCTTTTTCTCTGTTATAATGAAACAGTAAGTACTTGATCCCAAAAAAAGTCCCAAAAAATATATAATTAATCCTTATTGGAGTTAGAAGAAACCTATTGGGTTTATTTACAGTTTAGATGATTTTCAAGTAGAATAAGGGTAAGTTCACACGAGGAGATTCGGGGAGATTTTGTCGCCTGGCAACTATTCGCCTTCTTGGCAACAATCTCCACGAACTGCCTCACTGTGTCTTCCCATCCGCTATAATGAAAAGTCGCCTCACGAGGAAACTTCGGGAGACTTTGGAAACCGAATCGCCGCGTGTGCTTTACCGCAGGCGACTTTTCATTATATCGGATGGGAAGACACGCGGAGGCAGTTCGGGGAGATTGTTGCCCAGAAGAACTCCCCGAATCTCCTCGTGTGAACTAACCCTTAAGGTATGAAGATCCAAATTATGGAAAGATCCGTTATCCAGAAAACCCCAGGTCCCAAACGGTCTGAATAACAGGTCCCATACTTGTATATACACACTAGTAGAGTGTGGTTCTTGTCTTGTCTATATTCACATAAAAGCAATGCTGATTTTCAGGTTCAGAGAGCTGCAATTTACTCTGCCTTGCCACTGGCTTCCCAACAGTAATACAAGGACTGCTGAAGTGATCTTGCATCTTATCATTTGAAGCAGTGCACTAAAATTACAGTTGATTTACAATTTCCTCCCAAAATGTAAGGGTTTCTGTGACAGCATAATTAGCATATTCTCAGAAGTTAAACATGCAGCATCAATATGACAACTTTTAAATTACACCTTTCATAAATGGCCATTTCCTTGAAGCTAATAATCCTCTCTCCTTTAATGCTGATTTGGTGAAAATAGCATTTAATGAGCTCATATTAAAACATATTGGGGGTTATTTAATAAAATCCCAGTTTATCTAATTATTACATTTAAAAAAGCTCGACCAAACTCTCATGCCCAATTTTGCCTTATTTATTGCTAAAATAATTCTAATAAATCGGATAGGGAAAAAACACGATTAAATCGAACGAAAACCCAAATCATATGATTTTTCAGACTTTTCCCCCCGAATTGCTAAATTTTTTCAGTTTTTTGCCCAAAAAACCCCAATTTAATGGCTTATCGGTCTAAACCCAGCAGAAATAATGATATTTTCAAATTGGGATAGGCATATCTCCTGTTGACTTATACATGACCTCGACAGGTCGAGTTTGATGCCTGAATTGTACAATTTTTTGGAGTTGTTGCCCAGAAACCCTGACTTTTTTTGGATTATGGTGTGAAAACCAGCACAGATCACGATGTCAAGAAACATCTTCAAATTGTTAAAGGGACATCTGATATTGACTTCTACATGATCTCAACAGGTCTGAGATCGCGGATTTTCAGATTCTGGCTTTTTGCAGCATCGGCATATAATAAATCTTGAAAAATTCAAAAATTCAAGTTTTATTTTTCTCATGAAAAGTTTGAGTTTTTGCCCTAAAAAGCCTGACCAGAAGAATTCGAGTTTTAGTAAATTACCCCCATCATGTGTACAGCACCAAGTTTTAACACGGTATTTCTTTATCTTTTTTTTTTGGAGTTTTTGCATAATGACATTGATAATCTAGATGTGGCTGATAGTAGCAGCTTGCTTTTCTGAAGCGAGTGCCTTTTTGTGAGCTTTTGTAAGCAATGTTGGATTAGAACTGCACACAAAGTGGCAATTCTGTTACCGAAAGGGTTAAAATATACTGCAACACAATTTAAAGGATTGGATTGCAGCTCAGTATTGTTTTTATCCTTACTTGGCCCAGATTTCATCTTTTGGGACTAAAGGGTACAATGCAGTGCTATATAAGAATGTCTGTCGTTAAAAATATTGGCTTTGCACACTCATCTACAATTGAAGCCTTAGTCTAAAAGTCCAGATTACTTATTACCTGTGGGATTGTTAAGTGTTTTGAGATTACTGCTTTATGCTTGTGCGATTTGGAAACGCAAGTGTATGTGTCTGAGCCAGAAGCAATTATCAAAACAGTGCCAATTGTGTGTTACTAAAGTGAATATTTTCCCATTGATATGAAAAGTAAACTAACAATTTAATCAGTATTTTGAGTTATAGAAAGAAGGCGGAAAAGTGGAAATGTACTACAGTGAAAAGTATACACAAGATACTTTATCTAAATCTAGAGGGTACTGACACTATGTTAGCCTTCTTTTGTGTTGACATAGAAGACTGACTGATAAATGTACTGTTTCTGTTAATAGTTCTATCTACAGATGTTTTCAGTGTCGGGTTTGTAGTTGAAAGTTGGGCCTAATGATGAGTTGGACCCTATGGGTCAAGTGGGGTTGGGTCAGGCAGGTTGTATTCACCGCAGCCCTTCCTTAACCTCTCCGTGCTATCCCAGTCCCACTATTGACATTGCTGCACTTACAAATATACTTGCACTTACCCTGCCCTTCTGGTGACGACAGAGGTGGGGCAGACGTTGGGTTGGGTTTGGATGGGCTTGTCAGGCATAAAAAACTTTCAACCCTTGCCTTTTAAACATTTTAGGCAGCTGGTTTTGTGGTCTTGCAAAGCTTTTTCTTCCTACTGTCACAGGGGATTCTAAAATCACTTGCCCATAGGAGGAATCTACAGAAGATGCTATGGAAGTGACTTTGCTTCCACCATTAAGGTTATTGTCCCTTCCTTTCTCTTGTTACTTCGGTTGCAAAGGGTTGTGGTCAAATTCAGGTTCAGACCAGTTTTACCTGTTTATAGGGGTCCTCAGTAAGACCTCACCTTGAATATGCAGTGCAGTTTTGGGCTCCAGTCCTTAAGAAGAATAAAAATGAGTTGGAGAGAGTGCAAACACATGCAACTAAACTGGTAAAGGGGAAGTTCTGTACATTAGAGGACATTTAGATAGATGGGGAGGATATTTTTCTCAATTAAAAGATCAACGCATCAGAGACCACACCTTTAGATTTCCGGATCAGAACTTTCATATGAAACAGCATAGGTGGTTGTTCACAGTGAAGGACTGAGAGGTTGAGGAATGCCCTGCCAGGTAATGTTGTTATGGCAGATTCTATTAAAGGAAATCTATACCCCCGAACAATGTAGGTCTCTATAAGTTATTATAGATTCTACTTCATGAGTAGTATGGGTTACAAGTATTTTAATAAACTGTATGAAGCTAGTTCTTTGATTTAAAATTATATGTATTTTTCTTGATCTAGCGAGCATAATGTTATTTTCTTACAGTGCTTCTTGGATTCCAGTAAAGGAAAGAGTGCGGGTCTCTCAGAACTGGAAAAATGGACGTTGCAGACGCAACATCTTACTCAAATGGAAACGCAAGTAAGTGCTATTTTAAGCTGTTATTAACATTTGTAAATATAGCCATTTTTGGTTATTCATAGTCTTAACAAGGAAAATCTACAAAACCAAATCTAAAAGCATCATATTATTAAAAAGATGTTGGCTGTTATGTAATCATATATGTTTGCACATAATTCATCCTGAGATTTTTGCAAGCTTGTAGAGTGCTACCTAAGCCATGGCATTACCAGGGTAATTCATTGTTACATCCTAAAATAATAGAATAATTCATTGAAATTCCTCCTTCTTTCCAGCTTTCAAATGGGAGGTCACTAACAAATGCTCTGTAAGGGCAAGGCCAGACGTGGCGTTTTTGCTGCATTTTTACGTTGCGTTTTTAAAAAAGAACAGCCAGGCGTAAATACGCCACTGAAACCACATGTGACCGTCAACGTGCATTTTTCATGCGTTTTTCAGCATGTAGGATTCTTTTCCCAACATGCACTTCTCATTGTTTTCATTGTTCTCATTGAGAATTTGGACGCCATATTTAAAATATGCTGCGTATTTACGCAAAGTGTGCTTTCAAACGTGCAGATACCATAGAGTCTATTGATTTGGTAGTTTCTTGACGTATTGGCGTTTCTGCTAAAAAACCCAATACTGGCGTCCTTCAGCTTGCAAGCGCCCTGTGTGAATTGCCATAGTGCGACTTCCATTAGTTTCATTGGTAGTGTAGTTTATGCGTATTTAAGCCTGGGTGTTCTTTTTTTAAAAACGTAAAAACGCTGCAGAAACGCCACGTCTGGCCTTGCCCTTAGGCTACAGATCTTTTTATTACTGGTCTTTGTATTCAGGCCCTCTCCTATTCAGATTACAGTCTCTTATTCAAATCAATTTATTTTTGTTGGGGTAATGTGGACCCTAGCAACCAGATTGCTGAAATTGCAAACTGGAGAGCTGCTTAATAAAAAAATTAAATAAAAAAAACAATTCAAAAACCACAAATAATAAAAAATGAAAACCAATTGCTAATTCTCTCAGAATATCACTCTCTATATCATACTAAAAGTTAATTTAAAGTTGAGCAACCACTTTAAACTCTATAATAATACATTGCTTTATTGAAACATTTTTTCTTTTTTTTTTTCCTTTTTTCAATGCTAGCTGATTTTGTCTCTTTTTTTTCCTTTATCAGTTTAATGCCATGGATACACCTAGATGGAAATATATTATACTTGTCTCAAGCAGAAAAAATCACAGCACACAAACTGTGTTCTAACAGCAATGGAGTACATAGACAACCCTTTGCTGTGTTTTTAAACCACCGGGAAGATGTTTGTCGATTTGTACTCAACAATTCCCATATCATCAGTGGAGGAGGGTAAGATTCTCAGGATCAAATCAATGAAGTCATATGTATGTACCTGTAAAAACATATTTTTGTTCTATGGGGAGGGATCAAACAGCTGGGCCAAATGTCTGTTATTGAGAAGGAAGTAATATATTTGCTTTTTGCATGGTAATGATTGGCCTGTTCTAAGAACTTATCAGTTTTTTTTTTTAGTTTTTTTAATTATTTGCCATTTTTTTGTCTCGTTTGCAGTTTAAAATGCTATATCATTGTTAGGATAACCAATAATGGCAACTAAAAATATCCTGTGTTATCCATCTTCCATCCTGACTTCCAAATCATTGCTTGATTACTAGAGCAACCAGGATGCCAAAGAGATTCCAAAGTTAAATAATTCAGGAACTAGTAAATGTAAAGTTCACTCTGGAGAACCACGTTCAATTCAGTGTATTTTATTTAAACACAACATGTTTCGGACAGACATGTCCTTCATCAGGTGCTGAAGGACATGTCTGTCCGAAACATGTTGTGTTTAAATAAAATACACTGAATTGAACGTGGTTCTCCAGAGTGAACTTTATATTTACCTTGGATATATTGTGGCTTGGACGGTGCCACTGACTCTGTTTAATTGAAGCCTGATACATTTGGAGTGTGGGACCACCCGACAATCAAGAGAATAATTCAGAAACTACAAAGACTAAAACTGGAAGACCAAATTCACTTGGGTATAATATTCTTCAAAAGCCATTTTAAGGTGAAATAATCCTATAATAATACAGGTATAGGATCCATTGTCCAGAAAGCTCCGAATTACGGAAAGGCCATCTCCCATAGACTCAATTTTATCCAAATAATACAACATTTTGAAAATGATTTCCTTTTTCTCTTTAATAATAAAACAGTACCTTGTACTTGATCCTAACTAAGATACAATTAATCCTTATTGGACGCAAAACCAGCCTACTGGGTTTATTTAATGTTTACATGATTTTCTAGTAGTCTTAAGGCAGGGATCCCCAACCTTTTGAACCTGCGAGCAACATTCAGAAGTAAAAGGAGTTGGGGAGCAACACATGCATGAAATATGTTCTGGGCGGCCAAATAAGGGCTGTGATTGGCCATTTGGTAGCCCCTTTATGGATTGTCAACCTACATTGAGGCTCTGTTTGGCAGTACATCTGTTTTATTATGTAACCAAAACTTGCCTCCATGCCAGAAATTCAAATAATATTTTGAGGCCACTGGGAGCAACATGTTGCTCATGAGCTACTGGTTGGGGATCACTGGCTTAAGGTATGAAGATCCTAATTACGGAAAGATCTGTTATCTCGAAAGCCCCAGGTCCCCAGCATTCTGATAACAGGTTGAATACATGTACTGCACTCTAGTGAGCCAGATTTGTTCAAACCATAACTAATTTGACCCTCTTGGTTGTCACCTTAATTATATTTACTTGATCTTTCCTCCCGTAGTAAAATGTAAGAAAACCAGTGACTTCCTTTATTGACAAAGAAAGCATGCATCTTGTGTTGCCTTGATGTCCTATATTCTCTCATCTAGACAATTAAAATTAACATACACATTAAATACATGAAAATGCAAGGTAGATAAACTTTTTGGAAATGCTATTTGGTGTCTCTTTGATGCTTATTTTTTTTTTGTCCCAGAAGGCAACACATTTTGCTCTGACATGTAATATGCAGACTTTGCCATTGCAGGGTATCTGATCCAGAAACCTTGGCTGAGGTCATGTTTATTTTGAAGATTCCCACTAAAAATGCTAGTATGTGCACTTGAGTAGGGAGCTAATCCCCTTCATGAAAGAGATTAAACAGTTTGCCTCATTCTGTGGCAAATTAGTTTGCAGTTCTCTAAAGTGTGTTTAACATGCAAGCTTGCTGAGGCAAGTAGGAAGCCCCACAACACTAACAGTAAAGTTCTAGCAACATTTTACAGCATTTGATTATTGATGCTTAGGTAAAGTTTTAGGGCAGAGACACACGGTCAGATTCGGGGAGATTAGTCGCCCGGCGACAAATCTCCTCTTCTTTGGGGCGACTAATCTCCCCGAACTGCCTTCCCCTGTCTTCGCGCTAGCTAGAATGTAAATCGACGACGGTATGGCACTAGGAGCACTTTTCCAAGTTGCCTCACGAGGAAACTTCGGGAAAACGAAGGGATCCGAGTGCCATCCCGCCAGCGATTTACATTCTAGCTGGCGGGAAGGCAGCCTAACAACAGCTTCGTTTTCCAAAGTCGCCCGAAGTTGCCTCACAAGGAAACTTCAGGCGACTTCTGAAAACCAATGCGATCCGTATTTGACTATTAGTTTGAGTTTTAGATGTTCTAATTTTTTCTTAAATACCCTCCTATTTGAATTTATAGTATATTTGAATATATTAGAGTAAATTCACCTGAATTCGAAATTCGACCTCATAGTCGCCCAGTGACAAATCAAATTTAGTAAAAATAAATTCACATGAATTTCACACTGAAATGCCTTCCTGACGGCAAGAATGTGAACCGCCAGCGGGAAGGCGTTTCGGTGTGAAATTCATGTGAATGTGAAAACCCCAGGTCCTAAGCATTCTGCATAACCGTTATCTTACCTGTATTACTTAATAATAGCATTTTGATCTATATGTTACCCTTAATTACTTGTTTATACCATTAGTAGAGCGTGGGCCCTTATATACATAGAAAATTATTTTTACCAAGATTTTAACATTTTCATAACAGTAGTTTTTGGAAGATCATACAGATTTACATTTACAAATAAAATGTAAATTTCGGTCACTTTTTAGCTGTGAATATATGACTTGTATAGAGCAAAACTAGTGGTTGTAACCGCAATAATTTTACAGGGATGGAAGGATTGCCATTCATAAAGTTCATAGCGCCTTCAGCATTCACTTCACTGCCCATGACCAGGATGTAAACTGTGTGGACTGCCACAGGGGAATAATAGTCAGTGGATCCAGGGACCGAACTGCAAAGGTAAGATAGAGAAAATTTGCAAGACAACTTATGTATATGAGATATTAGTTCAGTCATGGATAATGAGATGCAGCTTAATTTGACAAAAACAATACTTTTAGGATTATGTATCTATTTTATATCACTGATTGGCACGGACATCCCATGGACACTATGTGAAGAGACATTTATTGATTGGACATTTTCTTTTGGATACAAATGAAAATCCATTGGATCTTATCCTGGTATAGGACTATGGTTCACAGGCATTGGGGGTTATCATCACTTTAACAAGGGGAAGGGGCTTATAATCACCACCCCCAACCACCCCTAAGTTTTTGAGGCACCCAAACATTGGCCATTGTTAGTGCTGAATCATCAGATTATGGTAGAATTCTATTGTTTCTATCTGTATATCGGCGCTACGATTCAGCTCTACATGTGTGTATTGAAATCTTTCTTGGAAAAATCTTTTCCAAGATAGTTTGTAATTGTTATCTATGGCCACCTTTAGATGGTGTATTTTCGGATTCAAGCTATTTCCAGGGTCGGGAATAATAAATCACAAAGTTTTAAAAAAGAAATCTCAAAAAACAAAATTAGATTTTGACCAAAAAAAACCCTCAAAAACTAAATTTTTTTGTGGAAAACACAACTGGACCCTTAATAAAGTATGAAATACGTTATCCAGAATTCTCGGGACCTGTATAACAGGTTTGTGAATTATGTTGGCTATAATTGGAATAAATAAGAATTTAATGCAGCAAATGTAGTAAAATGTTGTAGCAGTGCTTTTTCTAATTACTATGTCATTTTTTTTTTTGGTTTCCAAAACATGTTAAGCTTGTATCTTAAGCATAAAAGACACTCGTACACTTCTCAGAAACATATGTACAGCCTTTTACTCTTACCTCTCTAATACATTGTAAATGTTTTAATTTTTTTTTACAAAAAATAGATTCACTTTATATGCCCTTTCAAAATTAATTTACAGTAGTAAGCCTATTATAAATTCATTTTGAAAGGGCGGATTACTTTAATCTGTATTTGTTTTTCAGCACATAGTTATATATATATTTGAAGTGATGTTTTTCAGTTACAATGAATGAGTTACAAGTTAATGGGTTATGTGTAGAAAGCATGGGTGCTCTTGGGGGCTCTGCTGAGTGTTGATTACAGTTAAGCCTGAAGAAGCTGCTAATGTACATTCCTCACTGATAGGCATGAGATAGGCTGCTCCCAGCAATATTTTTAACCTGTGGGAGATAGGGAAGCTTAGTAGGGTTAAGCTTGTCTTCTTCATTTAGTTACTTTTGGTGCTATGCTAAATTCCTGTTGACACGTAAAGCACACAATCCCCTCTCTTATCAACAAATGTTAAAAAAAGAGATTTTTTTTTTTGAAGAAGAAGAAGCATCTTTCTAACAACAATAAAGCAGTTGTTTCAGAGTGTTAAACAATTAACCTGTAAGTCAAGCTGTCGTTGAAGGTGATGTCTTAAGCATTTTCTTTTCTTTTAATACAGCAGGATTTTGTCAAATTTTTGTTGCACAAATCTTAGGTAGTTCAGGTGGATGTGTCTTCTTTGTAGCACTAATAATATAAGTGTAAGAGGTCAACAAACTAACATATATAGATTTACATTTTAAGGAACTGAGGATTGTAAATAGAATTGCTTAACATCACATCACATAATTTCCCTAATATGTTTTTTTTTTACCTTTAGTAAAAATATAGTATTATCATCTCTGCCCCACACTGCTTTCAATCTGTGTTTTGGGATTTAAAGCACAAGTAGATTTAGTGGTTTGCTATAAGTTAGGTACAGCTGACAATAGTTCTCCATCCCAGACTTATTGAGTTACAGATAGTTAAAGCATAGTGAACAATTTTTAATCACAGAAGAGTTTTGTTGCAATAAAGATACAAGGCCTTCAACATCTTTAAAGGGGTGGTTTACGTTAACTTATAGTTTACTATAGAATGTCCTATTCCTAGCAACTTTCCAATTGATTTTCATTAATCCTTTTAATAGTTTTTTTTAAAAATTATTTAGGGATGCATATGTTTGGGATTCGGCCAAGATTCGGCCTTTTTCAACAGGATTTGGATTTGGCCAAATCCTTCTGCCTGGCCGAACCGAATCCAAATCCTAATTTGCATATGCAAATTAGGGGCAGGAAGGGAAATCTTGTGACTTTTTGTCACAAAACAAGGAAGTACAAAATGTTTTCTCCCTTCCATAATTTGCATATGCAAATTAGGGTTCGGATTTGGTTCGGTATTCGCCCGAATCTTTTGCGAAGGATTCTGGGGTTCGGCCGAATCCAAAATAGTGGATTCGGTGCATCTCTAAAATTGCTTTCCTTTACTTTCGAGCTTTCAAATGGGGGTCACCGACCCTAGCAGCTAAAAAGCGTTTGCTCTTTGAGACTACATTTTTATTGTGTATATTACGTATTTTGTTGTAAAACCACAGTTCCTCTCTACACTTAATTAGGGATGCACCAAATCCAGGATTCGGTTTGGGATTCGGCCGTTTTCAGCAGGATTCAGTTTCGTCCAAATCCTTCTGCCCGGCCGAACCAAACCCTAATTTGCATATGCAAATTAGGGGCGGGGAGGGAAATCCTGTGACTTTTTGTCACAAAACAAGGAAGTAAAAAATGTTTTCCCCTTCCCACCCCTAATTTGCATATGCAAAGATTTGGATTCGGTTAGGTATTCAAAATAGGTATCCAAAATAGTGGATTCGGTGCATCCCTACTCTTAATACATGTTTTCCTATTACTCTTAAAACCATGTTTTCTATTTACATTGCTTATTGATGGGCAACACAAGGTGAATTCTTAAATCCTTACTAATTTGTTATCCTATATCATATTATACTGCATTTATTTTTTATTTATGTTGCCTTGCAGGTGTGGTCCATTTCACCTAGCAGAGCTGGACACTGCCTCCATACCATTCAGACAGATGACAGAGTGTGGTCAGTTGCTATAAATCCTATATTAAGGTAAATATTAAGATATTTTAGCAGACTGTTAAAGTATCACTGTTATGAAATGTAGAGCTTGAAAGTCAGAGCTGGAAAACTAATATGTATTGCAACATATCAGAAACAGATTTGCTTTATACCCCAAGAGTATTTGAAAATCAGTTCTGCGCCTCAGAACAGATAAAATCCATTCCTCTGTAATAAGTCCTTTCCTTTTTCTGCAAGTCAAGGGCCCTGTAATAAATTAATAAATACTGCAAATGAATTTGTTTTCTAATCTTTATGCAAGCCTTGTTTAAATGTGGTATTACTAACTCTTATTTGATAAGATGATATATACATACCTGAAAAGAACCTTAAAGGACAAGGAAAGTAAAAACACTGCTTGTGCTAATTTGTTAAACGCCCCTCTGGTGATCAGAGTCGCTAACCTTTCATAGAATCCTGGTGTCTAGCAAATTTGAGTTTGCTTGTCCTTTAAGGAGTAGTGAACCAGACATATTTGTGAAGTGGGAATAACACTGAATTTGGGAGTCACTGCTGTAATTATATTGTCCTTTAAGGACAATTGTGATTAAAGGATGTTTGTTTTTTCAGATTGTTCTCTTTTTTCAGTTGCTTCCCATTTTTTATTTTCTACCGTTTTACCCAAAATCTACACTAAGTTTAAAGTTACGGTCTGGCAGCTCAGTAATTCAGGTGCAGATTCTGAGTTACAATTTTGCTCCATTAGTTGATCCATTTCTCAGTAGGGTCTATGGGGAATATTAGCAACTATTGTGTCAATTCCAACAGCTGCCTTTAGTGAAACTCAGGGATTCTGCTCAGCAGGGACAAAGATAAGAAATATATCAGCTAAATGTATCAATTTAGAATAGTTTAGAGAGTCGGCGACCCCCCTCCCAGAGCAGCTTTAGAAATGTAAAAAATTAGACTTTACACTTCAATATTAAAAGAACGGTCACACATAGAAGATAGAAAGCAATAAGAGAAAGTCTTTATTTCAGGTGAACTATGTGAAACCAACTGAACTGAAAAAGTGTTGGAAGATGAACAATCCCTTTAAATATTCAGATTTGGCTTGGTACTGTATGCAGCTAAATTGTTTTGCAATTTGTATTCTGCTGACACATTATGGATTTGGTGCATTTCTAATAATAATTCTCCGTTTTCTCAAGTCAGACCTTTTATGAAATTTACATTTTGATAATGAATATATATTTTAAAGGGAATATGCACTATAATAGCAATGGAAATTTTTCTCAGTAAGCTATTTTCAGGGGGCACTTGTTTACTGAACTCTCAGAAAAACAAGCCAAAAAAAACAAAAAACCTAGTAAAAGAAAAAATACACCCATTCTCAAATAAAATGTAATAAATTGATCAGTCAAATTTCCTTCTGCATGTAAGTAAAACATTGTCAATGCACTTTAAGGGGGGTATTTACTAAATGTATCTTTTTTTATTAAAACAAAGTTGAATTAAATCACATCCACATATTTAACTCATTTATCAAAAAAAAAAATCAGTTTGAAAAAGTCAGTGGACAAAATTGTGCAACAATTCGAATTGTACAAATTGTTTAGTTTGGCTCCCAAATAGTACAATTTTTTCTAGTTGTTGCCCGAAAACCCAGACCTTTTCGGATTGTGGTAAGAAAACCAGCTGAGATCACAATGCCAAGAAACATCTTCTACATGACCTCGACAGGTTTGCGATGGCGGATTTTCGAATTCTGACTTTTTGCAACATCGGGGTGTAATAAATAAATAAAAGGCCCAACCAAAAAAAAAAAATCTAGTTTTAGTAAATAACCACCAGAATGTGTGTTTTGTGTGTAGCAAGTTCCTTTAGTTCTCAGCCCCTTTGGCAATAAGGATAGGAGGCTGTCACATTATCCCTGTGACCAGTCATCCTAGGAGTGATCCCAAACAGCATACAAGTACCAACCACATTTCTACTCTTTTAGCATTCCCTGAAGCCCCCAGTGCTGCCCACACATTTCCTGGAGCACAGATCTGCTGAAGGAGCTCTAATCACACTTATGCAATCAATTTTTCTTTAATAACTGTAAAGCATTTGGTTGATTACTTTATATTTTCCTGTAAAACTGTCATTGCACAGTGTGACTAGCTGATCAGGTATTTTGAACATTCATTATTCTGTGTGATTTCTTGTTTTATTCTGTTGCTTTTAGTGATTTTATTGCGTTTTTAGTTTTGCATTTGAAACTATAATGCAAGAAATAAAATGTAACTTATATGTCCATAATTGATCCATAATACAGCCTTATGTACCTAGAAACATGTGGGAGATAAGATGCTCTACAGTTTATAATTTAATTTGATTTTCAGAACTTTGGTTAAAACTCATTTTATTCATTTGAAATTTTGTATTTGTGTGCAAGAATTAATGGGGAAAAAAATGCTGTAAATTTAAACTTTTGAGATTTTTGAAAATTATATAAAAGTTTACTCGAAGGGGGTTATTTATTATGCTCCGAATATCAGAACCTCTAATAATTTGTAGTTTTCGGAATAAAAAAAAAAACAAAAAAAAAAAACTACGATAGTCTAAAAACTCTGAATCCGAAACCCGACATCTAAAAGCTCTCAAGGTCCTGTATAAGTTAATGGGGAAGGTCCAGGTGTCTGTGCTGATGTCCGTACCGATATCCGATAAAAAAACTCAGAAAAAAACAAAGATTTTGCAGGAAAACTCCAAGCAGTTCAGAGTTTTGTCCGACCCTATTTTTTTGGGCTTCCCATTCGGTAATTCGGAGTTGCTCTGAGTTGGATATTAGAAATACTGAGATAAATTTGGACCTTGATAAATAACCCCTGAAATGTATGCTTATTAGTTTATGCATACAAAAGCATATTTACCCATTTTGAGTTCTTTAGGATGTCTGCTTTTCAAATTGTTCCATATAATATTTCCATATTTAGCCATTTCGAGTATTTCAGGTTATCTACTTCAACTATACATGGTAGGGGTTTAACATTGTTAAGAAGTAACTTTGAGTACTTTGAATACATTTTGAATTTGTATCTTTTTATAACACTTAAAACACAAGCAGCATGTTTGCTGGTGCTGAAGAGTCTGCCATTACTTATTCCTATGCACTATTTTTACTTTGGATCTCTATGTGCAACATTGCTTGGGTATTCTTTTATTAACTATATCAAACTATTCAGGAGGCATTTATATTTATGATGTTTGGTCTTTTTACCCAAGAACATTCAGGAGGCAATACATCATAAAGTCCAGGTTTTGTGTTGATTTTTGGAAACTCCACAAGAACCATTAACGTTAACATTTGCAGTTTGGTAATTTGGAGAAGTCCATATTTTACCCATTTAAAATGTGTGCTTTACAATCATATATGTTTTTTTTTGTTGTCAAATAATTTGTAGACGTTCTTAGGACACACAAAATTTATCAATAAAAATGGTATTTAGTGTTTATGTTTTGGGGTCTCTATATGCCTCATAGTTGGGCAATCTTTTGCATACTGGGTATCCAACGCTTGACTTATGCAACATATTTTTATAATGGTTTTTTTGATATGGCCCAAGAACATTTATCAGATAATGTACTGTGAAGGGCAAGCTTTGAGTTTATTTCTGGGAGGTTTGATAAAAACACAGCTGAATTTATTAGCAAAGCTTTGCAATTTAATAGTCAGGAGTAAATAGACCATCTTACTGTTAGGGGTCTTTTTGACTCCAGTCTTATGTCTTATGCTTCGTTCTGGTGCTGCGCTCTAAAAATTCTATGTTGATTATGTAATAAAATTTAAAAAGGTTGCTACAGGTCTAGTCACATATAGCAACCATTCAGCAGGTGCTTTTTACTGGTTACCTGTTAAAAACCAAACATATTGCTATGGGTTGCTGAACCTGGGCAAACTTTGTGCATTTTATTACATATGGGGTTATGGATTTATAGCGAGGGATCTCCGTAAAGCTGAATAAAATTAGTATTGGCATGCTCAGGAATATGGGGATTTGTAAACCAGTTCTCATGCTACCAAAATAAGCTTGTCATTTCTCTATACAGGTATGGTACTAGTTATCCAGAGTGCTCGGATCCTGCGGCTATACAGATAACGAATATTTATATAATTTGGATCTCCATAACGAAAGTCTGCTTAAACTGTTTAAACATTAAATAAACCCAATAGAAATGTTTTGCCTCCTATAAGGATTAATTATATCTTAGTTGGGATCAAGTACATGGTAATGATTTATTATTATTACAGAGAAAAAGGAAATCATTCTTACAAATGAGAAATATTTGATTACAATGGAATCTATGGGCTTCCTGTAATTTCAGAACAGATTTTATACCTGCATTATGATTTTTTTTAACTTTTGCAAGTACAGGTATGGGACCTGTTATCCAGAATGCACTGGGCCTGGGGTTTTCCGGATAACAGATATTTCTAGATCTTCATACCTTAAGGCTACTAGAAAATCATGTAAACATTAAATAAACCCAATAGGCTGGTTTTGCCTCCAATAAGGATTAATTATATCTTAGTTTGGATCAAGTACAAGCTACTGTTTTATTATTACAGAGAAAAAGGATATCATTTTTAAAATTTTGTATTATATGGATAAAATTGAGTCTATGGGAGATGGCCTTTTCATAATTCGGAGCTTTCTGGACAACGGGTTTCCAGATAGCAGATCCTATACCTGTATTATTATAGGGTTACTTCAACTTAAAATGGCTTTTGAAAAATATTGTACTCAGACTGGTTTTGCTTCCAATAAGGATTAATTATATCTTAGTTAGGATCAAGTACAAGCTACTGTTTTATTATTACAGCAAAAAAGGAAATTGATTTTCAAAATTGGTATTATTTGATTATAATGGAGTCTAAGCGAGACATCCATTCCATAATTCGGAACTTTCTGGATAACGGGTTTCCAGATAACGGATCCCATACCTGTATTAAGATAAATATATTGTTACAGAAAAAGAATAATATAGTAACTGAGGCATATAAAAAAAACTGATATTTGCTTGAATATATGATATTTTCCTAGCTAAAGTAACACCACCCCTTCCTCCTTAGGACATGCCCCAAAAGTGACAGAACCTTTAAACTCTTTATGATCTTTTTAGGTTTTGGAGCCATGTGTGACTTGTTTGGTTTTAAAGATGACTTGCATTCGGTCTCATTTTAAGAGGCTTTTATTTTCTCTCCCATATTGCCACTGCACGTCTTCTACTGTGTTATTTGCACTTTACGTTATTCGTTTACTGTTGAGGTTAGTGCCAATATTAGACCTTTGATCTCCAGAAAGTACTGAAATGCTCTTTTACAACTACCTCCAGCTCTGTTTCCATTTAATCTGTTATTTTTACTGTTGCACTACCATAAGACAGGATTGATTTTTGTCTACAGACTAATGGAATTGATGAGTTTATGGAAAGATTAGTTTTTTGGAACTTCTGCACTGGTTTTTGAAACCATTTTTTCCCTTACTCGTGACACACTAGTCCTCTGCGAATAAAGTAATATATTTTCTGAGAATGGATCTGCTTTGAGCTCTGGCATGGCGAAAGAGGTGAAATTGATCAGTGACTGGCAGTGACCCTAATAATGAGTTTCCTTTGATCGTCAGGGGTGCCCCTCTTTAAAATCACTGCTCTTATAACTTGTAAAGGATTTTTCAGGATCAAAATAACACACGGTCTGGAACGGCAAAGAGAAAATGTAAGCCAAACATCTTTAATGTATGATGCAAAATTTATTTCAATTTAGAAGTTTATAACACTGCTGATTTTCAGTAACTATTCTCCATCTGCATGACCTTAGGGAGAAATAAATACTGAAGTTATTTAATGCAAATAATGAGCTTATTTAGGAGTTATTGCATAACAAATACAGGATAAAAAATAAATACTTCATTTTTAGCTTATTCAAGTCTTAAATAATTATTTTTACTCATGTCTTTACAGCAAGCAAGTTAATCATATCAGCAATAGAATTTAACCCTAGTTCTATGTTTTTCAGCAGGTGGGAGTGTTGCTTTTAACTATTGCTGAAAACCTGGACAGGCTTAAATGATGACCTTTTGAGCCTGTCTCTTGTCTGGACAGTGTCGACTTTCTCTTTGGGCAAATTTAAAGCCGAACACACCAGACTTGCACACTCTCACTGTCACAATATTTACCCAGTATGTTTTCTTTTTATGCGCTAGATGATAGACTGGATCTCAGAAGGTTGTTGTCCTCAATGGATAAGTTTGAATCAGTCACCCATTTTTCTCCCTCTGCTAAAAGTCCCCACTCAGGCTGTATATACTTTTCTGAATTAGAGACAATTATCCACATCATTAATTCTCCAATTTGATGACTGATATAGCAGTGCCCGCAACACACTACTGACCTCAAATAATGAAAACCCCGCTTGCTTCTTAACATACTGATGATGAAAGAAGCTAATTAAAATTCCTGGGAGTAAAGGTGTCGGCTAACCCATAAACCTGTCTCTCCACAACTCAACTCAGTCATTGAGTAGGAAAGGGGAGTATAGAAGAAACGGAGAACAGAAGTTATTACAAGAATATTATAGCCACACCAGTCAATATTCTATTGTGGGCCAGGTATTCAAGTATTGCCTCTTTTAGACATATCAATATAAAGTGTATCTAAGTGATAGACATTAATGTCTATGTAAACTTGAGAGCCTTGCTTTTTTTCAGTAATAATAAAAATTGGCATTGCCCCCATTTTATTATTGTTGATCATACCATTCTCTGTAAATTGAAACAAATACTTCATCTTAATTATTGACATGGAAACAGCAAATCGTGTAATAATAACCAAAACTCCATCTGCTGGTTTTAACTGAGGTATTTTGTAGTTGCTCCTTCAAAATTTTACAGCTTTCTTAAATATTTTGCAAATGTAAAGATTTTTCATGACAAAATATAATGACTCAACAGCTCTCTGTAAAGGTCATGGTGTCATTGGCCCTAACTGTCTACACACTTCCTATATAGTCCATTAACCCTTGGAATGCTGACTTTCAGACTTTGGGCCAGATTCAATTCAATGAGAAAAAGTTATGTTATAGTTTATCGCGTGAAAACTCATGGATGATATTCCATTTGAGGTGAAAAAACTTTTTCTCCAAATTCAGTTCAGTTTTTTCCCATAGGCTTCAATGTTCATGTGATGAACAGTGAGATAAGCTTTTCAGAATTGAATTGCATTTCAAATTGAATCTCTTCCATCAGTTTTCACGCGATAAACCTTTTGCTCAATTGATCGAATCTGACCCTTTAAGAGAGAGGGAGAGCTGTTGACACATTTTCATCATGATTGTGTAAAATTGTGAATTGCTGCAAAATTGATGATTTTCAACACTGAATATACTGTACACTTACCATTGACTTCTATGAAATCTCAGCAGGTCTTATCTGAAATGATTTACAATTCTATAAAAAAAATTGTGATCATTTTTTATTATATTGTGAAGTGTTGACCTTGTGTTTTGACAAATAGACCTCTAAGTAACGGAGTGTTGTTCCAGATATTATTACTATTATCTGCAAAACTGTTATCCACAAATGTTCAAATTAGGGCCTTGACATTTTTTTAAATAGTTCTTTAATTTGTACAGATTAGATTTTTCTCTGTAAGATTTAAAGAGAGTGCCTTGATTTTGATAAGAAGCACAAATCCATATTGATGGCAAAACCATATTTTTTTCATATGTAAAAGTTTTTAGCATCCTTTTAACTGGTTGTTCACCTTCCAACACTTTTTTCAGTTCAGTTGTTTTAAGATAGTTCACCAGAAATAAAGACTTTAACAGTTACTTTCTATTTTTAAATTTTTTTCAAATATTGAAATATAAAGCTTCACCCATTATGCCTTACTGAAGCAATCTGAGAGCAAGGTCACCCACTCTGTAAACTGTTTTAAAATTATACAAAAGTTGATACATTTCTTATCTTAGGCCCTGCTCAGCAGAATCCCTGAGTTAACAGGCAGCTGTTAAAATGAATACAATAATGAATTATATTCCACAGATGCTGCTGAGAAAGGTCTCAACTAATTCACCAAATTGTAACAGTTCAGAATCTGCACTTGGATCAGTGAGCTGCCAGACTGAAACATTAACATTAAACTTTAAACTTCAGTTTTGGGAAAAAAGTCAAAAATAAAACTTGGAAAGCAACTGAAAAATCTGAAAACAACTAGTGTTTGGAAGGTAAACAGCTCCTTTATGTTATTGTTCTCAGTATTACAGAGAAACTTTGTATCAGGAAAACCACTGAATATGAACTCAACATGTACAAGAGTTTGCAAACGTTGTATACGTCTGTTTAAAGTGGACCTGTCACCCAGACATAAAAAGCTGTATTATAAATGTCCTTTTCAAGTTAAACATGAAACCCAAATTCTTTTTTTAATTAAGCATTCATTACTGTTATAAACTCATTTAAAAATCTCTTTTGTCAATGAAATATTGCCTGCCCCGCCTCTATGCCTTAGGCATAGAGGTGGGCAGGCAATTACTTTCACTTTCCATTCAGCACTTACTAGATGTCACTGCACTCCGCACATTCCCCACAGTTTTATTCACCATTTAATTGTGTAACCAGTGCATGGGGATGGACATCAGGTCCCACATTCTGGTGCACAAACAAGATTCTGAGCTGATGCAAGGCTTGTCTTAATAATAGTGTCCACAAACTGACGCCTGCCTGCATGCTATAATTATGAATTCCCAGACTGAAGAAAACAAGATTGAAATATTTTTTACAGTGTAATTAAAGTTCATTTTGCTTGACTAACATGATAAATAGGATTTGGAATCATTTTTTTTGGTGACGGGTCCCCTTTAATGATTTGTAATGCTAATTAAAAGTATAAATGTAAAATCAAAGAGAACAAGGAAAAAAACAAAATTAACATAAATTTGCATAGCTACACAAGAAAATCCAGAGAATATTTGCAGAACTTTACAGGCTAAATTGGTTTACCATAAGTAAGATGCCAAAAACCTATCAGTGCGGTGACTCCGGGGGGGGGGGGGGGAGATATTTTTACTGTTACAGTCACTAAAGAAAAAGGGGCACTGCCATGATTTGGAGCAAAGCTGTTTGTGTGCTGTAAGGCGGGTGTGTCCTGAGAGAAAGAGGCTACAAACATTTGCAGTGAGGTTAAAGGAACATCTAATGGACATATTTGTTTCATCGTAGCATGAAAAACCAATTGAGAGCAGGCCTATGAGTAAGTGTTTATGACATGAAACGCGTAAGGCTGTGGACACAATAAACTTTATTCACTTTGAACTACTGGTCGGGTGGAAGTTTGCCTTCTTTGAGTGCCTGCTCTCAATTGGTTTTTCGGTTTGTCCGCTCCCCGTGCTGAGGACTCAGGGCGGTGCACCTGGGCCACTACCCCTTTGTGGTGAATAATCATTAACTTCTGAAGACCCTTATACCATAGATGTATCATTGATATTATTCATCATAGCATAAAACCTGTTTAGTTTTTGAATAGGCTGGATACCAACTAAGCACTAGGGTGGTTGTATGGTTGGTAAATGTTTCCCAAACAGTGGACCAAAGTAATAAAAATGGCTCTTGAATGTCAGTTAGTGTGAAAGTTGGGGGATTTTTTTCCAATGGTGGATATCCCTGGAATTTAAGAGTAATGCTAATGGCACACATAGAGGGTTCTCGGAAGAAAAACGGCCAATTTGACGACACCTTTACTGTATGTGTAGTGACGAAATGAATGAGATTTGCAATTTGCAAATGAGTTGGATTTAAGACAGAGAATGCAAAATAAGTGTTTTCTGGCTGAAACCCACCCTGTATTCAATGACAAGCTGGCCTCATTCATTCCTTTTAATACACACACTGGACAGATGTGGGTCGGATCAGCCCAGGAAAACTACATGTGTGCCATAAGCTTTATTGTTATGACATTGGTTTCATGTAACTTTGTTATAAACTAAAGGCATAAGAAATTCTTACACTGCAGTGGAGAACTAATTCCGAAAAGTTGGAAGAACTTTGCCCTAGGGTGTCCAGATAGCTAGTCTTTAGCAGAAACCGAAAGATGCGAATACTTTTTGTATTGTTTTATCCACAAATTGGTTGTTCAGTATCTGCCAAGTCTTTTGTAGAATGAATTTTCTGTGCCATTTTTCATGTCGGTTTTGGTAGATGTTTCTCTTCTTAAGGCAAATGTTCACCAACTGCACCTGTATACTTTTGCCGTGAAGAGCAGTATGCCTTTGTTTATTCATCTTTGATCAGTGCCATGCTGTTAGATTATACAACTGTTGCATCCCACAGTGGAAGTGTGTAGTTAATGTTAAGATTGCTTCAGGAGGTGATGAAGCAGAGCAAGAGGAATGGACAAGACAATAAATCATTTTATAAAGACAATCTCCACTGCTAGAAAGTCTGCCACTTACAAGAGGGTTATTGTATAGTTGGGCTTATGTCAGGAAACTGCTGCTCAAACCTGATTTAAAGGGTAAATTGATATTTACAAGCACCCCACATTGTAGTGGACACCAATTTTTTCACATATAGGTTTTATTTTATTTTTTATATCGTTTTTTAAGTAATACCTCCTTAGTTAGCTTTCTCAACCTGACATTTTTCTTCTGCAACCAATTAAACCATACTATTTGCAATACATAGTTAAAGGAACACTATTCAGAATAAATATTTTACCAATGATCATTTATATCATGTGAGAATCTTACCAAATTGGCATTTACATATCATGAAATTTTGCTCTTTTTACACTATTTCCCTTCAGCCTCCATATTGTACTGTTCTATGAGTCTGTCACTGATCACCTGACAGGAAATAATGCAGGTTCTTCCTGTAACTGGAAGAACTGCAGGCGTAAAATAGGAAGTATGTGTGCCCTTGGTTTGTGTGTGTATGAGCACAGTAACCCATACAAGCCAGGGGGGCAGATTTTACTACTACAAATGCCAATTTTTCTGTATAGGATAATCCAATGGCACATAGTACTAGAAATGTATATTTTCATGAAAAGGCTTTCTTTATATGAAACAGCAACTGATTTATGTGATATATTTTTATAGAAGCCGCAAAAAAAGAAAAAGTATTTGTGAAGCCGATTTGTAAAGTATCCATAGCAGTTTAGTGACTGTTCCTCTGTTGTTATGTCTTAGGGAGTTGATTTTAAAGGGAATTGTTGCTTTCCCTCTCAAACAAAGTATATATTCCCTCTTTACATTATGGGATCTATCTATAAATTGTTAAAGCTTTTTATTAGTGATGTGCGGGTCGGGTTTTTCTTGACCTGCACCCAACCCAGCCTGAGCCCGGCCGCACCCGCCTCCTCCCCTCTATTTATAGGCTTGCACCGACCCGCCCCACTAATGACAAAAAGGGACGGGCTAGGCGAGTGTGCACCTATGAAAACAGAAACAGAAAGCCAGCAGTGTAAGGTCACAAACAGGGAGCTCAACCCGAAACCACATGGGACCCACAAACGAAGTGCTGAGGTAGGCCCAAACCCGCCCGACCGTCCCGCGGGCGTTGGGCCGGCCCTGACATCACTACTTTTTGTAAACAGAATGAAGAATTCCCAGCAGTTCAAAGTTTTTCCTATTTATCAGCACTTTTACTGTTGGGAATATTTTTCTGGCAGTGCCAACAAATGGACACATTTATCAAAAGATGGTGTGTTTATTCATCAGTGTGTTTGGCTTTTCAGAAACAGGTTCCTTTTCAGTACTCTGCACAGCTCAGCAGCAGAAGCACTGAGCACTGACACCCGTCAGAAACGCCAATCCCTGATGCAAATCACCTGTGAGGACTAACTATTTGGACAATTGTTTTTGTCTCCAAAAAGAAATTTAGTCTAAAATTATTAGTCATTTTTTATTGAGTTACTATTGCTACCCACGATATTGATAAAAAAAAAAAAAAAAACCTAATTTGTGCTGAAATTTTATTCTATAAAAACATTCCATGAGTGTTTGTAAGTTCTCCAGCATGCCCCTACCAGTGCTGCTGTTTGCTGAAAACTGCACCGTTCCTGAATACTTCTGTATGAGCACCACGTCGCTATCTTCTTACGTTTTTCCTCTTGCACGTGCACAGTAGAGTAAAGAGGCTTATGTAAGTTTGGCTTCTCATTGTACTGCACATATGCACCCGCTTAGGAAAAAAAAAAACTACGCTCACAGTGTGTAGTACCCTGGGCCTGTGCAGGTATCTGGTAAGATTAACACTTCCCTGAAGGTTTAAAGGGGTGGTTCACCTTGAAGTTAACTTTTAGTATGTTACAAAATAGTCAATTCTAAGCAACTTTTCAATTGGTCTTAATTATTTATTTTTATAGGTTTTTAATTTGCCTTCTTCTGACTCTTTCCAGCTTTCAAATGGGGTCACTGACCCCATCTAAAATAATACTCTTTAAGGCTAAACATTCATAGTTATTGCTACTTTTTATTACTCCTCTTTCTATTCAGTCCCTCCCCCATTCATATTCCAGTCTCTTATTCACATCAATGCATGGCTGCTAGGGTAAATTGGATTAGATTGCTAAAATTGCAAACTGGAGAGCTGCTGAATAAAAAGCTGAATAACTAAAAAACCACAAATATTAAAAAATTAAAATCAATTGCCAATTGTCTCGGAATATCATGCTCTACATCATTCTAACAGTTCATTTGAAGGTGAACAACCACTTAACAACACCTTTAAAGTGGGTACATTGTAATGGATGGTGCTTGGGGGTGCTGTTGAATGGGGCCTGAGGTTTTAATTTGGCAGTAGAAAGATTTTTTTTAACTTTCTTTGTGTTTTAATTCTTAAAGGGGAACTCCGGCTTCCCACCCAAAATTTTATAAAGAGGCCCACATAACACAGAAACCCCTAATATACCCATCATAGTTGCCTGTTTCTTCAAAAAGTATGAATAAATGTAATTTTCTATGCTGCAATCCAGCTGATAACAGTTCTTCTCTTTCTAGAAGGGAAGGAGGGACTAAACTTCTCCACAGCTTACAGACAGCATGCAGGAACTACATAACCCACAATGCATTGCACTATGATGTTCTGTTCTTTATTGAAATCATGTGTGCAGGGAATTGTGGGGTTTGGAGGATGCAGTCTAAGGACAGATGCCTGTTGATACAAAGTAACAGTAGTCAGCCAGCTCAGCAAAGTAGTCAGACAGATCAGCAGAAGAGCAGGGGGCTAGGCTTAGGGAACTGTCAGAAACCATTAAAAAGTCTGCATATTTTTTAATTGATGTATATTGCAAAGATGCTTGAAATTATGTTTACTTTTCAAAAAGCTTGTTATATTCTTATGGAGTTCCCCTTTAAGTGATGTTTGTGGATCTCTACAGCTAAACCACCCATGAGATTTTGAACAGATTTTGTGGGTCAACCTTTTATCTAACACACAGAATCTGGTCATGCAACAGCATAAGATTTTGTGAAATGCTTTAATCTGATTTTACAATGTACCTGCTGTATAGTAAAATTGCATGAATAAGATGGTGTGTTTTGTGTCATTCGTCTATATCCCAACAGTCATTTTGTGTCATGCATCTATATCCAACAGTCAATGTGTTTTAGTAAGAAAAAAAGTATTTCGGACTCCATCAAATATGCAAAAACAGAATCCAACAGGTGTGTCCTGTCAGATAGCAAACCGTTCTTGTAGCCAACACAAGATTTTCATATCACTTTTTTGACCCATGCAACTAGTCTGACTCCGCCCTACAAAATCTCCTGTTTAGTTTAGCCATGAGAAGTCATCTCCTCCCTTGTGTATTTCCAGTAGGAAATAATTCTACAGCTGTTGCTAGAGTTGGCTTGGCAGAAGTAAAAATGCTTGGTGTGACGTAGATAACGTGATGTAGGTGTGTGTAACATGCACAGAATCGTCCTGGAATACACTTCTATGTAATTCTTGACCTTCCTTATAACTGGAACTACACAACACACACTTTTCATCTGGCTTCTAAGGACTTTTTTTTAAGCTAAGGTTGCTCCCCATATGTACATGTGCATTATCTGTCTAGATATGGTGCTCTTTTCACAAGCATCACGATGGAGAACATGATATTTATAGGCTGCTTAAAACAAGGTTGCTGAATAACACCGATGCAGACAGGAGGTCTGCTGAGAATGCAGTTTAATGTTCTTGCTGCTGCTTAGTATGTGTGAGATGACTGGTACTAAATGGACTTCAGCTTTAGCTTACAAATATCTTTTAAGCAGCCATTTGAATGTGTTTTACAGGTGCGTGTGTAGATACTGTACGTATACACATATAGAAGGGATGACATCGGTTGTTTATTGTAGAACTCCTTGAGATCAGATCTCTCTCTTTCATATTTATTTCTTGTTATTCTCGCTCTCCGTCCTCTTTCCATTTCACTCTTTTCTGGCACTCCCAGAGGCATGCACCATTTAGTCCACTTTGCCCTCCAATTTGTGTCTGTATTTTATCCACCCACTTTGAATGTAATTTCAACAGGGCCAGGACTTTCTTCCTACTGGGTCTTCTGACCAGGACCGCCATCAGAAATCACAGGGCCCCATACGACAAAATTTCCTGGGCCCCCTGGGCTGCGCCCACCACAAGCCCCACCTACAGGTCCGCCCCCACCACACAGTTGAAAAACAAAAAAATTATTGGTGGCTAGGGTTCCCCATGAAAAAAACATTTGTGGCCATCGCCCCCCCCCCATTAAAAAATATTGGTGGCTAGGACCCCACATGAGAAAAAAAAATTGGTGGCCAGGGCCCCCACCCCCACATTATAAGAAAATTGGTGGCCAGGGCCCCTTAAACGTCCATACCTTCCCAAAGTCAGCAGCTCTCAGAAAGATGGGGGGCCCGGCTAATCAAGTAAGTGTGGCGTGGCAGGGCTCCCCTTACCCTCGGGGCCCCCTACAACTTTCCCCCCTGTCCCCCCCTGATGGCTGCCCTGCTCCTGACACATGGCACTGTATAAGTATATTTATTTATTATTAGGTTATCTTCTCTGCGTGTACAATTCAGTATTGTGCAGCACTGTGCATCCTAAATACATACATACATGGCCAATAACTACCAGGGGTGTGATTGTACCAGAGCCTTGCAAGTGATAATGTGCAAATTAAAGGAAAACTATAGCCCTTGAACAATGTTGCTGTCTGTAAAAATATATTGCAGCTCATGTGTAAAACCCTGCATTTTGTAAATAAAGTTAAACCATTTTCATAATCATATACTTTTTTAGTAGTATGTGCCATTGGGTACCATAAATAGAAAATTGCCATTTTAAAAAATTAGGGCCGCCTCCTGGGATCCTCTGATTCACGGTGCCTACAAACATACAGTACCAAACAAACCAAACATGTTTGGGCACATGTGCCAATTAACAGACAGAGTTCTGTCTTTTGCTTCCACTCCTTTTACAGTTAAGAGTTGTAGTATTTGTGGTCAGGTTATCTCCGAGGCAGCACAGATATAGTCACGAAATGGTGGTTCAAGGCAGGAGATGTAAAAAGGCAATATTTATTTAAATATATATTCCAGTTTGATAAGATTGTTATATAAACTATCTGTTGCTTAAGTATTCATTTTGGGGGTATAGTTTTCCTTTAATGTGTGTGTGTACTGGTTTGTATGCAGGGGGAAGGAGGCCAAGTGTAAACTTTTGCTGCAGACCTGTTGGGCTTTAGTTATGTTACACTAAAGCCTAACCGGTCTGTTTGTTTTGTTTGTTTTCAAGCAAAATGATCCTTGTGTAGGCTTTTGCTACCGTTGTTTTAACCCTTTCCCTGCCAAGAACGTAGCTCCTACGTTATTTTAAAAAAGGCTGCAAGTGCCAAGAACGTAGGAGCTACGTTCTTTCTTTAATCAGCTGCCTCTCTGCACTCCTGCAAAAATCAAAGTGCAGAGAGGTTCTCCTGGCCCCTCCACCCCCTAAACAACTAGCCTAGGGGGCTGCCAGTCGGGTCCTGTGCTGCGATTGTCGCAGGACCCGACTTCTTACCTGATCCTGTGTGCTGAATGCTGCTATCACTGTGCTGCTTCTTCCTGGACCGACCTCGTGTGAAACTCCGCCCACGCACTTCCTGCTGTTGATCTCTGCGATCCTGGAGTGTGCAGATCTGCTTCTGATCCCTTCTTCTCCAAAAAACTGTAAGTGCCCTTCTATTTACACAGTTACACACACACATACATGCAATCACACATACATACATGCATTTACACATACACAGCACACATATAACTAAAGGTAGATTTTTTTTTTGAATTTACTGGCTTTTTATGTATTTTACAGAGTCACATACAGATATACACACACTTATACACTTGTCAGAGCTGTACACACATGTATACACAAACACACACATGTATACACAGACACACACTTATAGGATCTTTGTTAGTTTTTTTTTTTTTTTTAGTTCTTCAGTTTACCAGTTTCCTTCTTGTTATTCCCTAAAAAACTGTTGCTTTACCAGTGTGACTAGTGGATCAAGCATTTTGACCACTAACCACACCGTTGGATCAGTTATTTTGTTATTTTATTGATTTGCCTAATTGTATTTGATTTTTGGGATTTTTATGCTTTCATTGTTGTTCCTTAAATTTTTTTTAGCGTCATTTGCTCTTTGATCATTTGGAGTACAAACACATTTTTAGCAAATTTGGGTTAGTCAGAATGTGTACTTTCCAAATATATATGGTTTTGGGGGTCCATGTGCCGTTAGGAGGGTCTTGTGGCACACAATGTGCAGTCAAAGGTGTTTGTTCACAGAAGGCGAATCGGCAGCCGAGAAAATTCATATGCACTATTTGTATTTGGGGTCCGCACATGCCAGCTGCTTTGGTATATCTATGCATATTGGGCATCAAACTGTTCAGTAGACCCTTGGCATCAATATTTAGGGTGTTTTACAATTGTATGTAAGAAATTGGGTGAGAAAAATGCAGCCAATTACAATATTTTTAGGTGATTTTTTAGAAATGTCATAAAAACCACAGCATTTAGCGTAGCTTTGCAGTATGGTACTTTGGAGTACAAAGACGTGCATACCCAATTTGTATTCGGGGGAATGTGTACTTTCCGAAAAATATATGGTGTTCTGGGGTGAAATTACTCTTTTCTAACTTTGCCCCTCTCAAAATGATGTAAATGGGTTGCTTTTGCGGTACCTGAAATGACAGACCATATGGGGGGTCTTCATTTTGGGGCCCCTGTATGCCACGTGCTTGGGTACATCTATATATATTGGGCATCAAACTGTTCAGAGGACCCCATGCTTTCATATTCGGGGTGATTTCTCTTGATACCTAAAAGTATGTGGGTAATACGATGCTGCCAGTTAGAAATTTTGAGGTGATTTTTGGAAATGTCAGCAAAATCACCAAATTTAGGAATGGTTTGCGGCTTGGTACTTTGGAGTACAAAGATATGCATACCCAATTTAGATTCGTGGGAATGTGTACTTTCCGAAAATATATGGTTTTCTGGGGTGAACTTACTTTTTTCTACTTTTGACCCCCCCAAAACAATGTAAATGTGTTGATTTAGCTGTACCTGAAATGACAGACCATATGGGGGTCTTCCTTTTGGGGGCCCTGTATGCCATGTGCTTGGGTACACCTATACATATTGGGCATCAAACTGTTCAGAGGACCCTAGGCTTTCATATTTGGGGTGATTTCTCTTGATACCTAAAAGTATGTGTGTAATACGATGCTGCAGGGTAGAAATTTTGAGGTGATTTTTGGAAATGTCACCTAAATCACCAAATTTAGGAATGGTTTGCGGCTTGGTACTTTGGAGTACAAAGACATGCATACCCAATTTAGATTCATGGGAATGTGTACTTTCCGAAAATATATGGTTTTCTGGGGTGAACCTACTTTTTTCTACTTTTGCCCCCCCCCAAAACAATGTAAATGTGTTGATTTTGCAGTATCTGGAATGACAGACCATATGGGGGTCTTCCTTTTGGGGCCCCTGTATGCCGCGTGCTTGGGTACACCTATACATATTGGGCATCAAACTGTTCAGAGGACCCTAGGCTTTCATATTTGGGGTGATTTCTCTTGATACCTAAAAGTATGTGTGTAATACGATGCTGCAGGGTAGAAATTTTGAGGTGATTTTTGGAAATGTCAGCAAAATCACCAAATTTAGGAATGGTTTGCGGCTTGGTACTTTGGAGTACAAAGACATGCATACCCAATTTAGATCCGTGGGAATGTGTACTTTCCGAAAATATATGGTTTTCTGGGGTGAACTTACTTTTTTCTACATTTGCCCCCCTCAAAACAATGTAAATGTGTTGATTTTGCAGTACCTGAAATGACAGACCATATGGGGGTCTTCGTTTTGGGGCCCCTATACGCCACGTGCTTGGGTACACCTATACATATTGGGCATCAAACTGTTCAGAGGACCCCAGGCTTTCATATTTGGGGTGATTTGTCTTGATACCTAAAAGTATGTGGGTAATACGATGCTGCAGGGTCGAAATTTTGAAGTCATTTTTGGAAATGTCCCCAAAATCACCAAATTTAGGAATGGTTTGCGGCTTGGTACTTTGGAGTAAAAAGACATGCATACCCAATTTAGATCCGTGGGAATGTGTACTTTCCGAAAATATATGGTTTTCTGGGGTGAACTTACTTTTTTCTACATTTGCCCCCCTCAAAACAATGTAAATGTGTTGATTTTGCAGTACCTGAAATGACAGACCATATGGGGGTCTTCGTTTTGGGGCCCCTATACGCCACGTGCTTGGGTACACCTATACATATTGGGCATCAAACTGTTCAGAGGACCCCAGGCTTTCATATTTGGGGTGATTTGTCTTGATACCTAAAAGTATGTGGGTAATACGATGCTGCAGGGTCGAAATTTTGAAGTCATTTTTGGAAATGTCCCCAAAATCACCAAATTTAGGAATGGTTTGCGGCTTGGTACTTTGGAGTAAAAAGACATGCATACCCAATTTAGATCCGTGGGAATGTGTACTTTCCGAAAATATATGGTTTTCTGGGGTGAACTTACTTTTTTCTACATTTGCCCCCCTCAAAACAATGTAAATGTGTAGATTTTGCAGTACCTGAAATGACAGACCATATGGGGGTCTTCGTTTTGGGGCCCCTATACGCCACGTGCTTGGGTACACCTATACATATTGGGCATCAAACTGTTCAGAGGACCCCAGGCTTTCATATTTGGGGTGATTTGTCTTGATACCTAAAAGTATGTGGGTAATACGATGCTGCAGGGTAGAAATTTTGAAGTCATTTTTGGAAATGACCCCAAAATCACCAAATTTAGGAATGGTTTGCGGCTTGGTACTTTGTAGTAGAAAGACATGCATACCCAATTTAGATTCGTGGGAATGTGTACTTTCCGAAAATATATGGTTTTCTGGGGTGAACTTACTTTTTTCTACCTTTGCCCCCCCCCAAAACGATGTAAATGTGTTGATTTTGCAGTACCTGAAATGACAGACCATATGGGGGTCTTCGTTTTGGGGCCCCTATACGCCACGTGCTTGGGTACACCTATACATATTGGGCATCAAACTGTTCAGAGGACCCCAGGCTTTCATATTTGGGGTGATTTGTCTTGATACCTAAAAGTATGTGGGTAATACGATGCTGCAGGGTAGAAATTTTGAAGTCATTTTTGGAAATGACCCCAAAATCACCAAATTTAGGAATGGTTTGCGGCTTGGTACTTTGTAGTAGAAAGACATGCATACCCAATTTAGATTCGTGGGAATGTGTACTTTCCGAAAATATATGGTTTTCTGGGGTGAACTTACTTTTTTCTACCTTTGCCCCCCCCAAAACGATGTAAATGTGTTGATTTTGCAGTACCTGAAATGACAGAACATACAAGGGGGGGTCTTCATTTTAGGGCCTCTATATGCCACGTGCTTGGGTACACCTATACATATTGGGCATCAAACTGTTCAGAGGACCCTAGGCTTTCATATTTGGGGTGATTTCTCTTGATACCTAAAAGTATGTGGGTAATACGATGCTGCAGGGTAGATATTTTGAGGTGATTTTTGGAAATGTCACCTAAATCACCAAATTTAGGAATGATTTGCGGCTTGGTACTTTGGCGTAGAAAGACATGCATATCCAATTTGGATTCGTTGGAATGTGTACTTTCCGAAAATATATGGTTTTCTGGGGTGAACTTACTGTTGTCTACTTTTGCCCCCCCCAAAACGATGTAAATGTGTTGATTTTGCAGTACCTGAAATGACAGACTATATGGGGGTCTTCCTTTTGGGGCCCCTGTATGCCACGTGCTTGGGTACACCTATACATATCGGGCATCAAACTGTTCAGAGGACACTAGGCTTTCAAATTTGGGGTGATTTCTCTTGATACCTAAAAGTATGTGGGTAATACGATGCTGCAGGGTAGATATTATGAGGTGATTTTTGGAAATGTCACCAAAATCACCAAATTTAGGAATGATTTGCGGCTTGGTACTTTGGCGTAGAAAGACATGCATACCCAATTTGAATTCGTGGGAATGTGTACTTTCCAAAAATATATGGTTTTCTGGGGTGAACTTACTGTTTTCTACTTTTGCCCCCCCCCAAAACGATGTAAATGTGTTGATTTTGCAGTACCTGAAATGTCAGACTATATGGGGGTCTTCCTTTTAGGGCCCCTATATGCCACATGCTTGGGTACACCTATACATATTGGGCATCAAACTGTTCAGAGGACCCTAGGCTTTCATATTTGGGGTGATTTGTCTTGATACCTAAAAGTATGTGGGTAATACGATGCTGCAGGGTAGATATTTTGAGGTGATTTTTGGAAATGTCACCTAAATCACCAAATTTAGGAATGATTTGCGGCTGGGTACTTTAGCGTAGAAAGACATGCATACCCAATTTGGATTCGTTGGAATGTGTACTTTCCGAAAATATATGGTTTTCTGGGGTGAACTTACTGTTTTCTACTTTTGCCCCCCCCCAAAACGATGTAAATGTGTTGATTTTGCAGTACCTGAAATGAAAGACTATATGGGGGTCTTCCTTTTGGGGCCCCTGTATGCCACGTGCTTGGGTACACCTATACATATCGGGCATCAAACAGTTCAGAGGACCCTAGGCTTTCATATTTGGGGTGATTTCTCTTGATACCTAAAAGTATGTGGGTAATACGATGCTGCAGGGTAGATATTTTGAGGTGATTTTTGGAAATGTCACCAAAATCACCAAATTTAGGAATGATTTGCGGCTTGGTACTTTGGTGTAGAAAGACATGCATACCCAATTTGAATTCGTGGGAATGTGTACTTTCCGAAAATATATGGTTTTCTGGGGTGAACTTACTGTTTTCTACATTTGCCCCCCCCCAAAACAATGTAAATGTGTTGATTTTGCAGTACCTGAAATGACAGACTATATGGGGTCTTCCTTTTGGGGCCCCTGTATGCCACGTGCTTGTGTACACCTATACATATTGGGCATCAAACTGTTCAGAGGACCCTAGGCTTTCATATTTGGGGTGATTTGTCTTGATACCTAAAAGTATGTGGGTAATACGATGCTGCAGGGTAGATATTTTGAGGTGATTTTTGGAAATGTCACCAAAATCACCAAATTTAGGAATGATTTGCGGCTTGGTACTTTGGCGTAGAAAGACATGCATACCCAATTTGGATTCGTGGGAATGTGTACTTTCCGAAAATATATGGTTTTCTGGGGTGAACTTACTGTTTTCTACTTTTGCCCCCCCCCCCAAAACGATGTAAATGTGTTGATTTTGCAGTACCTCAAATGAAAGACCATATGGGAGTCTTCCTTTTGGGGCCCCTATATGCCACGTGCTTGGGTACACCTATATATATTGGGCATCAAACTGTTCAGAGGACCCTAGGCTTTCATATTTGGGGTGATTTCTCTTGATACCTAAAAGTATGTGGGTAATACAATGCTGCAGGGTAGAAATTTTTAGGTGATTTTTGGAAATGTCGCCAAAATCACCAAATTTAGGAATGGTTTGCCGCTTGGGACATGCATACCCAATTTGGATTCAGGGGAATGTGTACTTTCCGAAAATATATGTTTTTTTGGGGTGAACGTACTTTTTTCTACCTTTGCCGCCCCCCAAAACGATGTAAATGTGTTGATTTTGCAGTATCTGAAATGACAGACAAACGGGGGGTCTTCCTTTTGGGGCCTCCTATGCCACGTGCTTGGGTACATCTATTCATATTGGGCATCAAACTGTTCAGTGGACCCAGGATTTTATGTTTGGGGTGTTTTACATTGATACCTAATGATGTGTGGGAGATATGTTGCTGTAGAGTGGAAGCTTTGAGGTAATTTTTCAAAAAATTCACCAATTTCTATAAAACATTATAACTTTAGGAAACAATTGCAACTTGGTGGTTTGGAGTACAAAGATATTTCTACCCATTTTTGATTCACCAGAATCTGTTCTTTCTAGTAATGGGTAGTTTTCTAGGGTAAACCTACTGTTAGCGGACTGTTTGGCCTTGAAATCAAAAGTATGCCGTTTGGGGAGTGTTGCTTTGGAAATTTGGTTGTGTACTGCTTGTAGATTTTGAGCTATACAAGTGAGAAATCTCCATAAAACTATATATATTTGGTATTGTCGCGTTCAGGAGACATAGACCTTTCTAAATCGGCTGTGTTCTCGTACATAAAATGAATGATGTTTCTGATATATGTGATTGTTCTTCGTGCAACATGATTTTTTTCATTTTATTTGACACTTAGAATCCAATATTTTTTTACAGAAGTAGAATTACACCAAAATTCTTGCATATTGTTAAAGTTCAGGTTGTCCTGAAAAAAACAATATATTGTTTTCCTGGGTTAACTAAAAGACCACCCCAGGAAAGGCCCTTAAAGTGAAAGAGTGCAAAATATCTAAAAACTGCTTGGCAGTAGATGTTCGCATCTAGGACAAAACGGCTGGCAGGGAAAGGGTTAAGGATTCAGGATACTGTGCTTTAACTAAGTTGAGCAGTCAAAATGAAAAATCTGTTTGGAAACACCGACAAAAATCCGGTCCATATGGGTTTCACTCAGCATTCAGTAGGGCTTTGACTGCCCACAAAATAATCTATGTGAATGTGGTTAGCACCAGTGCCTTTTGACAGGTGTTGACAGTGGGTATTAGAGAGAGTTTTTTATTGCAAAAATCAGGTCCCCAGTAGTTGTGTGTATGGGGTAAAAGGCATACCTGGAGGCAATATTGGCAGCTTTTCCAGTTTTATTGATAAGGTTTTGAGTTGGTTAATGTCAGTAGTGCAGATTACCATAAATTCCCCCCCCCAACAAATGAATTTCATTAGTGCAGTTTGGCCTTATAGCTGTGCACAAATTGCACAAGATTATTATCTTTTATGGGGCTCTGTTATGGTACTCACTTCTTTACAGAAATTGGTTACCATTTATATAAGAACTTTAGCAGGACCCAAATAACTATTTGCCAGCCCAAAACCAGTCCTGTGTGTGATCTCTGTAAGACTTCTGTGCTTGGCAGTAATTCTATTCATCGGAATCTTATGGATGCACTAATTCACACCAGCAGAGCCGGGCCAACCTGGCCAGGCGCCCTAGGCAACCTGGCCGGCCACAGAGCCGGCTGATGGTGTGTTCGATTGCGCATGCGCAAAACTGCACCAGCAAGCGCAAACTAGTGCTCTTGCATGCATGTGCAGAAGTGCATTTACTTACCGAAATTCCAGCAGCGCCGGGAGAGATGGAAACTGTGCTTGTACTCGCAGAAGCGCATTTACGCACAGTGATTACAGAAGCGGCCGGGGAGAGAGGGTTCCGGACTTGGGGTAGGCGACAAAGCCTCGCCTCCCCCCAGCTTTGCGCCCTAGACATGTGCCTACTCTGCCTACGCCTAGTTCCGGCCCTGCACACCAGTGGTCTTTCTCTGCCCCCCTTGCCATAAGTCCATAGAGGGAGCATCCAAAGAATGTGCATTGTAAATAGGGTTGCCACCTTTCCGTATGGCTGGGACTGGGCAGGGGGCGGGGTTGTGACATCAGTGGGCGGTGCCATGATGTAGATGGGAGTGGCTGTGACATCAGGGGCCGGGGCTATGATGCGCGATTGGCTGATCGCTGTGTCAATCAAGGGAATCCTGCCCAGTTTTCCTTATTTGGAAAACTGGGCAGGAAGTTTTAACCCGGGTAGCCCTTCAAAATACTGGGCTGTCTGGGTCAAAACCGGACAGGTGGCAACCCTAATTGTAAATTATATAAATAACTGTGCTAGCAGACTTTAATATTATTATTATTACAGGTATGGGACCTGTTATCCAGAACTGGAGAGAGAGGTTGTGGAATGCACTGCCGGGTGATGTTGTGATGTTGATTCTGTTAATGCCTTTATGAATGGCTTGGATGACTTCTTGGACATACATAATATCAAAGGCTATTGTGATACTAAGCTCTATAGTTAGTATAGATATGGGTATATATTAGGGATGCACTGAATGCAGGTTTCGGTTCGGGATTTGGCCAGGATTCGGCCATTTTCAGCAGGATTCAGATTCGTCAGAATCCTTCTGCCTGGCCAAACTAAATATGAATCCCAATTTGCATATGCAAATTAGGGGCAGGGAGCAAAATCAAAACAAGGAAGTAAAAAATGTTTTCCCCTTCTCACCCCTAATTTTCATATGCAAATTGAGATTAATTTCGTTATTCGGCCAAATCTTTCACAAAGGATTCGGGGGTTCGGCTGAATCCAAAATAGTGGATTCGGTGCATCCCTAATATATATAATTGATGTGAAAGTAGGGAGGGGTGTGTGTATGGATGCTGGGTTTTCATTTGGAGGGGTTGAACTTGAACTTTGTCTTTTTTCAACCCAATTTAACTATGTAACTATGTAATTGCGTGGAGCACGTCCGCTGTTATGCTGGAGTTCTGTGAAGAAAACAATTTGGATCTGTAAATTGCCCTTTGTAAACCGCACTGATAAATGATAAAACAAACAGCAAAACTCACAAGCAACAAATGAAGGCAACTCAAATAGGTAAAATATGTTTGCTGTTATCTGTATGTAACAAATGTTACCCACTATAAGGAGACGGTGAGGGAAAATGCTTATTCAGTGTAAAAAATATTGCATATTTCCTTTGTAATTCTGTTTGAACTGACCCATTGAATTTTGGCCACTGCTGAAATACTTATTAAAGCTTATAAAGCTGTGGGCAGATTTTCCAAATTTGCCACTTCCTGCTTCAGAGACTGTTATGCCTTTTAGAAATTAGGTTGTCCCATATTGTTAAAAAAAATAATCTCAAAAGAGTAATAGCAGATCCAGATGGCTAGGAATTCTGAAAGTTAAAATCATTTTAGTACCTTCAGACTGATATAAAAAAAAATAGGCCATTGGATTACATTTTAGTATGTATTTCCAGATCATCTGAGAATGTTTACTCCTCGAGAAATTCTAATACTGCAAGACTTTTTAAAGAATTATTACATTCTTAAAATTAAGTATTTATTGGGTCTGGCTGTGGAACAGACGGATTTTAAGCAGGTTACCAGGTTTGTGTTCCATAACTTCTTTGTGTATTTGTGTTCCAAATACCTCTTAGTGCATTGAATGCTGGTGAGTTATGCGTGCTCCGTGCTCGCCTTCTGCAGGTGTTGGTGAAGGATAGTTTCGAGCGTACAATTAAGAAGACTTTATCTGACAAGGGACGAGGGGGTGAGGAAATTGAGTGCCCTGGCATAAAGCTTTTTTTATCACTCCAGACTGATTTATTTTTGTATTACATGCTTTTAAGTGTAATCTGAATAAAAGCAGGATAAAAGCTGTTTAGGAGGATCCATCAAAAATGGTTGAATTGGTTCATTTTTTTTTTAAAAAAAAGGTTAATTGTTGTACACAGAGAAAAACCACAATGCCCATTCTGAATAAAGCAAAGGCAGTTGAATCATCTTGAAATAAAAACGTGGGAATTCTTATCATTTGTCTAGGGCCAAGTATGCCAGCTTCAGTGGGGTGAAACCTGGTAGCAAGTGCATTTTTTTCATCAGGTTAATCACTTAAGCATTTACATAATCCTAGCAAAGTACAGATGGTCCATTTTAAGTCTTAAAAATTTATGACCCTTAAGGAGTATCATTAACTGGTAAAATTATGATGTGCAAAGATTTTGAAATGTCACAGACCATGTTTTTATATGTATCGGTGCTTTTGGTACCAGATAACGTGCTTTGTTGTTATCAGCTAGCCTAGATTCTCTAATGTTGGATACAAGTATTTGAAGAAAATGTAGAGCTTTGCTTATTTTTAATATCTTTTTCATTAATAATTACCTTAGTCAGCAGGGTGAAAGATGAGATTTGTACCTGAGCACTAACCCATGCCAACAAATTAAGTTTTTTCTTACATTGCTCTCCCTGCAACTGGTTGAAAAAATACTGTGAAAAATACAATGTTTTTGTTGGTGTGTATTGCTCCCCTGTTGCAATTTTTTTATAGTGTTAGTAAATGAGCCTCTGAGACTGGGTTTAGTGTTCATTTTTGTCTGTTCTCCCTTTCTGTACAAAGATATTTACTGGAAAACGAATATTTCCTTTAACAGTAAGATCTATGGATTATGTGACTCTTTATGAAAAGGTTTTTTTTTATTTCCGCATTGTGTATGTATAGGCAGGTGGTCCCTTCCTGCAACAACAATTTCTGCTGTCTAATGCAGATTTCTTGTACACTTAGATATGATTGATCACAAACTCTCTTGATTATAGCTGAATTTGTTATTAATTCTAGGGAGCAAATTTACTTATGGTTGAATATCGAGTGTTAATTAACCCTCGATATTCGACTGTCGAAGTTAAATCCTTCGACTCCGAATATCGAAATCGAAGGATTTACCGCAATTTGTTCGATCAAATGAAAAATCGTTTGATTTGAAGTATTTTAATCCATGTATCGAACGATTTTTCTTCGACCAAAAAAAGATTGCAAAGCCTAACATTGACTTTGGTAGGTTTTAGGTGGCGAACTAGGGGGTCGAGGTTTTTTTTTTAAAGAGACAGTACTTCGACTATCGAATGGTCGAATAGTTGAACGATTTTTAGTTTGAATCGTTCGATTCGAAGTCGTAGTTGATGGACGAAGTAGCCAAAAAAAAACATTTAAATTTCGACTTTTTTTTATTCTATTCCTTCACTCGAACTAAGTAAATGGGCCCCTAGATGTTTGTGCCAATTTACGGAATGTCGGGTTAGAGACCAGAATTCCTGGGAAATAGTTTTGCTATTTGGAAATTAAGCTATAAACAGAGAGATTTTGTATTCAAAAATAGCAAACCAAAGTTCATATACAGTATCTCATGAACATGTTGATTTTTATTATCAAGTTAAGTCAAGGAGTTTCATGACCATATAAAAACAGAAGGCCGAAGGGACTCCTAGATAACTTCTAATATCCTCATATTTACAACATGGGGTACTTTATTTATTATAATACACAAGTTTTAGTGATGACAAATAACATCACTACTCACCGTTTATAACTGATGATATCACTACTCACCGTTTATAAGGATATAATTTACAATATATTCATGGCTTTTGTGTATTATATAAATATATATATATATATATATATATATATATATATGTAACATATATTATATAAATATACATAATATATATAACACATACACATGCGTATCTTATTTCTAAAGTTCTGGATTGCTAAATTTATTTTACTTATTTACTTAAATTCTAGTAAGAATAAGTGCTAACAATCTTTAATTATCTCAGATCTGTAATTGCATTATTTTATTTCAGTCCAATGTAGCTTAAGTTTGCCACACAATAGGCCAACATTTGAGTTGTTGCATTGTGTAGTTTGGTTTAAGTGCACTCAAATTTTCAGCCACATTCATTCTCTGTTGAAGGATCCATCCCTAAGAGGGTCATCATCCAATCCTTTTGAACTATAAGCTCTGATAGGATTATACACAAGTAAGCATGTTCCTTCAAACAAGCACTCAAACTTATACAGCAGCTTTTGACAGAGTTTGAAATTTGCAATTTGTGGCAAATTTTCTGCAGCTTAAGATGGCGTTTTTGCCTTCCTCTGGATCATGTAGGGTTAGAATATAATGAAGCAAGCATTCAGCTGAGTGGCAGAACCTGCAGTTAAAAAAGAAAATATATTTTCAAAACAAAACTTGGCTGCTACCACTACCAAGCTGCAATTTAGCACCATGTTAATCAAAGCAGGCAAAACTTGAAATCTCATAAAAAAAAAACTATTAAAAACATGTTAAAGTTAAAAAAAGAAAAATAATCATCAGTGCCACATAGGTGGTGACGTAACATTTATATTCTACAGTTTCATTTCAATTCTTGATTATTACTTCAATATACTTCTATCCGTGCGAGCAAATGTTTTTTTTTTAAACAACATAATCAATTTTAAATGTTATTATTTTTTAAAAAGGATCAGTTTGAAGCTGTTAATATATTTGTTGCCTTTAAAATACTTTGCTGTTGCAGTTTAGGCATATATCAGGTTTAATACAATGTAATGTTTGATAAATATCCTTGTATTATGCTTTTTAGTTATAGAGAAACCTCAGTGTAGGTTAAAAGAATGTACACATTGTAACCTCTACTTACTTGCAGTGATTGGCAGGCTGTCATTTGAGGGAACGCGGCCTCTCCCTTTCATCTCACTTAGTACTGCACAGGAACAATAGAAAGCAGATTTTTCTTGTTGTTTCTCATTTGAAAAGGGTCTGGTATCTATACTAGGTACCTGTAACACTGGGGTCTTGATTGGGGTCTCATAAAGGGTCCTGTCACTATGTCCAAAGGGCAAGCATACAAAAGCTATCAGTGGGTGGGGGTCTCAACTGACCACTAAAGAAGGGAGGGGAGGATCAGGGAGGCAGTGGAGGGAGAAGCAACCCCCGATGAGAGTCTTAAAAAGAGAACCATTTTTGTTTAAAACCCATCAAGCACATCTGCAGAATTGTCCCAGTTGCTGCCTCAAAGTTTCAAAAGAAAATGATCGTTTGATAAACCGTCCTGATTCACCACTTTCTCACAAGGGAGAGACTTCCCTTTGACCTCCGTATGATTTCACATCAGGCCGTCTTTTCTTTATGCCTTAAATTGCTGTAGAAACTTTGAAATGCATCTCTTGCATTCCATATTTAGTCAACCCTCCTTTTCCATGTATTCTCTCATTCTTTCTATCCCTTTCCTTCTTTCTTTTTATTTTCACTCTACTGTTTGGCACCGTTAGTATACCACAAGTATTTTTTTTTTTTTTTTTTTTAAAAAAACGATGTGACTATACAAATGTCTTTGTTGCTGTTTCTCCAATTTTGAGAGAGTGTTTTTAGTTGGTACTGGAAGTTGTTAATTTTTACAATCTTCAGTGCCATATATTTATATAGATAATACAGAATTAAATTCTCCTTATGCAACATTGTGACAATATCTGCTCACTTGCAGCATCTTTTTTTTATCTACTTCATTCTTTGCTCAAATATCTTAAAGGAAAACTATACCCCCGAAATGAATACTTAAGCAACGGATAGTTCTTATCATATTAAGTGGCATATTAAAGAATCTTACCAAACTGGAATATATATTTAAGTAAATCTTGCCCTTTTACATCTCTTGCCTTGAGCCACCATTTCGTGATGGTCTCTGTGCTGCCTCAGAGATCACCTGACCAGAAATACTACAACTCTAACTGTAACAGGAAGAAGTGTGGAAGCAAAAGACACAACTCTGTCTGTTAATTGGCTCATGTGACCTAACATTTATGGTTTGTTGGTATGTTTGTGAGTACAGTGAATCCTACGATCCCAGGGGGCGGCCCTTATTTTGCTAAAATGGCAATTTTCTATTTATGATTACCCAATGGCACATACTACTAGAAAAGTATATTATTATGAAAATGGTTTATTTACATGAAGCAGAATTTTACATATGAGCTGTTTTATGCAATATCTTTTTATAGAGACCTACATTGTTTGCGGGGTATAGTTTTCCTTTAAGTTCCCTGCAAGAAAAAATATAGCATTGTAATAAATCTGGAATAGTAATAATATTTTAAATTATAAGATAACATCCTTGTAATGATATTGATTAATTCTTGTTTAATACTATACAGGTATGCGGTCTGGTATCTGGAATTCTTGGGACCTGGGGGGTTTTTTTTGGATACGGAGTTATTTTGTATTCAGAGCACTGAAACTGATTCTTATGACATCATTATGGATTTATTTTAACTATGTTATCAGGTACAGGGTGCTGTCCAGTTATTACAAAAAAAAGCAAATCCATAAAATATATGAAGAATAGTTTAAATAGAACTGTATCAGAAATTGCTGTGCTCAGTGGCGTAACTATGGAGGAAGCAGACCCCATGATCAGGGGGCAGAGAAAAGGGGGGCCTGCATCCTCTATAGTAGTTCTCTTGCCTGGAAACTTACGGTAGACTCCTGCAGAGGGTCGGGTACCCACGGGTTACACGCAAAAAAAGCGTGTACCCTGCGGAATGAGGGTAGGATTTTTAGGGGCAGGTATAGATGCGGGTCGCAATGCTGATCTCATCTAAATTTCTTATATTATATTGTCTATGTTTTAGTCCTTTTAAAATTTTACAAAACGTTTTTCTGTCCCGTCCACTTTTGACGATGTCATTTCCAGTTTGCAGCAACAGCAATTCCTGTTTAATGGTGGTCAGCGGGTTAAGAGTCGGGTTGCAGATAAGGCAGTTGTGGGTCCAGGTCAGGTAGTGGATCAAAGTGGGTAAATATGTGGATTTGGGTCTTAGAAATTGGTTCCGCGCAGAAGTTTTTTGCGGGGAGGGGCTGTGCCTCCTTGGTACGCTGCTAGCTGTGCTGTATTTTGCATCTTTTTTGATAACAGGTTTCTGGATAATTGATCACACCATAGATAATAGAGCCCATGCATATATATTATTGGTTCTAGGAAGTTAAAAATTGTACTCTAGCTTTATTATCTTGTCAGTGAAATGTTTAATTAGCCTGAATGTTGGCTTTGCTTGTGTCTACTGTCCATGTTTTCTGAGATATTCTGACTTTACATGCCTGTCCTTATGCAATACTGGTAAGTAACTTTCAGGTCAAACATATATATTCTTGATGAACTGTAACTATTCCATGTAAGTATTTAGTGTTAAACATAAATCTTATATGCTCTACATTTTTTTAAAACTTTGTTTAATCAACAAAGCAAAGCATGGCATGTTCAAACTAAATAAAATTGTAGAATGATGTAGGCACAACCAAGCAATGGTCTGGAAAGCCAAAGGTAAATGGACCCAACTAGATATTTAGAAGTGTATAATTACATTAATGCACATATTATTCATAATCTATCCTGAAAATCCATTTGCATTCACTAGTAACCAGCAGTTAAATTCGAGTACGAAGAGAGTGACAAAAAATGTTACAGCAAAAAATACAAAATACAGTTACCGTGTTCTGATTATGTTTATCTGCAAGTCAGTAATATTGGTTTTTATTTGTACTGCTCCTTTAACTGAGCTATCCCTCAGCTAATGTCTTTTTATTTCATTATTACTGACACAGATGAAAAGTTTTTGGTTGTGTTGTTTTCCTAATTTTTATGAATGAGGAAGCTAATTCTGCTTGTAAATTCTGCCTTGCACAAGACCTTCATTGTTCTAATCCTTGGCCTTGTAACAAAGGGGGCATGTGTTGACATCATTGGATATTTGATGAGATAAAAGTGGCCAAACATGACAAAGACCAGGTAAAACAAACAGGAACAAGTCTCTACATTTGCTAATAACCCCTTTATTCTGCCTCTTCTTTCTTTCTGCCATATAATTTTCTTTGTTATATTGTACCACTTCACTACCCTCTTTATAATGCCAGATCTTTATGGGGGATAATTTATCAACGGTCGAATGTTAGAGGTTTTTTTTATACTTCGAAAGAAGTCACAACTCGAATGGTTTCTAATTTAATTTAAAAAAAAAAACTTGAATGGAAGAAACTCGATTCAGCAAGTTCAGGGTTAAAAACCCGAAAACACAAAGAGCTTAATTGATTGAGTTTTCGGGCAAAACCCTCCGAAAAAAACTTGAATATCAGGAAAGTCTATTAACATTTTCAAATGGTTCTAGGGACCTCTGCCATGGACTCCTACATGACCTTGACAGTTTTAGATGGTGTATTTTCGGATTCAAGCTATTTCCAGGGTCGGGGTATAATACATTTTGAAAAATCCGAGTTTATTTTTCAAAAATGCAAAAAATTAAGGTGTTTTTTTTAAAGCACAAGAACTCGATTTTTGACAGAAATAAACTCGAAAACTTGAATTTGACATTTTGTCAATTTCCCAGCTGCCCCTGATCATGTGACTTGCGCCTGCACTTTAGGAGAGAAATGCTTTCTGGCAGGCTGCTGTTTTGCTGTTTGAGACATGGGTTTTTACTATTGAGTGTTGTTCTTAGATCTACAAGGCAGCTGTTATCTTGTGTTAGGCAGCTGTTATCTGGTTACCTTCCCATTGTTCTTTTGTTTGGCTGCTGGGGGGAAAAGGGGGGGTGATATCACTCCAACTGCAGTAAAGAGTGATTGAAGTTTATCAGAGCACAAGTCACATGACTTGGGGCAGCTGGGAAACTGACAATATGTCTAGCCCCATGTCAGATTTCAAAATTGAATATAAAAAAATCTGTTTGCTCTTTTGAGAAATGGATTTCAGTGCAGAATTCTGCTGGAGCAGCACTATTAACTGATTCATTTTGAAAAATATTTTTTCCCATGACAGTATCCCTTTAACAAATAACCCCCTTAGTGTTTCAAGCAGGGAGATGGGGGCTCCTCAGCCAACAATCATTTCTGTTATATCAGGGTTAATGCTGAGGATATTAGAACCTAACCTAAACTTCAGGGGCATATTTATTACCAGTCGAACGTAGTGTCCAGAATAATCTACATAGCAAGTTAGTTTGAATAAAGACGCATGTCCATCAAGTTCAACCTTTTAACTTTTTTTAACCTGCCTAACTGCCAGTTGATCCAGAGGAAGGCAAAAAAACCCCATCTGAAGCCTCTCCAATTTGTCTCAGAAGGGGAAAAAAATTCTTTCTGACTCCAAAATGACAAACGGACTAGTCCCTGGATCAACTTGTACTATGAGCTATCTTCCATAACCCTGTATCTGTGCCAGAAAATTTGAATTATTTAACTAACTCTCATTTTCTGCCAGTGATTTGTTACATAAAAAAATATGCAACAAAAAATTTAGCATGACAAAAAAAAGCAACTTTTCTTCTAGCATTGATTAACCTGCATCCTGTAATAAAATATGCCCCATAGTGTCTGTTTCCTATAAAGATTTAACATGACAAAATTAATAAAAATAGTTTTAAAAATAAAATGGTCATATATTCCACTATAAAGACAGTATCTAATATATACATCTGCTCTTCACAAATTTTGCATTGCACTATGCCTGAGACATGATCTTTAGTAGATAGCCAGAGACTGGATCAGACTTCGGACACCTGAAAATGAAGCGTGGATACTGCACATGTAGAAGTCACTCCAGTATCCCCAATTCACAAGACAAGTGCATGCAAGTACCTGTTTGCCTTTTGATAAAGCATCTGGGACAGGAAGCTCAAATATAAAAAGTTGTTATTAAATGTTAGGAAAACATCTAAAAATATCCAGCAACAATTCTGCAAATTACTGGTTTCCAGCCATATTTCTTGATAATGCTTGAAATTTGCACCAGGAAAATTTTATTTTGCATTTGCATTACTATCTCCAATCCTATGTCTTTAGGCAAAAAGGAAAAAAGTACAAAGATATTCTGTTTACACTGAATTGCACATGCATAATATATTTTATATGTAACTGTTAAAAAGACTAAAAAATGAATAACATGTTATCTTGGCTTTACTTTTGAAAGTGAAACAATTGTGGATACCATTTTTGAAATTTTAAGGTATACAGTATCTTAATGGTACACCTTAAAGAATTGGTTGGGTTCGACTCCACAGATTAATACCATGTGTGCAGAAGCTGCATGCATATGGTTCAGGAATCCAAAACTAAGTGGAATCATATTTGGGAGAACCCATCACCATAAATCTTTCAGAGAAAAACTTTTTTGACAGTAGCAGTCATAAACATCTCACTATTCAGAAGTGCTGTTTAAAATCATTGTGAGGAGTACACCCTCAGTAGTGTTTGAGAGAGAGAGATTGTAAGTCAACCAGTATTAAAATAAACCATTTAATTAACTTATATTGTACAGAAGTCCAACATTTTGATCCTCATTTAGAGCACATTTGGACTTCTGTATAGTAAAAGATAATAATAATACAGTTATATTTTAATGTAATATTCATAGGGGCAAATTCCCTAACCAACGAAAAAGTCGCCAGCAACGGCTTCACAGCCAACGCAACACTTCGCAAGTCGTAAATTCGCTAGGTCAACGCTAGGGATGGGCGAATTTGTCCCGTTTTGTTTTGCCAAAAATTTGCTGCCGGCGAAATGTCGGCAACGGGCAGTAAAGTCTATGGGTGTCCAAAATTTTTTTGCAGCAGGGTTTTTTTTTTGGACACGCTGCCAAACAAGCCTATGGGCGTCATTTCCACGACAAAACATGGCGAAAAAATTCGCCCATCCCTAGTCAATGCCAATTTACTTAAGTTCAAAGTTACCTCCAGGGCACTGAACGCTGGCGAATTTTCACTAGCATTACTTCGGCAATCAGAGTGAAGATGCACTAGCATTGCCTAATTTGCATATGGTGGGAAATGATAAAGTTACATGGACATGTTATTATTACATAGACATAGTTGTTATATACATAGACATAGACATAGTTGTTTTATACATAGACATGGACATAGTTGTTATTATTTCCTACACATAAGCCCACTTATAGTTTATGTTCAATATGTTAGAAATTGTTTAAATGCTGGTGAATTTTCACTAGCGCAAGTCACTTCGTCCTTTAGGAAATAGTAATGTTCTGGATAAAAAAGCAGATATAACCATGCAGAATATTTAATTAATGTACTTTGTTCGTAGTTTAAGGCTAATGGCAAGCAGGAGGTTTTGTCACCATCACAGGTTGAAAAACATCTGAAAATACCTTTGTATGGAAGTCAGTCTAACTCTCCCAGTAAAACATTTGTATCCTGTAATTGTGTAAAATGCAAATTTTCACAATTACACAATTCAAATCTGTTGCTATAATTTATCACGTGATCTGTCCGTCATTATATACACCTACTCCATCCAGTTATCATTCCATGTGACTGTAGGCAAACTTGCCATTCTATTGTCATTGATCTATGGCTTTGCAAATGATACATTTGTCTACTATTTTGAGTACGTGTATGTAATAGTCAATGGAAATGTGCTGTGTACTTGTCAGTTATGAGTAAAATATCCTGCTGATGATGGAAAATATTAAATAGAGACTTTTTTCTCGAGTTGATAAGGATCTTAACTACATTTATGTAGATAGCTGTTGATGCATGGACAAGTGTCTTAATGCTCTGATTCTGGGATTTTGGTAAACAAAATGCATCAAATTTATTTTTCTAAACAAGCAGCTGTGTAAATTGTAGTTAATATGTGCTAATGAACATGTGTATAATGTGACCGAGTTTGTGCATATAAAGGGCATACTATACCTACCAGGAGATAGATTTCAAGATCATTCAGTATATGTTTGCGTATGTGACCCATATTTGCAGGCACACAAAAAGATTTTCTTTGTTTTCTGTTTTTATTAAGGTCAGGAAGGTTGCAAGGGCGTGTAGCTTTCCCTTAGCAATGTTGGGTCACGATTTGACATGACAGACACAAAGAGATCATAACCTTTCAGATGAAATTGTGATGGAGAGAGAAAAGCTTTAAAACAAATTAGAAGTAACTATAGAGGGGGTGCTGAACAAGAACAACTAATTGGAGCATAGTTCAGTTGAATTGTTTTTTTGTAGAGTGGATACATTTAATAAAAATAACATTATATAATTTTGTGCTTGCCTTTAATAAAGGGAAAAATGGTATGTGGGTTAAAATCAACTTTTCCAATGTTGTCAGAATCACCACAGATTCTACTTGTAGAGATTTTAAACTGCTAAAATTAAAAAAGTTTTTTTTTTTTGTCTTTTGTGCAGGTATAGGTTGATAATACGAGTCAAGAAATAAAATCCCCTTCTTTTCACTAGTGAAAAAATGTGATTTGTCAGTGGAAAAAAGAATAATTTTACCATGTTTTCTATAATTGTCTCCAGAGGGAAAAAGATGTGAAAAAAAATTGAGTTGCAGGAATTTCCCATGGATATATGCAATGTGAAAAGTTTTCCCGCAATGTAAAAAATGCTTTTCATGACTTTTCATTTCGGTTGACTGATGTAGAACAGACTTTTGGCTAGTAGGATACAACTTTTTTACCTGCTCAAAGCTGTTTTTGGAGAAAAAACGAATGCGGGGAATGTATAAAAAAAAAAAAAGAGCCATAATGGCGGAACGTCAGAAAAAAAAAATCTGACATTGACTATTTTTCCATGAAAAGTTGAAAAACAATCACTGGAGATAATTCTTGACACTCCAACTGAGAAAACTTTGATCCGTTGGAAAAATAGGACATAAATCTGCCCCTTGTGTTGGTGCTGCTGTAACTTAAACTAAACTTAAAATAAAATGAACGCATTCCAAAAACTTACATGCAAATGTTTACTAAACGTTTCCTAAATATAACATTTTGTTACGTTAGAATTTTTTTTTTTTTAATTTAGCCAAAGGCACAAAAATTCTGTCAATACAGACTTAATAAAACTGCAGTGTGACATAGAAATCTCATTTCCCATAAAGTAGAATGGTAAGTAGTTGTTGGTAGGGAAGGGCATAATTGTTGCCATAGTTCTTCCTTAGGAAATAACCACGATTAAAATAATGTGGCATTACCTTTTTTAGGTGCTGAACAGTTTAAATCATATTGCAGGAAATTAGTTGTGATTAATTATGTAAATTCTAGGCATACCCCTGCCTTCCCATATTGCTTCAGAGGGAGCTCCATCTTTATATCACATGATGAAAATGTATAGGTACAGATATGGGACCTGTTATCCAGAATGCTAGGGACTTGGTGTTTTCCGAATAATGGTAATTTTGATCTTCATAACTTAAGTCTACTTGAAAATCTTGGAAACACTAAATAAACCCAATAGGCTGGTTTTGCTTTGAATAAGGATTAATTATATCTTAGTTGGGATTAAGTACAAGGTAATGTTTTATTACAGAGAAAAATGAAATCATTTTTAAAAATGGGGATTATTTGCATAAAAAGGAGTCTGTGGGAGATAGCCTTACCATAATTCGGAGCTTTCTGGATAAAGAGTTTCCGGATAACCGATCCCCTACCTATACATGCTCAGATCTTAACATAGTCTTTATAGAAAATGTATTTCTCGTCTTAAATGAACAGTTGTTACTAGTGATGGGCGAATCGATTCGACTGGAGCGAATTCGCTGCAAATTTCCTAATTTCGTTGCTGGTGAATACATTTGCGGATTTCCCACGAAAGTTCACCAGCGTCAAATTTTTGGACACACATCCGAAAAATTCACTCGAGTCAAAATTGCCATGTGTCAACACTGTTTGGACACCCATTGACTTTAACGCCAGCGTCAAAATTGTCGCAAGTAACTTTTTGGACCAGCGTCCAAAATTGGACGCAGGCGTCAATTTTTGAATTTCACGGTTTTTTTGAGAATTTTTCGATGAAACGGGAGCAATTCAACCATCACTACTTGTTACCGTTTTGTTTTAAGTGCTAGTTCTACTAATTTGACAAGCAAGGGAGCTTTACTTTGTATGTTATATCCCCTTTCAAGGGATAATAGCAAATACAAAAAATGTACTAACTACTTGAACCTCTTCCCTTGTTTTCCCTTTTCATTGTTGTTGACAAAGGAATATATATTTCTATGAATATTTGTGCCGGGGAGGGGGGATAATTAACAACCGTTCAACAATGCTTCTTGATTTTTTGCAAGAAATCTTGAACTTTAAAAATGTTTCCTGCCTTTTTTTTTCATTATTTGGTAATTAGGCTTGAAAAAATTCATTAAGAGCAGAATATTTTGAACCTGCAGTGAAAGGTGGGAATTTTCATGTCTATCTTCGATAATTAGTCCTTCAAGTATTCCGTTTTATGCAATGTCAATAATCACACAATTTGTAACTTTTCATTATTTTTTCTTTGTGGTTCTGCATCGAGATTATATTATGTTCAATGGTTTTGCAGTCACGTGAAGCCTGTTTCTTTTTGGGAACCTTTCTATCCAACATTTGGAAACTGAGGTTTTAAAACAAGCCAGATTTCCGTCTATGATATGGCACAAAAGTGATAACAGTATGCGGATGAAATCTTGCTACAGCTGTCAGCAAATATTTCTTTTAACAAACGCATAAAGACAGGCGCTCACACATTCTGTACACTCCTGGAGACCAAGTTTTGAAGCATAGCAAAGAAATGTTAAATAAGTCTGAAAATACTATAATTCCCTTGTGAAGAAGTTGGAAGTTTAATCAAGCTTGCTTTTTATTTTAAAGTAGCTCTGTCTATAAAGCTCTCACTAAAGTTTAAATTCCGTTATGGTTGGCAGACCCAGACTATTAATGAAGAAGGAACTTATTTCCTTTCAATAGAGGGATCCATCCCAGTGTGACGGATGAATCCGAAGATTTATTAGTGTGGTAAAATAACAGCTGCTTACCTCCATCAAATAAAACAAAAGTGAGATGTTTGATGATCAGAGGAAGCAATTAGCAGAGCGGTTGGTCTGATAGTTGCCCAGGTTTTCCCCAAAGTACACTGTAAAATTAATGAACATCAGAAGGAGATCATATGTGACAATTTGTACATAAAACAATCAGATGCAATAAAACAATCAGATGCAATGTAACTTTTAGCCCCGTCAATTCAGCTGAACGTGAGGCAGTGCTGCACAAAATTGTGGCTACGCCCTACATTCTATGTAAAATCTCTGTTCTTTCCATTTTTCAAAAACATATGTACAATTTGCTCTTTTTCAATAGGTTTGGCCATGACAGAATGGTCTGCAATTAGTTGATTCATCCACAAGTGAATGTGCTTTAGTCTATACAAATGTGTATGGTAATTTTAGTAAAAAAAAAAAAAACTCAGTTGGCTGGCTTAAACCGTTAAAATGAATATGGGTAAAAATTACATATTTTATATACTGCACTTATTCAACGAGAAGTTTCAGCTTCTCAATAGCAGCAATGATCCAGGACTTCAAACTTGTCACAGGGGGTTGCCATCTTGGAAAGTGTCTGTGACACTCACATGCTCAGTGGGCTCTGAGCAGCTGTTGAGAAGCTAAGCTTAGGGGTCATCAAAAATTATCCAGCAGGAAATGAGGTTGGCCTGTAATATAAGCCGATGCTACAAGGCTGATTATCAAAGTCTGATGCTAGTTGCACTAGTTTCTGTGCTGCCATGTAGTAATTATCTGTATTAATTACTAATCAGCCTTATATTGTGACATTTCTATTCTATACTGTATATACTGTACTGTATATTGTGAGTGGGTCCCTAAGCTCAGTAAGTGACAGCAGCACAGAGCATGTGCAGTGAATCAGCAGAAAAGAAGACGGGGAGCTACTGGGCATCTTTGGAGACACAGATCTTTACTGCTAAAGGACTGTGGTTGCCTTGGGCTAGCACAGAAGCCCAAAACATAATGTTCAACATTTCTTGCCTACTTCTTTAGTTAAGCTTTAGTCCTTCTTTAAGGAAAGCCAAAATCCAGGATTGAAGTTAAGAAATAACTTTATTTTTTTGTCTTTTGCTTTTATGAAAAAATATGCACAAATCAACAGAATAAACATTATAGAGGTAATTTACAATGGTGGTGCAAAGTGCAAAAATATTCAAGCATGCGGGTGTTGTGCCAGCCCAATAGAGGAGTGCCAGTGAACAGTAGATGTTAGGGAGCCAAAGGCAGACATTAATGGGGTTATTTACTAAAATCTGAATATTATGCAGCATCGGAGTATAAAAAATCTCCAAAAATTCAAGTTTTTTTCCTCTAAAAATTCAAGTTTTCTAGTGAAAAAGTCAATTTTTTTTTTTAGATTTTAACATTCTGATTTTAACAAATTACCCCCATGAGTACAAGACTTCTTGTACCCTTAAGAGCTGTGCTCTGCACCTTGCTCCCAAATTTTAATTCTACACAAAGGGCAGCTCATTTATGCCTCCGGTACAGATGCGAGTGCTCAGTGTATGGGCCAAGTGGGTCTTTTTTTATTTTTTTTATTCCATTTTTGTAATCCCACACTCACTCCTGCACCCCTGGTAAATGGGCGATATTGTTGATTAACCAGGTATTCATGTTGGAAAAAAAATGCAAATATGAACAAAGGTTATAACCAGAAACTCTATAGAAACCTCCCGGCTGAATCCCCTAAATTGCAGTCCGTTATATGCTTTTTCAATGAAAGGGTTAATCATGTCTTTGAAAATAGGTCTTTTAATTGTTTAACAAGTAACGTGCTTGCACTCTTCAAGGGTATTGATGACCTTTTAATGAAAAGCATTAGACAAATCTGTTTTTCTTGTGTTCATAGCATTGTGTACATGGCATATTGGGTTTCACTTAGAATAATTTACGAAAGGTATTTCCTTTGTAAAGGAAAGGAACAGACTGAATCATCTAGCATTATAACAAAGCAACTGTTTGGCATGTTAAGAGCTCACAGTAGCTTAATGGACGTGTTTGTAGTTTCTTTTTTGAAATTAATTTGGAATGGGAATGTTTTATGTTGCTTTAGAAATTAGGAAAACTTGACCCCAGCTGAAAATACCCGGAAAATCGAGTAGCTAGGAAGGGATATCTTTCTTTTTGTGTCTCCAAGAGAGTTTGCGTATTAGAAAGCAGACGTTCACCTGGTGTGTAATAACACACTTCTCTGCACTCACTTATTTGGACAGCCTTCCCCCACATTCATCTCATGCCTACCCCTTTGACAAAGTCACTAACCCATTTGTTTTTTCATGCTGAGCGCAGGTCCACTATCATCTGTGCTTACACGTTTGAATCATCCTTCCAAGTTTTCTTGTCATTAACAAATTGCCTATGAAAGAACCTTCACTAATTGCATTGTCTTAAAATTACTACTTGCCATCAAATCATGCTTTTTCCCTCCTGCAGGGAAACCTTTCTGTTTGTATTATGTTTAGGCAAACAAAGGCCTCCCGTTGGCACAAGTCCCTCATGTAAATCTACAGGTACACGATTAGGATAAAGAAGGTAATTACAAGCTTCTCCAGGTGAAAGCCACTAAACCTCTACAAACAAATTAGACATTTGTTGGAAAAGGGTGGTGGAAGGAAAATAATAACTAAAATTAAATTCTCATTATGCTGACAAACACTTTTTTTGTCTGCTGAAATTTATTAGGTTGCCCACAAAGTATACTACAATCATGAAGTCCGGCTAAGTATTTGAAACTAAATTTTAGTGGTGAACTTAGCAGACTGCTCTTTCGGAAATAATTCTAGAGCATTTTGTCCTTAACAAAGTCTTTCAACTGTGGTGGGATTGAGACTTAAGAAGTGAAATCTTTGTACCAACCTTAATCCTCTCCACTCCTAACACAGAATCCATGTCCTAGCAATTAGGAGCTTATACCTAAATCACAGACTTTATCATCTTCACAAGCCCCTTGACAATGTTATATAGTTTCTAGTTGAAGAATTCACAGGGAGTAATTCAGCCACCTAATTCTAAGAATGCCATTGTTTTCACTACAAAACTTGAGAAATTGTTCTGTGTTTTGTATTTTCGAATTCGGCTTTACTTTTAACTAGTAAGCATCGCTTATAAACCATCATATAAACACATTGCAGTGCGGTATACACAAAAACAGATGCAAATTTACCAAAATCCGGTGTCCAGTCTTGTCATCTGCCCTTGCTTTATGAGCCCTTATACCTTGAAATTTAGGGAGAATGTTCTCAATTTTCTAAAGATGCTTCCCTGTGGTAGAATTTAAGTTCAGCAAAAGGTAATTTATTATCAGAATACTAATGATGGCTCGGGAGCTGCGATGTAATCCTTAATAATGCTATTTAATAATAATTCTTCTACCTGCTTCGCTGCAGGTACTAACATTTTTTATTTTATTCTTATGAATAAATATTAGCAGCAGATATATCAAACTTTGCATGTCCCGATTGGGACAATTGATTGCAGAAAATACTGGGGTTATTTACTAAACTCCAATCCCGGTAAATTTGTAATTTTTTTTTTTTTTTATAAAATTGGACTTTTAATAAAAAAAAATTCTTCAGAATTTATTAAACCTAGAAGATGGAAAAGTCAGAATCAGAAAATCCAGCATCTCAGACCTGTCGAGGTTGCATATAAGTCAATGGGAGAAGACCCAATGATTTTTGATGTGCGCTGGGTTTCATGCAATACCCTGAAGTATTCTGAGTTATTGGGCAAAAAAGCATAAAAAATGGGTGAAAAATCCGAAAAAAATCGCATAGCGAATTCTCAGGAAAATGTTATAATAAATAAGCATAAAAACCAGAGCAGATTTGATTTGAGTTTCTAACAGAAAATGTTTAGATAAAATCGGACTTTGATAAATAACACCTTAAAGGGATCCTGTCATCGCAAAACATGTTTTTTTTCAAAATGCATCAGTTAATAGTGCTACTCCAGCGGAATTCTGCACTGAATCCATTTCTCAAAAGAGCAAACAGATTTTTTTATATTCAATTTTGAAATCTGACATGGGGCTAGACATTTTGACAATTTCCCAGCTGCCCCTGGTCATGTGACTTGTGCCTGCACTTTAGGAGAGAAATGCTTTCTGGCAGGCTGCTGTTTTTCCTTCTCAATGTAACTGAATGTGTCTCAGTGAGACATGGGTTTTTACTATTGAGTGTTGTTCTTAGATCTACCAGGCAGCTGTTATCTTGTGTTAGGGAGCTGTTATCTGGTTACCTTCCCATTGTTCTTTTGTTTGGCTGCTGGGGTGGGAAAGGGAGGGGGTGATATCACTCCAACTTGCAGTACAGCAGTAAAGAGTGATTGAAGTTTATCAGAGCACAAGTCACATGACTTGGGTCAGCTGGGAAATTGACAATATGTCTAACCCCATGTCAGATTTCAAAATTGAATATAAAAAAATCTGTTTGCTCTTTTGAGAAATGGATTTCAGTGCATAATTCTGCTGGAGCAGCACTATTAACTGATTCATTCTGAAAAAAAATTTTTCCCCCATGACAGTATCCCTTTAAATGTAGGTTTTGAATACCTGCATTTTCTGCAATTGATTGCTTTTTTTAAAAAAAGCAAAAAGCAATTTTTCCCACACTCGGTGTGTGATAAAAATAAAAAGCTTGACAGATTTAATGGAAAATAAAAATCCTGCTTGTTGAAACAAACTTTTCTTTTTTAAATCTAACTGCCAGCTAGCAGTGCACAGTTTCTGCAGTCAATTGCCTGCAATTTTGCAGTACACATGATGGGCCACACTGACCAATAAAGCTCATCTGCGGGTGTGATTGTTGGTTGCACAGAATCCATATGATTCTAACCAGATTACAGTTGGAAATGTGACTCAGTCTGGGCTCACAAATGGGCAGAATTCAGATAGATTAAGCATTATGTTCCCTTGTAGGGCCACCTTAATATATAATTGCCAGACAGGAAGATTTAGTGAAATGTCAGGGTCATATGGATGTCACTTGTGAGTTTTCAAAGGAGTTGAACCCAGTTCTCCGTGTGTCAAAGCCCAGTGGCTTAACTAATGAACCATTCCTTTACCAGTTCTGATGTATGCATTGGGTTTTATGGCACAAAGTAAAGACTGACTTGAGTCAGGCATCCAAGTTAGCACAAGGTTAATAAATTATCACATCTGAATTTTGAGATAAATTGGTTTGTAACTGTTGCAATGTTTCCTTTTAAATCATTTTTTGTACAGGCTTCAATCACTTCTACGCTATAGGGCGGATATATTAAGGTTCGAATGGTGAATTAGAATTTTAGAGTTGGATTTTTCGTCAAAACTCACAAATTCGAGTTGGGAATTCGAGATTTATCATACCTCGACCCTGGGAACAACTTGAATTTTATAGTACACCACCTAAAACCTGCTGAGTTTATGTAGACGTCCATGGCAGAGGTGCAGTGACCCATTTGAAGACATTAATAGCCTTCCTGACATTCAAGGTTTTGAGTTTTTGAGACGGTAATATTCAATGTTCGATTTTTTTCTTAAATAAAATACTAGTTTCGAGTTCATTTGCGATAAAAAAAAAAACTTATCCCTCGACCTTTTATGCCTCTAAGTATCTGCACATTGATGTCATCATCATCATCATCATTTATTTATATAACGCCAGCAAGTTACTTAGTTCTTTATATTATTTTTATAATGAACAGGGGTCAGACAGTAATTTAACAAACATGGGTTACAGAATAAAAATGGGATAACTGGGGACATCAGGAGCACCTATTGTAAATGTTACAGATGTTATAAGTGACGTAGAATTTTTGTGACCATATATAGACACAAGGCTGGAGGCTGATTGCTTTTATACAGGTCATGGAACGTCAAGGGGACTTCTAATGGACTCATATTTTGTAACAGTTCGTCATGACTTAATGCCAATTATAACTAAGCAAAGTTTATAAGGGTATTATTTACAAGAAACGGGCTTCTTTTGTATTTGATATAATATTTAATTTATTTATGCAGCAATATAGCTATTCTATTAGACATTTTACATTTCTAGTACAGGTATGGAACCTGTTATCCAAAATGCTCAGAACCCGGGGTATTCCGGATAACTTATCATTCTGTTTATCTACTATAAAATCATGTAAACCTTAAATAAACCCAATAGGCTGTTTTTTGCTTCCAATAAGGATTACCGTAATTATATATTAGTTTGGATCAGGTAAAAGGTACTGTTTTATTATTACAGAGAAAAATAATAATTTTAATTATTTACATAAAATGGGGTCTAAGGGAGATGGCCTTTCCGTAATTCTGAGCTTTACAGATAATGGGTTTCCGGATAAGGGATCCCTTACCTGTACAGTGAACAGCACACTAATTGGGATATTAACTGGTTCCAAAGGCATGGTGTATTATTTTCGTAGGACCTAATTCAACCAACTTTAATATGGACTTGTTCATTCATTATCTTCTTTAATGCTGTCAAACAGAAGAACCAGAAAAGATAGGATGAAGAGGACTAAAAGGAGCCAAAATGTTTCTAAAAACTTTCTTTAAACAGAATGTACTCTTGATTTATATTTACATATACAGGTATGAGACCTGTTATCCAGAACACTGGGAACCTGGGCTTTTCTGGAAAGCAGATATTTCATGTAGATCTTCCTACCTTAAGTCTACTAGAAAATCATGTTAACATTAAATAAACTCAATAGGCTGTTTTTTCTTCCAATAAGGATTAATTATATCTTAGTTTGGGTCAAGCACAAGTTGCTGTTTTATTTTTACAGAGAAAAAGTAAATCAGTTTTTAAAAATTTGGCTTATTTGGATAAATGATAAAAATTTATCCCAATAAGCTACATTTTTAAAAAAACGGATTTCCCTTTTTAATGGTGCTTTCCATTAGTCTATGTACTGATCTCTTGCTTTCACTCTGACAATTACTTTTCTGTCCACAAAGTACTGTAAAACATTTTCAATTTATATTGACCCCAAAATAAAAGCATTAGCCAATCCGACTGGTGTTTCTACGTTCATAAGAGCACTCAATAGTTGATTGAGGGGTTTGTCAGTTATTCCAGCAATCTGTCTGGTTGTCGTGCATCATCTGCTTTATTATGGCAATAAGACAGCGTAGGACTTAGGCTACCTCTGATACCCTTAGGGCCTTTGTACCCCTGAAGATCTTTTCTTATGGTAAATAAAACAACATGGATTAAAGGAGAACTTAAACCCCACCCTTCATTTTTAAGTGTTTTACCCTCCTCACTGGCTGACCTGCCCCCCTGTTTAAAGAAATGTTTTACAATAGAAACATTTTGGCATCGCTGCTACTGAATAAAACTCAACTGGTTCCGATTACCTAGTCTACAAGCAGAGGCATATATGCTGGAACCAATCTGGTACTGACTTTCAATGCGTGTGCTGCCGTTTGGTGATGGCTGGCAGGGAAATGTCTAATACTTAATTTTATATCACTTTAACTTTTATTCACTATTAGGGACTGCCTAAAGTTTGCGATCAGTGAAAGTGCCACATATTGAATATAAATGCCTGTCATTGGTCTATTTGATCTTACTAGCACTTGGGTACAAAGACAAAATTTAATAACTGCAAGGGGCCGATTTATTAATGTTTAGTAACGTTAATTTCTTTGAGGTTTTAGAGTTTTTCAAAGTGTTTTTAGCTGTAAACGCACAAACATTTTGGAGTAAACAAGGATATTCTTATTCAGACTCATTCCTTGTTTATATTTGTTTGTTGTTCTTATATATACATATTAGTGAGGGGCGAATAGATTTGGCTGAGGCGAATATCCGTGTTTTGCCGCCGTCGAATAAATTTTGCGAAACTCCTCGAAAAATTTTAAACGCACGTCCGAAAAATTACCTGCATCAAAATTGCCGTGCGTCAACACTATTTGGACTCCCATTGACTTTAAACGCTGGCATCAAAATAGATGCGAACGACTTTTCGGACGTGCATTCACTTAGCTGTTTTGCAAACTTCTGGAGAAAATCGCCCATCATTAATTCAGATCTTTTAATAAATAGGCATTTGTGCTTTTTTTTTTTTTTTTTTTTTTTAAAACCACACACATAGAGTTTTGATAAATGGGCCTCTATATGTCTGACATCTTCTGAATGAAATAATACCACATATTACTAGAAAACGTGATCAAAAACATGTGATCTAAAGACACCAAGCATTGATAACTTGTTATATATTTTTAGAAGAAAGAAAAGATTCTGTTAATATTATTGCAACAAGTCTAAATGGTACAGGTATGGAATCCGTTATCCGGAAACCCGTTATCCAGAAAGCTCTGAATTACAGAAAGGCAGTCTCCTGTAGACTCCAGTTTATCCAAATAACCCAAATTTCCTTTTTCTCTGTTATAATAAATCAGTAGCTTGTACTTGATCCCAACTAAGATATAATTAATCCTTATTGGAAGCAAAACCAGCCTATTTGGTTTATTTGATGTTTAAATGATTTTCTACCAGACTTCCGACTATCCGAATTACAGAAAGATCTGTTATCTGGAAAACCCCAGATCCCGAGCATTCTGGATAACTGGTCCTATACCTGCATTTATTTCCCTTTTTTTTAACTTTTTATTGATTTACATATATCAATCAACATTAGATTTATTTCCCTTTTTTAATATTCCTAAAGCTGTTATTATTTTTCAGTTGTTCACAAATTCATTATTTCATTCTTTTTCTAACATAATATAACATGACAATGTACATTTGCATCAGCATTCATTTGTTGGTGCATAGTATGTGTAAATTAATTTTTAGTTGTAGAAAGAGTAGCCTGCCACCTATTACTTATTTGGCCACTAGGGGATTGTACGGGATATAGCCATGTGTGCAAGTTTGCTGATCATTTAATGCAGTGATCCCCAACCAGTAGCTCGTGAGCAACATGTTGCTCTCCGACCCCTTGGATGTTGCTCTCAGTGGCACTCCCAAAGCAGGTGCTTATTATTGAATTCCAGGCATGGACACAAGTTTTGGTTGCATAAAAACCAGATGTACTGCCAACCAGAGCCTCCCGTAGGCTGCCAGTCCACATAGGGGCTACCAACAGCCAATAACAGCCCTTATTTGGCACCACCCAGGACCATTTTTCATGCTTGTGTTGCTCCCCAACTCAGGATCTCCTCTGTTTCTTAAGAAACTAGTAGTGTTGGCTAGGGGGCATAGGATTGTTGCCATCTAGTTGACCTTGAGTGCCATTAGTTAGCTCATAAAAGGTCAGAGCCAGACTTGTATAATGCCAGACCATAAAATTTTCAGTGCGTGGATCGTAAAAGAATTAATGTTTTATTCTGCTATTCTTCAGTTTGTGATTTCAGTTGATATCAAGTTGCTAAGGACTCACATGTGCAAGCAACCACAATTTTAATTGTCAGACTAAAAGCTGACAAGCAGAGGACCAGAACTGGAACAGAAGTAATAATAATATCTGAATAAATTATTTTTCTGCTTCCTGTCCCTAGCAACAACATGGCATTTTAGATTTCATGTTAAAGAGAGTCAAAATAGAAAGTCATTAAGGGGGTTATTTATCAGAGGTCGAATTTTAAAGCTGTCTGAGCTTTTTAAACCCCAATGAACTCACTTGAACTTAAATGGTTTCTAATTTAAGATAAAAATTAAGGGATAACAACCTGAAAACCCAAATTGATCAAGTTTTCAGTGAAAAGAAAACCTTGAATTGCTCTAATTAATCAAGTTTTTTTGTTAATAGATTAGCCACAATAGTGCAAGCTGTAACACTAGTTGTTCTGCGGAATGCTTTACCATACCTGAGTAAACGGCTCTAGACGCTCTCTGTTTGTTGAGGATAGCAGCTGCCATATTCACTTGGTGTGGCATCACTTCCTGCCTGAGTTTCCCTGCTCAGTCATAGCTCTGGTCTCAGATTACAGCAGAGAGGGGAGGAGGGAAGGGGAGAGGAGCAAACTGAGCATGCTCAAGCCCTGCCCTGGAGGTTTATGCTGAAAACAGGAAGTCTGATACGAAGCCCATGTGTACACAATAGAAGGAAAGAAATGCTGTGTTTCTTTTGACAGAGGGCTCAGAGCAGCATTACTTTGAGGGTTTACAGATATATTTATATAAACCTTTCTGATAAAGCTTACTTAATTTTAGCTTTTCCTTCTCCTTTAACATCTTCAAATGATTCAAGGGACCTCTGACATTGACTTTTATATGACCTTAACAGGTTATAGAAAGTGTATTTTCGGATTCGAGCTATTCGTGGGTTGGGGTAAAATAAATTTTGAAAAATTTTAGTTTTTTTAAACCTGAAAAATACATTTTTGACCAAAAAAATTTCCTCGAAAGCTTGATTTTTCATGGAAAACACAACTCAACCTTTGATAAATAACCCCGTTAATGTGCTTCATGGCTGTGTCAGTGTTCTATAAATAAAATATAATAATAAACAAAATTATAGAAAACACGCAATTTATTGAACTAAGTTTTAATTTGACACATTTGAGATGATCTATCTTTTTTCAATAGGCTAAAGTGGAATGTAGAATTTCCACCAATTTTTAATAAATACGCACATTTGTAAAAACTGACAATATTTTCAATATGTCTTAATATTTTCTTATTTTCTGAACAAGTAACTTGTAAAAGTCAGCTGTTCCTACTAATGTCTTAACCTGTGCTGTACATTTTCTTTGCTACCATTATGATTCAGCATGTTTCAGCAAAGTTCATTTGAGAAAGTACTTCCACGCATTTAGTGACACCACGTTTCAAATTCCAGCTCCTGAAGGCACCAAGCATACAAATTAAGCAATGAGCTCACCATTTTTTTTTCTTGTGCATTGCAGAGTGTCACTTCTTATAAATGGATTTCAGTGACACGAGCAGGCTCTTAAGATTTTCAGGGTGGTAAGATAAGGTATCCTGTAGTGACATGCTGCCTCCTAGAATGGCTTTCTCAGTACAGCATCCATAAAACCACCAAACTGTCTTCCATTTAAAGCAAATACTTATGCATATTATATCTGTAGTATTTGTAAAACTTAACTGGAGAATACTATATGGGGTCCATGTACAAGAGTATTTTCTAGATATTTTTCTTATATACACTACCCTCGACCAATGTGTTTATTTTATTAATCCAAATCTTTCAAAATTGTTATCTGCATGTGTATGAAACTACGGGGTGGGGGTTGGTGGCAAGGGGGTACAGAATTTTCCTCCTCTGTTTCAGAAGTTGATGCAGGTGGGAAGCCGGGGAGGAAGGAAACGTTTTGCGGTGCCTACTTGTCTGTGATGTGAAAAATTACTTTTTAATTCAATTAAAAAATATTTACTTTTTTTTTTTAAAATAAAAAAACTTTATAGAAATACAAAAACACTGATATTTGCTGTTTGCATAAGTGTTCAATCATTTACATCACTTAAATATTTTGTAGAACTAATCTTTTGCAATAGCATGAAGTATTTTGGGATGATCCCGATTTTCTCTAGGTTTTACCTTGATTTGCAAATAGTGCCACCGATTTAAAATGTAAGATTTAGATTAGTAAATCATTAAAGTTTTAGTTTTTAAGCAGACAAACAGGTAACAGTATTTTCCTGTATATTGCCCATTTGTGCTTCTATTTTAAAGGGATTCTGTCATGATTTTTGGTGTAGTTTTTATTCCTAAATTATTTTGGTGTAGTTTTTATTCCTAAACTACACTGTTTACACTGCAAATAATTCACTCTACCATTTAAAATTTGATTCCTGATCCAGCAATTGTATTTCTTTTTTAGTTCTAAAATTGGTGTGTAGGCAGCCATCGCAGGTAATTTTGCCTGGTCACGTGCTTTCAGAAAGAGCCAGCACTTTAGGATGGAACTGCTTTCTGGCAGGCTGTTTGTTTCTCCTGTTCAATGTAACTGAAGATGTTGCAGTGGGACCTGGATTTTACTATTGACTGCTGTCCTTAGATCTACCAGGCAGCTGTTATCTTGTGTTAGGGCTAGGCCACAGGGGAAGATTTCAGGGAGATTAGTCGTCTGACGACTAATCTGCGCGTCTAATATCCCCGAATGGCTTGCTGGTATCTTGCACCCGCTAGAACTAAAGTCGCCCGCGGCGACACGTTTTTCAAAGTCGCTCGAAATTGCCTCGTGAGGCAATTTCAGGCGACTTTGAAAAATTTATCGCCAGGCGACCAATCTCCCTGAATCTTCCCGTGTAGCCCTAGCCTTAGGGAGCTGATATCTGGTCACCTTTCCATTGTTCTGTTGTTAGGCTGCTGGGGGGAGGGAGGGGGTTGATATCACACTAACTTGCAGTACAGCATTAAAGAGTGACTGAAGTTTATCAGAGCACAAGTCACATGATTGGTGGCAGCTGGGAAACTGGCAATATGTCTAGCCCCATGTCAGATTTCAGAATTAAATATGAAAAAATCTTTTTGCTCTTTTGAGAAAAGGATTTCAGTGTGAAGTCTGCTGGAGCAGCACTATTAACTGGTGCATTTTGATTTTTTTCCCCATGGCAGGATCCCTTTAACAAGACTTTTAGACCCTGATATTGAAAAGTAGCCCCTCTTTAGGTGTGAGTCAACCATATCAAGAACTACTTCTGGAGCTGCTAAAAATCACTACAGTGACCCAATTTCAAACTTAGTTTTGTGGTACAGTGAGTCCAAGATAGAGCTTTCTTTTCTTAATTTAAAGAATGATATGTGCTAATATAACACAGCCCACACCTCACAAAACACCATGGATACTGTAAGGCAATATTATTTTCATGCTCTAGGACTGCTTTTCGTCAGAAGGGAGTGGACTCCTCAAAGTAGAAGGAAGAATGGATCTTGCAAAATGCAGCATGATTTAGTCTGTTGAAGCCTGGTCAAAAGTTAATTCATCAGCAGGATACAATAATAAGTGCAAAGCCAGGGTAACAGTGAAGTTGCTTTAAAATATCATATAATGGCACAGAATGTACAGATCTCAATCAAACATAGAATCTTTGGAGTCTTTGAAAGCTGGGATTAACAAGTGTCATCTGACTTTTGTGCCAACATATTTGTCAGAACTGTACAATATAAGGGTGAATACATCAAATATTAAGCACACACACATTGTGGCAAATTTACTAAAGGGCAAAGTGGCTAACACTAGCGAAAATTTGCCAGCGTGACGTCATTTTGCCACTTTGCCAATTTACTAATGGGTGCTGGCTTAAATTCGCTAGTGAAGTGGACCTACTCTAGCGCTACATCGCACCCTTATGCCAGGCGAAGTTGCGATATGGCGAAGGGACCTACCTACGCTAATTCACTAACTTGCGGATTTTCATGAACGTTACCTCTTGCGCCAGACTTTACTCCGCCACCTCAGACCAGGCGAAGTGCAATAGAGCAGATAGGGATGGTTCAAAAAAAGTTTTTTTAAGTCCTAAAAAAACGCTGGCGTCTTTTACTTTTTATAGGGTGATAGGCTGAAAAAGAGCGAATTTTTTAGGGTACCCTCCTTCCCCCCATATGAAAACATACGGCACCTAAACTATACAGTGGGCACATGTGTAGGGCATTAGAAAACATTTATTAAGGTTCCCTGGCCTTGTGTAATGTAATGTGTTTTCTGCTGCATGTACGGCCATTGTACTTTAACTGCGCCGTATGCAAATTTCCAATCGCTAGCGTAACTTCAAACCGCTGATCATAACATCACTAGCGCAACTTCGCAAACGATCAGTAACTTGTGCACAACTTCGGATCTTAGTGAATTTGCGCCGCCCTGACGAATCTACGCCTGGCGAAGTCAATCCTGGCGCAACTTCAGAGGTAAGTAAATTTGCCCCATACTGTTTGGTACTGGAGGTGAAGGGCCCATCCCATTAGAACTTACAATCTAATAATTGAATAAATCTGGCTAGAAAAAGAAAAAGCCAAATCACTTCTAAACAGTGTACGAAGTGGAGACATTTACCTCAGAAACCTAAAACTGTTTTTGCTGCAAAAGGTGACTCCATAGAGTATTGAAGTTTAAGCATTATAAATTATGTAAAATGAATATTTTAGGTAAGCTTTTCTAATGTAAAACACAATCAAAATTCTGAGTTTCAATAGTTTGAAATCGAAGGGGCCAATTTATTCACTTTAGAATACGAGTACTTAATGCTTTAACTCAGAAACCCGAATTAGAGTTGCACAAACTTTTATGATCGAGATTTATTAAGCACACAAAACACACAAAAATTCAGCAACTAAAAGCTGAAATGTTTATGGAGAAGTCAATGGGAGCTGTCCTAGGCAAAATGTTAAGGTTTTTTTTTTTTTCCAATTTGAGTTTTTCGAATTTTTAAAAAGTTGGTAAACTCATTGGAAATGATGATGGAAGTAGAGTGCAATTTTGCTGTTTTCATCCCATGTTTTTAATTTATCGACTTTTCCAGATTCAAGTTCATAAATAAGTAAACATTTAAGTTTGGAGAGTTTTCAAGTTTTTTTCACATAGAACACATTCACAAAAATTCACATATTCAAATAAATATCCCTTCCCATATTACACAATGGTTCCTATGTACAGTAGTTCCACATCTGTAGCATTTTTTAAAATAGTGTACTTGGTAGTGGGAAAGACAAAAGTTCCACGTGTGTTTTGCTCCAATTTGGTGAGCAGGATCTTCCCATTTTTATCTTTTGATATGAATGTTGCCTTGATGCTGCAATCAAAACATTAAGGGTAAGGCCACAGGAGGAGATTCAGGGAGATTTTGTCGCCTGACGACTAATCGCCTCGTCTTTTGAGCGACTATCTCCCTGAACTGCCTCAGCATTTGTCCCCATAGGCTACAATGAAAAGTTGCCTGCGCTAATGCACACGCAGCGATTCGTTTTCTATAGTGCCCCAAGTTGCGTCACTGCCAGGTGACCAAATCTCCCCGAATCTCCTCGTGTGGACTAGCCCTTAGGTGATGCTTCATATAAGCTATATGGATACTTATCACAGGCGGAATGTGAAAATGTAACGTATAACTTGATTTAAAATATTTATTTAACTTTAATAAAAACTCAGTGGAATTAGGAGTACTTGATTTTTTCCCTGGTTTATATACAAATTAAAATTTCTTACTTTTTTCTTGTCACCATTCTTAATAAGTCACTACCCTATTAATACATCATGTGCTTGTATTAATAGTAAATTGGACATGAATGCCGGCCGTCATGGGAAGTTTGATCTGCTGTGTGGTACCATTCTTTAATGATGGAAGCTGATTAGGTCACCCGAATTATAACACTTGCAGATGGAATGTAGCCTGTTATGATGATTCATCATAACAGCTTGCGGGATAATGAACAAAATGGGGAATACAGGTGCTGTCAAAGGCTGTGACCTTTGCTGCTATAATATCAGTTTTTCACAGGCAGGCTAGTTCTCTAACCCAATTTCAGACCATCGAAAATGTATTTAATTGCAAATTTTCTCCCCCTATTTGGTCCATTGGAGTATGACTAATCGTAGTAATAGAGAGTAATAAGGCTCAAATAAAAAAGCTTTCCTTGGTCTCCTTTGTATCTTGTGTCACTGCTTGTCAGAGGTCAGAGAGCTTGCATATTCTATTAGTTGCCTTCATTTGGACAAATTAGTTTACCCAACAGTAATTAAAATGCCAGTACGGGTCGGGAAGAGCTGAAAGCACTTGATGGGCACAACGATGAAGGACTTGACAGCTCTGGTGGCCTTCTTTGCCAAAGCGTGTCACTGCTGAATCGGAGGATACACAAACCACAAACTTATATGGTGAACGGCCTTGAGGTCATGCCATTCTTTTTCGATCTAAGCGCACATTTCTTTTTTTTTCTGTCCTTCAGGCGATTTTGTTTTTCTTTTGACATGTATATATTACATTGTTTTTTTAGCCTTTGTACACTCACGGCATTTTCATTAAATCAAATAAAATCCCAATATACTTGCCATAGTTTAATTTGTTTAATTAACACACAAGGAGTTATTTATAAACCGACATGTGACCACCAGAAGACGCTGATAAGCAGCCTGTCCACAACTCCTAAGTTATTCGCTCATTGATATAAAGGCTTTAAGCTTCAGTGAGCAAAGCCTATTTTCTTCTTCTTGTGTATATGTTCTCTTGTTCATCACCAGTAGTATATATAAGCACTTTTACAGGCAATAATCCTAAAATATACTTATTGGATGATACCCTAAATATTTATTTATATCATTTTTGTTATTTGATTATATAATTATTATTTAACAGATTTTTTTTTTGTACTAGCTATGCCTAGTTGGTACTAAATATTTAAGTGACAATGGGTAAGTTACCAATGAGTATCTATCATATGTCTATTTAGCTATCTATCCAGTAAATCTTAACTAATGCTGTTTCTGAAACTACAAACATTGCAGGGAAATAATGCAATACAATTTACACCCCTGTTGAAGCAGAAAAAAAAGTATGTGCAACTTAAATGCAATTTACCAATGCATATGTAAATCTGCATCTCCATTTGTAAAATTCCTGCAATTATACTAAAACTCTGGGGAATAACTGGGTGATTGAGTGGGAATTTTCAACTTTGCCCTTTTTTCTTTAGATGAGCCCTAACAAGTTGAAGAAACCGTATTATTAATTCATGTATTTCCCGTACACACACTATTGCACAAGAAGCCTTTGTCCAGATTGGTAACCAATTAAAAAAAAAATCTGCCCCATAATTTTGAGTATGAGAAATTAGATACTTTGCGGTTTCTGTCACAGGGATTTGTAATGTTTTAAAGCAAAATACCTAGTACATGTTTGGAAATTATGCTTGGGACCTGGGGTTTTCCAGATAAAGGATAATTTTTATCATTTCAATTAACATGCTTTAATGCTACTAAAAACATTAAAACACCAAAAGGTTTGTTGGTATCAGCATGGATTTATGCAACTTGGTTAGTTTCTAATTATACATTTTTTAACATAACCGCTTAAATATGTCTTGTCAAACTGTTTCCTGTTAAGGGAAAAATAACTGTTTAAGGTGTGTTCTTTTGAATGAATTTAATAACGCCTAGTATATTATTCTGAAATCAGAACTGTTTAAGAAACGATGTGAATATAGGAATTAAAGTACTTTATTTAAAAAGAAAATCTGTCAGACAAATTGATGGAAGGGCAATCTTATAAAAGAATAAAGAAGCAAGGCTGTTGTAGTGAAGAAGAGGGGCAGTGAAGTGGAAAGATCAAGGTGCTGGGAAAACCACAGGTATCTTGGTGGGACAGAACGCCTTTACTAAACCAGCGGCTCAGTATGCACCTGGGGAAAAGTACTAAAACAATATAGGGAGGGGAACTCATTTTTTTAGCCTACTTCTAACAGAACAGACTGAGTGGATCAAGTTAGAAGAGGTGAGAAAAGGGGGGCTTGGGGATGACGGGCCATTGGGTAGAGGCATTAATCCCTACCGCAGGCCTACTGGGAGGTCAGATTTGGCAGAGTGGCAGGGATTAGAAAGTTGGTTTCCTCCCATCTCTCTTCACTAATGACTTACCTTGACTCTAATTTAGACCTGTGGTAACAATCAAAGAGTGATCTTGCATACCTTCTTTTAAAACTCTTTATTTATTTCCTTTGTTTACATCTTTGTTAAAGCCCGACGAAATTGCCTGCTAGAATTGATTCTGAGAGACTGGTATGCTACTCACCACAGTAATTGGCTTTAGTAGTTATTAATGGATTAGAGGAAGAAGAAGAAAAAAAAGAGAAAAATAATATATTACTTTGTAGTTTACTGCTTCATTGACAAAAAGGTTAACCAAGTGGAAGGTCAACTGCTACTGACTGTATCTTTATTCCCATTTTGCACTTTCTGTGCATTACTGTATAAGGTTTCAATCACCAGGCTTCAGTGCTGTTGTAACATCCTATGATAACTAAGAGTACAGTAAAAAAAAGTTATTATATTCTAAAATACCATCAGTATCAAATAGATGTTTGTCTACATACATATTTATAAAAGCATGTTTATCATTTGGTTATACTTTTTAATACCTAAGGGGTGATTTATCAAAGTTCAAATTTTAACCACAAATCAGTTTTTTTTTGCACTAGATGCGAAAATTTGAATTATACCTTCAAAAAAACCTGTATGTATGATTTTTGTAATTGTAATATGATTTTTGCAATTTGAAAATTGTAAAGCTTGCATGTAAATGCATGAATGTATGTTCACCTAGAAGCTGTCTATGGGCAAATTTAAGTTGTTTTTAAATTGGAGTTTTTCCCCCCGCTGAAAAAGATAAGTTGAGTAAATTTGAGGTATTCTAATTTTTTCAACTAATTATTTTTTTTGTATTTGGAACTTTCAATAAATAAGCAAATGATCTAATTGTTTGAAATCGAGCTAGAAAAAACAGAACACACTTGAATTATGCTCCTTCAGACCAAGTCAGCATCTTATCTGCCCGTGTATGTGCTCTGTCAGACAGCCAATCTGTTGGGATGAGGACAGTATGGTCTCATTGATGTAGTCCTCTCCCAACTGCCTGTGTTCACACTTCCACAGAAATTAGACTCAATTTTGCAAAAAAAATCTACAAAAATGTATTTGTTATAAATATTTGGATATATCACAGATCAGCAAAAAAGACCAGAATTCTGCCACAATATATCACACAGAATACTGAGCTGAAGGTGGTTCAACTTTACTTAAGCATTATTATGACACTTTTATGAATAATTCACTCTAATTAATAAACTGCAACATATGACTTGTACATGGTGATTATTACCATAACTGCTAAAAGGAAAAATCAAACATGGAAAAAGCTAAATCTTAACATAATTACTGTCACCTTGTGTGTGCTCATGACATAATGCAGTATGCACGGGAGTGCAATTACCAGTAAGTTGTGCACAAATTTGAATTATCTCCTTTTGATTATTTTGTTGTTTGTGGGAATGAAATAGGGATAAATCTGTGTAAGTGATTGTTTGTTTTTTTTTTTAATTCTCCGGTTCACAATTAATAATGAATATTTATGGTAAAAGCTTCTAATTTGTTCTGTAATTCTCTGCTCATTCATCCATTCCTTCTCTTTCCAGCCATTTAGTCTGTCCTTCCATCCCTCTTTGCATATCTCCCTTAATCACTTATCTTCTGTCCATCCAGCACAAACTGGTGCTCAAAGTTGCAGCTTCCATCATATATGTATAGTGAACATGGCACTTAGTAAATGGAGAAAGGTGTTAGTTTTTGTTTTGATATACAAACCATAAGGTGTACACATTGAAATCATTAATTTAGACGTGTAAGGTTTGTGTTTATTTTTACAGTGATAATGACATAAAGTGTCCTCAATTTATTTTTTTCCTTTAGTTCCTTTATTACCGGGACAGCGTGTTGTGGCCATACATCACCTTTGAGAATTTGGGATCTTCAAAGGTAAAAATTACATGTCGTTTTATCTTTATGCACTGAAATACTATAGTAATGGGGTCACCAAACAGTTTTTTCTTTAATCAAATTTGGCAAATGAATGCACAGACAGTGGATGAATAAAAATGCATTATTAGAAAATTCCAAAATCTTTGCTGTCATCATGTAAAATAAAAATATCATTACTTAAAGTGTTACAGCTAAAGATAATAAGAAAACACATCAGCTAGTTCTAGCAAATAAAAAAATATATTCTTAAATGGATATTCTTTACAAAAAATGTTGTTTACTTTTACCTGAATAAAAACTTATTCTCACTTGCCTGTCATATCAATGATACAGAAAAAAAATAGAGAATGCTATTGTACATTAATTTCACAAATTCATATAAATACTGCACCTATATACATAGGTTTAGAGGGTATTGCCAATCATATACCTACTGGGTTATATATTTTTTCTTTCTCAACAGTTTTCACATGTTTTGTTTTATAATGTGATTTTTGTTTATCTATATTTAAAGCATTGCAAAAGTTTTTGGTAATAATAAAAGCCAATAGTAAAATTATCAGTATCAACTACAGTAATTCTGTTGGATTCTTTTATCATTTACGATTTAGCATGCAAAATCTTATCATAGTAAGATTATTTTGCTTCTTGCTATCAGTAGGGTTTTGGACATATGTAAACCCTGCTATAGAACTGAGTGGGCTACTCCATCTCATAGCAAATGCATTTTGGCCAAAAAGCTATCCAAAAAATTCCGGGAAATTAGTAAAACGAAAGCTAGTAACAAAAAGTGTTGAAAAATATATGTTTCACTAAATCCCACTACCACTGAGGATTTATCTAAGACTGAGTTTAAATTGAGTTTTTACTCTTCACACATTCAAAATAAATGTTCTTGGCTATCAAGACAATGCAAGTATTTCAAGAACAGGAAAAGCTGGGAAATCCTTTGAGACATTACCTTAATCGGGAATGTCCACTGGGGTAGCAACTCATCTGAATATTGTAGAATATTGTAGAATCTCTATAAAGTGCTGCCGAATATGTTGGCACAATTTGTGGGGATTGTCAGGAATGATCAGTGATGTGACGTTCAACTTTGCCCTTAGTTGGCAGTGGCATCTGAATATCCATGTTAAGGGAGTCATTCATTTATTATATTAAAAACTTTGCTCAGTTTCAAAGTACAGTGGAAGTACCAAATAATGGTCCATTGTAGCTGTTGATACGTTTTGTTTGCTAATTAAGCTGAAGAACAGCATAGAATTGCTGACTGAAAGTCACCAAGATGTGCATGACCCACTTTCTTTTGTAAAGAGGGGGGGTGAAGTGTGAGCTTATATTGTTACTTATAGCATTGCTGCCTTCACAAATGTTCCAAATAATTGTTCACCATCAAAACCAAGTAAATATCTATGACTGTTCAGAGAATACAAACTATAAACATTTCCCTTAAATTGCAAGAACTTATGTGAATATATTTTATTCTATAGATATTTCATCTGATATATGCTTGATCTACGTGTAAGATTACTCTTGTATCTTGCCTGGCTGTGGCTTATTCTATGAGTTATACTACTTCATATAGACACCTGACTGTTAAAGTGTAACAGATGAAAAATCAGCTTGCTCTTTTCAAGGAAAGATGCCGATAACGCTAGATTTGATCTAACAGTTTACAAATGCAGTCTGCTTCATTTTAGCAATGAGATCAAGAATGTTTATTTTTGAAAGAGAAAGCGGCACTGGTTTTTTTTTTTTCTTTGTGTCCTGGGGAAAGTTGCCTGTCATCACTACTGACCAGGGGCTGGCAGTGGAGGGTGGCCAGGCTGAAACTAGGTTTCTATGAACATTCTTAACTCTTGTCCTGATGCTTTATTCTGCTCAGTGATGTTACATTCATTAGGTCGGATATCATGCACCCCTTGCTCTGTAATGTCTAATACATAGGAACAAGAAACCTGCATGTCATTGCAGTAATAGGGGCATATTTATTATGAAAGTATAAAAAGCTGCGTAAAATAAATGGCATATTTATCAAGGTGTGTGAAATTTTACGCCATGCAAATGCCAGATTTCCCGCCGTTATTTACATTGCTTCACTCTAAGAAAAAATGCATAAAATGTTTATGCCATTTTTTACACTGTGAAGCCTGGCGATGTCTGGTGTATTATCCCACTGTTTTTTTACACAGCATAATAAATATGTCCCAAAGAATCGACTTCTTTTAACAACCCCTTCAAACCTGTTCATGACTTATCTCCTACCTGCCAGGCTCTCTCCATCATTTACCCATACTGACCTGTCACAATGCCATCTTCATTTAGTAATTCTGTTTATTATAGACCTCCTAAAGGCATTAGCCATTGTTGATTCACTTCTTGAGTTATGCTGATAGGGTTAAGGCAATATCAAATAGTCCTAAATGGAAGTAAAATAACTATAATTTAGAAAAGGGGTTCCCAACCTTTTTTATTTTTACCCGTGAGCCACATTCAATTGTCAAAAGATTTGGGGAGCAACACAAACATGAAAAAAGATCCTGGGGATGCCAAATAAGGGCTGTGATTGGCTATTTGGTAGCCCATTTATGGACTGCCAGTCTACAAGAGGCTCTGTTTGGCAGTACACCTGGTTTGTATACAACCAAAACTTGTCTCAACAACATCATAGTGGTTGGTGAGCAACTAGTTGCTCATAAGACACTAGTTGAGGGTCACAGATTTAGACCGTGTTATTTATTATGCCCAGAACATTCCCCTTACTCTTCAGAGAATTGTACCATATCCTGAAAACTTGGTAATTCTTCTTGAGGAGAAAAACTGAAAATGTTTCCTTATACCACTATTTGGCTAAATGAAATCAGGGAAGCTGCAAGTGATATTTATGGTTTATTTGGCAGATTTGTTTAACCATTCATCCACTAGTAAAGGAAAGTTTGTTTCTACAGAGGTGGAAAAAAAATACACAGAACGTGCCATCTCTAACTGCTTTTCCCAGAGAAGCTGAAGCACATAATAAAGCTGTAGTAAATAGGATTAAGGTATTGAACAGGCAGGATTTAATCTGATCTTTCAGTAATGGCAAAGCTTGATTTGAAAGGCGAATCATGGAGGAGAAATAATGCAGTCAACACAGGACTTGACGCAGTTAGCTTAAATTCTTGATAGACTTTTTTTAACAACTAAAATTGTCATAGATAAAAAGTGCTGGTTTTTTTTTTAGGTATAGAGCTTATCCACCTGGAAATAGTAATGCAGAATTTAAAACTCACAGACAGAAACAGTGACCATAGGAAATTACAAGAAAAGTTTTCCATGACTGATGTGACAGCATAATCATACGTTAATATTTAGGTTTGCAACCACATTTTTGCTATTACAGGTATGAGATATGTTATCAAGTAACCCATTATCCAGAAAGCTCTGAATTACAGGACCAGGACAAGACCATCTCTCATTGATTACATTTTCATCAAATCATTACATTTTTTTTTATTTCTTTTTTCTCTGTAATAATAAAACTATAAAAATAACTTTTTCAGTAAGGCATTTTATTACATACACTGCACACTATCGCAAACTATTACATTTGTAAATGCTATCCTACTGTACTATGAGGGGCAAAATTTTTGCAATGCGAAAGCGAATAATTTTTCAAAAAAAGGGATTTTTTTCCCGGATTTTTTTGCCAAAAACCCAGCGCACATCAAAAAATCATTGGTACTTCTGCCATTGACTTAAATGCAACCTCAACAGGTCTGAGATGCCGGATTTTCCATCCTCAGGGTTTAATAAATTCTGAAAAATGTGTGATTTTTTAAAAGTCAGATTTTAAATAAAAAAAATCACAAATTTTTCATGATTTTTGCATTCGGAGTTTAGTAAACAACCCCCTAAGAGGCAATTAAACTGCCTGTATGTTTGTGGAGTTTAACATGCAAAGGAACATCAAGGATTTTCTTAATCGCTTGGGCCAGGAAGAAATATTGTATGGTCCGTAGCTGGCCACAGGCCTTATTTTGACCACCCATTGTCTAGAAAGACTAAACAGCAGGGTTTTGTTGGCATACTTTAGGTCTTAATGGTGATAAGGTACCCTAATCCTTTAATGAGGCTGCTAAAGGTAAAGAAAAGGTAAACAAAAGGTGATTTAAAAATACGTATGCTTTGCCATGTATATTTTAACTATATGCCAGTAAGCTTTAGGCCCTTTTGAATTATTAGACAATGCCACTCCCTTTTCAAATATGTTCCTGCATAAAGCAAACCACTCTTCAAGCCATAAACAAGTATAGACAATGTACAGTTTGGCTTCTTAGTCTAATAATTAAGGAAACACTAAATTAGCACTTAGTTTCCCCTGGTATGTGTACTGCTTGTTAAATAATTACATATATCCTTTAATTGGGTGGAATAACGCAGACTTCTAAAAGGGTTAAAATATCAGCGCTAAACAGCCCAGACGCTGTCACTTTGAAATCCTGTTATTCAGTTAGAAGATGTACAGTCTTGAAAATCTCATCGTTACATTAAGACTTCGCGTTTCTGTTATTTCATGCTAAAACCTTTCCCTGATAAGTTATCTCATCTTAAAGGAAAACTATACCCCCAAAATGAACACTTAAGCAACAGATAGTTTATATCATATTAAGTGGCATATTAAATAATCTTAGCAAACTGGTCTGTATATTTAAGTAAATCTTGCCCTTTTACATCTCTTGCCTTGAACCACCATTTCGTGATGGTCTGTGTGCTGCCTCAGAGATCATCTGACCAGAAATACTACAACTATAACTGTAACAGGGAGAAGTGTTGAAGCAAAATACACAACTCTGTCTGTTAATTGGCTCATGTGACCTAACATGTATGGTTTGTTGAGTTTGTTTGTGTGCACAGTGAATCGTATGATCCCAGGGGGCGGCCCTTATTTTTTAAAATGCCAATTTTCTATTTATGATTACCCATTGGCACATACTACTAGAAAATTATATTATTATGAAAATGGTTTATTTACATGAAGCAGGATTTTACATATGAGCTGTTTTATAGAATATCTTTTTATAGAGACCTATATTGTTTGGGGGGTATAGTTTTCCTTTAATTTGTTTCAGATAAACCCGATAGGGGATTCTGTAATAATCTGATGTTTGCATTTATTACAGCTGTCATGTTTCTGGAGGCAGTGCCAATTTACTTTGGGCATTGATTTCTTAGTAACCCTACTGGGGTGTCATTTTATAGGGCACAATGATCTAGACCGGTCTGCTTTTTTTTTTTATTATTATTATTTTTTTTAAGAGAAGAGGGGTGCGTAGCCTTTGGAATCCTCCCCACCTGCACCCAAACTTCAGTGTCATTCATACTCTGCACTCTTATAATTCAGCATGTGTAGCAGAGTGCAGCTTATCCTGGGTTGCAATTCCTAGCTAATGCGTACTAAAGGGCACCCTAGTGCACACTTAGCACTTTATCCCAGGAAAAGCATAAATTATTACTTTAGTGCTGTTTAAAACACATAGAAACTCAAGCAAGTATTTTGTGAAAACCTGGAATAGTAGGGATTTATTATAAAAAAATAGAGAAAAAGTCACCAGAAAAAAAACGTGTCAAGTAAAAGCTGTTGATTTTCTACAAAAGCCAAAAGAAATTGTCTTTAACAACTTTATTTCCCCAGTTTATTACATTTTTTAAGTTTTTCAGCCTCATTGAAAATGAAATAATGTGATTTTTTTGAAATATAAATAGAAAGGGGCACATGCCCATAGTACTTTCTATTCATACAAATATGAAATTGAACTTACAAGAAAATCAAGAAGTAAAAAGGCTCATCAAACACTTCCTGAAAGTCAGGGGTGCACATTTTTTGTTAAATAAGGTTGTGGAAAATAAGGTTGAGGGAAAATACATGTTTAGTCGTGTTTTTTTTATTTTTTTAAACGCAATCACTGGGGGTGATTAGTAAATTGTCCTCTCCATATACCACTCAGCAACCAAACATATCAAATTGTTCATGTCATAGAAAAACTGAACATGATAGATGGAAACACTCAAGTTAAACGGTATGAGAGCAAACACGCCTATTGCATAATGATTTTTTAACTCGGACACCTGATTTACTGCATCGCCTGCTGTTCTTAATTCGGTGTGCAAACACTTAAAAAGCCCTTCACACTTCTAAAAGCCTCTGTACAAATACTTTTCACATTGCTAAGCAGTATTAACTTGGTTCTCTGAAATCAGTCCTCATCGTTTAGGTTTTTTTGAGTTCCTCACTTTCATTTGCATACCTAAAATAGAAAGAATTATTTTTCATAAGGCAGAGAAATTTATTGTATTTGTTTTTTTGTGGTTGTACATCAAAGTACAACCAATACCAAATATGTAGTTTTATGGAGATAATTGACTGACCCACAGCAGTATTATACTAAATTCTAAAGCCATCACACTACAAACAGTTGCTTCATCCCTTTCAAAACATTTCTATATTTGCACAGTACACATTCTACCAAATTCAAAATGGGTAACTGTGTCTTTCCACTAGGGATGCACCGAATCCACTATTTTGGATTCGGCCGAACCCCCGAATCCTATGTGAAAGATTCGGCCGAATACCGAACCGAATCCGAACCCTAATTTGCATATGCAAATTAGGGGTGGGAAGTGAAAAATAATTTAACTTCCTTGTTTTGTGACGAAAAGTCACGAAATTTCCCTCCCCACCCCTAATTTGCATATGCAAATTAGGATTCGGATTCGGTTCGGCCGGGCAGAAGGATTCGGCCGAATCCGAATCCTGCTGAAAAAGGCAGAATCCTGGCCGAATCCCGAACCGAATCCTGGATTCGGTGCATCCCTACTTTCCACAAACTACCAAACTGCAAAATTTTGCAAATATTAGGTTTTCATGGAATTTCTGAGCGTCAAATCAGAAATTGAACTTCACAGAATCTTATTTACCAAATGTCCTTAGATCGAGAGATGACCTCTCATAAATACGGTCTCTTATATAGTTTGGATAAAAATTATGTGACATTTAAAGTTTGTATAATGAAAAAAGTGTTCATATGTTTTACATGCAAGTTAACAATAATTCATAGCTGAAAATGCAAATAAAATAAAATAAAAGCACTTAACTCAGAGTGATGAGAAGATGTGCTAGTCACACTGGACAAAAAATAACACTTCATACAAAAAAGTGGGAAATTTGTGGGTTTCTGCACTTGCCCAATTGTGTATTATTTGCCTATGTACTAATGTATGCTTTAAATGTGCCTTGGCCCAAAAAAAAGTTGTAAAAGGCTAATTTCTACTTCCCTAGGACACAAATGCAAGAGCATTGAGGGACACGAGCATGCCCATTAGTGCTCATCTAACAAGCACTTGGGGAACGCTACACTGTTCTATCTTGTGTCAGGGTGCTGATCTGGTTAACTTCCCATTGGGCTGCTGGGGGGGAAAGGGAGGTGATGATATCCCTCCAACTTGCAGTACAGCAGTAAAGAGTGACTGACGTTTATCAGAGCACAAGTCACATGACTGGGATCAGCTGGGAAACTGACAATATGTCTAGCCCCATGTCAGATTTCAAAATTAAACATAAAATAATCTGTTTGCTCTTTTGAGAAACAGATTTCAGTGCAGAATTCTGCTGGAGCAGCACGATTAACTGATGCATTTTGAAAAAAAAAACCATGACAGTATCCCTTTAATAAAAAAAGGACTACATTTCTAGAAGAAATGCCACATCTTGATTTCAGGCACATAGTATACCTCTGCACGCTTCATAAAATGGGAGCCACCTGGCTTTTTTTGGAGAGTAGGGTACACTTCTGACCTTGGTAGGACGTCCGTAGCAGAGCACAATTCTTACACTGTCTCTTTTTCACTTCCACTTGCGAGACATGTATTCTTTATTAGTTAATATTTATAATGTGTTCATCTAATTTAGACATGATGGATTTTATTAAACGGCTATATTTCCATGTATGTGAAATGACGGTCTCATTCTTATATTTCTTCTAATGCTCTTAGGCTAATGCAGTTTCAGTTTAGGTTTTATTAGCAAAACAATCAGCTATGAATGCTGATCACCAGGCAACAAATAGAGCAAGCGTGCTATTATTCACTTTGAGCAATGGCTGCTGGTCGGACTCTGCAAGCGTTTTGTGCAGAAAACAAGCACAATAACTGAAGTGCCTCTTCAGCAGATTGTAGGATCATGACAGTCTTTTCCTCCTTCAGCTCCATTTCAGTTCTTATTTAAAGGATTTAGCTTTTTAACTGGAGTGTTTCATTAGAGGAATTCACTGCAAAGCTACATGCGAGTATGTAATACTATACTTAGAATGCTAGTGCCGTCTCAGATCTTTGAGGAGCTCCAAATGCAAAGCCCTGGCTCACAGGGGTCAATGACTAATTCATTATCGGAGAGTTCTGCAGTATGAGTTGCGCTCCTCTCCATTGGCTAAATAAATACAGACAGAACAAGCCCATTCTTTAAAAGGCATGTCTGAAATATTGGTTGTTTTTGTGTGTTTTGACAGGTTTCTTAAGCCAACTGCGAGTTTTTTAACAACAATTATACAAGACATGGCTGGAAGGTGGAAACATGTTTCTTTTTCTTTATTAACTGACTTCTGGTGTCCGCTTGTAATATATGAAGTAGTGCCTGGTGGTAATGTTTTAAGGCTTAATGGGTGACTTGAATAATTAGCTGAAATATATTGTGTCTGCAGAAGATAGTATAAACTAGACGCCATCATGATGATAATGACATGCTTACCATGCCAGTGCATTTCTTTTCCAGAAAACTGAAGGGCACGATGCAAAATTACCTCTTACTTGATTTATGGCAATAATTTCTTACAAATCTAGCTTTTCCATAAATGACAGTTGTGCAATTTATACAGTATATACATTACATGTACTGGGGTTCATTTGGACAGTTGAACTTGGACGTTTTGTGATTTTTCAACCGGAATGAACTATGTAACTAATAGACGACTATTTTTTTTAAATGTATTTAATCGTGTTGAGTTAAGGGGTCCCTAACTTCTATAGCAATTCTAAAATGGAAGCAAGTGTCTCTGCTTCTGGTCTAAAGAGGAAATCTGCTCTGATTCTCTTACTAGAGGCTTTTTTTAAAAAATCCTACCCTACGTAGACCCTCCTCCCTCCTCCCCCCAGCCTAGCTGCTAACCCGGGGAAATGCCACTAACTTTTTACTTACCCCTCAGTGCAGATTCAGGGATTGCAGTTCACAACACAGCCATCTTCCGGGTCTTCGGTAATCTGAGACTGAGATGGGCGAATTGGCGCATAGGCAGTTTCCCGGCTTGCGATAACTGCACATGCGTCGAAATAGACGGAAATTGCCAAAGCATCAGAAGAAGACCCGAAGACCCGGAAGATGGCTGCCGTGAGCTACAATCCCTGAAGCTGCACAGAGGGGTAAGTTAAAAAGTCAGGGGCATTTCCCCGGGGTAGCAGCTAGGCTGGGGGGAGGAGGCAAAGGGGTCTATGTAGGGAAGGGGGGTAGGGTTTTTTTTTAGTTAACGGTTGAATTCGCCTTTAAGCATTCAAGGAGAAATATAACCAGCTATGTAACCAGTTTGTTCGTCCTCTTTCAGAATTATAGGATAAGTAAATAAAAACAGCCATTATTGGGTATGGTATTGGTACGGTAACAAGCTGTTCTGTTTAATAGGACATTGTTAGAAATAATATTGCCATAATTCAGAACATTTTTGGTTAATTGATTCCATACCAATAATAATGTAGTTAATGAAGCTGAAAATGGAGTTACAAGTTTTTGCTCATAAAATGATGCTGAATTAATTCAGTAATGCTAAAAGAGTGTCTTGATCTCTTACGTAAAGAAAGGTTGTATTTATATTAGCATTTAGGCCATTGGCACACATGGGGCAGATTAATCAAAATGTGAATTTAGAGCTCACCACAGAAAAATTCCACTGCTTTCTATTAATTTCTATGGGGTTTTTAGAGGTATCTTTATCAAATGGTGAACTCCTTAACTTTTATCCATTGATAAATATGCCAATGAAATAATAGAAAGCAGGGGAATTTTACTGTGGTGCTCTCTGATTTCACAAATCTGCCCCATGATACTTCTCGGCCAGCTTGTATTTTGGCATCTTTTTTGCAATGTTTTTTATTTGCCTTTTTTCATCATATCTGTATAAAATAGACAACAGAAGATAACAATAGCTTAGTAAGTATCTGATGTCCATAAGACAAGAAAGAAAATAATATAGAGGATGGTCTGTCCTACCAACTGCCAAAGTCAGTGATTTGTTATTTGAAGTCTGCTCTTTTTTTTTTAAAAAAAGATTTCGATCTACATTCAACGACAGGTGGTATGGGGTAGTATATAATTAACAATTTATAGCTGCAGTGATTACTTTTAGATCCCAAAAATTATTATATGACCAAGAAAATGCATCCCAGTAGATGACAAACTTTTTCGGTAGGCTGAAGAGCTTCTTATATAATAATTGATATTTCTATGTCAAATTTTGCTGAAAGTTATATAATCTGATGGCTTCTAACTGTTTATACTGAAGCCTGCAAAAAAACAACTTCCAACTAAAACTTTTGCAAAAAAAAAAAAAAATGTACGTAAGCTGTGTCCCTCTTCTCATATGTTCAACGTGTAAATGAATAGATGACCTAAATATATACACATATGTTGAGAAGACCTAGTGGGGGAAGATAGAGGTTGGCATAACAACAATTGTATTTAAGTTTACTTCGCGAAAAAATAAATTACTTTGGGTTAATTATAGATTCTTAATTGCTCTAAACACTTGCAGTCATTTTAGAAAAATACAGAAGAACCCCCTTTTTACATTTTTCAGGGGATCACAAAAGAAGTTGTAAAATCCAGGAAAATTTAAAATCAGGGAAATGTATTCTGCATTATATATTGATGGGACCACAAAAATAATGTAAAATCAAGAAAAACTTAAAATCAGGGGATGTAAAATTGAGGTTTCACTGTATTTCTATATTAATAATGGTTACTGGTTATTCTGAGGATCTTTAATAAACATTAAATTGAAATAGCAATGTGACAATGACTGGCCAATGATGGTGACATAGAATTATACTGTTTAAGTGGCCCTTGTGTGATTTTCTTCTGTAAAAGAAGCACCAAGGTTGTGACCACCCAGATAAGTTTTCTTCAAGCAGTACTTTTTGTTTTTTTTAACATAATAAATAGCAGGTTGTCTTTTATACACATTCCTAGACTAAAGCATAACATGGTAAATTTTGTTCATTCTAATAATAAAAGAAAGGTTTTTTTTGTGATTCATCATTTGTCTTTTTTGTTGAGTTTAATGAACCACATTTGGTATCTGTTTGCCCACTGAGGATATCTGCAGATGCTTTTTTTTTCCCATTTAGAACTCAACTGCCGCCTATTCCCACACAAGTGGTACAGTCTTCGGGTTCTGTATTAACTGTCACTTCCACTATTTCCTTCGGGGAAATCACAGTTTGATAGAACTGCCCCATTACAAAGGAAGAGAATTCTTGGCATTTTTTCCACATAAAAGCATTAAATGTCTGAATTTGGGGGTCACCGTGTTATACAAATTGCAATCTAATTGTTTTTACAAGAACACACGTGTGATAAGAAAAGGAGTGGGAGAGAAGAAAAGGAGATGGACAGCTTGTTATTTTTTTTCCTTGTGGTTTTTATTTTTATGTCCTCTGTCTCAAAAGTTTTGGGCAATTGTTATGTGTCCCCCCCCCATGAGCGAGAGAGAACATTGGCCTATCATTAAATTAGTCCACAAGCAAAGGGGCTCAGTGCCATTGCTGTTTGTTTTCCTAAATAAAAGACCCAGCGGGGGCCCTCTTGCACCATCCTGGCTTTATTTAAAGAAGCTGCCTTTTTCCCATAGCCCAGCATGGACATTTATACACTGAACTTAACCTTACGAGAACTACAACAACAAAATATGTCAGGGTCTCTTAGCAAATTGTATCTTTTTTTTTATTGGGCCATTTAAAATGTGTGTGGGCCAATTCAATGAAAGAAGGTAAGAGCCCATTAAGTGACCCAACAATCTTTAAGAAAACTGTTTTCACTTGTTTGATTTCTTGTACCCAGTAAAATATTGTTAAATAAACAATCATTTTTGTGTGTTTTTGTAGGAATCCTTGGAAGTGTTTAATTATGAAATATTCAGTCCAGCAACAGCTGGAAGCCATGGCTTGTACACTGCAGGCATAACGTACAACCATGTTGCTCTAAATACACATCTTTCTATTACTGTTATGTGTTGTAAGGCATATTGACACACGGAAAAAGCAGGCTTTGCATTTGATTCATATGTGTCCTGTGGTTTTCCGGATAAGGGGTCTTACCATAATTTGGACACCAACATCTTGCATCTACAACAGAACATTTAAACATAAAATAAACCCAATAGGTTTGTTGGATGTATGCAGCTTAATTACCATCAAGTACAAGGTATTGTTTAATTATTACAGATAAAAAAAGGAAATTTTTTTTCCCCTCTTTATCATCATTAACATCTTATTTTGTAATAGCTGTGAATGAGACCCTTGATTTTTTCATACATTCTCCCATTCTTCTTGGAAGTAAATTCTTCGGCTGTCTAGCATGGACTGCATGTTTGCATTCTCCCCAAGTGGATCAGTAATGTTGGTTCAGAAGACTGTGATGGTCATTTCAAAACGTTAACTTTTTACAGCTGCAGACACTGAAGGTTCTAATTGGCCTTATGTTTTGGATCATTGTTCTGTGTCCAAATGAGCCCCATGTACAGCTTTCAGGCAGCCACTCACCTGGCGTTAGGTTTAGGAGTATTGTCATGTTGGAAATTCTAATTGCGCCAAATGTGCAGTTTCCAGGCTGTGTTCATTTCAGAGCACAACTGTACTGTTGGGGGTAGATTTATTAAGGTTTGAATGGTAAATTCGATTTACAATTTTCAATTTTTATTTGTGAAAACTCAGAAATTCGAATTTAAAAGCACCAACTCAAATGTAAATTCAAATGTGAGATTTATCACCCCTGGACCATGGAAACAGTTTTAATTTGAATATACGCTACATAAAAACCTGCCAAGTTCATTTACAAGTGAATGGCAGAGGTCTGTTGAACCATTTGAATAAGTTAAGTTTTCGGAGGAAAACTCGATTCGAATTTGATTAAAATTTTCGGTTCGGAAGTGTTCCATAGAATATTAGACGTTTTTTTCATAAATAACCTCCCATTCATGTTGTGGGTGTATTCAAATTTCACAAACAAAAATTCACATAAATTTGAAATTCAACCTTGCTGTTACTGCTGACTGACAGTATAGTTTTCGTCATTTATATTTCTTTAACCTGTTTAATAGTTATCTTAAGTATTAAAAAACATGGTACATATCCTGTTATGTAAGATTAATTTGTAATGGAGTAATGCAAAAAGGCACAGACTGCCAGTAACATACATTCTACATTTCCACATTCCATTAAGGGCAAAAACACACGCTGCGATTCGGGGAAATTAGTCCCCCGACAACAAATCTCCTCTTCTTCGCGGCGACTAATCTCCCCGAAATGCCTCCCCTGCCTTCCCACCAGCAGGGGGAACTATGGCCCTGCTGCTGCCCGCACCCGCGCTTCTGGGGTCCTTTTATAGACCCGCCCCACCGATGACGTCACAATGACGTCATAAAAGGGGCAGGGCGAGCAGACACGAGACTAAAAAAACGGAAGTTGGATGCCGGCATTTGAAGGTGATGGGCGGGGAGAGCAGGAGAAGAGCTCAACCCACACCCGTCCGCCACCTGCGAGGAGCAGTGCAAGGTCGACCCGGACCAGGTCCAGTGTGTATCGGGTCGGCCCGCATATCACTAGTTGGAAGTTATTTGTTAGTGAGAGCTGTTATAATAAGCAGTGGCGGGCCACAAGATAGTCACCTAATTAGGAACGCCTTCAATCTATATAAATATAGAATAATAACCTTTTATCACAATAAAGGTAGTACTGTGTTAATGCCAGGTTCAGTATATATATATATATATATATACAGGTCATATACACACTAAATAAGTAAACGTCCAGTTTAAAAAAAAAATAAAGGTAAAATTCCATTATGTCAGTCTCAAAGACTACAGAGCATCAAAGTGATTAAGCCATTTAAGGTCATTGAGCGACTAAAACTTCCCAATAACATTCTAGAAATAAGAGCTATTCTGAAAGCAATCAGGCACTTTGCCAGTCATCAATAAGAAAAGCACTGCAGAATACTCTTAAAAACTTGATGGTGGTGTCATATCTCAACCATCAGTGAAACAAAAAAAAAAAACCTTCCAAAGAGGTTTTCAAAATTCTGGGGTGGTGGAACTATTGGTTCTAAGTGTTAGCGATGTGTTTTTATCACAAGGGGAATATGTTGCAGTTCTTCTTGTCACCAACATGAGGAAAAAGGGTTTTAAAAAAGTCTAAAGTCACATGTTTGTATGTGTGAATAATTGTAAATAAATTACATTTTTTAATTCTTTTTATTATAATGAATTATTTTTAGAATGCAGCAAAATACATCGATCTTCTGGTTAACACCACGATAAGCTTTCCTACTGAGCCTCACGCCTTATGCACAAAGATTACAGTAACAAGCAGTTAGACCGGTTATATATAGATTTAAAAGGTTGCACTTGATGGACGAGTGCCTTTTTTTTTTTTTTTTTTCAACCAAACTTACTAGGAATGGGATCCGTTTTCTGGAAACCCATGATACAGAAAGCTCCGAATTACAGGACAGCCATCTTCCCCAGACTTCATCTTAAACAAATAATTACATTTTTTAAAATTGATTTTCTTTTTCTCTGTAATAATAAAACAGTACCTTGTACTTGATCCCAATTAAGGTAAATTAATCGTATTGGAGGTAAAACAATCTTACTTGGTTTATTTAAAGGGGCTGTTCACCTTTGAGTTTACTTTTAGTATGATGCGAAGAGTGCATCTTGCTGAGACAAATTGCATTCAGTTTTTATTTTTTTTATTATTGTTGGTTTTTGAGTTATTGAGCTTTTTATTCAGCAGTCTGCAATTTCAGCAATCTAGTTGCTAGGGTCTAAATTACCCTAGCAGCCATGCATTGATTTGATTAAGACACTGGGATATGAATAGGAGAAGCCTGAATATAAAGATGAGCAATAAAAAGAAGCAATAACAATACATTTGTAGCCTTATAGAGCATTTGCTTTTTAGATGGGGTCAGTGACCCCTATTTGAAAGCTTGAAAGAGTCAGAAGAGAAATGCAAATAATAAACGAAGGCTAATGTTAAAGTTGCTTAGAACTGGCCATACATACTAAAAGTTAACTTGAAGGTGAACCACCCCTTTAATGTTTACATTTTTTTCTTAGCAGATTTAAGGGATGATGATCCAAATTATCTGGAAGACCCCAGGTTTAGAGAATGCTGCATAATAGGTCCCATACCTGTATCAGAGTAAACAAACATTTTCCCCTCCGAGCAAACAATGATCTTCAAAGATTTCTAGCCAACTTCTTTATTGACCTCTTTATTGACTACACCTTGTACAGCTGCACAAAACCCAGCTCTCCATCTCGACCAGCGGACCCCAACCTTTTTTACCTGTGAGCCACATTTAAGTGTAAAAATTTGCAGGGCAACACAAGCATAATAAAAGTTCCTGGGCGTGTCAAATAAGGGCTGTTATGCTTGGTAGCCCCTATGTGGACTTAAGAAGGCTCTGTTTGGCTGTACACCTGTTTATATGGAACAAAAAGTGGGCTCCAAGCCAGGAATCCACAAATAAACACCTGCTTTGACGCCAACATCCAAGGGTTAGTGAGTAACAAGTTGCTTATGAGCCACTGGTTGGGGATCACTGATCTGGGCTGACCCCAACAAAACCACCTTAACCACAATATAATTTCTCCTTCCTTTCGATGCCAATTCATTTAGGCAAAACTTCACAATTTCGAGAATTTTCCCAGTGTTTCGTGTATTTTTCAATGAAACTGACAAGTTTTGCTCATACTTTCTAGCAATTCTAAAGGTATTAAATTATTCAGTATATGGCCCAAATTTCTTATTGGCACTGAAACTATTTCTGAACTTTTCTCTTTGTGTTTGTGTTTAGCTATATGTATATTGAGGTTAAACAGCTCACAAAAGGTGCTAGTTATTCTATATCTTCAGTATTTATGTTGTACGCTAAGGGGGTTAAATGTAAGATAATTTGTATTCTTTCTGTGTATTGCATTACTAATCATATGCAGTATTCCATGAATGTGGATTGCTGACAGTTTTGGCCATTGTTTTGTAGTAAGATTGATATTTCATCTTTGTGTAGTACTGTTAAAGTGGTTATTCACCTCTCAACACCTTTATCAGTTTAGGGGGCACATTTACTAAGGGCCGAAGGGAATTTTCGAATTCAAAAACTTAAAATTTCAAAGTAATTTTGGGGTACTTCGACCATCAAATAGGCCAAAATTGATTCGAATTGAAAAAACTTTGACTTCAAAAATCGAAGTACTGTCTCTTTAAAAAACTTCGACCTCGCCACCTTAAACCTGCCGAATTGCCTATGGGGGACCTCCTATAAACTTTGAATAGTCAAGGTATTTTTTTGTAAAATCTTTGAGTCATTCGATTCGAAGATTTAATCGATCGATCATACGATTTTTACTTAGATCGAAAAAATACTTTGACTATCGAAGTATCAAATTCGGTGGTGGAATTTCTTTAAGTTTTTTAACTTCGAAATTCGACCCTCAGTAAATGTGCCCCTAGGTGTTTTCAGATAGTTCACCAGAAATAAATACTTTAAGGGGCAGATTTAACTAGGGTCGACCAACCGAAATTAATTTTTAGGTGAATAGGTCAGTTTTTGATCGAACAGGTCCCTATTCGGTCGAATTTGAATCATACAAATCGAAGTAATAGCGCATTTGATCGAATTATGGATACTTCGTTCTTTAGCTGCATAGATGGAATGTGAACTCAGTAGTCTGTTACAATGTGATTTTTAAACATCGTTTAGAAACAAGGAATGTTATGATTTTGTACTCTTCCATGCTGGCTGGCTTTTACTTGAAGTATCGAGTGCTTTCACATATTACATAAAAAGGGCAATAATGCATATTGTAGCTGTCAAAGAAAAATCTTGCTTTATTTTCAGAAAGAGTTTTTCTTGTTTGTTTGTTCTTTTTAAATATATAGGAGGCTCTCTGAACAGATAATGTCTGCACTGTGCACTTATACCACCTCCTGACTGCTCTACTGGCATGTCTATACCCAACAAATGCCAAACCCGTTCATCCGCTACAGTATTACACAAATAAAACATTCAAAACGAACGCTACTTGTCTAGATTAAAAGACAAAAGAGTGTGTATTTTGTGATTTTTGGCCACATACTAAAAAACATGTTCGTTTTAGGATATGAAAGAGCCCTAGAATGCAAGCCTTAGATCTCTTACTATTGGGGAGATGAGCAGTTACTGAACATAATAGGAGAACAAAAAAAGTTTTTTGTTCCTTTTTTATCATTTCAACAGTGAATATTCTACTTGAAAGTGTCCGAAGTGTTACAGAGCTTCCCACAGGGCTTGTCCCTTCTTAACAATGTTCATTTGTTGCATTAAGGGAAGGGTGCCTTTCAGAAGGGGTAAATGAACTTTTAGCTGATCAGATTAGAGAACCTTCTTCATGCGGCAATGGGAGCAATGTGGCCCAGTTCCCCCCTCCAGTTTCTCAACTGCGAGTGGCACAAGTGATTAATAGAAACATTCCTAGAAGGATTGCAGTTGTATTTTTGTTTTCAGACTATATCCCTATTCAAATGAACCTTAGTTTTATGCTGTTATCCCAAAAAAAGACTGATCTAGAAGAACATAGGTTAATTTTTCTTTGATCTACGTATTGTGCCACTTTCCTGCCCTCATCTTGGCTTGAAGATTTCCATCAGAGGAGGACACAGCATGATGGAAACTCCTTGGTGTATCAATAGCAGCAGAACTCATCAATCATTCAGTGTAAGCACTGCAAGGTACCCTCTGCTAAGCATTAGCATTCTACAATGTCAATTATTTGTACATAAGAATGAATGGGATATTGCATACCCCTTGTGAGAACTAACTTTCGGAAACCTTCAGGGGAATTATTTATGAAAATTCAAGATCAGGTTTGAGAAAATCACAGGCACAAAAAAAAATATATATAATTTGTTTTTTTCCAAATTCACATTTTCCAAACTCGACTTTTCATGATCGAAATAATTTAAAAAAATCCTTATGAACAATTTGCAACTAAAAACCTAATCTTTTATAGAAGTCAATCAAGGTGTGCTTTCAGCATTCAAGCCTTTTTAACAGTTGAATTTGTGTTTTATTATTTCCATCAATCAATATTTCTTTTCCACTAATAATTAACGTGATCACATTTTTCCGATTCAACTTTTTTCATAAATATTCTAGAGGATGAGAAAACAAATCATGGCAATTGTACTCAGAATAAGATTAAATTCTCAGGGTTTAGCATTAACAGGAGTAGCACCCTAAGTTAACTTAAAAGGGGATGTCTATCCAATGACAAGTTTTGGATCATTAAAAAAAAATGAAAATGTATTTATACATTAATTATGTATTTAATCCCTTTCCGATGCCCATTCTACTTCTGGTCGGTAGGACTTCTGCTCCATTTAAGAATTAGTACAGATATGTGAGCCTTTATCTGGAAACCCATTATACGAAATGGTCCGCATTATGGAAAGGCCATTTCCCATAGACTCTATTATAATGAAATAATCCAGATTTTTAAAAATGATTTCATTTTTCTCTGTAATAATAAAACAGTACCTTGTACTTGATTCTTAAATATAAGATATAATTAATCCTTATTGTACACAAAACCAGCCTATTTGGTTTATTTAATGTTTACATGGTTTTCTAGTAGACTTCAGATATAAAGATCCAAATTACAGAAAGATCTGTTATCTGGAAAACCTTAGGTCCTGAGCATTCTGGATAACAGGTCCCATACCTGTACAAGCAGTGCAAAAAATATAAATGGACAGACAGATACTATAATTGCAATTACATTATGAACTATAAAATAATTGCATATTTCTAATTCAAATCATTAGAAAGTTGCTTAGAATTAAGTTCTCTTTCATTCTGGAAAAAAATAGTTTTGGGTGAATACTTCCTTTAAGCCTGTAAATAGAGAGACCCAAACATTAAGTCAATATAAACATTTCTTTTTACTTATAAAAAGGCACCAGGAATGTATTTTCTAGTCCGTTGACGGCAATAATCCTAAACTGTGTTTATTGTGAAACATTACATTTGTGGTAGAAATGTTGAAGTATATTAAAGATATTATAGTATTTCTTTATTACTTTTTTGGAGGTGGAATAAGTCACTGGCAGAGAATGCTTCTGTTATTTGCAGCACCTTCCTGTAGCTACGTCCAGTATAAGGCCTGTTTAATTATACATTGTTCTCCATAAGCAAGGGGTAGAAGCTTTTGCTTCGCTCTACTGAAGATTTTGTCCTAGTGTTCCAAGGAACTACATTTCCCTCACAAACATAGTGTGGTATGAATAACATTTTTGGGGTGGGGTGGGACAGAGAACCTTAATATTCTGGTCCTCTACTTAAGTTTCCCACAAATTAAAGGCCTCATTAAGACTACAATAATTTTGGTAGTAGAACCCAACTCTTTAATTGGATCAATTTGTACTAGGGATGCACCGAATCCATTTTTTTGGATTCGGCCGAACCCCCGAATCCTTCGTGAAAGATTCGGCCGAATACCGAACCGAATCCGAACCCTAATTTGCATATGCAAATTAGGGGTGGTAAGGGGAAAACATTTTTTACTTCCTTGTTTTCTGACAAAAAGTCATGCAATTTCCCTCTCGCCACTAATTTGCATATGCAAATTAGGATTTGGATTCGGTTCGGCTGTGCAGAAGGATTCGGCCGAATCCGAATCCTGCTGAAAAAGGCCGAATCCTGGCCGAATCCCGAACCGAATCCTGGATTCGGTGCATCCCTAATTTGTACATATAAGGCTTTGCACATGAAGGTTTCCAAGAATTTGATTTTTGATGCCTGGGGACATTCGGCCATAAGAGCAAAGGGAGTTCTGCATGGGTTGTTCTTTTCTACCATCTTGATGATTCCTCTGATAAGGTACATTTCCAACACAAAAGCAGCAGTGACCCCTGTAAGCTAAATTTTGATGGAAAAATGTCAAGAATTTGTTATGACGGAATAACTTTGAAACCAGAGTTTTTTAGTTTATTATTAATTTATTTGAAATAATGAAATTAATGTATCTTTTTCATTTTTTCCTTTAGCTTCACCTTTTTGTATTTGTCTTGCCTAAGCAGCCAGTGTTTAAGGCTTGCTACTCCTACTTTTTTTTGTCAAATTCTGTTTATCTTTTGCACAAACAAAAATAAAATAACATTTAAAATTGCCAAATGAACGCTTCCATTTAGTTGTCTTAGTGCATTACCCATAAACTCAATTCCGCTTAGACCGGTACCCTTTTGCCTAAATGTCTTCCATACACAGAGTATTCAATTAGTTATCAAGTCATCTAACGCAAGCCATTTTGCCCATAGTGATTCAAATTTATTTGGAAAGTTCCTAGAAACATATACTGCTTTAATGTGTGGTAGATTAGAATTGACAAGCTGCTTCCATTCCCTAATCAGTGGGGCCTGTGTAGCCTTCCTTGCTACTCCTACTTTGTTATAATGTCCATACAAGAAACAAACACACTGGGCAGATATATTAAGGTTCAAGTTGTGTTTTCAACAAAAATTTTTTAGTTGTCAGGTTTTGCAACTCAAACTCACTGATTCAAATGGAAAAAACATGAGTTTTTTTCTTAAATAAGAAACCATTTGAGTTGTGAGTTCATTCCAGTTCATTCGTGGTTTAAAAAACTCACGTAGCTCTAAAATTCAACCTATGAATAATAACCCCCACTGTGTCACAACCCGACAAATTATGTTGTAGCCTTCATAGGCTGATAAACTAAAACTGTTCCTGCATACAACTTTGTGGTCCTGGATACTGGCACCAGGGTGCAGCACTATTGGCACAAGTATTAAAGTAAAGTATTATTTTACTATGGATTCAAGATAAAATAAGGTATAAACAAGACAATATATAATCTAATTTGATGGAACTGGGGCATTTGGGTGGATAGAGTTAGTAAAATTAAGTAATTGTTTGTGGTTGTGGGCAGCAAGGAGGCCATGCGCATGCCAAAATAATTTTTTGGAATTTTAACTACTTCATGGACTGGGTTCATGTTGAAGTATTCCCAGTGTATTACACAAACCTCAAGAATTGTCTTTTGACTAAATCCATTCTCTCGTTTTCACACACTTTTGCAAAACACAACCTGTAAGCGTTTTAGCGAAGAATATTTTACTAGCATATCCAATCAACATTTCATCTGATGGGAAGTAGACCTTTCAACACTTTAAGTAAGAATAGTTTCAGAGATTTTTTTAAAAGAAGCATTCCAGTTAATTTTTCAACATGCACTTGCAAATACCCGTTAAAGGCTTGTAACGTATACAGTTTCAAATAATCTTCTGTAAGCCCTTCTCTAAGAAGGCAGTTTGCTGTGCTAATGTTGTGCTTAAATCTCATTATTTTGTACTTAATAACAATTAGCAGTTCCTATTTATTCATGGTTGGCATTGTTGATTGCTGTAACAGTGGAGTTTTACACTTTTAATACGCCCGTACTTGAAATTCTGTAGTAAACGAATGTAGGACCTGGGAGTACTTGTCGATAATTGATGCACTTGAATCAAGCAGAGGCAACAAAAGCCAGTAGGATTCATTTAAGAGAAGAGACATTCTTCTCTTTTATATCTGTTAGCACTCATAAGGCCCATCTAAAATAGGCAGTGTGTTTTCGATCTCAGGGACAGTATTGAAAGATCTCAAATATGACGAAAATCTGACCAAGGAGGGCTTGTTTACACTGAATAAGAGGTGATTCTGGTAAGATATGATCACTATCTATAAATATTTGAATAACATACAATATGGTTTCTAATACTTTATTTGCCAGTAGATCCTTCCAGAGAACACAAGGGCATGCCTTAGGTTTCATCGGAGTAGGTTGTCCTTTAAGCAAGGGAGAAAATGCAAGGTGATGGTTCCGAATGCTGATTTGGGTGCAAAATATGGGATTTTTAAGCTTTCTCTGGATCTCTGTAGACAAGCTCTCCTGCTAACATGTAAATTTCAAACATCAAGATTGAAAATTTAGTACAGATAATCCTACTTTTTTTTTTTTTTGCAAACTTGAACAAAGATTAGAAAAGTCTTATAAAAGTATTTTTAAAAATTGGGTATATCATCCCTTTTAAAGTCATGGAAAGTTTAAAAGGGCAAAAAAAAGTATTGTGATCGCTGCTAATGTGAAAACTACTATAAAAGAATTATGCAACCTAAAACATGCAGAGATGCCATAGAAGTGATTGAGAAGGGGGCATATTCCGTCAGATGTGTGCCCCTCAGAAGTCAGAAATATATAATTATGGAATGGGTTATGGATGATGTCTGATGCTTGAAAGAAATTCAAGGAATCACTGATCTTTTTGTTGACGCAAGGGGTTATTTGAGTTGTGATCATGTAATACCACAAGTCTCTTAACACTCTTTCTCAACACGTAGGTAGAGGATCACAGGTAGATTTTCAGATTAAACACATTTTTCTGCTCTGGTGTGAGCTTGGAGAAGGAATGACAGCAATGTTATTGTAGCGTAACTGGAGGCAACACATTGTCATTGTACTTTGTGGTGGTCGGTTACCTTCAGGAGATGTCTAAAGCCAGGAATGATGGTAAGGGGCCTTTCTTTTGAAGTTAAACACATGACAAATTTGGCTTTTAATCTCCTATCGTGTTTCATCTGCCACCCAATACGGAGCAGGAAGAAGAAAAAAAGATAAGGGTGCAAGCTTTGTTTCGAGGGCTACTCTTCTAAACCTCTCCAATCTATGGGAGAATCAAGCTTTCAAATAGCTTCTCATAAATGGACTCACTTAGCCGTCTGTTCAGGGTGGGTTACTTTGAGAGGCTGATACATTATATCACTATTTCTTCTACTTACACTGTATGATTGTTCTGTAACAATTACTGGGGTGACGAAGTACGAAGCTAATCTATATATTTTTTTCTTATCCAGTGTAATTGCTATGACCATACAGCTGAATAACTTCTTGTTGAATGCATCAAATAGTTTTAATCCTAGGAGTGATTTAGCCCTTTAGCATGGCACCCAATGAGTTAAGCTCTTTGGATTTAGAACTTTAGTTGAAAAACAGATTTAGCTGTTAAGCTCTTCAAGGTATTTCAGCGTCTTTCTATATTTTCTTAATGCAGTTGAAACTGAAAGACTTTGACCCCGAGTTGTAAGGGTATCGCTTATTGTTTCCTCTTAACCAGCATATTGCCAGTGGCATTGCAGTTTTTACCTTTGAGAATGAAAACATTTCCAAATAATGGAAATCTATGGTTTTGAAATTTCAATAAGATTTTAATTTCAGTATTTTATTGATCTGTAATGTAAAGATCTAGAGTTTTTGTTAAGATGGCAAATAAAATATGGATTGAAACCTGCTGATATTTTTAAAATAAAGGACATACGTTTTATTAAGTGCCTTATTTTTGACAGTGAACAGAAAAGGGGAATATACAGATTTCTTCTTGGAATCCAATCCAAGCATCCCAGGTCTTGAGAAATGCCAATAAATCCAATAACCAGCACCCCTGTGTTCAGGTTTCAGAGATTAGCTCATACACTTGATGTTAAACCTTGTCCATGATGCTTGCATGGGGGGCAGTTGCTAGGGCAGGCTAGCAAGTCTAAATGGTTTCTAAGGACTTGGCATCAAGGGTTGATGTAGTTGCCCACAGTCACGGTCACAGAGGGAATTACACAACGACAATGAAATTGTTATTCTACATAATCTGCTCTTTGGAGAGCTACTGGGGGAAACGGACTGGCCCCAGCATGCAGCCGAGACTGTGATCACAGAAGCGTGCTGGCTACAAAGATCATACAGGGCTTCGCCTTCTGATCTGGGAACACCAGCGCTCAAAGATTCTAATCTGCTTTATCAGCTATTTCTCTGACACAAAGGTGTTTACTTATTTTAACATCTCCCAGGACTCTATTTGCCTTTTGTGTGGTCTTTATCCCCCCCAACAAGGTTTTAGCCCAGATTACAGATGGAGTTAAGGCATTTTCGCAATGGTGTCTCAGATCTGTGACATCGGATCAAGGAACAGAGAATGAAAATATAATGGAGCTCTAACAATGAATCTAATGCTAGAGTCCTTTCTTTGGTCCTAAATATACTGTTTCTAACTTTATTTAAAGTGCAGGTGCTTAACATGCTCTTGTGTTGCATACAAAGGGGAGATTTATATTACCAAGAAAAGCAGTCAATTAATTTTTTTTTCTCCATCAAGGAACGCTGCTTTGCAGTGGAGTGGTTAAAGCAGACTGTGAAGAGATGCTTCCTATTACTGTGAGATTGAACAGAGAAACATTGCAAACAGTGGCTTGCCTGTTCCAGTTAGCTTGCGCCCCTAGAGCAATGGCTCCCACACTCTGTCCCAAAGTAGTGCAAGGTAGATTCAGCCTGGAAGATTTTGAGATTTTAGTGGTTTCCTCAACCTTATTCTTTTTTTTGCTGTACACAACTCAATGATGTTGTCAGGAGTAATTGCCTATGTATAGACAGGCTGGAGGCCATATGTTGGGTAACACAGATAAATAGCTCCACGAGACATATGCTGAAGTGGAAGGGAGAAGAACATGTTTATTGTGAACATATGGCAGGCAGAGACTTTCGTTAAAAAAACAGGCCAGATGTTGAGGCAGGTGGCAGGGAGGGTCTAAAAAACAAGTCCAAGTTGTGGGCAGGTTGTAGGTTGGAGCAGAATTTAATAATCAGGTTATAGATCAGGGCAGTTGGCAGGGACCAAGAAAACATATCAAATGTTTAGAGGAGGACAAGGTGCTCCAGAATTAAATGTAAAATAACTCACCATACAGTGAAAGTGGTCCGGGTGCACCAGCACCCAATTTTTTAACTGAATATCTCTGGTCCTGTGGATCCGTTTGAGTGCCGGTCAGCTCTTATCTTCTGCCAAGAAAACATAAACTACTGAAAATTGCAAAAAGCCTTGATCACATAGAGTTGAATGAGCGGGCATAGGTAGAAGAGTGAAGTAGGGTTACATAGGCCCTTCAGAACTGGATTGTTCGTACCTGGCCTCAACCAGGTTGGACTTCGGGAAGTTGAGGTAGAAGATGCTGATTAAGTAACGGCTGAGCTCAAAATGTGCCCAGTGGCTTTAATTTATCAGAAATGCATCACCCAATGCAGGCTTTGAATCCTAGTTGGTACTGACAGCAGTGCATTTCAGATTGCTTACTTTTGCATTGAGCAGCCAGTTAGCCACGGGGAAATCTGTCAGCAGCTGAAAAAAAAATTAGGTGAAGAACTGCCAACAAAAACAGCTACAGTTTAATGGATCCTCTGTAATAGTAATGATTAAGGGTTCTTTCAACAATATGGATTTTCTCCGATCTGATTTCAGAACTAATCTTTACAATACTAATCTTTTCACCTGAATAAAACGATTAGCCAAACTGTAAGGATTACATTATTATTGCGTTGTTCTTTGTGGTTAAATGGTTTTATAAGTCATCCTCTGATCCAGTTAGGCAGTCTTTCTATTACCACTTGGATAACAAAGATTAGCTATTCTAAATGGCTTAATGCAAATATTATAATACTAGTATAGTATACTGTACTGTATTTTTGTCTTAAAATCCGGACATTGCATTTTGAATAGTTAGATACACAGTAGGTTAGGCTAAAAAAGACATGTCCATCAAGTTCAATCTATTCATCCATTGAACATTTCATTACTCATTTGATGAGTGGTGAAACTTTTTCAAGAATACTTGTATGGGGGCCTTAAAGGCCCAGTAGCTTTAAGGCCCCCCATACACGGGCCGATAAAAGATGCCGACAAACAGAGTCAGCACCTTATTGGCCCATGTGTGGGACCATCCAACAGGCGTCCCCAATTAATATCTGCCTGAATGTCGGGCATATATAACAAATCCGGGCGCATCTGTTCGTTGATGCAATCCGACCACCCATATTGCCTCCATTCTGATCCAATCGTTGGGCCCTAGGGCCCACGATCGGATTAGCCCGATATTGCCCACCTCAATGTGGGCATATCGGGGAGAGATCCGCTCATTTGACGACATCGCCAGTGTGCATGGCCACCTTTAGACTTATCTCCACCATATGCACTTGGGCGTGTGTGCTGCAAACAAGAGGGGTAGAGGTTTGGTTTTTTTTTCCCCATTGTGGCTAGAAATGTGCAATAGGAATACAATGGGTCAGAGCGGATTCCCTCAATATGAATGAGTTTAGGGTAAATTAGGAGTTTTTTTCCTGTCTGAGGTTAGGAACTGTTGGGTTATAGTAGTAAATATCATATACTCTGAGTGAGGGTAGTGGTGGCTCCAGTGGCATAATTGGAGTGCACCAGACCCCCCTGCAAAAAAATTTTCCGAGGGGCCCAGCACACTGCTTTCCCAGACTGCCCTTCGGATGTGGTAACCACGTGTGAGTTTAAGAAGTCACGCGTGATTTCACTACCTGAATGCTTGAGGCCGGAAGCTTAACTGCTATAGATTTGATCTTACAATGAGCAATTTGCCACTGCAACTACTGTATACACTAACTATAGAACTTCTTTTATTATACAGCGGACAGCTTATGACTTGCCTTGGAACCGATTTCAGAAGAGGAGCTGGGGTGCTCGATGTCCGCTATGAAACACCATATACTCTGCTGTCCTGTGGATATGACACTTTCATAAGATACTGGGACCTTCGAACAAGCACAAGGTATAAAACATCTATCCGTGACTAATATTTACAGGGTTTCCAGATAGGGGATCTAATTTTGATCTCCATACTTTAAGGGGTTTATTTATCAAAGCTCGAATTACGAATATTTCCTCGGAAAAAAAAAACCTCGAATGTCAGGAAGGCAATTCACATATTTAAATAGTTCAACAGACCCCTGCCATTGACATGTAAATGAACTCGGCAGGTTTTAGGTGGCGAATATTCGAATTAGAACTATTTCCATAGTCGAGGTGTGATCAATCTCTTATTCCAATTTACATTCGAGTTGGTGCTTTTAAATTAGAATTTGGTAGTTTTGACACACAAAATTCTAAAATTTAAATTTACCATTCGAACCTTAATAAATCTGCCCCTATGCCTACTAAAAAATCTTTTAAACATGAACTAAATCCAATAGTGTTGTTCTTATTGCCTCCAATAGGGATTCATAATATATTTCATTTGACCAAGTGCAAGGTATTGTTTTACTATTACAGAGAAAAAGGACATTTTTTTTAAAAAAAACATTTGAATTATTTGATTAAAAAAGAATCTATGGGAGACAGCCTACGGATTTTGGGTTTCCAGATAATGAATCCCATTCCTGTATTTGATTTTATTTGAGCTGAGTGGACGCATTGGTTAGCCTAATGTATTCAAAAGCAAAACTTGATCAACTCATTTTAATATTAACATTTTCCAAACTCTTTTTTTTTTAGTCAATGAATTATTTGTGTCTTTTCTTTGTTGACCTCGGGGGGGGGTTTATTCCATTAGTAAAAAGTTAAACCTGAAGATCTTTTTTTATTTCTATGACATAACAGGACTGGATAAAGAAATGTGTATTTTATCACACCATTGGGGATATGTGAGGAGTGGCCATTTCCAAGGCTCCAACACATTGCATGAAAGAAGGAATAACTCCCAAACGCAATTAGAAAATAATAGTCTAATAACTCTTAATTATGGGCACTGGCAGCGCTCCAGGGTGCATCTCCTTTGTTATTGCCTAAGTACGGACGACAGTAGTTTGAAAGCTGTTACAAACTGGGAACATTTGTTCATAGTTTTACATTACTGATTGGGATTTAAAGTCTTAGCCTTTTTTATTTTTAGAAACTGTAGAATGATGACCATTCAAGTGTAGAAACATGGACCAGAACAGCATTTCTTTGAGGTTAACTTGAAATTGAAGGCTGAACAAAAAAAAATAGAAATCTTTCACATTCCGGTTCCGTATTGTTTGCCATGCCCAGTGATGCTGCTTTCAATGAAGCTACTGTGTTCTGAAACCTATGGGGAATAGCTACACGTTCTACACGTAGACCTCCTGTTTTAATTATTTCCCTTGCACCAAAAAAATACAGGGTAGAACTCATATTTATGGTACCGTATATACTCGAGTATAAGCCGTCCCGAGTATAAGCCGAGGTACCTAATTTTACCTCCAAAAACTGGGAAAGCTTATTGACTCGAGTATAAGCCGAGGGTGAGAAATGCAGCAGCTTCTGGTAAGTTTCAATCTCGTTTTTGGATGACTATTCTTAGGCGCCGGCTACTATTCTAAGCGCCGGCGAATATTCTTAGGCGCCGGCGAATAGTCTAAGGCGCCGGCGAATATTCTTAGGTGCCGGCTACTATTCTAAGGCGCCGGCGAATATTCTTTTTTGCGCTTGACCCAAGTATAAGCTGAGGTACAGTTTTTCAGCATATTTTGGGGGCTGAAAAACTCGGCTTATACTCGAGTATATACGGTAAGTAATTAAAGTAATATTATTAGAATGAAGGACTGAAACCCAACCAACAAATGTTCTTAATTAGACGGATAACTTTTCCCCAATATTTCTAATTTTGTATTCTGCTCTCTTATGGTTTTCCTACCCTGGGCAGCATACAATAGAGTCCTGCAGCGGGTCGGGTACCTGCGGGTTACCCGCAAAAACCTACCTACGGTACCTTGCGGGTTTAGGGGAGAAGTTCTAGGTGCGGGTAAAGACGCGGGTCGGGCCACGAGTCTTCTCATTAGCGATATTTACTCCTTTTTTCTTGTCACGGCTACTTCCAATGATGTCACTTTTACAATGGCGTCACTTTACAATGACAGCACTTCCTGTTTTACTCCTTTTTTCTGATCACGTCTACTTCCGATGATGTCACTTCCAGTTTACAATGACAGCACTTCCTGATTCTTGATGGTCAGCGTGTCCGGGTTGCGGATAAGGTACTTGCGGGTAGGGTCGGGTAGCGGTTCAAAGTGGGTAAGAATGCGGGTCCGGGTTGCGGATTGCAGGGTACAGGTCGGGTAAATGGACCCGCGCAGGACTCTAGCATACAACAGAATTGAATATACTTAGATGGGGTCAGTGATGCCCATTTGAATGCTGGAAAGAGTCAGAAGAAGAAGGCGGCAAATAATTAAAAAAAAAAAAGTAAATAAATAATGAAGAGCAATTAAAAAGTTGCTTTGAATTAGCCATACTATAACATATTAAAAGTTAACTTTAAGGTGAATCACCCCTTTTAGAGTCTGCTTAAAGGTATTGTTCACCTTTGCGTTGACTTTTAGTAGGATGTAGAGAGTGATATTCCAAGACAATTCGCCATTGTTTTTTATTTTTTGAGTTATTTAGGTTTTCATTCAGCAGCTCTCCAATTTACGATTTCAGCAGTCTAGTTGCTAGGGTCCACATTACCCTAGCAACCATGCATTGATTTGAATAAGAGATTGTGATATGAATAGGAGAGGCCTGAATAGAAAGATGAATAATAACAAGTACCAATAGCAACAAATTTATAGCCTTACAGAGCATTTATTTTTTAGATGGGGTCAGGTGTTCCTTGATGACATCATTGCTGATGTCACAGGAAGGCTTAAGGCAATTTGTCACATGTTTGTGACTCAGCTAGCAGAGCTTCATACAACAGTTCATTGTCTTCCTTTAATCCTCCTGCACTTTTCAAGGAGCTTGTTATGGGTGTGGCTTATGGATAGAGGTGTGGCCTGATATAGCAATTTAAACCACTTCCCTATGTTTGCTCATACAGCAAAAAAAAACCATAAAAGCTTATCATCATATTTATCCCCTGTACAAGTATGGGATCCATTATCCAGAAATCTGTTATCTAGAAAACGCTGAATTGGAGGGGGGGGGGGCGTCTCACATAGACTCAAATAATTCAAATGTTTTTTAAGATTATTTCCGTTTCTCTGTAATAATAAAACAGTAGCTTGTACTTGATCCAAACTAAGATTTAATTAATCTTTATTGGAAGCAAAACCAGCCTATTGGGTTTATTTAATGTTTATATGATTTTCTAGTAGACTTAAAGGAAAACTATACCCTCCGAACAATGTAGGTCTCTATAAAAAGATATTGAGTAAAACAACTCTACTGTATTGCTTGTTGTTATTTACGTATGTATAGACTATCATTGTACCGAAATAGCTTATACCCCGGGAAATCTCGGCAAGTACATTTAAATATTGTCATATGTTTAAAACACAAATAAAAATATATGAAAGAAAAACAGCTCATGTAAAACCCTGCTTCATGTAAATAAACCATTATCATAATAATATACTTTTTTAGTAGTATGTGCCATTGGGTAATCATGAATAGAAAATTGCCATTTTAAAAAATAAGGGCCGCCCCCTGGGATTGTAGGATTCACGGTGCACACAAACAAACCACATGTTAGGTCACATGAGCCAATTAACAGGCAGAGTTCTGTCTTTTGCTCCCACACTTATTCCTGGTACAGTTAGAGTTGTAGTATTTCTGGTCAGGTGATCTCTGAGGCAGCACACAGACCATCACAAAATGGTGGTTCAAGGCAAGAGAAGTAAAAGGGCAATATTTACTTAAATATATATTCCAGTTTGGTAAGATTCTTTAATTTGTCACTTGGCGGCAGATTTATCAAGGGTCAAATTTCAAAGTTAAAAATACTTCAAAATTCAACCATCGAATTGAAATACTTCGACTTCGAATAACGAATGGTCGAATATTCGAACTATTTTACTTCGAATCGAAGTCGTAGTATCCTATTCGATGGTCGAAGTATCCAAAAAAATGACTTTGAATTTCAAATTTTTTTACTTTGAAAATTCCCCTGAATTCGCGTCGACCCTTGATAAATCTGCCCCTTAATTTGATATAAACTATCTGTTGCTTAAGTATTCATCTTGGGGGTATAGTTTTCCTTTAAGGTATGCAGATCCAAGACCCCTTATCCAGAAAACCCATAATTGTACCAAGCATGGATTCATTAACGTATGCTTGCAGCCATTTGGATGTTAAATCCAGAAATACCTTGTTTATTTAGATGGTCTTTTGTTATTAACATCATACAGATTTTATTAATACAAGGACTGCCTCTGTGTTGTACTCACACTATATATATATATATATATATATATATATATATATATATATATATATATATATATATATATATATATATATATATATATATATATATATATATATAAAGATAAAAAAGACCAGCAACACCAGGTTTTTTGCAAGTAAAAAAAGTGTTATTGCATATGTATGGGTTACATATGCAATAACACTTTTTTTACTTGCAAAAAACCTGGTGTTGCTGGTCTTTTTTATCTTTATATACTGATCTTACCGAGCACCCAGGCAAAGGACTTGGAACGGAGTGCTGTCCACCTCTATATGATATATATATATATATATATATATATATGGAATTACTGTTCTTTTAGTGTCTCAGATATATTGATCGGGTACATTTCCACTTAGCACAGAGCCAGCGCGACTGCAAATAAGGTCAAGGGGAACACTGTTTACTGTCTATGTCTTTTGTTAATGGTAGAAGGACAGGTCAAGTCTCCATAGAATCGATTAGCTTTCAGTCCTGGGACTTTTCTACCAAATACGAATGGTCTTGCCCTTATTAAGATAGACAAGATGTCAGACGGATGAAAGTGATGTTATCTCAGTATCATTTATTCATGCAAATCCCAGTAGAACACTAAAGCACTATGACTTGATATAATACATTATGATAGCGTAAAACTGCCGCTTTAACTAGCATCAAACTCACAACTAGTTATAGCGGGGAATTAAAGCTTCTTTGCTAATAGCTGAGATGTAGATGTTGATAAAAGCGCCAACATGAAATTGAACTTCTAGAAATAAGAGAAACACCCTGAGTAATTTTCCTTTATGTATTTTGGGGTTTAGATCTGCCTTAAAGGGGTGGTTCATCTTTGAGGTAACCTTTAATATGATGTAGAGAGTGATATTCGGAGACAATTTGCAATTGGGCATCATTTTATATTATTTAAGGTTTTTGAGTTATTTGGCTTTTTATTCAGCGCCTCTTCAATTTGCATTTTAAGCAATCTGGTAACTAGGGTCTGAAATACCCTAGCAACCATGCCTTGCATTGAATAAAAGACTGGAATATGAATAGGAGAGGCCTGAATAGAAAGAGTAGTACATACAATAACAATACATTTGTAGCCTTACAGAGCATTTGCTTTGTAGAAGGGGTCAGCGACACCCATTTGAAAGCTGGAAAGAGTCAGAAGAAGAAGGCAAATAATTAAAAAACTATAATAAATAATTAATGACTTTAGAACCGGTCATTCTGTAACATAGTAAAAGTTAACTTAGAGGTGACCCACCCCTTTAAAGAAGAAATAAAGGCAAATCCCACACATATTAGAGACTGTATTTGATAATCTTAAATGAAGATACTTTGAAATATTATTGTCATTATTTTGCATATGCAAATTAGGATTCGATTTGAATCCTGCTGAAAAAAGGCTGAATCCCGAACCAAATCCTGGATTCAGTGCCTCCCTAATATGAATTATGGCCTCATGGGGCGGTATACCTCCTGGGTCTGCTTCCTCTGTAGTTACACCCCTGCTTTAAGGATAAGTAAGGCTTCTATTTTAAACTCCCTTAAAATTACAGCCCTCAGAATAACATACCTTTCTCCCTCCATTTAGTTGTATTTCATTCCTCTGATACAAGCATCTGAACTGCAGCTCTTTTAGCTACTTCCTTGTCCAGCATGAAGCTCCAGCCCCTGAGCTCTTCTCTCTTCCACTGTGAAGACCTCAAAGAGGTCTGGGCATGCTCCCTGCCTCTGCACATGGGCAGCTCTTTTGTTTTTGGATGCAGTTGGGTACATTAGTTGGCAACACAATATCTTTAATGTTATAAAATGTATTTTTAAAGAATATTGCAGTATTTCATGTAATTAGCATAATGTGCTCAGTGACGGTTTTACTGTTGGCGTCCAAGACCTGGAGTCCAGCATCCTCCACCCCTCTGCCACCATCATTCACTTTTAAGCCCTGCCCACATATCTCCCCTGCCAATCATTTGTGACCAGCTGACTGCCACCCATTTCAGTTTGCACCCCACCCCACTGCTCACTAGGCAATCACCTCTGCTGCAAATACAAATAGACACAGTCCTGGATATGCTCTTAATATATTTACTGGACCAATATGATGTGTGTAAAACATGGCACACAATAAAATATAATACAATGTGCATACATGGGTTGACATTTACTGCCAGCTTGGCCATTTAAAGTATAACCACACCCTAAAAATGAATATGGCTAAAAATGCCATATTTTATAAACTGAATTTTTTGCACCAGCCTAAAGTTTCAGCTTGTCAATAGCAGCAATGATCCAGGACTTCAAACTTGTCACAGGGGGTCACCATCTTGGAAAGTGTCTGTGACACTCACATGCTCAGTGGGCTCTGAGCAGCTGTTGAGAAGCTAAGCTTAGGGGTCGTCACTAATTATCCAGCAGAAAATGTGGTTGGTCTGTAATATAAGTTGATGCTACAGGGCTGATTATTAAATTCTGATGCTAATTGTACTGGTTTCTGTGCTGCCATGTAGTAATTATCTGTATTAACTACTAATCAGCCTTATATTGTGACATTTCACACTCATGTATATTGTGAGTGGGTCCCTAAGCTCAGTAAGTGACAGCAGCACAGAGCATGTGCAGTGAATCAGCAGAAAAGAAGATGGGGAGCTACTGGGGCATCTTTGGAGACACAGATCTTTACTGCTAAAGGGCTATGGTTGCCTTGGGCTGGTACAGAAGCTCAAAACATCATGAACAACATTTCTAGCTATTTGTTTAGTTAGTCTTTAGTTCTCCTTTAAGATGTAGCAGGCAGTTCATTGGCCTATATATGAGGCCTCATTGCGACCCTTCCCCGATGGGCTCCTATTATGATCTGATCATTTTTCTGGGGGCCAAAACTTTGGGCCACCACTTGGATGACTGATTCAGGCAAAGATCTGCTGGTTTGGGAACCTCACCAAACAAGTAGATCTTTCTGTGACCGGGGGAAGCCAATCTTTGGTTCTTCAGCTTAGATGATAGAGCTTTAGTTGTGGAAGAGCTGACGGAGACACGTTACTGCCGTGCTAGACTGCTGCAGAGAGTTTACACTTTTTAGCCGACACGTTTCGGGAAATCTCTCATGGTCAGTTCTGACTGTTCACTGATGGAAAAATGCTTCTCTCATTGGACTGAAATTAAACATCTAATGGAAATTCACTAAATATGATGGGGGTACTAGGAATGATCAGAAGGTGCGGTCCTACACTATAAGAGTCTCATTTATGTCAATCAAACACAGGTATTTGTTTTTGCCGCCATAGGAAAGTATTAGAGGAATGTATTAAAGGAATGTACACTAATGTTCTGAGTTATAGTCTGCTTCTTTAGCTAAACATCTCAAGTGGAACTGACTGTCTGGGAAGCCGTGAAAAGCCCTGTTTGTATTTATTTCTTTTTTTATTTCCATTAAAAGGAATTCCCCTTTCCCACACGCCACATACATTGTATCAGGAAAACTCGTGTGGTCTTGTCAAAATGTCAGGTCTTTATGGTTTTGTTTTCCCTTTTTGGATGGGGGGGGCACTAACTGGCTCACAGATGTGTGACTTGTAGCCACGTGCACCATAAAAAATATATTTATAGTCAGATTTTGTGGCCTTTGAGCCTGCTCTGATGCTAAATGGTTGAAGAGATATCAGCGTTAATATCGAATGGGTCCAGCGGAATAATTCTAATAAAATCAAGCTTCTGATTGGCTGCTCTGGTTAACTGAACTCCGGGCCGGGTTACTACACAAGCCCATTGTGCAACCAAGTATGTCAGCAATGTCAAACCATGAAAGTTCATGGCAAATGGAAAAGTTACGAAGCAGAAAATGACAGTAATTTATCTTAGCATAAATCAATCATCAAATATTTGCAAAAAAAAAATAGATCCTAGTCTGTGTAACGGGGAAAACTGCTGTTGTCTATTACACGCTTATATCTCACAGATGCCCGGCCTGTGCTGTACTGCAGCCAAGAAATGGTTAAGAGCTGAATATAAAGCAGAGAAACATCTTGGGAGCCCTCTAATTGAGCAATGAGAGCTTAAATTCATATTGATCTCTAGCTAAAGGGGCATTTAGGGATTTCCTGTTGCTCAGTGGGCTTGACCTAAAGCGTAAAGGATAGAACTGCATAAATAAGGGAGGACAGATTTCTCTATAGTCCTGATGTCATGGGGAACCTGCTGTGTGTTTGGGAACTTGTGGGGGGGTTTTGCGTTTCCAGCCACAGTTGACCTTGCAATTGGCTAAAACCAAAAAGGGGTGCGTTCCATGCTGGTTATTCTAGGCCTCTTTGTTTCAGTTTATATATTTAGAAAAAGACATATAATAGAGGGGCTAAGCAATGAAGAAGGAGAGATAGTGTCCACTTCAGCAATAGAAGAAGGTACAGAGGGTGAAGAGGAAGTGAAAGGCATCAAGTTTGGTAGAATCTAAATAAAATAGAAATGGGTGACAGTTAAGGCCCCCATACACGGGCCGATAAAAGCTGCAGACAGGCCGATTCTGCGGTTTATTGGCCCTCCCTGACCGGTATCGGGCAAGTAAAAAATCCCGTTGAATCACAGCTGCATCTGTTAGTTGATGCGTTCCCACCAGGGCCAGGCCAAGGTATTTTGGCTTCCTAGGCAAGGGTTTCAATTAGTGCGCCCCCTGTACCTGTTCCAGCACCTATCATATTGCCCCCATTTGTACCTGTGCCAATGGCAGTCAATCCCTCAGATTGTTACCCCAGTCTGTACCTATGCCAGCATAAGCCAAAACAAATCCATCACATTGCCCCTAATTTGTACCTGTGCAGCAGGAGCCAAAAATCCATCATATTGCCCCAAACATATGTGTGCCTGTGCCAATAGACACCATATTGCCTCATGTACCTGAGCCAGAAGCAGCCAATCCCTCATAATTCCCCCAAATATGTACGTGTGCCAGCAGGAGCCAAAAATCCATCATATTGCCCCTAATTTGTACCTGTGCAGCAGGAGCCAAAAATCCATCATATTGCCCCAAACATATGTGTGCCTGTGCCAATAGACGCCATATTGCCCCATGTACCTGAGCCAGCAGCAGCCAATCCCTCATAATTCCCCCAAATATGTACGTGTGCCAGCAGGAGCCAAAAATCCATCATATTGCCCCCAGATATGTACCTGTGCCAGTAGCTGCCAAGAGGGACGTGGGGAGTGCTTCTGCCCATAGTATAAATGATAGGCAAGAGGGGGATGGAACAGGCAGTTTATACTGTAAAATTGAAAATCTATTAAAGGCCAAGCAAACTAGGGTTTAAAAAAAAAAAAAATAAAAAAAATTCCCCTTAAAGTGTGCCCTCCCCATGATTGCACCCTAGGCAGGCCTGGACTGGGAGTCAAAATAGGCCCTGCCATTCCAAGTACACAGAGGCCCAAACAGCCCCCTATCACCCCACTATATGGTAACTTTCCATGGAACCATACAGCAGCCCCTCTGGCATTTGCCAGAACCCTCAGATTGCCAGTCCGGGCCTGACCCTAGGCAGGTACCTACTCTGCCTACCCCTAGTTCCGACCCTGGGTCCCGCGATCTGACCACCCGCATGGCCTCCATTCTGATCCAATCATTGGGCCAATAATCAGATCAGCCCAATATCGCCAACCTCAATGTGGCCATATCGAGGAGAGGTCACCAAACGAGCGGATCTCCCCGAGTATGGGCACCTTTAGATCTGATTTGGCCTGTTGGCTTTTAAAAAACCTAATAGTGGGTCCTCTTTTTCTATTTTAGACGGTGCGTGAAAGAATGGGAGGAGCCACACGACAGTGCCCTGTACTGCATGCAGAGTGATGGGAACCACATGATCGCCAGCGGCTCAGCATATTATGGTGTCGTGAGACTGTGGGATAAGCGCATGAACCAGTGTTTGCAGGTAAGCGAGCCTTTTCTAATTGCAGCTCTTAAAGGGGAGGGGTTCACCATAAAGTGAACTTTCAGTATGTTATAGAATGGCTAATTCTAAGCAACTTTTCAATTGGCCTTCATTTTGTATTTTTTATAGTTTTTGAAACATTTGCCTCCTTCTTATGACTCTTTCCAGCTTTCAAATGGGGGTCACTTTAATAACAAGTTTATTGTTAGTGCTACTTTTTATGACTCTTCTTTTTATTTAGACCACCTCCTGTTCATATTCCAGTCTCTTAATCAAGTCAATGAATGGTTGCTAGGGTAATTTGGACCCTAGCAACCAGATTGCTGAAACTGCAAACTGGAGAGCTGCTGAATAAAAAGCTAAATACAGTAGAACCTCAATTTTACATCCCCCGATTTTAAGTTTCCCCTCATTTTTACATGTTGTGGTCCCACCTATATATTATGCATAACACATTTCCCTGATTTTACATTTTCCTGGATTTTCCACCATTTTTTTCTGGTCCCCTGAAAAACGTAAAATGGCGGTTCTACTGTAACTCAAAAACCCCAAATAATAAAAGATTAGAACCAATTGCAAGTTGCCTCGAATATCACTCACTATATCATACTAAAATGACTTTAAAGTTGATAGAACCCCCTTTTTTTCCCGACCCATTCCTTCTGATGATTCATTGAATATATTTTTCTGCAAAAGCACAGATTTGAGATTTATTTCGTTTTTTTCGAATTAGAAAAAAAACTCTCAAATTCTCATTTTGATCAATCTGCCCCTTAGAATAAATGACTAAAAATATAATACCTTCAAAAGTTGTAGATGTTTTTCTATTCTGCCTTGCTTTTTAGATTGCCAGTATTTGTTTATCCAAAGACGTGTGCCCTTCAAATGCCAAAGGGCTCACATGAAAATGTTATAGTTAAATAATGGAGCAAAGCAGACGTGTTGTGATGGGGCAACGTCACTGGTTTTCCACTTCTTTACAGTATCACATGTCCATTTCCATTTGATCGTATCAGTGACATTGGAGGAGAACTAAATCTTAACTAAAGAAGTAGGATAGAAATGTTGTAGATCATGTTTGTGCTTATGTACCAGCCCAAGGCAACCACAGCCCTTTAGCAGTAAAGATCTGTCTTCAAAGATGCCCCAGTAGCTCCCCATCTTCTTTTCTGCTGATTCACTGCACATGCTCTGTGCTGCTGTCACTTACTGAGCTTAGGGACCCACTCACAATATACAGTACACATAGAATAGAAATGTCACAATATAAGGCTGATTAGTAATTAATACACATAATTACTACATGGCAGCATAGAAACCAGTACAATTAGAACCAGAACTCAATAATCAGCCCTGTAGCATCAGCTTATATTACAGACCAACCTCATTTTCTGCTGGATAATTAGTGACGACCCCTAAGCTTAGCTTCTCAACAGCTGCTCAGAGCCCACTGACACTGCTAACAAAATCCAAGATGGGAAACCAGCTGTGAAGTCCTGGATTATTACTACTATACAGACGCTGAACTTTTAGGCTGATTCAATGAGTTCAGTAAATAAAATATGGCATTTTCAAGGTTTAGTTCTCCATAGGCCGTAGATATTCTGATGGTCAGAAATGCAAGAATATTTGTATTTTTATGTCAATTACTTTACATAAACATCTCTTTTAGGCAGATAATCCATAAATCTTCTTTTTTTCTTTTCAGTCGTTCTCTTTATCATCTCCAACAAGCAGCCCAGTGTACTGCCTTCAGTTCAATACGCGACACCTCTACGCGGCCCTGGCGTCAGCACTGCACCTCCTCGACTTCACTTCTGGTGAATCTCTGTTCAGGGCCTTGTAGAACAGGAACACGTAGAACAGGAACACGTAGAACAGGAACACGTAGAACAGGAACACGTAGAACAGGAACACGTAGAACAGGAACACGTAGAACAGGAACACGTAGAACAGGAACACGTAGAACAGGAACACGTAGAACAGGAACACGTAGAACAGGAACACGTAGAACAGGAACACCTAGAACAGGAATATGTAGAACAGGAACATGTAGAACAGGAATATGTAGAGCCTGCCAACCAGGAGAAATTTTATACTATGGGGAACTACACAACCAGACACCTCTGGCCTTTGATATGTCTCAATTTACAAACTGCTGCCCAATAAATATCAGGCAGCAGCTATTGTTTCTGCATTTTTAGATCTGAATCTGTCTCCCGCCCCTAAAAAAAGGGAGATTTTGATAAGTTAGGGTGATACACAGATACACAAGGATTTAGCTCCCTTTTATTCTTTATATTAACTTCATGGAGATCGACATTTGAAAAAAAAAATGTGTATTATGTCATTTATACCAGATTCTTAATCTTTTTTTTTTTTTTTTATCAACGACCATATTGATAGCAGTAAGTGGAAGAGAATGGAAAACCAATAGCATTGGTGTGAATGAGGCTTATTTATACACACACTGCAGTACAGCCCCATGTTGCCTTAAGGTGGCCATACACTATTAGATCCGCTTGTTTGTCCAGATGGCCAAACAAGAGGATCTTTACCCGATATTCCCACCAACGGCAGGACGATATTGGGTTATACGACGGTAATGGGCTCCGACAGGTCTTAGGACCTCCTCAGCTAGCCGGTGCGGACCCCGATTGCAGGAAAAATCAAACCACCCTGATCGATATCAGTCCGATTTTTGGGCAAAATCAGAGGGACCCGTCGGACGCCCCACACATGGCCAAATAAACTGGCAAATCGGTCTAAAGGACCAATATCGGAAGCTTTAATCTGCCCGTGTTTGGCCACCATTAAATAACCATGGGTTAATCCGAACGTTTGGCCCTAGGGCAGAACAATCGTATTACAACAAAGAGAATGGGCGCTGACGGGGTGAGGCATCAACTTGGCCAGATATCGATCAGGGAGATCTGTTGGAAGCCCCATACACTGGCAGATATGCTGCCGAATTTGTCTAAAGGACTGATATCGACAGCTTTAATCTGCCCCTGTATGGCCACATTTACTCACTAATAAATCTCTAAATTGTACCGTTTGGCAGGGTCACTGGGAAAAATCCCTATGGGCCCCGGCCCAGACCCGCTCCCTGGATAATCTTCCTTCCGCTGCAGAAAAAAAAAAGCACCCCCGGTAGTGCAGTAGCACCGGTGGGCCCCAGGTCCCCCAGTCCAACCCTGCCGTTTGGTGAATTTTTTTAATAGCAACAGTTCATCTTTAACTGTATCATTTGTGTGGAGGGATCTCACTGTATCAGCAGGGACCAATGAGACCCACTATGAACAGCATTGGTCCCAACCTTTATATTAAGTCCACTAAAGGAGGTCATAAAGATAAAATAAGCTGCCATCTTGGTCTCTAAAGACTGATTCAGCAACTTATCCGCCCATATATCTGATATCTGATGAACATTGGCCAATTATATCAATGGGGCAGGTCTCTTCAAGAGAGGTGGTCGTCCGTCGAATTATACACAAAAAGGGCTGTTTTTATTTTCAGATGTCTCATCTCCATTGAGTCAAATTAGAATGTGTAATGGTGCGAATGTTTCATTTGAAATTACGCAATTGTTGTTTTTACCAATATTTACCTATTTTCATGTCATTATTTCTATTCAGTTGAGGCATTGTGTATTCAGAATGAAGGAAAGGGTTACTGTCTCTTAAACTGCAATGTTGGTGCATAACCACCGGGTAGAGCCCTATCTAAACTTTGCCGTGCTGCATCATTCTTTTGGTGGTGGGGGTCTGTTGCACGTGTTAGAGTCCCACCATCCAATATGTCCTACCCAGACCCACTACCCATCCTGCAAATGGATAACTTACCTTCCAACCTGCGAAAACAGAAGTGACGTCACTTTGTACCTGACGTGACGTCACTCCAGTGCCAGATCAGCTGGCTAAGAGGAAAAGGTTTCCCATAACCCCAGGGGAGGGTGGGAGAGATCAGTCCTGCACCTTAGACGGATATCTGTGGACTGCCCACACGGCCAGGGGATCGTGGACTTTATACTAAATCTTATACAAAGGGCTTTCACATCGAAGAAACAGACAAGGAGGTATTGCAAAAGATATATCTTTACAAAATCATAAGAAATCACAGAAAAAAGTTTAGAATAAGACAAAACTGCCAGCAGAATGCACAATTTTCAACATACAAGGTGAATTCCCCTGGAGAAAGGCTTATAGCCGAATTGTCATTCTGTGGCAAAGGCATCCGCTTCCTTCTGAGTATCTGCTTGTGACTAAACATGAGTGCAATGTTTGCTTCAAATTGTGCATTTTGCTGACCGTTTTTGTCTTATTCTCTGTCTCTCCTAGGAGACCGCTCAGCCTCCCCCTCCTATGGCAGCTCCAAAACCTCTTCAGGGGTGCTCTGCCCGCAGCGTCCCCACCGCTTAACTCGAACTGTGCCAAAGGAATGGACGGCACTCCACTTGAAGATGGAAAAGGTCTTTATTGCAAGCTCATGCAGGGATCAAGACGCCCTACGCGTTTCGGGATACAATCAATATGATTAAGGGATTGTATCTCGAAACGCGTAGGGCGTCTTGATCCCTGCATGAGCTTGCAATAAAGACCATTTCCCTCTTCAAGTGGAGTGCCGTCCATTCCTCTGGCACAGTTTTTGTCTTATTCTGACCTTTTTTCTGTGATTTCTTATGATCTTGTAAATATATATCTTTTGCAATACCTCCTTGTCTGTTTCTTCGGTGTATGAGGGCTAAAAAAAAAATATTTGTTTTGGTACTATTGGTACATTAGAGTGCCCTCCACTGATCAATATTTCTGTAATGGTGGACTTTATGCCCGAAACCCAACCATGGGTAACTGTGGGTGCAGAACTGGATGCAGGACTCTAGCAGGTGTTCTCTCAATTCATGACGGACGTTGTGTCTTTAGTTCATCCCTATAACAAGCTTTATACGTTTGATCCGATGGAACGTTCATGTCTAGAAGAGAAGCTGCAAATCCTTTCAGCAATAGGAGCCGACTCGGGTGCTGAGACTCCCTGCTGATGGCGCCATGTCATGTGACTCTGAAAACAACGGAGAAGAAATGGCCTTTCTGTTTGTTGCTTTCCCCGATGGACAACTTGATCTTCTGTTCAATAGAATTTTCTCTCTCTCTTTGTTTTAATTTCATAGGTTTAAATAGTAATTATTTTTATATGACACCAAATAAAAGAAAAGTTCAAATAAAATGTAAGATGACTCCAGTAGATATTTTTCCTTGGCTGGTCTGTTTCCCATACATTGTCCTTTTATCAACCCCAAAAAGAAAGAATATATATAGAAATTCTCTTGAGGTTCTTTATTTGATTAGATTTTTTTGTTGTGATTTTGTTTCATCCTACAAACACTTCCAAACTCAATAAAGGCAAATTCATTTCAAAGTATATTATGATGGTGTCCTGTTCATACAGTATATTAAGGGGCCTGTTTATTAAACAAATTTTTTTCTGGTCAATGTTTTTAAAGGCGGGAAAAAACGTGAATTTTTAGAGATTTATTATATTCCCAAGCTGCTAAGAATCCAAAACTACTCCCATCTTAAACCTGTCGAGGTCATGCAGAAGTCAATGGCAGATCCCTGAAGATGTGATAAAGCTGAGTAGCAATTCTGAAAAAGTCGTATTGACGCACAATCTTATCGTTTAACGTTTTTTTCTTTTTAGAACTGATTTTTGGATAAATGATGGGAGTTAGGTCTACTTTAATAAAAAATAGAGATGCACCGAATTCACTATTTTGGATTCGGCTGAATCCTTCGCGAAAGATTCGGTTGAACTGAATCCAAACCCTTATTTGCATATTGTTTTTGTGAAAAAAGGTCACATGATTTCCCTCCCCGCCCCTAATTTGCATATGCAAATACGTATTCGGTTCAGCCGGGAAGAAGGATTCGGCCGAATCCTGATGGCAAAGGGTGAATCCGAAACCGAATCCTGGATTCGGTGCATCCCTAATAAAAAAAATTAGATAAAATTGAGTTTTATTAGATACTTACCCAAGGGGCATATTTATCAACAGTCGAATTTCGAATCGAAAAAAATTTAGAAATTCAAAAAGACCAGCCGAAATTAAGTTGAAGTTTATTTTTTGGTCAAAATAAACTTCCTACGCCAGTCCTACGCTTAATTTTCATCTGATTCATTAAGAATTCTATTGCTTAATTATACATTTTACAAAGGGACTAAGTTTTACCTGCAACTTACTTGCTGCTTTCAAAGTAAAACTCCCAAACTTGGTTGCCCTTTTATTGGCCATCACTGGGATCACCTGACTATAGCTGGGAAGGGTGGGAGCTACAATTTGTATTTGTCTATATGTATTTTGTGGTCACAGCCTCATTGCACCCCCGCCTACTGGTTTTTAAAATTAGTGGTGAGCACAACTTTCCCTTGTTTGGCCGAACAGAATCGAAATCCTAATTTGCGTATGTAAATTAGGGCGGGGAGGGAAATCACATGACTTTTTGTCCAAAAACAAGGAAGTAAAAAAATGTTTTCCCCATCCCACCCCATATGCAAATTAGGATTTGGTTCAGTATTTGGCTGAATCTTTCACAAAGGATTCGGGGGTTTGGCCATATCCAAAATAGTAGGTCAGAAGCAAAGCCCAACTGTCACCTGAAACCTGATCTGATCACTGAACGGACAAAGACAGAGGTCTGACACATGTTCTGCCTTTTCTTTATCTCAGCTGAGTATAATGTGACCCTCCCAGTGAGTCCTTAGAGTTTTAGTGTTCTTTGGGCAAATCGAAACATTAAAAATATAAAAATCTTACGCCAGCACCAAGTTCTCTGAGTCTGCGGCGTTACCTGCGCCCTCCTAATTCACTGAACTCTTTCTGCTCCTGTCTCCCATTCTCTCACGTGACAGTCAGACTTGCCATCACCATATTTTGGGCAGGAATTGCTTGTGATGGGAGATGCATTGCTTTATGGTTTGCTGCTCGCTAGTACTTCTTTATGGACACCTACAAAACAAAGGAATAATCAAGGGCAGCCATGAAAGGAGATCAAAGGCTTGAGGATGGTGTGGCCAGTGGGAAAAGAATGATTTGCTGAACACTAAACTGGCTCAATGGTGAACAATGTGTCTGGAAAAAATACAAAGGGACTAATGGCAGGTTGGGAATTCTTGGGATTCGTCTTCGCCTGTTTCAGCAACAAGGACGTTGTGTCACCCAGTATGTGACGTCTTGTTACAGAGAACTCGCGTTAATGGGTTTTTTTACCTTTAGGGTCAGGGCACACACTAAGATTCGGTGAGATTTCATCGGCGACTAATCTCCCTGAACTGCCTTCCCTCCAGTAAGAAACTAAATCGCCGGCGGGATGGCACTCGCCGCGTTTTGTTTTCCAAAGTCGCCCGAAGTTTCCATGTGAGGCAAATTTGCAAAATTTAAGCGCTCCGAGGGCCATCCCGCCAGCGATTTAGATTCTTGCTGGAGGGAAGGCAATTTGGGGTGAATAGTCGCCCCGAAGAAGAGGCGATTAGCCGTCGGCCGACTAGTTAACATTAGTATGATGTAGAGAGTGATATTCTGAGACAATTTGCAATTGTTTTTTATCATTTGTGTTATTTTGAGTTATTGAACTTTTTATTCAGCAGCTCTCCAGTTTGCAATTTCCGCTCCAAATTCCCCCAGCAACCATGCACTGATTTGAATAAAAGACAGGAATATGAATAGGAGAGGCTTGAATAGAAATATGAGTGATAAAAAGTAGCAATAAGAATACATTTGTAGCTTACAAAACATTTGTTTTTTAGATGGGGTCAGTGACCCCCTATATGAAAGCTGGAAAGAGTCAGAAAAAGAAGGCGAATAATTCAAAAATTATAAAAAAAGAAGTGTTGTTAGAATTGTCCATTCAATAACATACTAAAAGTTAACTTAAAGGTGAACCATCCTTTAAGGTTATGCTAAAAAAAAAAATACAGAACTAACTTAATCTTTGTTTAAAAAATGTTTGTGTTAAATTGTCCAGAACTGATCCCAAAACCTGGATTTGGGGCATCTCTCTGCCAAACTGAGACCAAGATACGGTCCTGTTCATATTGATTATTTTATTTACATGTTGTTACTAGATCCCTTTGTGGAGTCTATAGCAATAACCTGCAGTGGATTACTGACAACGGCCGGCCAACAGGATTAAGAGAAATACGACATTTGTTGTCAGACACGTTCTCAGTTGTTAGAAGCTTGTTCTCTGAAATGATGGGATTCAGCTAAAAGTTGGCATTTCCTTATGTTCCCTGTCTTTATAGTGTGATACTGACATGCACTGACAAGTTTGTGGAACTTCCCCTTTATTGTGAAGGTTGTAGAGGCCGGAGCCATGTGCAATGAGTAATCACCCACGTGTAGAACTCGCTTACACCCCATTATATGGAGCGATCCCCACAGTAAGGGCATGGACACACATGTGGAGACACATTTATAGCATGTGATGTACTTATACTAGAACTTACTATGGAATAGAAGAGTGCAGCAGTAGTCATCCTTATACAGACACTTATCAACTCATATATAATAATAATAATATACTGACTGCATGTCAATATAAAGAATGTGGTTTTATTCAATACAATACAATACAATTGTACATAAAGAGCTGGGGGTTCTGTACAGTCACTGGGTTTTACACTCTACTAGGGATGGGCGAATTTTTTCGCCTCGTTTTGCCGAAAAAATGACGCCCATAGACTTGTATGGAGACGTGCGTCAAAAAAAAAAAAAAGACGCGCAACAAAATAATTTCGCAACGCGACAAATTTTTTTTGACGCCCATAGACTTTAATGGGCGTCTGCGACATTTCGCTGGCGGTGAATTTTTGGCGAAACGAAACGGGTCAAATTCGCCCATCCCTGCACTCCACGTCCCGGTCACTAGTTCTCTCTGCAGCTCTTCTTCCACACTCACAATTTCCTTGGGCTTCTGATACTAAGGACAAGAGACTGCGACGTATTATCTGACATTCCACTCAAACCACTTACAACTCTCAGCCTTTACAGGTAGGGGATCCGTTATCCAGAAACCCGTTTCAAGAATTACAGAAAGGCCGTCTGCCATAGACTCTGTTTTATCCAAATAATCCAGATGATTAAAAATAATTTCCTTTTTCTCCGTAAAAAATAAAATAGTTGCTTGTACTTGATCCAAACGAAGATATACTTAGGATTAATAGTGAATGGAGGGCACACCAAAACTTTCAAAAAGTAATAAGAGGTGCAGGAACAAATGTTACCCCTAATGAAGGTTAACCTATACCAATGAATTTTATCCGTATGTTCGCGCACTCAAAACAGACACAATTTAGAGAGAGGGTGGTTCAAAAAAAATAGTTTTTACCTTTATGCAGAGAAAAGTATTTTACATGAACAACGTCATACAACACATGGCATCATTTATACAATGTTAAAAATAGCATAGAATATCAACCACCCATTAGTTGTACATAGCAAGCAAGAAATCAGCAAGGAGCGGATACACCTACCAGAAAAATGAGAATGACCCCAACGTTTCAGCACCAAGGCCTTTGTCAAGGGGATGTATAATGAATGGGTGGTTGATATTCTATGCTATTTTTAACATTGTATAAATGATGCCATGTGTTCTATGGCGTTGTTCATGTAAAATACTTTTCTCTGCATAAAGGTAAAAACTATTTTTTTGAACCACCCTCTCTCTAAATTGTGTCTGTTTTGAGTGTGCGAACATACGGATAAAATTCGAAGATATATTTAGGGGCAGATTTATCAAGGGTCGAGTTTCGAATTTGAAAAACTTTGAAATTCGAAGTCAACGAAATTGAATCAAAGTTTTTTTTGGCCGAACAGATCCATTTTCGATTGAATTTGAATCAAAGTTTTTCCAAAAATACAAACTTCCACCAATTGACATAGGCTAAAACAGCAATTCGGCAGGTTTTAGATGGTCAAAGTCGAATTTTTAAGCAGAGAGTACATTAAAATTTCGAAATTCTAATTTTTTTCAAATTTGAATCAAATTCGGACTATTCCAAACAGCTTAAAATTCGAATTTTTTAAATTCAAATTTTCACTTCGACCTTTGATAAATCTGCCCCTTAATGTTTACACTAACGTCTAGTAGACTGAGAGATCTAAATTATGGAAAGATCCATTAACCGGAAATCCCCAGGTCCTGAGCATTCTGGATAACAGGTCCCATATACCTGTACTAGAACGTTATACACAGGCACAAACCAGGAATCCCCAAAAAGCTTATTCATACATATCTATCCAGAATGCTTGGGACATGGGGGAAATTTTTAGGGCAGTTTTGCAAATGTTTCAGGGCAGTTTGGTTTATGACTACAGTGGACGTTTCAGTTCCTCTTTAGGATCTTACATGGTTTTAATACATGTGCACAAGGACAACGATTGGGTGCTGTCTATATATACAGATGTAGGACCTCTTATCCAGAATGCCTGGGATCTGGGGGTTTCCGGATAAGGGATCTTTCTGTCATTTGGAACTTCATATAGCAAGTCTACTAGAAAATCATGTAAACATGAAATAAACCCAATAGGCTGGTTTTGCCTCCAATAAGGATTAATTATATCTTAGTTGGAATCAAGGTTCAAAGGTTACTGGTTAAATTAAGGAATGTTGGCCTGGAACATAGTATTTGTACCTGGATAGAGAACTGGCTAAAAGATAGACTACAAAGAGTGGTGGTAAATGGAACATTTTCTAATTGGACCAGTGTTGTTAGTGGAGTACCGCAGGGCTCTGTACTAGGTCCCTTGCTTTTCAACTTGTTTATTAATGACCTGGAGGTGGGCATTGAAAGTACTGTTTCTATTTTTGCAGATGATACTAAATTGTGCAGAACTATAGGTTCCATGCAGGATGCTGCCACTTTGCAGAGGGATTTGTCTAAACTGGAAAACTGGGCAGAAAACTGGAAAATGAGGTTCAATGTTGATAAATGCAAGGTTATGCACTTTGGCAAAAATAATATAAATGCAAGTTATACACTAAATGGCAGTGTGTTGGGAGTTTCCTTAAATGAGAAGGATCTAGGGGTCTTTGTAGATAACACGTTGTCTAATCCTGGGCAGTGTCATTCTGTGGCTACTAAAGCAAATAAAGTTCTGTCTTGCATAAAAAAGGGCATTAACTCAAGGGATGAAAACATAATTATGCCTCTTTATAGGGCAGTTTTAGATTCCAGTCCTTAAGAGGAATATAAATGAGCTGGAGAGAGAGCAGAGATTAAGTGCAACTAAATTGGTTAGAGGGAGGGAAGACTTAAATTATGAGGGGAGACTGTCAAGGTTGGGGTTGTTCTATATGTTCTATAGTTAGTATAGGTATGGTATATAGAATTTAATTAAATGTAGAGAGGGGTGTATGTATGGATGCTGGGTTTTCATTTGGAGGGGTTGAACTTGATGGACTTTGTCTTTTTTCAACCCAATTTAACTATGTAACTATGTAACTATGTAAGTACAAGGTACTGTTTTATTTTTAATGAGAAAAAAAGAAATCATTTTTAAAAATTTGGATTAAATGGAGTCTATAGGAGACAACCTCCTTGTTTTGTGACAAAAAGTCACGCGATTTCCCTCCCCACCCCTAATTTGCATATGCAAATTAGGATTTGGTTCGGCCGGGCAGAAGGATTCGGCCGAATCCTGCTGAAAAAGGCTGAATCCTGGCCGAATCCCGAACCGAATCCTGGATTCGGTGCATCCCTAATTAAAACACACAAATCATTTTACATAGGAGTCAGTTCTGTATGTGTATGTTTTGCCCCTGGTTTATGGTAATAAAGTTTCTCCTAATTACTGTTCAATATACTCCAGTTAAATTAACATCTTAACCAGAGGAGCATCAACATCTGCTGTTTGCTAAACAACACGAGTCTCGTTGATCACCTTAAATCCTGGTGTTGACATTGGAAAATGTAATACACAAAAAAAAAAAAATTGGGATAAAAGGTTGGAGCTAAGTACTTAAAGGGATGGTCAATTCGTATGATCGTACAATCGTTCCGAGAAAATCATGATCTCACGATGAGGATCGGATGTTTTAAAAATCTGAACATTTATGGCCAACTTAAGGCCAGGTGATTCCTGGATTCCGCAGATGATTCCTGCGTTTCACTCCTTCACCTCCTAAACAATTCACTATATGCTGCTTCCTTCTCAGTGGAGAATCCATATCTAATCATGTCACATTGAAACCCACCCATAGAATAATTGTATTTAAAATTAAAGCATCGCTGAAATATATCATCACAATGGAATCACGAAAAAAACGATCACTAGCCACTAAATGAGTAGATTGCATTTAGAGAATGAAAAGAATTCCTGAATGGGCTGCTGCTCTAGGGGAACATAATTAGGGATGCACCGAATCCAGGATTCAGCCTTTTTCAGCAAGATTCGGATTCGGCCGAATCCTTCTGCCCAGCCAAACCGATAATAATAAAACAGTAGCTTGTACTTGATCCCAACTAAGATATAATTAATCCTTATTGGAAGCAAAACCAGCCTATTGGGTTTATTTCATGTTTAAATGATTTTCTAGTAGACTTAAGGTATGGAGATATGAATTATGGAAAGATCCATTATCCGGAAATCCGCAAGTCCCAAGCATTCTGGTTAACGGGTCCCATACCTGTACAAACAGACAGCCACTGGGCAATAAAGTGGACAGGCTTACTTTATATAAATACAGAGTCGGTTCTCTTTTATCAGAGCCCAACCACAAATAAATATATTCCAGGTCTGTTCTATGGTAGGTCCCCCTCCTCAGCTTCTTTAATACAAAATGTGCCGTCCCATTTGCTGGTTTGCTGCTGATAGCAGTGGCAAGTGTAAGTTAGGAGCCCCCCCTCTAAAGATTTTTTTTTTCCAGATGGGCCCTTCCAGGTGAAGGAATGTCACTGAATTTACCCTTTAATTGTGAACACTTTTTAGAAAAATAAAGCAAATAAAAACCAGTGCCTATTAACAGGGTATATTTTGATGGGATATATCAGACAGGTCATTTATTCATCAGTCTTTTTGGGAACCCACTTACAGGGATGACATTTATGGAATATTTGTTCAAGTTTGCCAAATGCAGCACCCAGAATGCCTATAAATGCTGGTGATGTTAAATTCAGAAGAGACTATTTCAGTACAAGTGTATATAGACAACCCTTCTAATTACTGGAATTTAAGTCACACCCCATCATTGCCAACACGGGCACCACAATGACAGTTTCATGCTCTCTGCTTTGAGGTGACAGTTTGGGGAAGACTCTTTCCTATTTCAGCACAATAATCTCCCGACCAATACGTTAGCAAAGATCAGTGGAAGAACTTGACTGGGCCTAACAGAGCCCTGACCTCATACACAAACTATGGAATAAATTGGGGGGAATTCACAAAAGTGTCGGTAAAAAAAGTCACCCAGAAGTGGCGGTCGACAAATTTGTAAAATGTCGTATGAACGGCAAAGTCACAAAGGCAGATGTTACCATCTCTGAATGTCTCGTAAATCTGACAGTTTTCTAAAATGTTGTATATCTTTTCATCGTACAAACGACATTTACCAAGACTTTTTAAACGACAATTTGTCTGACATTTTCATTTTGGAGAGCCTAAAGTGTCTGAAAAACGAAGTTACGATAGCGAAGGCGAATTTGCATACGGGTGCAGTTAAAGTACAATGGCCGTATATGCAGCAGCAAACACATTACACTACACAAGGCCAGGGAACCTTAATAAATGTGTTTTAATGCCCTACACATGTGCCCACTGTATAGTTGAGGTGCCATATGTTATCAAATGTAGGGGGAAGGAGGGTACCCTAAAAAAACTCGATCTTTTTCAATTTATCACCCTATAAAAAGTAAAATTTCAACTTTTTTTGGTCCATCCCATCTACTCTATTTCACTCTATTTTCACCTGGTCAAAGGTGGCGAAGTAAAGTCTGGCGCAAGAGGTAACGTTCACGAAAATCCGCAACTTAGTGAATTAGAGTAGTTACGTCCCTGCGCCAGAGCGCAACTTCGCCTGCCGTAAGGGTGCGATGTAGTGCTAGAGTAGGTCCACTTCGCTAGCGAATTTACGCCAGCACCTGTTAGTAAATTGGCGAAAATGGCAAAATGACGTCACGCTGGCAAATTTTCGCTAGCGTTAGCCACTTCGCCCTTTAGAAAATTTGTCCCTAGTGGAAATGCAGGGGTAAAAGGCTGTTGAAGCAGAAAAGAGAGGAATAGCTTCATAATAATTCCTTTGGTTTTGAATGCAGAATAGAGTATATGCTAATTAGGGATGCACCGAATCCATTATTTTGGATTCGGCCGAACCTCCGAATCCTTTGTGAAAGATTCGGCCGAATACCGAACCGAACCCTAATTTGCATATGCAAATTAGGGGTGGGAAGGGGAAAACATTTTTTACTTCCTCGTTTTCTGACAAAAAGTCATGTGATTTCCCTCCCGCCCCTAATTTGCATATGCAAATTAGGGTTTGGATTCGGTTCGGCCAGGCAGAAAGATTCGGCCGAATCCTGCTGAAAAAGGCCGAATCCCAAACCGAATCCTGGATTCGGTGCATCCCTAATGCTAATGCATAGTGAAGGAACAGTCTATTGACAGAATAAGCCAAGAAAAAAAATGAAGATAAAAGAAAACTCCTAAAAATCTGCTTTAAAAGTCATTCTGTAATACAATTAGGGATGCACCGAATCCACTATTTTGGATTTGGCCGAACCCCCGAATCTTTCGTGAAAGATTCGGCCGAACGCCGAACCAAACCCGAATTTGCATATGCAAATTAGGGTGGGAAGGGGGAAACTTTTTTTACTTCCTCGTTTTGTGACAAAAAGTCACGCGATTTCACTCCCGCCCCTAATTTGCATATGTAAATTAGGATTTGGTTCAGACGGGCAGAATCCTGCTGAAAGAAGCCGAATCCCAAACCGAATCCTGGTTTCGATGCATCCCCAAAAAGAAACGGGAGTATTTTTAATATTGTGGCATTGCATATCCACCAGCCACGTTTCCATGTTGAATAAAATTGAAGTGGCTGTTTAGATGGATACTTGAATTAATGTCCGCAGGGTGATCCTAAACTAGTATCTGTGCACTTGTACCTATATACTGTATACTGACAAATACGCTGCTCTACGACTAACACACTAGACCTGGCTTAAAATAAAATCTACACATATAATTTCTTTCCCTGCGACGACATGTTAAGTTCTGCACAGAAGGGGGTCAACAAACTCAAACAGCTGCGTCCTTGAGACAGTAGTAAGTGGTTTAGGATTTGTGCAGAACTAATAAAATGTATTTGGGGTTGTTTCAAACATAATGTTACTTATTCTTACAACACTTGACATTCTGTGTTTAGATGGAATGGTGGAATTACCTTGGCTGATGTGTTGCCAGTACAAGAAGGAAATGCTAATGAGAGCCCCCTCTATTGGTCTGCAATGTTAATGACAGCAAGCAGAGCAAACAAGGATTTAGCACAGCTTCACGAGGAATTACTTTACAGAATAAATTGCTTTTAAAATTATCAATTTACCAAATGACAAAAAAAAAAAAACACTCCAAAATATAGTTTCTAAAATAATTTTAAAAAGCCTGAAACTTGAAAATTCTATTGACATGTCTTTCCAGCAGAGGTGGTATTATACATCATTTAGATCATGTGACCTGTCTGTATGTTTTGGAGTGTGGTAGGAAACCGGAGTATCCAAAGGAAACTGATCCAGACACAAGTACGGACTGGCAATCGGTGGGTTCTGGCAAATGGAGGGGCTGCTGTAAGATGCCATAGACAGTCGCTATTTACTGGGCTGGTGGGGGGCTCAGAGCAGAACTGCCAGCAGGGCCGCCATCAGGGGAGCACAGGGGGTACAAATGTACAGGGCCCAGGCCTGAAGGAGGGGGCGGCAGTGCTGAACTTTTCAAAAGAGCCGGGCCCCCTTGACAGCGTTGAAGTCCTAATATAGTTTAAGAAAAAAAGAAACCCCACCAAATAGAAGTTTCTATACCTATACCAAGTCAAATTAAACCATAAATTGCAAAATCAGGCTGATTACTGATAATAATAGTTCATTAATAAACGTGATGGTTATTAAGTTAAATAAAGTGCAAGTGCAAATAAATAAAGTGAAATTAATCAATACAGAGAGCTGATAAAATTAATTATTTCTGAATCCAATGGGTATATTACCCCACCAATAGATTCCAGTGGTATCCCTTATTAAATAAATTCATTCAATAATTTATACAGAGTGTTATTAAACCTGATAAATATAATAAAATTAGTATTACAATAAATTACACCTATAAAGTGCGGTGCAATAAATAGGTTAAAAAATGAGACTTGGTAATTGATTAAATGGTTAAAAAGGAGTTGGTAAAAAGGATGGCCAAAATTCAGAATGGGTTAAAAGGTTATTCGATCATATTCCAAGATTAGAGTTTAGAGAAAATTGGAAAATATAGTAGGTGGAGTTGTCCCAAAAACTAACTGCCTTATTTTATTTTATTGCCCTAACAATTAAGAGAGGCTAAATAGCCCTAAAAAACCACAAACCCACGGCCCCTTAGAATGGAAGGAAGATGGAAGAGGTGGTATAGTAAAGTATTTAGATCAAATTTCCTGCCCCCATAAAGATATCCAGTATATTCCCCTATTGGAATTTGTTGTTCCGAATCTGGTATGTTAAGATAAGGAGATCAATTTTCAAGAGAACGCCGACGCGCGTTTCGCTTAGAAGCTTTGTCAAGGCGAAAATGATTGGGTCCGTGTAGTGTGCGCCCAGAAATAGACTTCCGCATTGGCGTCACTGTGCTCACTTCTCGCGGGATCCTGGTCATAGTGGACGCGCCAAACATGAACTGCGTCTCCGCCTCCCATGAACTGCATCTCCACCTCCCCACTATCACGTCACTAAGACCTCCCAACGCCAATGATGACGCCCACAGGTGCATCTTTATGGGCTTACCCAAACGGACCCGTTTTATCCTGAACTTATCGAAATGAATTTTTTTAAAAAATATGAATTAACCATTTGGCGATTTTTTATTAATTTATTAAACAAAGATCAGAATAAAAATTATCTATTTTATAAAGAGAAATTATTTATTTGTAAATACTATATATAAAATTCATGAATACCTATTAAAAAGGTAATTTAGCCGTAATATAGACATAAGATAAAATTTACATATGGTACTCAAATTATAAAGGGAAAGAAACTTTTTAATTAAAAACAAAATTAAATAAAAGCAGTGTAGAGGTTATTTTCATTTATTCCTTTTGGGGAAATTGTGTCTAACTTAAAAATCCAGTAGCTTTCCCGTTTAAGGAGAGCTTGTTCATGATCCCCTTTACGGATCCCCAGGTCAATAGTTTCCAGGGCCCAAAATTTTAAGAGAGACGGATTCATATTGTGACATTTTAAGAAGTGAAGTGCTACTGTTGACAATGTTTTATCATTTTTAATTGCGTTTCCTGCTGTCCTTATTGTACTGCAATGTTGCTGTACCCTTTGTTTGAGCATTTGCGTTGTCATACCAATATACTTTTTCTGGCAAGGACATTCGAGACAGTAGATCACATTTTGAGTCCGACAGTTTGTCTCATTTTTAACCTATTTATTGCACCGCACTTTATAGGTGTAATTTATTGTAATACTAATTTTATTATATTTATCAAGTTTAATAACACTCTGTATGAATTATTGAATGAATTTATTTAATAAGGGATACCACTGGAATCTATTGGTGGGGTAATATACCCATTGGATTCAGAAATAATTAATTTTGTTATCAGCTCTCTGTATTGATTAATTTCACTTTATTTATTTGCACTTGCACTTTATTTAACTTAATAACCATCACGTTTATTAATGAACTATTATTATCAGTAATCAGCCTGATTTTGCAATTTCTGGTTTAATTTGACTTGGTATAGGTATAGAAACTTCTATTTGGTGGGGTTTCTTTTTTTCTTAAACTATATTAATACTTTTTTTCTGACTTGGTCAGACCCCCACCTATAGCTTGGGTTAAACAAGGATTTAACATATCTATATATACACACAGGGATACCAATTCGTGTCGTTTCTTGAGCGTTGAAGTCCTGCCACCTCCTTCCAAAGTCACGAACAGCCGAAATGCGGAAGTGCCGGACACCCGAAGCGGCGAAAATAGCCGAAGTCGCAAAAACAGCCGGAATTGAAGTCCTGAAGTGGCGAAAAGACCCCCGAGTCACAAAGGAGGCGAATTTGAAGTCCTGAAGTCACAAGTTCACACCAGTGTTTTTTTGTTTTTTTTTAATCCCCTGGCCACTAATGTATTATTTTAATACTCTATAGGCCCCTGCCACCAATCTCAATTTTTTTTTTTTACTTGTAAGGGGGGCCCTGGCACCAATGCTTTCTAAAAAAAAAAAAACAATTATGGGGGGCCTTGGCGTCAAATTTGTCTTTAACTTATAGGGGGCACTGGTCCCCAATAGCTTTTTATAGCTTGTGTGTTGGGGGGGTTACCTTTTTAAGCGCTGAGTCTGTGTGGTCTTTTAACTGTGATGTGGAGTGGGTGGGATATGGGGTGGAGCTTGGGGGCAGGGCCAAAATAATTTTGTTTTACAGGGAACCATGATTTCTAACAGCAGCCCTGCCTGCCAGACATGCTTACAAAATCCTGCAAATAGTGACCTGTCTGGAATCAAACTCAAGCCTCCACCAAGTTCGGTCTATTTTTTATACACTGAGCACGCATCATTTTCACACATTTAAAGGGGTTGTTCACCTTCAAACACTTTTTTCAGTTCAGTTGGTTTCAGATAGATCACCAGAAATAAAGACTTTTCCCAATTACTTTCTATTTTCTGTGTGACTGTTCTAATATTGAAGTTTAAAGTGTCAGCTCTGGGGGGGGGGCGTCAACCCTGTAAACTGTTCTAAATTGATACATTTAGTTGATACATTTGTTATCTTTGTCCCTGCTGAGCAGAATCCCTGAAGGGGAAAACATTTTTTACTTCCTTGTTTTGTGACAAAAAAGTCACAATATTTCCCTCCCCGCCCCTAATTTGCATATGTAAATTAGGATTCGGATTCGGTTCGTCCAGGCAGAAAGATTCAACCGAATCCTGCTGAAAAAGGTTGAATCCTAGCCGAATGACGAACCAAATCCTGAATACGGTGCATCCTTACTAATAATCCAGAGATGCTGCTGAAAAACTTGGTAAATTTGCAAAATCATAGTCTGCACCGCAAATAGTTTGATTAACCCTCGATATTCGACCCTTAGTAAATGTGCCCCTTGGTGTTGTGAGATAATGGATTGTATCTAGTAAGAGATAACTAACTGATCCATAGCTGGAAATGGGACTGATCTGCTGGTATCTTTGCAGCATCAGGCGAGTATTGCTGGAAATGTACTGGCTAATTGATGGGAGTGCTTCAGCTGATATTCATTTAGCAGTCTGTTCCAACAGGAGAGTATTTGTCTAAGTCTGAGTGACTGTTATGCAATGATGGAGACATCACAAGGAAGTCAGTCACCCAAGCCTTATCTAAGCACAAATCAGAGGGAGACTTTCATGGACTTAGCATCTTGCTTACATTTTGTTTGTAGTTCGTATAATGCAGCAGCGGTTCTTTTTATCCACGGTAACACTATACACTTCTTTTGGATAGGGCAGGTTGCGGATTCTCCACTGGAAGCTGCTTTCTTGTGAAAGTGGGCTGAGGACAAAAGAAATATCACGTGGTATAATTTGAATCACAATTATGTGGTGGCATGATGTTTACCATGGTGGAAGGTACTGGACAGGTCAGGGGCAGGTCCAGAGCACTGAATATTGTGGGCTGGGAATCGGGTGGATTAAGGGCTTAATGGGCAGGTAATGGGAAAATTACAGTGCAAGAAGGTGGGGGATACAGAAGGAATTACAAAGGACCAGTAACATCATTTTTTTTAAAATTTGTTAGTATAGAATGAAAAAAAAAATCCATAAAGACAAATGAAACTTTTAAATCGCTAAGGCTTTATTAAGAAATTACTTACCGAAACTCCGCTTGCGCTCCTCTTCAGAAAAGGCGATGATCCATCATGCGGCACTCGATTTCTCCTGCCTGGCTATCTCCTATAAAGAAGGCAGGGAGGAGAAATCAAGCGCAGCACAATGGATCACCTTTTATTTCTTAATAAAGACTTAGCGATTTAAAAGTTTAATTTGTCTTTATGTTTTTTTTCGTTATATACTGACGAATTTCAAAAAAATAAGTTGATGTTACTGGTCCTTTAAAGGGGTGGTAACTTTGAGTATGTTATGGCCAATGCTAAGCAACTTTTCAATTGGTCTTCATTATCTATGTTTTATAGTTATTTGCCTTTTTCTTCTGACTCTTCTGAGCTTTCAAATGGGCGTTGCTGACCCCTTCTAAAAAGCAAATGCTCTGTAAATCTACAAATGTATTATTATCGCTACTTGGTATTCCTCATCTTTCTATTAAGCCCCTCCCCTAATCATATTGCAGCCTCTTATTGAAATCAATGCATGGTTGCTAGGGGAATTTTCACCCTAGCAACCAGATTGCGTAAAAGCAAATTGAAGAGTTGCTGAATAAAAAGCTAAATAACTCAAAAACCTTAACTAATAAAAAACAAATGGTCTCAGAATATCACTCTCTACATTATACTAAAAGTTATTTAAAAAGCCAACAACCCCTTTAACACCAAGTAAATTGCAGGTCAATTTGTAATACTGGCCCAGTGTTTATCTTGTCACTTACTGGTTGAGCCAGTGAACTACCAGCCAAGTGGCAAACTAGAGCTGTGATAGGACGATTTCTCATCTGATGCTTTTAATTACTACCTGTGCTCTAATTTTTTTGGAATATTTAGTCAGTAGGAACATAGTAACAAAACACATTTTCATGAATGTGAAATCCATGTATTGATACTTACATTTGAGCTGCTTTCCTTTAAAAAATCAGGTTGGATAGTTCCAGCACCTGGCAGTGGTGGATCCCCCACTTCAATCTGCCACTGACCATATGCCCCGAGGGCAGACGTCTGTCTCCATTTCCTAACTTGAAGGAAAACAAAATCATGAATTCTGAGCGCAACTGCATACACTCCGTTATTTTAAAGGGGCGGTTCACCTTTAAGTTAACTTTTATTATGTTATACAATGGCCAATTCTAAGCAACTTTCAATTGGTTTTTGATTATATATTTTTTTAATTATTTGCCTTTTTCTTCTTACTCTTTCCAGCTTTCAAATGGGGGGGTCACTGACCCCATCTAAAACAAATGCTCTGTAAGCTACAAATGTATTATTATTGCTACTTTTTATTACTCATCTCTCTATTCAGGCATCTCCTATCCATATCCCATATTTAAATCAATGCATGGTTGCTAGGGTAATTTGGACCTGAATAACGAGACTGCTCAAATTGAAACTGGAGAGCTGCTGAATAAAAAGCTAAATAACTAAAAAAACACAGATAAAAAAAAGTGAAAACCAATTGCAAATTCTCAGAATATCGCTCTCTACGTAATACTTAAAGGTAACGCAAAGGTGAACAACCCCTTTAAGTAAATAAACAGAGCTAATAATAGTTGTAGAAGTAAAGCAGGTTACCCAGTAGTTCATGTGACTTTGCATCATATTCCTCTGCCATTTCTTTTCCATCAGTAAACAAATAATGAACCTTTCTTCTTCCTATAAAAAAACAAAAAAACAATGTTTTTGGTTTAAAGGTGTTGAGAAGAGGGACTAGTAGTATAATGCAGACTCTACTAGTAGTATAATGCAGAATCTATTCAAAATAGAAATATTTGAAGGATATTGGGATAAAATACATACCGTATATACTCGAGTATAAGTCGAGTTTTTTAGCCCCCAAAATATGCTGAAAAACTCTACCTCGGCTTATACTCGGGTCAAGCGCAAAAACAGTCGCCGGCGCCTTAGAATAGTAGCCGGCACCTAAGAATATTCACCGGCGCCTAAGAATATTCGCCGGCGCTTAGAATAGTAGCCGGCGCCTAAGAATAGTCATCCAAAAACAAGATTGAAACTTACCAGAAGCTGCTGCATTTCTCACCCTCGGCTTATACTCGAGTCAATAAGCTTTCCCAGTTTTTGGAGGTAAAATTAGGTACCTCGACTTATACTCGGGACGGCTTATACTTGAGTATATACGGTATGTAAAAAGAGAGTTAAATAGTATAAAAGTAAAAGTTCAGGTATGGGACCTGTTATCCAGAATGTTCAGTACCTGGGATCTTCCAGATAATGGATGTTTCCATAGTTTGGATCTTCAAACCTTAAGTCCACTAGAAAATCCTTTACACGTTAAATAAACCCAATAGGCTGATTTTGCTTCCAATAAGCATTGATTATTTATCAGTTTGGATCAAGTACACGTTACTGTTTTATTATTACAGATAAAAAGGAAATCGTTTTTTTTTTTTTAGAATTTTGAATATTTGGATAAAATGGAGTCTATGGAAGACAGCCATTGTGTAATTCGGAACTTTGTGGATCATGGAATTCTGGATAACAGATCCCATACCTTTACAACAAAACAAAAATGACAGGGTCACTCTCAATACTAGGAGAGCCAAGATGCACCAATCCATAGGATCAGTCAGTACTTTTATACCCCAGGTCTGCCAGGACGTAATATACACAGACAAAATCACTAGAGGCCTGAATGGGCATTAGATTACTTACTGCTGGCTTTAACTGCTACTGATAAATGCAGCTGGATGCACCATTCCATACAATGGCAATAAGAAAGCATTTTGCTTTATCTACGTTACCTTATCTAAATTAACAATACCTAGGGAGCAACCACATACGGCATTAAGACTTTTCTTTGGTCCTTGCCCCCAACAAACATTTAACCTCGAGCTGTGATTGACATGAGCAGACAAGGTGAGCATAAAGGGATATACAGCACATGTGTAAATTCAGGCAATTTGTATGTATGAATCAAACTCCATCATGTCCATTTAGTAATATGGGCTTGTTTCCTTGTAGTCAGTACCATCTAGGGCCCCCGGGATTTTATTTACCCCTGGTGCGGTCAGATGTACATATTTCAGGTTGCTAATGTTATACAGTAAGTGCATTTCATTTCTGTATAGCTGTGAGATTTACTTTATAATGTTTCTAACCATAGGCCTATGGCTCAGTTGTTTAGAGGTTGAAATGTGCTGGCACAAGGCCTGACCCACTCTTCTCATTCAAATGAACGGGAAGCAGCAGTGTTGGACCTAAAGGGGTGAAATTCTGAGACAATTTGCTATTTATTTTAATTTTTTATTATTTGTGGTTTTTGAGTTATTTAGCTTTTTATTCAGCATCTCTCAGGTTTGCATTTTCAGCAACCTGGTTGCTAGGGTCTAAATGACCCTATCAACCATGCATTGAGTTGAATAAGAGACTGGGATATGAATAGGAGAGGCCTGAATAGAAAGATGAGCAATACAATATAGCAATAACAAATTTGTAGCCCTACAGAGTTTTTATTTTTACCTGGCCCCAGTTTGAAAGCTGGAAAAAGTCAGAATTAAAAGGCAAATTATTTAAAAACTATAAAAAATAAATAATGAAAACCAATTGAAAAGTTGCTAAGAATGGGCCATTTTAGATAAACTGAATCTTAATTTCTAATGGGAATGGGAAAACATTATTTACTTCCTTGTTTTGTGACGAAAAATCACGCGATTTCCTTCCCAGTCCCTAATTTGCGTATGCAAATTAGGATTCAGATTCGGTTCGGCGGGCATAAGGATTCTGCCGAATCCTGCTTATAAAGGCAGAATCCTGGCCTATTGCCTTAACTTTAATTTTTATGTAAATTGTAACTGTTATAACCCCTTAATAAGGCCGGGGGGGTAGGGCAAGGCAAATAGCCTTAACTGCCTATGTTGGAACAACCCCTTGCTAAATTCCTTCTGCTCAGGCAAGAGATTCATTATGTTAGTGTCTGCAATGCAGCACTGCCCAGTAAAGAGAAATATTGGCATGCTACATTGCTAGCAATCAATATATATATATCTTGTCTGTACTGTATGGAAATGAGTGCTCTCTATACTTATTCAGCCAAATATGCTCATGATAATGAATGTACAACGTGAGTGATGGTGCAGGACTACAAACCTATACATTTATCAGCCACTTACTGTACCATGCTCTGATACTGAATATACCCATATGTATGTTCCCTGTGTAATGATGCTGAAAATAGACTTGAAACAAGCTGACTCTTTTACTATAGCCATCACTTATAATTGGTCTCTTGCTCTGGATTATGATTTTGCTTTCTATAAATACAGGGTGAGCGATAATCTGACTTTCCAGCTGTAATGTTGAATTATCCCCGGTACACAGGGATGTCTGTCTGGGTTCTGAAATTCTGTTAAAAACATCCTAAACTGGAGAAAGCTGAATACAAATGAGCAAGTGTAATGCCAAAGAAATGTACCATTTTTAAACACGTGTGTATTTAAAGGGGAAGGAAACCTAGTCGGCGCAAATCCCCCACCTGTTTGTTGCCCACCCTCCCTCCTCCCCCCTGGCCTACCCGTCCCGCTGGGCAAATGCCCCTAACTTGTTACTTACCCTTCTGTGCAGGTCCAGTCCAGGGAGTTCACAGACGACATCTTCTTCCACGCGATCTTCTTCCTGCTGTGAACGGCCTTTTGGCGCATGCGCAATAGGATCATTTCATCGGTACGGATCTACTGCGCATGTGCCAAAAGTCACGCGCATGCGCAGTAGATCCGTACCGGCGAAATGATCCTACTGCGCATGCACCGTTCACAGCAGGAAGAAGATCGCGTGGAAGAAGATGTTGTCTGTGAACTCCCTGGACTGGACCTGCGCAGAAGGGTAAGTAACAAGTTAGGGGCATTTGCCCAGCGGGACGGGTAGGCCAAGGGGGAGGAGGGAGGGTGGGCAACAAACGGGAGGGGGGGGTGGGGGGTTTGCGCCAACTAGGTTTCCTTCCCCTTTAAGTAGAGATACTCACTTGCCATCAGGCCCTCACTGACATACTGTGGATTCTGGTAAATGCCAGAGGGGCTGCAATGATGCTACAGACATACACTATTTATTGGTTTGGTGGGTTTGGTTAGGTACTTGAAATCAGGGATGCATCCAATCCAGGATTCAGGCAGGATTTGGATTTTTTCAGCACGATTCGGCCAAATCCTTCTGCCCAGCCAAACGATATCGGAATCCCAATTTGCATATGCAAATTAGCGGCGAGTGGGAAATCGTGTGACTTTTTGTCACAAAACAAGGAAGTAAAAAATGTTTCCCCCCTTCCCATCCCTAATTTGCATCTGCAAATTGGGATTGGGATTTGGTTCGGTATTCTGTCAAACCTTTTGCAAAGGATTCAGGGGTTCGGCTGAATCCAAAATAGTGGATTGGGTGCATCCCTACATGAAATCCCAAGGCCTACAGGGCCATGTTTACAATCCACACCAACTACTGATTTTAGTAGGGCTAGGCCAGCCCAGAGAACTGTAACATACACACAAACTGTGGAATAGTGATCTGATTGGGGGATCTATAAAGTGCTCTTTCATCCATAATGTGCAATACATGAGCACTATGAAGTGTTGTCCAGTAATAGGGATGCACCGAATCCACTTTTTTGGATTCGGCCGAAGCCCCGAATCCTTTGCAAAAGATTCGGCCGAATACCGAACCGAATCCGAACCCTCATTTGCATATGCAAATTAGGGTTGGGAAGGGGAAAACATTTTTTACTTCCTTGTTTTGTGACAAAAAGTCACGTGATTTCCCTCCCCGCCCCTAATTTACATATGCAAATTAGGATTAGGATTCGGTTCGGCCGGGCAGAAGGATTCGGCCGAATCCGAATCCTGCTGAAAAAGGCTGAATCCAGGCCGAATCCCGAACCGAATCCTGGATTCAGTGCATCCCTATCCAGTAATAAGACTCTGGAGTTAACTTTTAGTTATGGCTAATTCTAAGCAACTTTTCAATTGGCCTTCATTCTTTCTTTATTATCATTTTTGAATTATTTGCCTTCTTCTTCGGTCTCTTTCCAGCTTTCAAATAAGGGTCACTGACCCCATGTAAAAACAAATGTTCTGTAAGGCTACACATTTATTGTCATTGCTACTTGTATTACTCTTCGCTCCAATTCCAGTCTCTTATTCAAAGTTCGAAATTCGACCATCGAATTGAATCCTCCGACATTTGAAGTTGGAGGATTTTATTCATTGTACGGTCGTATTCCGATCGTACTTTGAATCATGCGATTCGAATGATTTTATCGTACGATTTTCCTTTGGAACCCAAAAACTTAGAAATATGCTCTGGCAGGTGCCCATAGGCTAACATAGCACTTCGGCAGGTTTAAGTTGGCGAAGTTTATTTAAAGAGACAGTACTTTGATTATCGAATGGTCGAATTTTCGAATGATTTTACTTCAAATCAAAGTCGTAGTATCCTATTCGATGGTCGAAGTATCCAAAAAATGACTTCTAAATTCAAACTTTTTGTACTTAGAAAATTCACTCTACCCTTAGTAAATCTGGCCCTAAATTGCAAGCCCCACTGATGGATAATCTCTGTAGGCGCCATATAAATATATATATAAGACAGTAATAAAGGAATGGAACGATTGTGACAGAACGGTGGTCCCACACGAATAAATAGTTAAATCTCTCTCAGCATACAAGCCCAAGCCGAGGTGCCCCATTGTTACCTCAGGAACACTTCCTGTAAAATGCACGTTTTCTGCGCTCCTTTCAGACTCTCCATCCAGCTCTGCAACGCCATCTTGAGAACCTGTCACACGCGGGGCATGGTTGCTATAGCAACCCACAGCTTGCCGGCTTCCCGATCAAACCCTCCTCCGTTGCCATAGGAACGCTTTGTAAGGTGTTGTCAAATCCCAGCTTGCTACCCACCAGCGCCCTGAAAAAAGGCATTGCTGTAATATTAGGATTTTTATTGGGTTTATTAAACAGCGGGCTCCAGTGACCACTTCCGAGGCACCCGGATACGGAAGTGACCTAATTAAAGGGCCGTGTATGTTTATAGATGTGGTGTTGCGCACTAGTAAGTGAATATAAGGGGGGAAGCGATCATACGAGTTATTGTTTGTGTTTAAATGTGGGGGGCGCTATCTGTTGATGTTTTACGCCGATTGCCAAGGGACTAGTTGAGCGCAGTGATTAGTATTATGCTACTGTGCTGCTACAACTACATCTCCCACCCGAGATCAGCCGGGTACTATAACAATTCAGGGGTTTACAAAATTATGCTAATGTGATCTTTCCTACTGAAAGGTATATTTAATGGCTTCCCAAGCCGCCGCCGCTGCTGCTCCTTATAGGAGTGATCAAAGGTTTACAGGCTCTTGGGGCAATGCCTCATGGGAGATTTCCAGCATTTTCATGCCCTTGAGATTTCTGGGTCTGTAAAACCCATTGGCTTCATTAGTAATCATCATCAGGCCCCTGCAGTCCTCCCATAATTGATGTTAATGGTAATCATTGCTCTTAAAGGAATGCTTCACTGGTTCATTTTTAGTACCTTATAGAATGGCCAATTCTAAGCAACTTTTCAATTGGTCTTCGTCATTTATTTTTATAGCGTTTTTGTATTATTTGAATACTTCTACTTTTTATGACCCGTCATTCATTTTAGGTCCTCCCCTATTCATATTCCAGTCTCTAATTGAAATCAGTTCGTTTGCTAGGGTAATTTGGACCCTAGCAACCAGATTGCTTAAAGGGATCCTGTCATCAGAAAACATGTTTTTTCAAAACACATCAGTTAATAGTGCTACTCCAGCAGACTTCTGCTCTGAAATCCATTTCTCAAAAGAGCAAACTGATTTTTTATATTCAATTTTGAAATCTGACATGGGGCTAGACATTTTGTCAATTTCCCAGCTGCCCCTGGTCATGTGACTTGTGCCTGCATTTTAGGAGGGAAATGCTTTCTGGCAGGCTGCTGTTTTTCCTTCTCAATGTAACTGAATGTGTCTCAGTGGGACATGGTTTTTACCATTAAGTGTTGTTCTTAGATCTACCAGGCAACTGTTATCTGGTTACCTTCCCTTTGTTCTTTTGTTTGGCTGCTGGGGGGAAAGGGAGGGGGTGATATCACTCCAGCTTGCAGTACAGCAGTAAAGAGTGATTGAAGTTTAGCAGAGCACAAGTCACATGACTTGGGGCAGCTGGGAAATTAACAATATGCAGAGCCGGGCCACATCATGCAGGCGCCCTAGGCAACCTGTCCCGTTGTGGCGCCGGCTGAGCGCGCGCATGCGTGTGTTGACGCCGGTGCGCATGTGTGTGTTGACGCCAGCGCACATGCGCACAATCACAAATCAGCATGCGCACATGTGCAGAAAGGCCAAACCATGCAGGAAGATAGGGAGTGATGGGACCGGACATGGGGTAGGCGACAAAGCAGGTACGTGCCTGGCGCCCCCCCAGCTTTGCGCCCTAGGCACGTGCCTACTCTGTCTACCCCTAGTTCCGGCCCTGACAATATGTCTAGCCCCGTGTCATATTTCAAAATTGAATATAAAAAAATCTGTTTGCTCTTTTGAGAAATGGATTTCAGTGCAGAATTCTGCTGGAGCAGCACCATTAACTGATTCATTTTGAAAAAAAAAAAAAAATTTCCCATGACAGTATCCCTTTAAAGGACAAGAAAGTTAAACTAAGAAGTAGGTAGAAATGTTGTACATTATGTTTTGTGCTTCTGTACCAGCCCAAGGCAACCAAAGCCCTTTACCAGTAAAGATCTGTGTCTCCAAAGATGCCCCAGTAGCTCCCCATCTTCTTTTCTGCTGATTCACTGCACATGCTCTGTGCTGCTGTCACTTACTGAGCTTAGGGACCCACTCACAATATACAGTACACATAGAATAGAAATGTCACAATATAAGGCTGATTAGTAATTAATACACATAATTACTACATGGCAGCATAGAAACCAGTACAATTAGAACCAGAACTCAATAATCAGCCCTGTAGCATCAGCTTATATTACAGACCAACCTCACTTTCTGCTGGATAATTAGTGACGACCCCTAAGCTTAGCTTCTCAACAGCTGCTCAGAGCCCACTGAGCATGTGAGTGTCACACAGACACTTTCCAAGATGGTGACCCCCTGTGACAAGTTTGAAGTCCTGGATCATTGCTGCTATTGACAAGCTGAATCCTTAAGCTGGTGCAATAAGTTCAGTATATAAAACATGGCATTTTTATTCCTTTCATTTTTATGGTTTAGTTCTCCTTTAAAGGAGAAACAAACCCTTAATAAAAAAAACCCTACCCTGCATAGACCCCCCAGTCTAGCTGCCACCCCAGGCAAATGCCCCTAACTCTTTACTTACCCCTGTGCAGATTCTGTCCAGTGGAGTTCACAGGCGACATCTTCAGCCGATTCAATAATCTTCGGAATGAGACTGGCGATTCGGCAATATCCGTGAGCTTCAGCGCATGTGCAGTTGTTGCGAAACATAAAACTGCTCTAACTGCGCATGCGCCGCTTCGCCTGACTCATTCTGAAGATTACCGAAGAGAAGAAGATGGCGCCTGTGAACTCCGCTGGACAGAATCTGCACGGAGGGGTAGGTAAAGAGTTAGGGGCATTTGCCTGGGAGGGGGAGTCTATGTAGGGTGGGGGGGTAGGGTTTTTTTTATTAAGGGTTTGTTTCTCCTTTAAGTAGCGATCTGGAGAATAGTTGAATAAAAAGCTAACTAACTCAAAAAACACAAATAATAATAATAATAAAACAGTTGTAGATTGTCTCAGAATATCACTCTCTTCATCATACAAAAATAGGTGAAATAACCCCTTAAAGGTGGCCATATGTGGGTCGATGTCTGAAAACTTTGCCTCTCTTGGTACTCGGCAGCCTATTGGCCAGGGCATTGATTCAAAGTGATCATCTCCCCAACCAATATCTGGATGAGGTTTGGCCTGGTAATAATAGTTCTGGATGGAATATCCTATCAGGCAGGTGCTGTATGGGGACGCAGTCTTCTCTCAATGTGAACAGGTGGAGGGTTCTGTCTGGAAATTCCATTAGGTGAGCCCAGCATGATGGCTCTTCATACAATCATTAGATCTTCTAATTTAAATGTATATCTCTGCATTAGGTTACAAGGCAATACTATATATACTTTTAATCAGGCTGCTGTGCCCATATTTCTCGTTATATTTGATATGCCGTTTAGAACGTGATACTGTCTGATGTTTTTGCACACTTTAACCCCTATATCTACAGAGTTGAACAAATGATAGTGTACAGATGGGGAACCCACTTCACACAATACCATACACATAAAATTACCTGTTTTACAATATATTTAGATGCACTCTACCTGGCTGCACAATAATAATATGTACCAGTGCTGGATTTTTATTCCATATATAGATTTAGTTATCAGTTCTGTTTTTTTTCCCCTTGAAATAAAAACTTGGTGCATAATGTAAATTCAGTGGAAAAAGCGTTAGCTGGATTTGGTAAAGTTGTTGGGTTGACCCTACTCAGGATATGGATGCTAGAAAAAAAATAACGTCTTTTCTCTTTATTTAGCTCGAGCATTAATTTGAAGAAAACATTGATGCTGATCTTTCTGACCTTCATGAAGTAATTGACGCAGAAGCAAACATAAAGACTTTGCAAGAGATTACCCTTGTTGTAAGTACTAAACAATATTGGTTTTAATAACAAGAATTCATGATATTTTTTATTATCAGAAATGAATGGTAACTATTCCTTGGTTACATATTGTGGACATATCAACATGCAGGAAGAATTAAATGGAGAAATAATGGTGAAGGAATTATGGCCATAAAATGTTGTGATATGTCCACATTCACAAAATAAATTCAGTTAGTACTTACTACTAGCAGTAAGAGTCATCTTGCGTAATGTTAGAATCTTGCATAATTGGTAAAAATAGATTAAATATCAACTGATCTTTAACTGTGGTTTCACTACACATTCTAGCACACTCTGACAATGTTCATTTACAGCTAAAGGGACACAGATTGGACATCTTTTATATATCTGAAAGCTGATGAACATATTTTTGTGTATCTGCCTACATGTAGTGATTTATGTATATTCTGTGTTCCCTGAGTGAGCCCAGGTTGCCAACACAATTTGGGGGGCTGTTTTTCAATGCAGGATTCTTACTATATTACTTTGGCATTATGGCCACAAGATAACTAAGCTAAGCATGTAATTGCAATTTACTGCAGTTAGTATGATATAGACATTAAGCTTCTGAAACCTTTTACAATTTTATTTTTAAGTTGCGCTCTTGTTTTAAAACTTGTATCTGGTTGCTAGGCTTACTGACTCTAGCAATTAATTACAGTGTCAGACTGGGATGTCTGTGGGGTTGCCACCTCAAGGGCCCCCTAGCAAACCCCTTCCTCTGTGCCTCCCCACTATGTACCTCAATAAACTTGCTCTTCAAATGATTCTTCCCCATCTCAAGTCGCAAACCTGGTGCAGCAGGGCCCACTGGGTTTTCTACCAGTGTCCCATGGCTCAGTCTGACCATGACAAGCTATTTGTTTAAATGTCAAAATAAAATATGAATTGGAGAAAGACTGAAGAGAGAGAGATAAAGAATACAAAATAATATAATAGCAGTAAAAACCTATCCTCACAATTACTTTTCTCTCTGATTGCTGGGCTGAGACTAATCCACTAGGGCAAAATTACCCTAGTGCATTAACCCATAAAATGAGTCAGGATTAGCTTTGTTTAGCGTCAAATAGAATAATCAATGTAGATTTGCACATTGTAGTAAATGCTCCCAAGTGTGTCTGTCTTTCTTTTTGATTGTGTTTGACACTCTCAGCAGAACATTTGCATAATTAAACATATTGCATTTTTAAATATCATGTCAATGCCTGTGCAGTTTATAACGAAACAAAATGACATTTTCTGTTTTATAATCCTTCCCAGGTTGTTTGTGCATGGAACCCAGAGGCATTGTTAAAGCATTCCCAAAAGTAAAGAGACTAAGAGAAAATGCTACATTAGAAGATGGCGGAAAGAAAATTAAGACCGATGTTGACATTCATGGTACCATAAATATTTAAAAATTAAAGATCAGAATATCTAGGGTCTGTGTGTATAAGTTTTAATAGTAGTAGTGGTAGTTCGTAGTGGAAATCAGAACCGCCTTTTAAGTAACAAAAATTCCACTGTGTGATTTATTATACGAGCAGGGAGATCTGGGTTGATGTGAAGGGATGCTGGAAGTTTAGGAGGACAATGTTCCGAAATTTCGAATCACATCTATATGAATTTTAGGGTTTTGTAGGGTTGTAAGTGCTATGAGGTGTAGGATTAAATAATTTTGGGGGTATTATTTTATGCGTAACTTGCCTTTTTATTTAGTAAAGCTACTGCATGATGTTCATTTAAGTATATTTTCCAATGCCCAGCAGTATACAAATCCACGGGCTCAAATTCTCCCAACAAATGGTTCTTCCCCAAACAGCATTTTTGCTGAGATATAATTTTGGAATTTAGAAAGTTGCTGTCTCAAGATAAACAGTTGTTCATATATTATATTTAGGAAAGTTCTTTGATGGAGTCCTTGCACATATTCTCCAGGCTGGGATTGGCCAGGCCCGATCTGAAATTTTTCAGAAGCAGATTATACAGAACGGAGGTCAAGTTACTTCCCAGTTTTCCTCTGAAGTGACGCACATTATAGTGGATGAGCAAATGGACTGTGATCGTGCTCTCCGGCTACTGAAACTGGAAAAAATTTCTTACCATTTTCAACTTGTAAAGTCAACCTGGCTGAGTATTTGTATTAATGAAAAGCAAATGGTTAACACTGCTGGATACAGAATATTTATTCCAGACAGGTAAATGCATTATATGTTTCCAGGTTTAATCCCTTTGTTTTAGATTTCAGAAACCTGCATTCATACATCTCATTTCCCTTCACATTCCATGCTGTTCTTCTGTATAGTCATTTGCTGTTTGTGTTTGTTTCTTACTGAAACCTCCCACCTAAAAGCCCAGTACTTGCTGCCCCTGTCTGTTTCTTGTTCTTATGAAATTTTCGTTGCTGATAACCTTCTATTGGATTTGACATTTTATGCTAATGCTTCTTTTGCTTGGTCTGGGATAATAATAATAACTAATTGGTTTGATTCCAAAACAGTTTGAATATCTGAGAATCTTTCCATTTTTTTTATTTACAACAAACGCTTGCTGACTTTATCATAGATTGAATTTATTTAATTTTTTTCTGAAAAATACTCGGTCCAAAGCCGCACAGGTTTTTTCCACTTATTTATTAATACATTTTCCCAAAAAAATTTGTGTGGGGAAAAAAAACGAATCGTACAAATCGTTTTTTTCTGATTTTTGCCCGCAAACCACAAAATCTTCAGAAACCCAGCGCAGATCAATATATCTTCGGGACTTCTCCCACTTACTTATATGCAACCTCGGCAGTTCTGAAATGCCAGATTTTTTGACTTTTTCAATCCTCTAGGTATAGTAAATCCTGAAAAATGTGTGGGTTTTTTTCCACTAAAAATTTGGATTTTATAGTAAAAAATTTAAGTTTAATAAATAAACCCCATAGAGTTTAAGATAAAAATGTGCTGGGGCAAACAGCTCCATCCCTTCAAAACTTAACACAGCATGGGACAGTTATGGAACAGAGCAGATATGGCAATGGCATAGAGTTGCAGGTTAAAGTTTTGGGGGTCATTTTAAATCCGTGGTATGAGCAGTCGTATGAGTAAGACCCAAAGACCTGCTGCAGAGGAAGTTAGTTAATAATAGTCAAACTTTGTTATTCCAGATCTAACCATACCATATTTCCTAATATCATCCTTCTATCAACTATGTTAGTGCTGCAGCATAAAGAGCTCTGCCAGTTGCCTTTCCCTAATAAGGCTGATTAACCATTGGCTTCTGTGAGGCTTTTAAGTTATTTTAAACAATTGAAAATACCTAGTTTCATGTAACTTTTTTATGTTCGTGCTAACAATTAAAGAGGCAGTTCATTGTTGCCTTTACCTTTCCTTTAACTGGTATCATGCCAGGTGATTCCCATGCACTGTCTCTGACCCAATAAGGGGTATAACTTAGGAATGTTGTCTTCTGCATTCCTAAGTCATATCCAGCTACCAACATAAGTAGAAAAAGATTCAGCTGCCAAATGCACAATGTAGCACTCATAATTACCCTACTGCCATAACAGAAAGAATGAAAATGGTTGGGATGACTATATAGAGGTTCAGACTTACCAATCAATTATTTGCTGGGTTTCTCTGACAGTATCTAACTGCAAACTCTTTCTAACCAATTACAACGAATGCTGACAACATCCAGTATTCAATTCAATATATATGATATGATGACTGGCCCATAGAGTCTTTGCCTGCAGTCACACTTGTCAGTGGAAATAACTTGCTGGTGAAAACTGCAGCATTTTGTATAGACTTGTAACTATAGTTGATATCCAGCTATCAATGAAATAATGGTTACTATTAGAATTAAGGTACAGGTATGACTCCAATCGGTTGGTTTTTGGGAAACCTTATGTTTCAAGTCTGGCGGTAAATAATTTCTACAGTAAATCTAAAAAAAAAACCATATCTTTCTAATCATGTATACTTGAAGCTTCCTGGAACCTGTGCCTTTAACAGTTAGGTGCTACTTATCCCACTTAACACGGTCCCAGGTATTTGCCCTTTGGGGATAAAAGTAGCTCTCAGACATCAAGGCAAACCACAGGCAGTGATGAAACACAAAATAACTATAATTCTCTGACAGGTACCTGGATTTGAAGGACCGGGCAGAAAAAGAACAAAGTTGTGAGAGCAAGGGGAATTACAGGAAACAGCATGATGAACTACCACATGTCCCGGACAAACTGAATGAAGCGAGCAACCCTCAAACCCAACATGTGTCTGATTTCCCACTATTGAATTATAGCAACACATCAAAAACACAGGTAATATTTATGGCAATGCAAATAGTAGTTTCAAAGCAGTAGCATTTAAAGGTAAAACGCTTCTTTTATATTATCTCACATTTCCTTTAATTTTTGTTCTTTATTTGAAGTAACGAGTCATATATCATAGCATTTATCCTCACTGGAAGTCATGTACGCAATGAATTATGTGTCAAATTATTTGTTGGCAATTACATATGTGAAACTTGTGACCCCCAATTTGTGCACAGAAAATATCTTTTATACAGATGGAATAAGAACATGCATTCAGTTGCTTCTTGTCATCTCTCATTGATGTTTCCATTGAATAACGGGCTTGGCCATTGCAGGTTATTGTAGAATCATAGTGGAATGCATTAAAGGAAAACTATGCCCCAAAATGAAAACTTGAGCAACAGATACAGTTAGGACCATACATTTTTGGACAACTTTTTTTCTAATTTTGGTTCTGTAAATTACCGCAATGAATTTTAAATGAAACAACAGTTGAACTGCAGACTTTCAGCTTTAACTCAGTGGGTTGAACAAAAAGATTGCATAAAAATGTGAGGAACTAAAGCCTTTTTTTTTAACACACTTCATCTCAGGGGCTCGAAAGTAATTGGACAAATTAAAAAACTGAAAATAAAATGTTAATTTCTAATACTTGTTTGAAAACCCTTTGCTGGCAATGGCAGCCTGAAGTCTTGAACTCATGGACATCACCAGATTCTTTGTTTCCTCCTTTTTAATGCTCTGCCAGGCCTTTACTGCCGCAGCTTTCAGTTGCTATTAGTTTGAGAACAAAGTTAGTTATTTCGCACAATCCATAACAATGTGCATTATGTGTCGAACTGGGGGGGTGAATGATTCACCCACAGCCGTGGAACGATTGATCAGGGAAAAAATATCTTAGTGTGATTCGTATACACACGCACATGTGCAAATGAATGTGGATTTATTAATACAATTGTATTACATAGTGCAATCATATAAAATTAATTATGTAAAATCAAAGTTTATACAGTAAATAAAGTGCCTTGTCAAAAATGTATATTAGGGATGCACTGAATCCACTATTTTGGATAATACCGAACCGAATTCGAACCCTAATTTGCATATGCTAATTAGGGGTGGGAATGGAAAAACATTTTTTACTTCCTTGTTTTGTGACAAAAAGTCATGAGATTTCCCTTCCTGCCCCTAATTTGCATATGCAAATTAGGATTCGGTTCGGCTGGGCAGAAAGATTCGGCCGAATCCTGCTGAAAAGGCCGAATCCCGAATCCTGCTGAAAAGGCCGAATCCCGAACCGAATCCTGGATTCGTTGCATCCCTAATTTATATAAACTGTCTCTTAAGTGATTCTCCTTCTTGATACGCCACTTGATATCGTTATTTAAAACGTAGCATTTATTAGCTCTGTAAAAAATGAAAAAGAGGGAAACTAATTTAATTTTATTAAAAACAAAAAAATTAAAGACCTCAATGCCCAAACCATAAATTCAGTCAGGTATAGAAAAAAGCATCTTTGCCATCCAGTAGTTACACAAGCCTCATGGTTCAGGTTGAGATATTGTCATTAAAGGAGAAACAAACCATTTAAAAAAAAACCCTACATAGACTCAAAGTTGCTTGAAATTATGTTTACTTTTCAGAAAGCTCAAGTTTGTGTGGAGTTAAGTAAAGGCTGGCTGGCAAAGGTGCTAAATATATTAGGGACTAGTACTGACACAGCATGAATATACTGTATGTGCATAAAGATAAATGATGCTGCCAGTGTTTCTTTTAGTTTGATCCATTTGTTCCCAGAATGCTTAATCTTTGCAGTAACCACAAAAAATAGCTACAATAAAACGTGTGCTTAGTTAAGAAATTGTGTCTAGGTTGGATCAGGGCATACACCACAATATATGAAGTGGACAGGACACGACTACTTGTGGTGATACAGCAGTTGAAAATGACCCAGTGTGTCCATTAAATGCTTGGGAAGGACGATTGCTCCCTGAATACCATATAAAGCATTGATTTTTGTTACCTTGCCGAGCTATTAATTAGCAGTCTAATATCTGCACAGAATTCCGAAGGGTGATGTCCATACAAACGGCTATTGCTGGCGGTAGCTTTTGTCGTTGTTTGTGGCATCTGAGCCGAGTTTATATTTTTTGGCACCGAGTTGATGTCAGAGATGCAGTTCAAGGAGGATAATTGAATTCACTTTCTACTGCCTGTCAATAATTCTAGCAGTGCCCTGAAGCATTACACATACTGCGCAAGCATGCAGTCATCAGACTATTTTAGAAGACTGACATAACAGCTAGTTTAACCCTCTCATCTTGCAAAGAACCTGCAGCACATTTGTACAATGTTATATTGTACAGGTATGGGACCTGTTGTCCAGAATGCTCGGACCTGGGGTTTTCCGGATAATGGATCTTTCTGTAATTTGGATCTTCATATCTCAAGTGTACTAGAAAATCATGGAAACATTAAATAAACCCAATAGACTGGGTTTGCTTCCAATAAGGATTAATTATATCTTAGTTTGGGTCAAGTACAAGCTACTGTTTTATTATTACAGAGAAAATGGAAATCCTTTTTAAAAAATTGGATCATTTGGATAAAACGGAGTCTGTGGGAGACGGCCTTTCCATAAGTCAGAGCTTTCTGGACAACGGGTTTCCAGATAATGGATCCCATACCTGTATATAGTCTGAACTGTACCAGCATTTCCTCATCAGGGGGACACATGGGCAAATACTTAATGCAATGCTGCAAAGAATAAAACAGTTTCTGATTTAGTGTACGGTAATAAGAAAGCTGACTTGTTGGTTGACTGAACCGTAGCAAAGAATTTGTCCATAGCTTTACATACTGCTAGCTGTCTTCCATTCACCTTCCCTTTTGCTGTAGATATGCATTTATTGCCAATGTCTCACTCAGAATAGCAATGCAGTCTCTCTTCCCCACCTGCAAGATTGTGGGAGGAGCAGATCATAGCAGGGACTGATGCAACCGCTGGGCTGCTTTCCAACGAACAGTTCCAGGGACTGATTCCATGTAAGCAGGTCTACGAATTATTTCTGCATTTACAGATGTACCTATGTCTTCCTCCTCTTGCACTCTGCCTACTTACCCCTTGCTAAAGGGGGGGACATGTTAAGTCCTACAATAAATGCCACTTTTTCGTTAAAAAGTGGCATTTATTGCAATGCAATTAAGAGGTGGAAGGGGTGACGCCAATCAAGTGTGTGTTTTCTTGTGTACTACAAGTGTTAACATGTGCTTCACAGAAGCTTAAACCACTTCAAAACAAATCTGTTATCTGTTGACTAAAGGTGGCCATACACAGGGAGAGCCACTCATTTGACGATGTCGCCAAACGAGCAGATCATTCCCCGATATGCCCACATTGAGGATCAGAATGAAGGCAATATGGGTGGTCGGACTGTGGGGCCGTATCAACAAACAGATGCGGCCCCGTTCCGACAGTTTTTTTTACTCTGCCCGATCGACATCTGGCTGACAAAACAAATCTCTTTTATGCTGACTAATGATGACCATATATAGGGAGATCCACTCGTTTGGCGATGTCGCCAAACAAACGGATCTCTCACCAACAATTGGATCAGAATGGTGGTAATACCGGCAGTCGGATCACGGATATGGGACCACATGAATGAACATATGCCGACGAGATCCGATGGGATTTTTTAGCCTGCCTGATCAACATCTGCCCAACTTTTGGCCAGATATCGATCGGGGAAGCCCGTCTGATGGCCCCACATACGCTTTGCTGCTGCTGGTTCCTATCACAGGGAGCTCAGAGTTAAAGGTGTCTGAGCAGGAGTATGCCATGTGTAAGAGGCATCTATACTCTTTTAAGGATTGTTTAGTCTAAGGTTTCCCTTACATTGTGGTTAGTGGAAGAGAGTAATTCTGATTTAAGGAAGGCAATGTCTGTACATGCTATATGCAGATTTAGAGGATTGTTCCTCCTGCTGCTATTCACCCTTTGTTGTCACGCCACATGCCATACTGGCTTTTTGTAGGAGTATTACTAATAAAGTTATAGCAGCACATTCATAAATCACCTTTCCTTTTGTTAAAACTATTGTAGAAATGTATTTTTGACACCTTAAATCCTAGATCAGATGTTTCCAAACCTTTAGTTCCCAATGGAACCCAAACAAGGGCCAGCCTGAAGGTTAAAATCAGGATGTTGCTTACATATCCATATATATACGTAAATTTAGCTCGAGCTGATGGGTGAAGACTGAAAGCTGGGCTGCAAAATGGGTGTCTTCAATCCTTAATAGCTGAACCCTTAAAAGAGAAGGAAAGGTTAAAACTAAGTAAATCCAACAATACAAAGTAAGCCTTATCAGAAAGGTCCACCTAAATATACCAGTAAACCTTCAAAGTAATGCTGCTCTGCGTCCCCTGTCAAAATAAACACTGCATTTCTTTCCTTCTATTGTGTACACATGGGCTTCTGTATCAGACTTCCTGCCTTCACCTTAAACCTCCTTGCCCCGGGCGTGAGCATGCTCAGTTTGCTCCTCCCCCCCACCTTCTCTGCTGTAATCTGAGCCCAGAGCTATAAGTGAGCAGGGAGAGACTCAGGCGGGAAGTGATGTCACACAAGCTAATACTGCAGCTGCTATCCTAAACAAACAGAGAACTTCTAGAGCTTTTTACTCTTGTATGGTAAAACATTCTACAGAATAAATATAGCAGTCTAGCTTGCACTATTGCAGCTAATCTATTGGCAATAAAATGCCTCCATAGCTTTCCTTCTCATTTTAAAATCTTTGTCTCTAACCAAAGCCACAGGATTCAAAGCATGTTAATCTGCATCAGATGGTTATTAATAAAATCTTTATTAAAAGGCATGTAAAGGCAAAAAAATAAAATCCCATTTTTACTTCTTTCTTTAATGAAAAAGAAATCTATCTCCAATTTACTTTAATTAAAAAATGTGTACCGTTTTTATAAGAAACCTGACTGTATGCAGTGAAATTCTTCCTTCATTTACTGCTGTGGATAGGAATTGTCAGATGGTCCCTAACTGCTCTGCAAGGGAAAGATTCATACTTATGAACAGCAGGGGGAGGCCCCGCCTTACTTTCCAGCTATGCAGAACTCAAGCAGCTTTTTGTTTCCTGTTATGACTATCCCTAAGCACCCCACACCACACTGAGCATGTGCACAGTCTTGGTCTTGCAAAGATGTTTAACAAAGTTACAAGATGGTGACCCCCTGTGGCCAACTTTGAAAGCATAAATCATTTCTTTGATTAGGCTTGTGGTGCAGTAAGTTTATGTTTAGTATAACAAAATACAGCATATTCTACACTTATTCTATTTTAGACTTTACTTTCCCTTTAATGCTTTTTTTTCTCTCGTTGTAAAGAATTCAGATGATGAGGCTAGCGACACAGAAGATACCGGTGTTACACAAGGAGACCTGGATGCTTTGATATCTGGGCAGCGTCCTGTACTGACAAGTGTGAAAAGCCATGAAGTCACAAATAATGTCACTGGAAAGTGGGTCTGTGCTCACTCATCTGAAAGCAAGAAGACAAATTACAACCAATTTATCACAGACAAACTGGAGGTTCTTGCCAAGGCCTATTCTGTCCAAGGAGACCGCTGGAGAGCTTTGGGATACTCAAAAGCAATAAATGCTCTCAAAAGCTACCACAAGCCTGTCACCTCCTGTGAGGTAAATGCATTACAATGGCAGTGTTTACTTTCCTTTGCAGTGATGTCCAACTGAATTCCTTCCAGCTGCTGAACTGCTATTGTAGTCCACGAACAGCTGAAGGCCACAGGTTGGAAGTTCTGTGGCTTTTGTGGAGGTTTTTCCCCGCAGCTTCTTTACACCCGTAAAATAACCTCCTCGAGAAGTCTCTGACAGTCTCGTTTACATTTATCCCTCTAACATAATTTAAACAGCAGCTCTAATGATGTGAATATAGGCCTATAGTTTATTCATGTATATCTTCTATATAAAGATGACATTGCTTTGATTATTTTTTTTTTTTGTGTTCAGACATAGCATGATCAAAAATCAACAAACATATTAGGGATCATTCTCTGGAGTAGATCAGCAACTAATATCCTCTGCCTGCAGTGGCCCTATTTATCTCATGCCCCCATCTGCAGTGTTATCTTATGTCACCCAGCTATTGGTCTGCCCAATGACTTTGTGCCATAGCTTTGGAAAATTTGGCAAAGAATAAAAAATATTTACCAAAGGATTTTCAAAGGTGCTGGGCTTCAGTCTGCCATCTGTTTATCTCCCAATTAGAGGACTGGCCACATGACCAGTGGGTTTGTGCCATTCCATAATATCGCTATAATTATTCAGCACTGCCTTGTTGCAAAGAATAAAAATATACCTGGATGCTAGGGGTTTCCGTGCAAATGTTTCAAGCTGATTACAAAGAAGCAATGATGGCTCTGGTATATATAAATATCCTGAACGAGAGGATGGCCATTGAAAACTCATGACCCAAAGCCATAAACTGACAAACCTTCATCTACATGCATAAAAATACAGCAATGCTGATTGGTATGGCGCACTCTATGTAGTCTAGATAGACTGTAATGGTGCTCTACTGGGAAGTTCGTGAGCACACCCAGGGTATTTGTACTCTCATTTTAATTTCAGACACTGGAAGTCAGTGTTGGCCAAGCCGGCCGCCATTGCACCCTAGTCTTGTGCCTCTTCTGGCTACTCCTAATGCCGGCCCTGATGTCACCGTCTGACAGCTGAATATCCATTATAAATGAGATAATGCTCATGAGGCTATGTCCTCTGCATCTTGCAAGACACTTACTTGAGTATTTTGTAGACAACATTTACTGAAGGATGCTCATTTCTCGGGAAACATAATGATCCCTGGACTAGTGCTTTATTTGGACCACACTTACGTTGTGGTGCAGCCAATTGTAGTGGGCAATTTAAGTTCTACCTTTATCCATAAGTGCCTTAAGGTGGTCATACATGGGCATACTTTTATCGTTTTGCGATAAACGATCCTTGTTCAACAAACGAGGAATGGCGCTAGCATCGTGTCACTATCTGTAGTATATAGTCAGTTTCTCCTTCCCTGCTCCATGCAGACATATGGAGTTATGTCTTGCTATGGCATAATAAACTTCTTTCACATATGGTTATAAATGAAGCTTTCAGCAAAGAACATTAATGGTCATTCCATATATGTTCGTTGGCTTGTGCTACAATCCTGACATGCACAAAGAGGGATTTTATCCCTGAACGACTAAAATTGTTAAACTCATCCGATCAATTTTGCGAACGATAATGCCGAGACGATCCTTCGTCCGACCATCGTTCGTACACCATCAACCATCCTATAGGTTATCGATATTATTGGAAACGTGGAATTGGTCATTTGGAAGTTAAAAATCTGCCCATGTATGGCCACCTTTAGTGAGAGATTAATCACCCATGTGGGCCTAACTTAAAGATAGCTCAGGGATACTGTTAGAGGGTTGACTTCTGCAAGATAAATCATTTTCAAATTATTCATTTATTTTTTTAGGAAGCAGCTAGTATTCCAGGCATTGGCAAGAAAATGGCTGAAAAAATTGAAGAAATCCTGGATAGTGGACATTTGCGCAAACTAGACCATATCAGTGACAGTGTGGCTGTGCTGGAGATCTTTTCCAATATATGGGGAGCTGGAGTGAAAACGGCACAAAGCTGGTATCAACAGGTTGGTCCTAAATCTGTTCTGGTTATGGCTCAGTGAAGACAAAAAGAGCATAAAGAGGTCTTTGCAGATAGTGCCGTAGTTGGTTTCAAACTGTAGCCCCAGTGCTGTAGGGCAGCAAAGCTAACCTCTGCACTAGTGTGCTATATGTTTAATTATACATTTGAATTCCTTAGGCTTGTGTATAACTCAGTACCCATATAACCTAGATGTCAAGCTGCAGTGATAACAAGTTGATTGCAAGGCATCTAATTGCAGTCAAGCCTATCCCTGGATGCATGATGGTTCATATACCTGGAAAATGCCCCTCTAGTGGTTAACATTTGTTGTAGACATTTGCTGAGCAATTAAAATAGCTGTAAGTATTGAGGATGGGGCAAACCTTAAATCAGAATAACCAATATATTCATGTAATGTCAAAAGGGATTTTGTTAACATACCATATTTATTTTATTCAAGGGCTTTCGGACTTTAGATGATATCCGTACAAAAGGGAACCTGACCGCGCAACAAGCCGTTGGTCTGAAACATTATGATGATTTCTTAGATCGTATGCCCAGGGATGAGGCCGGGAAGATTGCACAAACCGTAAGTATTCTGATTTATAATACATAGCAAATCTGTTTATTAGATATTATACTTCCAGATTCAGGAACATTACAGGTTTTAGCTGCATAACTATACAGCACCTCAATCCCACTCTTCACCCTAAAACAGATTCAGTCGTTTTCACTAAGGTGGCCATTCAAACACATTGGGAGCCCCAGTTATGTGACTCTGCATACAATGCAATTCATTGCATGGCACAGCAATTTGTAATAGGGTTGTTTTATACAAAGCACAGTGCAGCTGTAACATAATAGATTGTCTGCTTTGTTAATAAATAGTTGGCAACTGGCAAAGAACACATTCATGTGCTTTTCCTTTCCAAACTCGAGGATGATTAGCGTGAGGTTAAGCTACATTTGAGATCTTTAGCCACTGGGAATTGAACTAGAAGACATGATCAAGCTGTGCAGATAAACTCTGCTTTGCTCCTGCCTTTGTTTTCAGGGTATTTTGTGCCTTTTGCTTTCGAATTTCTTTCTCTGCTGTTATTCGGGCACAACATTTAATATATTCTGCTAAGAAAGGATTGCTCTCCCACAAGCTTCTGCAAGAGCACTGCTCTTTGTAATGATCATCAGGAAACAATATTTCAAAGACAGTCTGTTGGAGAAAATGAAAGGCAGCGGAGTTAGAATGTTGCTGTTGAGTGACAGGATCCCTTGGGGTGGGTTGGAAGAAGTTGCTTTATGTTACACCTGCATACCCCATCACCGTGGAAGCATCGGTCATTGCGACGCTGTCACTCAGCCACAGAGCCTGACCTCAAAGAATGCGCACCACTCAGGACCCCACTGGGAAACTTGTTCCCATGAGTATGATTAAAGACGAAAGGCTCATTCCTCCCCCCACCATCAGCACCACCACCTCCTCCCTTTTTGTTCAAATACGGTTGTCACGTTAAAGATTTTCGAGAATGACTTTCCTATTCCAAGGACCCTTTTTTTCTACCCTCCCCATCCTTTGAAAAGTCAACCAGGTTGTTGTGGCGGCTGCAGAAGGAGGAGTCACTGCCTATTGTTGTTGATTGGATTACTCGTCCTGGGTCTCAAGGAGAAAGAAGGGGATTAAGGGATTAGCCACTGTCCTTGCTGTATGTCACATCAAGATCTAAGGGCTTTTGCACTCAATTGCAATGTAGCAGGTCTTCAGAAATCTTCATTAAAAAGAGACAAAATATGCATTAGAAAAAGAGTCGTGACCTCTTTAAGCATGTCATGGGAATACAAGATAGAATTAATAGGTTTATGCTCCTAATGAAAGATGATCCTCGGTCCTAATCAGATAAAGTGAGATAAGGAAAAGTAATACTTAGAAGCTACAACTTCATTGACATTATATATTTTAAAAGAGCAGTTAACTGCCTTACTGCTGCCGCAATGACATTTTGAGTATCGCATAGGCAGTGCCCGGTTACAGGTCTTTTCTGAATTCACACAGCATGCATTCAATAAATATTTTCTCATACAGACACTTTTTCCCCAAACTGTGTTCATTAAAATGTCATTGATGGAAGAGGATGATTTCTAGCTATATAAAACACTTGTCCCTTCTTAGGCAGGAGACTAAATTCCTACATGATAAAGCAGGAAGTAGTGCACATAAATTCTTGGCCACATATCTCCAAAAATTCTACCTAATAGCTTCATGCTTTTAATCAGCGCGTGAGAGCTTATAGCTGTGAATACTGAAACGTGCTATACATACGTGATATTGTATGTAGGCTGTGTATTAACAGTCTATTGCATTTTTTCTGGATAAGATTTCCAAAGTAATGGAGATTCGGTGACTGCACTAAAACTGGTAACATTCAAACTGATTTCATTGTCATTTTCTACTTTTTTTTTTTTTTTTTAGACAGTCCTGAACTCCAAAACATAATGCCAGCGATGATATGATGGGGACATTTTGCCAAATGGTTTGGGAGCCTGACCCACAGGTGGTCTGATGGGATTAGAGCAATTATGATTGTAGTATATGAAGAGACAAATCAGTCATTTACAAAACCCTTGAATAGGTCTTCTACGTCATCTAGAGCAGTTATTCTCAACCAGTGGCTCATGAGCAACATGTTGCTCACCAACCCCTTGAATGTTGCTCCCAGAGGCCTCAAAGCGGGTTCTTTTTTTTCAATTCCTGGTTAGGAGACAAGTTTTAGTTGTATAAAAACCCAGCGTAATGTCAAACAGAACCTCCTGTAGGCTGCCAGCCAATTATAGGTCTTATTTGGCACCCGCAGAAACTTTCATGATTGTGTTGCTCCCCAATTCTTTTTTCATTTGAACGTGGCTCACGGGTATAAAAGGTTGGGGACCCCTGATCTAGATCATAACCTACTTATGCCCATCAACCAGCTGTCTAAATGGCTAAAAGTTTATCTCTGTTCATAATGCACATATATTGTATCTACTTTTCCAAGGTAAGAGAAATGGCCCATAGCCTTAATCCCGAGCTGATCTCTGTAGCATGTGGCTCCTACCGCCGTGGAAAAGCAACCTGCGGCGATGTCGATGTGCTAGTAACTCACCCTGATGGAAAGTCTCATAAAGGAATTTTCAGCAAACTTATCGGCGGGCTGAAGACACAAGGTAAGAAATATGTACTTATTCATCCCTCCAGAACAACTTGTAATCATTTAAATGAAGGCGTTCATGAAAGAACTTTCAGAGGCTGGAAGTGACCACAAATCTTATCAAACACTACGTCAGAATCCTCTGATGGGGACGGCTTCTTCCTCAGCGATTAATCACAGGCTACAAACCACTTATGTCACTGCATTAGCTGCCACAGAAGGATCTGTAATTTAGCTGCGTCTAATGATAAAGCATAGTTGCGCCAACGTTCTGTCATGATTTGCAGTTCCTTCCTCAACAGTTGTAATCAATGACGGTACTTAGATGCTCAGAAGCAGGGGATGATTAACGAGCGCTACTTTAAAGTCTACCAATTAATCCACTGGTCAAAAAGAAATTATTTCATCAGTCAAAGTGAATGTTCTACTTTTATTTTAATCTCATTTGAGCAAATCTGATTTTTCTCATTGCCCTCCTATGAACTTTGTAGGGTTTCTGACTGATGACCTGGTGAATCAAGAAGTGAACGGCAATCAGAAGAAATATTTGGGGGTTTGTCGGCTGCCGGGAGAAGGTCAACGGCACCGGAGGCTGGACATTATTGTAGTGCCTTATGGAGAGTTTGCCTGCGCTCTTATGTACTTCACTGGATCTGCTCATTTTAACCGCTCAATGCGTGCCCTGGCCAAAACCAAGCGCATGAGCCTATCAGAACACTCGCTTAACAAGGATGTTGTGCGCAATGGGAGTGTAAAGGTCAGCCAAGGTTGCCCTCTTCCTACACCAACTGAGAGGGAAGTTTTTGAGACACTTGGGCTTCCATTTAGAGAACCGCATGAGAGAGATTGGTGATCCAGTACCAAATCAAAAGCAGTAGAATCATACTCACACAGTTCTAACACTGCCTCTTTCTCTATAGTACGTAAATCCAATGTGTAGGTGTGGATACAATAAAGAGCAGAAATTCTGGCGCAAAAGCTGCCTTTATTCACAAACACAACATATTTCGAGCGTCCTTGCTCTTTGAGAGCTAGGAAGCTCGAAACATGTTGTGTTTGTGAATAAAGGCACCTTTTGCAGCAGAATTTCTGCACTTTATTGTATCCACACCTACACATTGGATTTACGGATTGATTGCTTTGGATGGAAGCAAGGTGATGGGGTAAAAGAATTGAGCTATAAGGATAAAATTATAATTAATTATCTCTTTTTCAACAGTACGCAACACTCCAGGTGGTCATACACTGTGATACACATACAGTTCACAAACAAATCAGCCTTTGGGCTGAATGTATAGATACCACACAATGGACCATACATGTTTGGCCACTCTTCGCTTCCTTCCAGCCGGCCAATGGAAATTTCCCAACAGAATTGATAATGGTCGAAAATTGGCCAAAGTGCTGACCAAACCTGGGCATATGCAAGCCAGCTTTACCAAAAACTGTTACCCACAACGTGGCCATGTCACAGTTTTTACATATAATGGGGGATTTTCAAATGATGCCACAGTATTTGGGCGTTTAGAAAGCCATACAGGACACTATCCTATGCAGCCCATTTTTTTGGTTATTTTCAAATCTGCATACGAGTGTCGGTAAGCGATTGGTTGATGCTTACAGATCCACCTGTATAGTTTTACTTTTACATATACGTGGTATCTTAAGGGCATATTAAACACTGGCCACCTTATTAAGATTCTACAAGTACCTGTTCTTTTACAGCTCTGAGAAACAGTGATTTAAAGAGACACAATCCCTTTAAGGCTGAAAGTAGGTCCTCTTACTCTGTGCTCCTAGCTTCCATGAAAGTTTTACTTTTTACCATAAATACCTTTACTTCCCATTGCGCTCCTATTGTGTTATAATCCCTTTACAGAAATCTAGAAAGGGGCATTATCAGCTGGTATTTATTACAGACATTACTAAAGCCAGAATAAGCTGTGCATTTGTTCACAGTGTGTATATATATCTATATATCTTTATAATAATCATATATCAGTGGCGATAGTATTAACTAGAACAGCTAAAATGAGTTCATGCTTTCAGATTGGTCTTATAACAATTCACCTCAATTCCCAACAAGTTGGTCTTCAGTCTAGGCCCACGTGTGATGATTTCAGGGGGTATTTCCACAGTTTGGAGGGTCAAATGTTCAGCTGCAAAACCTCTTCCCGTAGCAGTAGCACCCATACACATCCATAAATACATATAAACAATTGCCCCTGTGCAGACATTTGCAGTGCTTTTAAAAAACAGCATTTATTCTTCTAATTAGAATTCTGCCTTCAGTGCTATTGCAGTTGACTGTTCCTTGGATGTGTCTGTGCCTCCCCTTAAGCGAAAGAAAATCGCCTTTATAAACCTGGCATAATTTGCTTTTAAAGTACGCCTACTTGCTGATTATTGAATGTACATGTTTTGTCTCTCGGGAGCCTGCACGTTTCTGTACTTATAAAGAAGTATGACATCACTGGCTTTTTTTAATGATGCCATGAAATTATGAAGAAGAATGTAATGTGTGCACCAAATCATGACCATGAACAGATTGTCTTAACCGTGTGACAAATACATTATTTATTGCATATTTTATTAGGATATGGGAAATTATTTTAGCAATGAAGTGAAAAGCTGCGTCAATGAAGTCAGAAGTGCTCATAGCACTGATTATGAAGTTGTACAAGCTGTGCAGTTCATTTTATTTTGTGCTTTGGAATGATCTGCGGTCTGTGCCAGGATTCACCAATAAACATGGCGGGTGCTGTCCAGATTGGTTGGAGTTGTGCTGTCTGTTTAAAAGTGACCATGGGGGGGACGTGCACCCGTTTATGAGACTTTCCAGCAAGGTACTGACTGCAAGTTTATTACCATTGGAACGATCATTACACAAAGAATGTTTTATTTATGTCTCAATAAAGATCCACACATCTGGACTGTATCGTGCTACGTATCCATTCTTTCATACTTTTTAATCCCATTCAGTGTAATACAGAAAGAGACAACTGAAATGTGGATGAAATCAAACAGGGTCTGAATCAAATTCCATGAAAACAACTGCATTGAGGGGAAAAACTCTATAAATGAAAACAACTTAAATGTTACAGTTAATGTAAAGGTTTTACTTGAAAGTTACCCCTGTTCTGCAGCTCAGTATGGGGTTAAAGGAAAACTGTTAGAAAGATTCTCTTTAGTTTAGTAAAATCCAAGTAGAGAGTAAGTCAAGCAAATTGCTCTGGTGGGAAGATGAACTTCTCTGACTGAGGGGCCCTTGGTTTCTATTGTCCAGGTCATTAGAGTGTCAAAAAATGTAATTTGCAAGCCTGTGTTAGCCAAGCAAACAATAGCTCATCAAAAGATCAAGGGAATGTAATTAAAGCTTTTATTTGCCTGTAACAAAAAGTTCAGATCCAGGTGCATAAATTGGCAGCTAGGTGGCAGCCCTTTAATGCTTTCTAGACGATCATGGCAGAAGTTAGGAGCTCACTCAGCCCATTCACATGATAGTCCAATAAAAAGTGAATATTTTATGGAGGTGTTTACCTTCCCAAAGACACTACTCCCTCTTTTGTAATGGATCCTGCATAAAAGGTTGCTATTTAGCCAAGCTGTCTGATTTGCATTAATAAATTCCAGCCAGAAACGTATGAAGGACTCTGCCACCTTTGTACTACACAAAAAGCCATGAAAGCTTCTGCACCCAGCACAACATCTCACACTGTTGTTAATACTAAAGGTCCTTGTGTGCCCCCATAAATGTATTAGAGTGATGGCCTGCTAATGAGTGACCAGAATTTAAATATTAGTGTAAAGCTCTACCCTAGGTCCCCAGTGTATGTATCTGTTTAATTCACAGCATTAAACAAAGCCTTGTTCTAATATGTATGTATATTTGAGTTTGGGCCTGCTGTATTTCCTAGTAAGATGGTATTATGGTCTTCAAGACCCCCAACTAAGAAACATTTCAATTAGGGCTTAAAGTTTTGAATTAAAGTGATCATAGCATGTGCTACAGTAATTTGCCTGGGTAAGCACTTTAGCATTTTCCTTAATTGGTCTCTCCAATATGCTTTATTTTGGCTACAAATAAAGAGGGTGGTTATGCAGACATAACACCCCGTTTAAGTAGTTGCACATATACAGTAATAGTAGAGTGCACACTTGATAACGCTTGATAAAGGGCTGGAATAGCCCGAAACGTCGCTTTGCTAATGGCATGAATAAATAATTGAATCACATATCGGAGTGCTGCTGGATTTATTGCTTTATAGTAGAGTGCACACTAGCACTAAATGCAGAAAAAATGTTTCTTTGTCAGTTTTGTGTTTTCAGCATTGGTCGTCGTTTAATTTTTACCGATTAATCCAAAGCAAATCTGATGATTTAAGTAACAGCAGCCATAGAGGATACATATGCAGAGAAGCATAGAGCATATACAGTAACTGTCTGAGCAACTGCTCAGGTAACACCAAATTTAAGGTATTAGGCAGCAAATTTTGCAGGAGAAGGTTCTCACTTTCATCTGCCCATTGTCCTCCACCAAAATCTTCCAGATTGTTCTTGCTATTAACTCCTAGAAAGACCAGCGAGTTAAGGTGGACATACACGATCTTTGCCCTATATGCCCACCAACGGCAGGGTGATATCGGGTTAAACCGATCGTTCGGCCCTAGTGCCAAACAATCGGATTATATGAAGGAATTGGATGCCGACGGTCGTAGGATCACATTGGCTCCTCGTTCGCAGGAAAAATCAATCCTGCCCGATCAATATCTGGCCAATTTTTGGAAGCCCCACACATGGGCAGATAAATTGCCGAATTGATCTAAAGGACCAATATTGCCAGCTTTGATCTGCCTATGTATGGCCACCTTTACTGTCAACCTCTGATATGGTGCAATCAAATTAGATTCTAACTCTTTAGAATTCTTAAGAAGAGGCCCAGACTGGCAATCTGTGGGTTCTTCAAATGCCAGAGGGGCTGCTGTAAGATGTAATAGACAGTCACTATTTAGTGGGCAGGTGGGGGCTGTTTGGGCCTCTGTATTCTTGAAATACCAGGGCCTATTTTGAATCTCAGCCCAGACCTGAAGAAGTCTAACCATTTTCTGGACATATTACATTGCACAGCTGCCATATAGAGAGACGCAATCCCCCCCACCATTAAAATGAGTCCGATTCTTCTGTTCCATATAGGCAAGAATCAAAAAGATCTTAGTTATTTATTTGGATTCCCAATCAGATTCAAAATGGACTACCAGAGGATCTCCCACTAAGCAACAGCCCTAGTGAGCCCCAGCCAAGGACAATTCCCATTATTTCTACCATAGGTCTATGTGACACCTGTTGCATTTAGCAGTCTACACCTAATTGTTGCAAGCATATTTGGAAACGAATGAAGATTTAATGGCAACAATAAGCATACTAACCAGGCATGGCATCCAACTGATGTATAGCACCTTACTCTTGTTCAGCTGTGGCTCCTCTTCACTTCCTAATCTGCCAATGCACCATATCTACTGGTACAGATACAATTTTCAAACATTTCAGACGGATGAACAAACCAACATCCATAATACATGAATATCGGTTGAGATCTTTGGTCCACCATAAAAATGAGGAAAATGTTATTGCTACATGGATAGTCAGTCGGCTTTATAGAAGCTCAACTGCTATAACCACAAATGGAATGCCTTCTGTTAGTAGCCTCGCCCTCTCTAATCAAAAATTGTCACCCTTGTAGCTCAGTTGTGGGAGTGAGCCCTTGATGTCAGGTTCTCTGGTGGTCCATATTAGGCCCAGTCCAATAATGTTCCCAGTGTAATGTTCGCTACCAAGACCAGTCCTCTGCATTGGTTTGTGCATTTAAACTTGTCAACTGTCATGTCTTTCTCATCAGAGTGCTGCGCAGCTGTGGAATAGGTTTGCACTTAGGAAGAATTAAATAAAATAATGTCAAGAGACCGTCTAGCGAAGTTTCCTTGGCTTAATACTAATTGACTTAACATTTCGTAAAGGACAACCCAAACGCAAGTCATTTTATTTACTTAATGCTCTAACAAAACGTTGGTAATTGCTTTTCCAGTTCATCTTGCTTCTGTTATATTCTGATGTAAAAAACACAAGTGTCTTCCCCCCACCACCACCACATTCGCTCTAATCAAAAGAATTTGGAAGCGGTCATTCTGTTATTCTGTACACTAATGAGCAATATCATATTTTATATGGAAATAGTAAGTTAAGGCAAAATCACCGCTTAAAAATGTGGACAATGTTCCGATTGACTTGCTGTTTTGGAATGGAAGGGAATTTGTGTTTTTGGAAGTCATTATAGGATGTAACTTTATTAATTGGCTTTAATGGGCTGAAGTCTTGCCTTGAATACATTCACCCAGTTATGGCTTGCAGCACATTCCCAGATTACAGCTGCCTGAAACATCTCAAACGCTTTCATATTTTAAGGTGGCCATTCACACGGGTTTTTAATGAAGTCATTGCGTTAAAAAAAAAAAGGCTTTAGTTCCTCACATTTTTATGCAAACTTTTTGTTCAGCCCACTGAATTAAAGCTGAAAGTCTGCAGTTCAACCGCATCTGAGTTGTTTCAAAATTCATTGTGGTAATGTACAGAACCAAAATTTAAAAAAAAAAAAAGTTGTCTCTGTCCAAAGATTAATGGACGTAACTGTAATTCTTGATTATGGCACATCGCTACTTTATTTAGTGGTTTTGTTATGGTTTCAAGATTGGATTCCAGAAGTTTGCCATTTAAGTGATCTGTGGATATCTGGCGCCCTCTGGTGGACATTATGTAGATTACAATGGCAATGCAATACTCTGGGTATTTGTGTTGTCAGCTGCCAGTTTTCTGTTTTGTACTGCCTCTATGCTGATGTTTTATTTACAGTTTGAGCATAAAAGTACAACTGTTCCCTGCTATCACAGCACCTTTTTTTCTGTATTATTTCCATGTACATGCACTTATAGGTGATTTCCATACAAGTGAATGGGGGTGGGGCAATTTGCATATGAATTGTCCCCTCCTGCTCACAGAGTTACTAAATGCTACAGGGGCAAAATTATTGGAATTGCCTTGTGTGCAACTGCTGACAGCGTCAGACTGGGATCCCACCAGGCTGCAGCCTCAGGGCCCCTGGGCCCCCCACACAGGCTCAAAGCCCCCTCCAGACCCCACACATACATTTTCTTCATGCAGTTGCGCTGGAGGTCAAATAGGGAGGTTGGAAGCAGGTCTGGGCTAGCAGGGTCCACAAGGGTTGGGGCCCACCAGGTTTTTTTCCAGTGTCCCGCTGGCCCAGTCTGATCCTGACTGTTGATGGCGGTTTAGGCTATGGCCACATGTAGGGGATCTCCGTCTGCAGGCCAAGATCTGCTATATATAGCCCTAATCTTGGGATCCCTGTGGCCAGGTCTGGACTGAGAGTCTAAAAAGGCCTTGGACTATTTAAAGGGGTTGTTCACCTTTGAGTTAACTTTTAGTATGATGTAGAACGTGAAATTCTGAGACAGATATTCTTTGCAATTGGTTTTCATTTTTTTATCATTTAAGTTATTTAGCTTTTTATTCAGACGCTCTTCAATTTGGAGTTTAAGTAATCTGGTTGCTAGGGTCCAAATTCCCCTAGCAACCATTCATTGTTTTGAATAAGAGACGGGAATATGAATAGGAGAGGGCCTGAATAAAAAGATGAGTAATAAAACAATACAATGGGAGCCTTACGGAGCATTTGCCTTTTAGATGGGGGTCAGCAACGCCCATTTGAAAGCTGTAAAAAGTCAGAAGAAAAAAGGCAAATAATTCTAAAACTATAAAAAAATAAATAATGAAAACTGAAAATTGAACAGTTGCTTAAAATTGGCCATTCTATAACATACTAAAAGTACACAGAGGCCCAAATAACCTCCCACAAACCCAATAACTATATGACATCTTACGGCAGCCCATTTACCACAATCTACAGATGGGGTATGGGTCATTGTCAATGAGGGTTAGCAGTTGCTGGCAGGGGCGTAACTATAGAGGAAGCAGACCCTGCGGCTGCAGGAGGGCCCAGGAGGTATAGGGGACCCATGAGGCCCTAATTCATATACAATTTCAATAAATATTGGATAAACAAGTCAACCTCTAAACATTTTGGGGGCCTGAAAAATAATTTGCTGTGGGGCCCAGTAAAATCTAGTTACTCCACTTGCTGCACTGAGCTGGGTTGTAGAAAGATGAATACAAGAGTAGCATGTACACCAGTACTGGGGCCCAAGTGATAGGCCTAGAGCAGAGCTTCCCATATTGTGGTGCTTGGAGCAGAGGCAGGAGCGTAACTACAGAGGAAGCAGAGGCTGCAGATGCAGGAGGGCCCAGGAGGTATAGGGGCACCATGAGGCCCAAATAAAGAGCAATTTCAACTTATTTTGGTAAAACAGGACAACCTCTGGATATGTTGAGGACCCTAAAACTAATTTGCTGTTGGTCCCATAACTAGGGTTGCCACCTCCCTGGTATTTTACCAGCCTGGCCTGTAAAAATGTAGCCCAATGTTATTAATAGGGGAAATGCATAAAAATATAGTAAGGCCGGTATTTTTTCCAAGAAAAGGTGGCAACCCTGCCTGTAACATCTACTTACACCCAGGCCTGGACTTCCTTGTCTGGCTCCCCTAGGCTGCCAGGTCCTAGATTAGCCTCCTTTGTCGCGCACCTCCCCCACGCGAGCCCGCGCATGCGCAGGCATGCATGTGCCAGATCACTGGGGTGCTCGCCATGAAACAGCTGGGTGGCGCCCCTGAAAATTTGCTGCCCTGTGACCTCGTTATAAATCCGGGCCTGCTTACACCTGGCCGGTAAAAATGATGGTTGATCCCAATGTTATCAATAGGGAAAAATGATAAACATATAGGAGGGACGGTATTTTTTTTCCAAAAAAGTGGCAACTCTACTTACACCACTGCCAAGATACACAGCCTGAAGGCTAGTTAGAGTCATACCTATTTGCTTTTCTAGATACCCCCGTGCCCAACTAATCATCTAGGATGAGATTTTGAGTGAACACTTATTTGCTGTAATTGATATTATTTGATATTATTTGAAATATGGCTGAATGACTGATACAGCAACATTTTTATACTGGTAACCTTGTTATAAGCTAAACAAATGTTGAACCTCCATGGGGGCTTGAACCAAAAAACCACTGCACTAGAGTGAGGTTACGAAATCATCTGAGACACGTAATCAATACAAGTTTGTGGGCTGCACCGATTGCAAAGTGGTCACATTTGAATGAAATGCGCCTTCTAGCTGAATTTCTTTTTTTAGAAGTTTCTAGGGTTGCCACCTGGCTGGTATTTTATTGGCCTGGCCAGTAAAAATGATGGTTGATTCCTATGTTATTAATAGGGAAAAAAGATAAATATATATAGGAAGTCCAGTATTTTTTTCCGGAAAAGGTGTCAACCCTAGAAGTTTCCCCTGATTTTTCCTGTGTTTTTGTCACTTTCACCTGAAAAATCACATTTGATACAAAATTAGTATTTTCGTTTGCAAATAATTTTCCTCTTCTGTATTTATTATGTGTTTTGTCCGCTGTTTTAAAAAAAAATATAAGAATACTATGGACACCAGATGGCGCTAGAGCTCCCTGGAAATAGAATTGTCAATATGAGTCGGCTCACCTTTCACACTTAATGCTTCATCCACCAGATGGCAATAGAGCTCCCTTGAAATGGAATGGAGTAATAATAATATAACCATTGCTCAGTTCTTATTGCTGCAAGGAAAATCTCAGACCTGAGATATATTTTAGAGGGGGAAGTCAGTTTAAATAAAAAGAGATTTAAAATGTAATGTGTTATATGATTGCTGTGTCTGGGCCATAGTAACAACCTTTTTTATCATCTGAGCTGTATACATGTCCCCACATGAAACACCAATCTCAGTATTAAAGGGTGGTTCACCTTTACATTAAATTTAAGTATGATGTAGAGAGTGATATTCCGAGACAATTTGCAATTGGTTTTCGTTTTTTATTATTTGTGGTTTTTGAGTTATTTAGCTTTTTATTCAGCAGCTCTCCAGTTTCAGCAATCTTGGTTGCTAGGGCCCAACGTATCCTAGCAACCCCGGGAAGATTGGAATATGTATAGGAGCGGCTATAGGAGTGGCCCTGAATAGAAAGATGAGTAATAAAAAGTAGCAATAACAAAGCATTTGTTTTTTCAATGGGTTCAGTGACCCCCCATTAGAAAGCTAGAAAGAGTCAGAAGAAGAAGGCAAATATTTCAAAAACTACCAAAAAAATAATGACCAATTGAAAAGTTGCTTAGAATTAGCTATTCTATAACAGCTTAAAGGTGAACCATTCCTTTAATTAGGGCACCAATAATAGCGCTCTTATAATAAAATGACAGGCTCTGCATTGGCTGCAGTATTCCACCCATTTAATTGCGTGGGTAAAAACAAGGACAAAGCACTGCGCATCTTGTCGGCGCTATATAAATAAATGATGATGATGATGGTGATGATTTTTGGCACTCTGCACTATACTAGTAGACAAGCCCAATCCAGCATAGTTACAGGAGCAGAGGGTGTCCCAACGTGTGGCTCTAGAAGAATACAGGTTAAACTACAACTCTCTGACGGTTTGGTGGGATTCTGGTAGCAGCAGCCATCATCGGGGAGTAAATACTTTAGGGGGCAACAATGAAAACAATGTCAGGGACTGTGACATGACAATTACAGGAGAGAAGCTGGATGATTATTATTATTAGTATCATTATTAATAAACTAAATTAAGTGTACACAACAAACACAACATCATTAACAGAGAATATACATTTAATGTGGATTGTCAGCCTATTTTGCTGCATAAAAACCTCTATTGGACTAAAATATTGTGTTTCTTCCCCCATAAACAGCAAATATATTCACTTCTCTTTTTCCTAATGACTCTGCTAATGTGGAAAAAAGAAAGAAAGGAGGAAACAAGTAGCCGAGCAGAACATTAACAGTGATTAATGCGCTGTACAAAGTCTATTGATTAATGAGAAGAGCACGGCGATAGCCCAAGCTAAACACTAGTTCATTTCCTTCACACTTTTGACAGGTTGCTGGGATCTCTTAATCCTTAAATATGCTGGCTCATCATCATCATCCTCTGTTCCACTAATATCCTTATCCTGCTCCTTATTGTTCCAGTTGAGTGGAGCCATTAGGAAGCTTAAAAATGCAAATGATGCTTGTATAGATTAACAGGCATAGGTATATCACAGGCCCGGTTTGCTGGAAGTATATTATCCAAAACACTCTGCCCACTTGGTTCAGGAAAAGGGTGCAACTTTCCTCAATCAGGTTACCGATATCCTGATATCTATAACTCAATTTATAAGGAAATGAGGAGAGCACTCTGCAAGCAATTAATGCTGTGGTTATCCTTTTATTAGGCGACTACTTGTACACAACATGTTTCGAGCCTATATGCCCTTTATCAAGTGTAAGGCTCGGTTTGCTCTTAGTCTAGGAATCCATAGCAGCCAATCAGATCTTTGCTTTCAAACAGCAGACCACTAAAAATCTAAATGCTGGTTGGTTACTAAACCAAACTTTGCACTCGTTATTACTCTGCAGTCTTCTTCTTAATTCTATAATTTGTTTGTGCCTAAATGGCACCTATAACTCAGGCCCCTGTGATTAAGATCCTCCAACAATCCTATATAATGCCACAAGGGGGTTAGTGATTAGGCCAGAGGACACTAGGAAGACCAAGGACCTAATCATTAGAGGATCCATAGAGTGTGTGGATTTCCCAGTGTCTCTGTCTCTAGGTTGGTTCCACTAAATGAAATAAAATCATTATATCTTTTTGGAACAATGTTAATAACTAGAGGACCAGCTTCAACCAGAGGAAGGCAACTCATGTCATCAGTGGCGACTGGGCCCATGAGGGCCCACCAGAGAAGCTGACATTCAGGGCTCACTCTCACTGGAAACAGTGCCAAATGGTACAGAGGTTATATAGGCTTATGGTAGAAACATGGTGGCTCAGTGGGTTGCACTTCTACCTTGCTCCACTGAGGTGCTGAGTTCAACCCTGCTTTCTTCCAAGTAGAGTCCAGCACCGGATCGGGTACCCGCGGGTTACCCACAAAAAAAGCGGGTACCCTGCGGGATGAGGGAAGGATTTTGGGTGTGGGTAGCAGGTTGCAGGTCTCATCTAAATTTCTTATCTCATGTTATATTGTCTAAATTTTACTCCTTTTAAAATTTTACAAAACTTTTTCCTGGCGCCCACTGATGTTACTGTTCCGTTTTGCAGCAACATCACTTCCCGTTTAATGGTGTTCGGTGGATCTGTTTGCGGATATGGCAGTTTCAGGTCGGGTAGCAGATCAAAGTGGTTAAATATGCTGGTTGCGGTTCGGGTCGCAGGTTTAGGTCTGGTCCGGGTCTTGTAAATTGGTTCTACTCAGGACTCTTCTTCCAGGTATTCAGTTTCCTCCCACACTCCCAAAAAACAGCACTCCCGATGACTTGTGGATAGGGAAAATAATACCGGCCTCCCTATATATTTAACTTTATTCCCTATTATTAACATTGGGATCAACGATCATTTTTACCGGCCAGGCCGATAAAATATCGGCCAGGTGGCAACCCTACTTGAGGAGGTGAAAATGAACTTTATTATCTCTAAAAAAGACACATGGCCATATTTACACATCACCCACCGGGCCCCCCAGCTGCAAAGCCCCACCCAGCAACAACTCCCTCAAGTTCCCCAATCCCAGGTGCAACCCCCTCCAGGCCCCCATGCTTAGCTTCTCCTTCATTTGGCAGCAACCAAGGCCAAGGTGGTAAATTGGGGCACACGAGAGCCGGGGTCCACCAGGTTTTTTCCCAGTGTCCCGCTGGCCCAGTCTGACCCTGCCAGAAAAATTCAGGCAGATAAACTGGCTCCTGTTAAAACTGACCTTACTGTGTGAGAATGTAATTGGGACCTTAGATTGTAAGCTCCATTGGAGCAGGGACAGATACCTATTGGTGGTATATAAGTGTATTAATGTGCATTGCTGGAATCCTACAGAACCACAGTGACATTCTTGCTTCCCTTTTGCTTTGGGTTTTTCCCATACCCATAAATCATAAGTAAAAGCCTCATCACAAAGAGGATGCAGAACATATTCATGATTAATTAATTTATTTTAAAAGGTCATTTGATAAGTATTTCTCATTTCTGAAAATAAAGCAAAAAAAAAAAAAGTATTTTCTAAAAAACTATCCCCAAAGAACATCCTATACTGGGCTGACACAGAAATCAAACCCGTCCTTGTCCAACTCTGAGGCCACTGTGCCTGCCCATGGAACATTGACACTCTGCTGTTGTACTGTATAATAGCCTGGCAACAATTTACACTAATAAGGTCTCTGGGGCTTGTGTTATTTTGTAAACTCACACTGGTTAGAACTTCAGACTTTTATTCAGAGTGGTTATAGTACACAGCAGTAGAGCGTCATGGCTGAATATCTGTTCCTGAACCACAGGGCTCACCTTCCTCCCTCATCTTGTTACGTTTAATAATGTATCAACAGGCCTTTTCTCTAATCCGCTGAAGGGAACAACTTTGCTTTGGAAAGGATAGAAAGAAAAATCTCAAAAAAGGTTATGTTGACAATATATTGACACAAGCACTGGATAGATTCCCTTCCTCCAAACAATGCTGCCACCTTTGAGCTTGGAGAGAGAGTGATTTGTGTGTGTGAGAGAGAGGGAGGGGTTCTGTATTCTTTGGAACCAACTCATGTGATGCGTATGACAACTTCCTTGTCTCTTGTGATGTCAAAGGTTCAGATGATTCTCTAGTCACAAGGGAAATTGCTCTGGTGCCGATATATCAGGAATTTAGTTCCATGACCTGCAACTGGAGTATGGGGCAAAGCAGTAACATCAACTGATAAATGGTTTTATAGGCTTTACTACAAGGTGTGAACTGTTTACAATGAGTGACATTGCACAGGCCCCATCTCTTCTACCAGAGTTATATAACACATACACTCCTCTTTTCTTCTTTAATTTAATTTGGGAGATAGAATTGGTATCTGCCGTATGTAAAGAAGAAGAGAGGAGAGGACACCCCTATATTTCATTGCACAGACACCTCTTCTGCCCAGGGTGCATTATTGAGACCTTCCTCTTCCACCCAGGGTACATTGTACAGATACCTCTTGTACTTGAATACTGCACACACAATCCCATGCACCCATTAGACCACATGGATCCCCCATCCCCTCCTGTTAACTTTCCTGTGATATTTTCTCTCCCCGTGTCCCTATACAAAATCACCAACCTTATTAGAGAAAGAATTACTGATGTGTCTAGCGCTGCTATTGCCCTGCCCTAAAGCACAGCTTAATATACATATAATGGGTAAGTGCATAGGTAAGTAGGTACTGGTACTATCATTAATAAGGCAGTATTTTAAAATATGAGTAATCAGGTCTGCCCTTACTGGTGGTGGGGCCTGGGGCAACATACATACGTTGTAGGGCCTCATTATTGAAACATAACCTACAGAAGGCTGGGAATTGACTCACAGCAACTCAAATCTGCATGTGGAACAGACACCATCTTGCCTTATTTATATACACTATCTCTTAGTTACACCCCCTTCTCTTGATATTGTTTTGCCTTTATACTCACACTCTCCTGAAGTAACAGCTCCTTCCCATAACACTATGATTTATTATTTCTATACTTTACTCACTATATGTGTTAGTTACAAATGATGCGCAGTGTGCAAAGTGACATTTTTTTGGGAGGGCAAATAGGCATTTTGTTATCAAGCATGTGGGTGCTCATATCGAGCAGAGAGTCATTCCTTAGTGACTGATGTTGGCAGGTCCAGACTGGGAATTAAAATAGGCCCTGGCATTTCAAGTACACAGAGGACCACTCAGCCCACATAGAGGCCCAAACAGCCCCCACCAGCCCACTAAATACTGACTTTCAATGGGACCTTATAGCAGCCCCTCTGGCATTTGCCAGAACCCACAGATTGCCAGTCCGGGCCTGGATGTTGGACTAGGCCACAAGGACACCAAGAAAAATCCTGGTGCTAAAGGTCAATGGGCAGTTTAACTTGTAAAAACTCATTGTTGATTGGTTGCTCCTGACAAGTGCACTTTGTTTGCAAACCAGCCCCAATAACTTATTCACTGAAACATTTTGGTTTGAAAATGACTTCTGTGTATCTCCAGCACCGGATTTAGGACACGCAGTCCTAGCGCCCGCCCGCTTAGCCCCCCTCTGGTGCGAGTGCACATGCGCGCCTACACCGGAGTGCTGGGGAGCTGTACTCCCCGGGAGGCAGCCCTAATATTCTGCCACCCTAGGCCCAGGCCCGTGTATCTCTGGAAATGACACATGGCCATATTTACATATTTAAAACTTCTATTTCTCTGTTATCAAGGAATGTTACTTTACTCAGATCACTTCGTTTTCCGAGGTCGCCTGAAGTTGCCTCACAACGAAACTTCAGGTGACTTTGGAAAAACCAAAGCAATCCGAGTGCCACCCCACGATTAACATTCTTGCTGGCGGAAGGCTTTTCGAAGAGATTAGTTGCCCAACGAAGAGGAGATTTGTCGCTGAATCTCCACGTGTACCACCACCCTTAAATGTCAACCAACGCCTTATCTTAATGAATCAGACAATATCTTGAGAACACAATGGATCTCGTATCTTTTCATTCATCATTACATTGTTATTGGTACTTTGGAAAAAGTACACAGATTTTACAGCTGTCTAGCTGTCTGCAGCCAGGCCTGCTGGGAGTTGTAGTGCAATAGATGGATGGTTCCACCCTGTTGTTTGTTCTTTTGCTGATCAGATACACTTGTAAATCCCAGGAGAGTAACTCTGCAGTGCTGAGGAATGCCATGTGTGTGTGTGTGTGTACTGTGGGCTGGAAGCCAAAAATCATAAGGAAGTTGTGATCTGTTGCTCATGCCCAGTAAACAGAAACTACTTTCATTTTCTCCCTGTACAACAAGTCTTTGGTTTGGTGACGTTACAGTGATTTCCTGCAAACACGTCCCTTAAACAGAATTCTTTAATTTGACTCTCTACCCCTAGACTCTGGCAGCATTTACCAGCAGCAATTACACGGAATATCGTTGATGTTTTCCACTACTACACGGAGGAAATGTCTGAACAGCCCAGCAAATCCAGCCACTTCCTTATCTAGACTCTGCACTTTGCTTGTACAGGCCGGGATCAGCCCCGGTGTCAGATGAGGCGGCACTAAGGTAAGGCGAGCCCTGTCACTTATTCACATGCAACAGGGATTATTAACCTATGGGTTAAAAAATCATCTACGCAGAGTGGGTCATTCTATAAAGAGGGAGGGAATCCTATACCAACTCTTGGGTCCTAAGGGTACACAGCTCCACCCCAGTCGTTTGCTCTCTTGCCACAAATTTTCAGGTAGACCTGGGAGTAGGGATTTCTATACAAGGGGTCTGCTACCTTTAAGGGGTGGTTCACGTTTAATGTAAATTTTATGTAATAGAACGAACAATTCTAAGCAACTTTTCAATTGGTTTTCGTTATTTATTTTTTTATAGTTTTATAGTTATTTGCCTTTTTCGTCTGACTCTTTGCAGCTTTCAAATGGGCGTCACTGACCCCATCTAAAAAACAAATGCTCTGTAAGGCTACACATTAATTGTTATTGCTACTTTTTATTACTGATCCTTCTATTCAGGCCTCTCCTGTTCATATTGCAGTCTCTTATTCAAATCAATGCACGGTTGCTAGGGGAATTTGGACCCTAGTTACCAGATTGCTTAATATGCAAATTGAAGAGCTGCTGAATAAAAAGCTAAATAACTCAAATATAGTTACGCCATTTGCATTTGGTGCAAAATTACTTTGCCCAGCTTTGATAACACCCAACACTACTTTTTAGAGCCAAGCAGTTTATGTGGTCCCTGATGGTGCAGTTCTGGAGTGAAGAGGAAAGATATTAAGCAGACTTTAAAAGACTACCATCATTGAAAGACAAAATATATGTATATATCTTTATAGGGTACTTCCTATTAAAATTAATTTCAGAGTTAAAAATCACAGTAATATAGTAACAGCAGAGCAGATTGCTAAGTGCAAAAAACAGGAGCAAATTGCCAGGTATTTGCACTTTATACATTGCCCCACTGTGAACCCCCATAGGCGCAGATCCTTGCACTCTTAATGGAGCTCAAGCACCTCTGTCTGTGGTCCAGGCCGAGCCGGGCCAACCCGGGCAGGCGCCCGGGTGAAACTACGCGCCGGCGCACATGCGCTAAACTACGTGCCGGTGCGCATGCGCGAAACTACGCGCATGCACACAAGCGCATTTGAAACAGAAATAACCGGCGCCAGTCAGGGAGACACAGGACCGGACACGGGGTAGGCTACAGAGCAGGTATGTGCCTGGCGCCCCCTCAGCTTTGTGCCCTAGGCACGTGCCTACTCTGCCTACCCCTAGTTCCGGCCCTGGGGCCAGAGCCGGAACTAGGGGTAGGCAGAATAGGCACACGCCTAGGGCGTAAAGCTGGGGGGGCGCCAGGCACGTACCTGCTCTGTAGCCTACCCCATGTCCGGTCCCCTCACTACCCGTCTTTTTGTGCTTCTGCGCACATGGCAATTGGCGTTTCTGTGCATGCCGGCATCAATTTGCGCATTATGCGTTGGCCCGGCTCCTAATATCCTGCGCATGCGCAGTTCTGGATGCGTGCGCATGCACAATCGAGGCCATGCCCGCAAGGAGGGAAGCAGCTGTCGCCCGGCTGGGTTGGCCCGGGCCTGCTGTGGGCACTCACATTGGAGACAGTGTGCAAAGAGCTCCTGCACTTTTGTCTGTAGCATTGAACTACTAGAAATCTATGTATGTTTACTAATGTTAGTGTAGGAGAGTAAAGGTTTTGCTAACTTTAAGGTCCTTTGGTCCCCTGAGCATAACTTAGTCAACTAGTTTGGGTCCTCAGTTATAGAAGGGAAGCTGTTTCGATTTTCCTGTATGAAGTATTCTGGTGGCAGTTCAGTGACTGGCCAGTGTATGTCATTACTATATTTTATAAAAAGGAAAGGTTTTTCTATGCCCCAGGGATTCAGTTAGTTGGGTCCTTTTTCCCAGAGGGCAGGGGAATAGTTCCCCAGAGGTTATAAAATGGGGTGTCCACATGGGCTCTGTCTCTTTCCAGTGCACCCACTGGCTGGATGAAAAGGGGTGTTGCTGTTATGGCCTGAGGTTGCGTTAGGCCTTAGTATAGGAGCAAGAAAGTGTCAGGTCAGAAACTCTAATAGGCCACTATAGGAGTGACCGTTAGGGTCAAGAAAGTTAGTGAGCAGTTAAGGCTTCAAAGAGGAGTTTAGTGAAGGGTTAATACCCTGTGGCACCTCTGCTGCCATTATAGCGACCCGAACAGTCCTCTGTGGACTTCGCCTAGGGATGGAGAGTTTGTGGCCACCCGGCAAGCAATGCAACTAGGGTTGCCACCTTCTGTCCTGTGGAACTCCAAGATAAAGAGAGAAAGCTGTTTGCTTATACCAGAGTGGTATCCCTTCCTTCATCCCATAAGCGGGGCCCACCTGAAGATCCAATTGTATTGTGCCTAGCGGAGTTGCTGGGAGTTTGACCCCTTGTCTGGGTTCTGGAACCAGTATATAGGAACCCAAGGAAGTGTAAAGCAGACCCTAACCCATCCATCTGTTACATTAGCATTCTCGTTGGTGAATTTAGAAGGCTTGTTTGCCCTGAATGAGAAATATTTGCTGTAGAATTTATAATGCTCTCTATGGTTAATTTGTCCTTCAAGAGCAGATGAACCTGTCTGACATCACCTTCCTATGGCTGCAATCTTTCCATTACTGCACATCTTTCACAACTTTAATTATGGGTGATTTTAATTACCCTAAAATAAATAGCTGCAATAATTCCTGCGATTCAGGTGGAGCTAACAGGTTCTTGAGTACGTATTAAAAATAAGTTATACGTCAAACAGTGGAGGAACCGGCAAGGCGGAAGCTCTATCAGGCCTCATTAATGCACACAGACTGGCAGAGACTTGCAGAAAGGTTGTAAATATCTTCAGGCAGAATAACACTTCATTTTTATTGCGTCATGCAGTCAAGGCACATTTTTAAAAGGATAGCAAACCATTTAAAAATATCTATTTGCTATATTTACTAATAGCAATACACAGACAGACTTGCTGTACATCAAATAGGGCTGCAGCGGTGATGGTACTATCCCATATCTGCTATCTATGCACGATTGCTCTTCCATCTCTGACATCAACAGAAGGGTGGGTTGGGTTAGGCTGAGTTATTATAGGGTAGGTTAGGTTCAGGCGTTGGTCAGAAAATTCTTGTGCATTGCATTACTAGACTACACATTGAATGGCTGGATATTTCATTACTGGTTATCTATATGCAATAATATATATATATATATATTTATGTGTATATTATATATATGTGTGTATATATATATATATATATATATATATATATATATATATATATATATATATAGCAATGATCTGTTTGATATCGCAAATTAAGTTATCTGAGTGGAAGAGAGATAGTGCTATATTAAATAGTATATAGTGGAGCCTTAAAGTGGACCCGTCACCCAGACACAAAAATCTGTATAATAAAAGTCCTTTTCAAATTAAACATGAAATCCAATTTCTATTTTTTATTAAAGCATTCATAGCTGTTGTAAACTCATTTAAAAATCTCAGCTGTCAATCAAATATTGTCTGCCCCGCCTCTATGCCTAGGCATAGAGGCGGGGCAGACAATTGTTTTCACTTTCCATTCATCACTTCCTAGATGTCACTGCTCTCCCCACATTCCCCCGTTCTCTTCACCGTTTATTTGTGTAACCAGGGCACAGGGATAGACTTCAGGTCCCCCATTCTGGTGCACAAACAAGATTCTGAGATGATACAAGGCTTGTCTTAATAACAGTGTCCACAAAATGGCTCCTGCCTGCTTGTTATAATTATTAATTCCCAGACAAAAGGAAACAAGATTCAAATAATTTATATAGTGTAATTAAAGTTCATTTTGCTTGACTAATGTGATAAAATAGGATTTCGAATAATATTTTTGGGTGACGGGTCCACTTTAATTGATTTAAGGTGGTGCAATTATCATGTGAGCTCTTGTGCGTCATGAATTGCTTTTCTACACTTCTCCTTTTATCTGTCTGAGCTCTTTATCATGATGCAAACAAGACTAACCACATTCCTCACTCTCTACTGAGATGCAAGAAAAAGTTGTTGTTCACCAGACTAGAGAGTTGTCAGTTCCAGAATATTGGATGTGCAGGATTATGGTTGCATGCTCCTAGCAATGGGTAGTCAGACCAGGGAACACCTATGTAACCCCTTCAGAGGGGCCCAGTGCACTCTAATCCCCATCATCCCACCCACTTCCTTTCCTGCCTCCGCCCATGTCTCGCCTCAGCCCCACCCACTCTACGCCCCGACTCCCCCTGTCCCCAGGGCCGGCCTTAGGCCAATTGGACCAATTGGGCCCAATTTGGCCCCGCACCTCTGGGGGCCCCGCACCACAGGGCAGCACAGATAATATTTCCCTCAGCACATGATGCTGCCTGGCCTGCCCCCAACTTTGAGAGTCCAGCCCATCCCCAAATCCATAGGTCCAGCCCACCCTCAACTCTGATAAGCCAGCCTATCCCCCAACTCCATAGGTCTAGCCTGCCCCCAACTCTAATAGGCCCAGCTTTCCTCCAACCTTGATAGGCCCTGCCTGCCCCCAATCCAACCAAGCCTACTCCCAAGCTGAATCGGCCCAGCCTGCCCCAAACTAATTGGCCCAGTCCACTCTCCTATTTCCTCCCTCTCTCTCTTACCCTGTGTGCCTCTATTATGTGCCCCTATTTCATCCCTCTCACTCTCTTACCTTGTCTGCCCCTTTCCTTTCTATTTTGTGCCTGTATGCCCTTATTTGCCTAAATACTTGGTGTGTCAGTAGCCAGCAACACTTTGTCTAGGGGCCCCGCCAACATGGTCCCAATTGGGCCCCACATTTGATAGGATCAGCCCTGCCTGTCCCCCTTCCTTGCCGCCGGTAAGAGAGCGGCTGGGGAGGAGTTTTTATTTTATTAGCTATAGAGGAAGCAGACCCCACAGTTTAGGCCCCCCTGTTCCCCGGACCCCCCTGCGACTGCGCGGTCTGCTTCCTCTATAGTTACACCACTGAATATTAATAGTATAAGCAGCATTATGTAGAAAGCTAATTGTATATCTGTGATAACATTTAATAGGTTTCAAGTTTTCCCATGAAGTGAGCTTTAACATTATTTTAATAAAATGTTGATGTTTTATACAGAAGCCAGTGAAACCATTGGGTAGGCCAGGGGCTATAAAAATCACACACAGGTGTAGGTTATGTAAAATGCACTGCCAAATTCATTGATGTTGGTTTGCGGACTTCCCTGAACCAAACCTTTTTTCCCATGCTGTGAGTCATTGGGGAAGGTTCCCTGAAGGGCAAAGTGAAAAATTCACCAGTGTGACGTCATTTCGGTACTTCGCCAATTCCCTAACTCGCGCAGGCGTAACTTAGCTAGTGAATGAGACACACGCTAGCGATCATTCGCACTCTATCGCCAGGCAAATTTTCGCTCTGGCGAAGGAACTTATAACTCAGTAAGATGTGGATATTACTGAATGTTACCTCTTGCGCCAGACTTGCCTTTACTAGCTCAGACCAGGCGAAGTGCAATGGAGTTGAGAGGATTTCCTAAATTTTTTGTTGAAAAAGTCCCCAAAAACGCTGGCGTCTTTTACTTTTTTCAGGAAAAAGACCATAACATTTTTTTTTGGGTAACCAGGTTCCCCTCTACTTTTTTTAACATATGGCACATAAACTATCCACTGGGCTCATGTGTAGGGCAATATAACAACTCTATTTTATTTATTAAGGTTCCCTGGGCTTGTGTAATTTAATGTATTTGCTGCAACATATACGTCCATTAAACTTTCCCTTCCCGCCATATCGAAATTAGCCAATGCTAGTGCAACTTCGATTTGCTTGCCGGAATAACGCTAGTGCAACTTCGCCAGCGTTCGGCGCCCTGGATGCAACTTCGCATTTTAGGGAATTAGTGTTATCCTGCCAAATTTACGCCTGGCCAAGTGTTTTGATGGCTGCAAATCCGTCGCTGGCAAGTTTTAACCGATTAGGGAATTTGCCCCATTGATAGATGTCACATGCTCTATCTGATTCAATCAAGTTTGGTTGAGCTGCTTATTGTAGGAAACATTTGTTAGGTTGACAAAGCACACTAAAACCATTTAGGGGCAGATGCACAAAGCCTCGACTGTTTTTTTACTTCGAATTCGACCTTCGATTCGAACGGTCGAGCAATCCTCCGATCAGGTGAATAGTCGAATTCGATGATCGAAGTGGAGAAGTACGATTATCGAAGGATGTATTAGTTCACCTATTCGACTATCGAAGGATGCATTCGTTCGACTATTCGACGATTCGACTACACTCGAAGGATACCTTATTTATCACATTTTCCCCCGAAGTTTTCTTTGTACCCCATCTTTGACCTACCGAAGTTGATTTTGGACTTCGACATTCGAAGATGATCGAATAGCCGAAGAAAAATAATCGAATGGTCGAAGTAAAAAATCGTTCGACTATTCGATTTTCTTTGCTGGTGCTCTCCACTGTAGTGGGTGTATAGTGACACCTATGGGATCACTTTATAAACAGTTTTTTTAGTTCTGGCTGCACTAGAGGTTTGGTGAATTACATTAAAATAAATACTGACACCACAAACATGTTTGTTTTAAAATCTATCAGAATATAACCTAAGATTTTCAAGTATCAATGGTTTAAAAGATTATTTTTTAGTTCTATTTTTTTTTAAACATCACTTCAAATATTAATTGGCCCTATCTATCCTTACGCTTCACTAAATGGTTAAATGTTTTAAAGCTGCATGGAATGCTGGGAAACACTGGCTTACTTATAAAAACCCCCACCAGATGCCATTTGGCTTAGATTTTTTTCAGAATGGACATTTTGCCAGCCGCCATTTTTGAGGCCCAAGAGCAGGCTGAGGAGCAGGAACACCTTGTCCCTGCTAGGATCAGGCAGGATCACTTCAGGAGACCTGTACTTTGTTTGGACGAGTTGTCTGATGATGAGCTTGTGAGGATGTTCCACCTTAGTCGTGCCATAGTGCAGGTTTGTGGTCTCATCAGTGAGGCCATTGAACCTGTGACGGCACGGTCTCAGGCAGTGCCTGGGATGTGCAAGCTGCTTGCAGTTTTGCATTTCCCGGGCACTGGCAGTTTCCAGCTGGTTTCTTCACGCCTCATTGGCATGAGCCAGCCCACCTTTAGCAGGAGACTAACACAAGTGCTCAGGGCACTACTGCAGCACTCGCAAAGGCTCATTTCCTTCCCCTCAACTCAGGCAGAGTGGATAAGATTGAAACAGGATTTTTTCCTAATTGGCCAATTTCCAAATTGCCTAGGAGGCCTTGATTGCACTCATGTTGCACTCACACCACCTCGCCATCACCAGGAGCGCTACCAAAATCGTAAGCGCTCCCATTCCATCAATGTGCAGGTGGTGTGTGATTCCAACATGCGCATCATGAGTGTGAGATCTGGCTTTCCTGGAAGTGTCCATGATGCCACTATCCTGCGTCAGTCAGCTCTCCATGGCCTCTTCACCCGAGGAGAAATGCCGGACGGCAGGCTTGTGGGTAAGTTCTATTTTCAATTTCATACAAAGACACTTCAAATATTATTTTAAAGGTGATATGTATGTATTTTCAAGAATTGTTTCCCTTTTTGCAGTCTGGCTACAATAGATGCACTATGCATCTTGGGACCTGTAGTTTAGTTCAGCTCACTTTGTTAGGGCTTTTAATTCTTGCCACCTGATTCAGTTTACAGGTGAGATGTGTTAAAGGGATGATTTCTTAATGGATCTGCACACACACAATTATTTGCATTTGGGGGGGATTACCTCTTTTATTGTGCGCCAATGCTCATTTGAACCTGGGTGGAGTCACCTTTAGAAAACATATCGGTAAGTGGCAGTGTTTGTTTAGCAATGACCGGCTTTTGTGTGGCTACTTAAATTTATTTTGATTTGTGTTAATGAATTTTTCTTGTTTGATCTACACGTATGGCTTCTTCTGTTTTTTGGTTTCAAATGACATTACCCATGTTACTATTTTGGACAAGCGCCTTGGCAAAAAAGAAAAACAAACACACCCAGTAATGTTTTAGTGGCTTTACTGACACAATCTTTGTCAAAATCCAAAAAAGTTGAACAACAATAAAAAGACAATAAATATCTGTATAAAGTTTGTTTGTTTTTGGAACACACAATATTTATTTTAAACCATTAAATATGTACCTAAGCTGGAAGCCACAGGACGAATTTGGTCTCAACATATATTTCAAAATATAGCAGCCCCTATAGACCACTAAAGGGCAAAAGCTTTACAAAGCATTTGTTGCATGACATTGATAATGCACCCCAGGATTCATCATGGCCAACTTTACATTAAACAGTATCCAAAAATTTGGCCCTTGATAAGCTTGTGTCCAAAACAATAATATAACAATCAATATGATCTACAAATGACACTTGTCAATATCAACAATATGAGATTAGTGCTGGCCAGGTAGAGTGTTGGACACCCAACAATGCTTGATAGTGCAAAGTAACAACCAATGCTTGCCTTTAAGGCATATCATACACCTTGGACTTGCTATTTAATGAGCACAGGTGGAGGAGGAGGTAGGCGTTAGCACCTATTATGAGTGCTGGGTAGCCAAAGTAGGCCAGAGGTAGCCAACATAACTTCTCGTGCAAAGTAACAATGCTTTGTGCCTTTAAGGCATATCATACACTTTGGACTTGCTATTTAATGAGCACAGGTGGAGGAGGAGGAGGTAGGCGTTAGCACCTATTATGAGTGCTTGGTAGCCAAAGTAGGCCAGAGGTAGCCAACATAACTTCTCGTGCAAAGTAACAATGCTTTGTGCCTTTAAGGCATATCATACACTTTGGACTTGCTATTTAATGAGCACAGGTGGAGGAGGAGGAGGAGGAGGAGGTAGGCGTTAGCACCTATTATGAGTGCTTGGTAGCCAAAGTAGGCCAGAGGTAGCCAACATAACTTCTCGTGCAAAGTAACAATGCTTTGTGCCTTTAAGGCATATCATACACTTTGGACTTGCTATTTAATGAGCACAGGTGGAGGAGGAGGAGGAGGAGGTAGGCGTTAGCACCTATTATGAGTGCTTGGTAGCCAAAGTAGGCCAGAGGTAGCCAACATAACTTCTCGTGCAAAGTAACAATGCTTTGTGCCTTTAAGGCATATCATACACTTTGGACTTGCTATTTAATGAGCACAGGTGGAGGAGGAGGAGGAGGAGGTAGGCGTTAGCACCTATTATGAGTGCTTGGTAGCCAAAGTAGGCCAGAGGTAGCCAACATAACTTCTCGTGCAAAGTAACAATGCTTTGTGCCTTTAAGGCATATCATACACCTTGGACTTGCTATTTAATGAGCACAGGTGGAGGAGGAGGAGGAGGAGGAGGTAGGCGTTAGCACCTATTATGAGTGCTGGGTAGCCAAAGTAGGCCAGAGGTAGCCAACATAACTTCATAGTGCAAAGCACAAGGTACACTGTTTTCACTTTGACAGTTGCAGAATATAGGCCATTGTTACATGAATGCACATAACATGTAAACCACATAAATACAGAGCTTGATTAGCATATGGAACCTTTGAAGCAACACTGCACTAGTGATAAATACACCATAAAAAAGTGTAGTCATATGCTTGCAATAGAATTCATTGACCCTTACATTTTTTGGCCAAGTGAATGTGTTCGGCAACACTGCAGCATCGCCATAGAAATATGTTAGAGCAAATGCACTTTGATGTTTGTAAGTGCTTTTCCAGATGTTATTGGAAAGGGCGCCAATGGGTGTTAGATATGGCACACCTTGGTGCTGATAACACCATACATATATACATATGTTAGAGCAAATGCACTTAGATGTTTTGAAGTGCTTTTCCAGGTGTTATTGGAAAGGGTGCCAATAGATGTTAAAATGGCACCCCTCAGTGATGAGAATGGAGCACAGTGTAAACAATGGGATGTGTTGTTTGGGAGTCAGTCCCATTGCTGGGTAACGGACAAAGTGATACCTGAAGCGTCAATAGGGCAAAGTTTGTTACCAGGAGAAAAACAGGCAAAGAGGCCAGTGTCAGATGGAAAATGACACAGACTGGAGCTAGGGACGTTTGTCCCCTCGGACAGGACCGTCTCCCCTTCTATGCCCCCTTTCCCTCCGATGTTGAGGAGCTTAAGGGGGTGGAGGGGGAGCAGCAGGTGGACCAGGGACTTCACCCTCAGCAGAGCCCCCTGGTCGATGAGGCTGGGCTGCCATGGCTGCCACCAGGTCCTGGAATCCACGATGGATGGTCCCCTGGGTCTCCCGAATATCCCTATGGATTTGGGCCATCCACCGCCTCATCCAGAGTTCCTGGCGGCGCTGCTGGTGGAGCATAGGCTGCATGGCAGCCATCATCGCGTCAACGAGCCCCGGTTGTGCCGCAGGTTGCTCACCCAGTCGCCGTCCTTCCTCCTGTGGTGGTCCCCCAATTGCTGCAGCAGCAGCAGTGGCAGCAGCACGACCTACAAGAAAAATCAGATCTAAGTATATATATTGGACATGTGCATAACCCACAACAAACGAGCGGATCTCTCTCCGATATGCCCACCTTGAGGTGGGCAATATCGCACTGATCCGATTGTGGGCCCTAGGGACCAACGATCGCATCCTAACGAATAGGAACGGGCGGTCGGATCGCAGGACCGCATCAACGAACAGATGCCGCGGTGATCCGACGGGATTTTAGTCCGGCTGACTTATGGCCAGATCTCGATCGGGGAAGCCCGTCGGGGGCCCCCATACACGGGCCAATAAGCTGTCGGTATGTTGGCAGCTTTTATTGGCCCCTGTTTGGCCACATTTAGATTGGAGGTGGTGTTTTCTTTTGGGGGGGGGGCATAAACACAACATTGGAGTGAAAATTTCACACCAGTCTGTAGCTTGGAAAACAATGTTTTATTTTTTTTTTAGACAAAAAAAAGTTTGAAAGGACATGTAAACCCTCCCTCCCAGTGAGGAGGAGCTTCAGATACCTGCCACTGGTTTTTAAAAGGTTAACAGTAAAGTCTGCAGTATCCCCTTAATCACTTAGAATTCCTTCTCCTCTTCTAACTCACTCTGGCCCTCCCTCAGGAATTCCCTTTGGCTGTTGGTTAATGAGCATGCTCAGTTCTTCTCAGCTCAGATTACTAAACACACCCTCCAGTCTAACAGCCACTGAGCAGATATCATTACTGGTTCCCATAGAAACTCTGCTCTAGCTGTCTGATCCTATTTTATTCTCCTAACCACCTCTCCTGAGCTCAGCTTAACCAATACATGGCATCTTTGGTGACACACAGACAAATAAAGTAAGGGGTTATTAGTTATAAAATTACTCTTACGTCTGGGGGGCACCACAGGTATCACAGCTGGTGACTGGGCGCGGCTTTCAGCTCGGTGTTCTGTAATGTGAGATAGGACATTAGTAATGCTGTAAACAAGTCGAGGAAGCAACTACATTGGCCACAACATTGAACATGTCTGTACCTTGAGCTTCCGGGGCTCTATCGTGATCATCAGCCTCACCCTCTTCCTGGGGTTGCTGAGCGGCGTCGTCCTGGTCCTGGTCACTGCCCGAGTCAGGCCGCGATGTTTGCGGCGGTACTGCAATTGTGAATAAAGAAAACAAAAAAAGTATTAAAAAAACAAAATCATATGGAATTGCAAGAGACCTCCCACATGCTACAAATCTATTTTATTTCTCATTCCAAATACTAACTCCAATGGAATGGTACAGCAAGTGAGATGGAATGGTTAAAACTTAAAGGAACAGTAACATAAAAAAATAAGTGTTTTAAAGTAATGAAAATAGTGTTGCCCTGCACTGGTAAAACTGCTGTGCTTGCTTCAGAAACACTACTATAGTTTATATAAATAAGCTGCTGTGTAGCAATGGGGGCAGCCATTCAAATGAGAAAAGGCTCAGGTTACACAGCAGATAAGCTCTGTAGAACATAATGGAGTTATCTGTTATCCACTATTTAACCTGTGCCATATAGACTTTTTTCAATTCCTGTTCCACAGCAGCTTGTTTATATGAACTATAGTAGTGTTTCTGAAGCAAACACACCAGTATTACCCGTGCAGGGCAACACTACATGATATTTTCATTCCTTTAAAACACTTATATTTTTTGGTGTTACTGTTCCTTTAAATACATTTGCAATGGTGCGAGCAGGAGAGAATGTAATATATGACAATACTTGTGATTTTAAAGTTATTTAGCTTTTTAATCAGCAGATCTAAACTTTGCAGTCTCAGCAATCTGGTTGCTAGGGTCCAAATTAGCATAGCAACCATGCATTCATCTGAAGAAGAGACTGGAATATAATTAGGGGATGGTCTAATTAGTAATATGAGTAATAAAAACTCACAATAACATCACATGTGTAGACTTACAGAGCATTTCTAGACCCACATTTTAAAGCTGGAAAGAGTCCTTTAATTTTAAAAATAAATAATGAAGGACAACTGAAAAGTTGCTTAGACTTGGCCATTCTAGAACATACTTAAAAGTTAACTTAAAGGCGAACCACCCCTTTAATGCAGTTTCAAAACATTTGTACTATAGTGGGGAAATGGTTAATAAAGAAATGGCTGCCATTTTGTCTATGTTACAGCTGCACTTAATAACTAGTCATGAACAAACAGCAAAGCTGTAAAGAAAAGCACAAGAAACTCCTCTAATGCAAAACAGGAGCAATATTTTAGCAAAGAAGTGAAATGCTAAAGGGGAAATTAGACATTTATCTAAATGATGTGAATGTGGAAAAAAGGAGTCAGATGTTTGTTTCTATAAAATTCAACTTACTTCTCCAGTCTGTGTCCAGTCCTTCACTGCCCTCTTTGCTCAAAATGTCCAGAAGCCGGCGCTCGTAGGGCTTCAGTCTGAGTGGAGGGACTCGCCCTCCGCCGGTCTTCTGGGCTTTAGCTCTCCTGGTAACCAGCTTTGCCCTTAGCCAACGCTTCAGGTCATTGAAGCGCTTATACACTGTGGGCCGATCCCTGTGTAAAGCGCCCACAGTGTTCACCTTGTCCGTTACCTGCTGCCAGTGGTGTTGACGTCTGGCAGCACTGATACGATGGGACCGACTCCCAAACAGCACATCCCATCGTGCTACCACCTCGTCCACCAGTGCTCCATTCTCATCACTGGTAAATCTTCTGGCCATTTTATTGGTGGGGCCCTCCTCTCCTCCGTCATCATCATCACCCTCCTCCTCCTCCTCCCGTCTCCTCTCTGAGGCAGTTGGGGGTGCCTCCATCTCCTCCTCGCTGCTGGGCAGCCTCTGTGTCCTCCTCCTGGGTGAGCCTCTCCGAGCCCTGGGTGGGGTGCGTGACACGCTGCGTGCCCCAGATGGCGAGCGAGACACGCAGCGTGCCCTGGGGGACTCCCTGCGTTGGCTGGGGGACACCCTCCCTACACTATGCTCCTGCCCCCCTGCCCTACGCTCCTCCCTCCCTCTACGGGACCCCCCTGCCCTACTCTCCTCCCCTCTATGGGACCCCCCTGCCCTACGCTCCTCCCCTCTACGGGACCCCCCTGCCCTATGCTCCCCCTCTCTGCGGGACCCCCCTGCCCTACTCTCCTCCCCTCTATGGGACCCCCCTGCCCTACGCTCCCCCTCTCTACGGGACCCCCTGCCCTACGCTCCTCCCCTCTACGGGACCCCCCTGCCCTACTCTCCTCCCCAATACGGGACCCCCCTGCCCTACTCTCCTCCCCTCTACGGGACCCCCCTGCCCTACGCTCCCCCTCTCTACGGGACCCCCCTGCCCTACTCTCACCCCCACTACGGGACCCCCCACCTGACCTACTCTCTTCCCCTCCCCTACGGGACCCCCCACTCTCTTCCTCCTCCTCCTCCCCCCAGGAACCCCTCCCAGTGACTCCCCAGCCTGTGCCCCCCTCTCTCCCCCTCCTGCGACGACTAAGATCCCACATAGTGTGGGATCCAGCCGCCGTTGGCACCTCCCCAGGGCTGGAGAGACGTTCCTCCTCCTCCTCCTCCATCCTCCTCCTCCCAGCCATTTCCAGGCAAATTTGAAAAATTTTTTGGTAAAAAAAGCAACCTGCCTCAGACACCTCCTCCACCTGTGCAGTCTAAATAGCAAGTGCGCAATTAGGCCGAAAATGCACCTAAAATGGCCTCTAGAGGGCTTCCTGTTTGAAAAAAATGGCAAAAAGGAAGTGGGGCATAAAAACTTCGAATCGAACGATTCGAATACAAGTGGGGCAAGGTTCACTTCGATCTTACTTCGATCTTATTCGACAGTACGCTACGACCGAATACTTCGAATCGAAGGCACTATTCCTTCGATCGCAGGATAAATCGTTCGATCGTACGATTTTACTTCGCCCGGAGATAGCACAAAAATCCTTCGACTTCGATATTCGAAGTCGAAGGATTTAAATTCCTAGTCGAATATCGAGGGTTAATTAACCCTCGATATTCGACCCTTCGTGAATCAGCCCCTAAATGTCCAAAAACGTTTATTAAAACTTATCCAATGCAGTTTGGGTGCATGTTTATATCAATGATTTTCTGCTTCAAGGTGGGTAGCAATGTGATTAAGAAGTTGTAGTTGACTGGGTAGGATTTCTCTGGAATAAGACAAGGCTTCTTTTGCAGCTTCACCTGAAGGCATTGATCTGGGTTTAAATCAAAGTGCTTCTGGACAGTTTGCTGACGCACAGTAGGTCTGTATCTGCTTCAGCTGCCTGCAGATTTGTTTTTTAATTGTAATTTGTAGCAAACCCGATATTAGTTTGTTTGGTTGATGGAATTGCAAAGAGAGACTTCAGCACAGACTGAGACCCAGGAGAGCTGACGGTGAAATTCATCGGCTTGTTTTTCTCTTGTGCTCTCTTTGTGCTTTAATGTCTGGTTGCTCAGCTAAAACTTTACGTTGCTCACAAAGCCAGGAAAATTAGCTTATTAGCAGTGTGCTAGATACAGAATAGTACCAAATACACTCTGGGCCTCATTTATGAAAAATGAAGCAAGGTATAAAGCATCCTGTTTTTTGCACTTTCAACTTTGAGCAGCATGTTGCACCATAAGGATAAACTTTTTGTAGTCTTAAAATATAATGCAATGAATTATGCTTACTCTGTATGCAGTGTTTTCTTTGTTTGATAACACTGCATTTAAAAGGAGGTCAGTGTATGGGTATCCCCTGGAACGTGATTAGCTTCCAGCAATAGTTAATGCCTGCTTATTGCAGGGGTTTAGTGCAGGGTTCCTTTGCATCACTGTGAGTTGTTTTCTGCACCTTGCACTGGATTTTTAATCTGGCACAAAGTGCAAAGTGTAGTTTGCACCTAACAGTGTCCTGTCCTCCCTGTATTGACCCTGGTACAATTTTGTGTCCCTTACTACTCCAGTGCTTACTCTTATAATGTTAATATGTCTCCACTAACTCTATTGCTATAAACTTTAGATGGCTATGTCTATAATTTGAGCTTCTTTTCCAATAAAATCAAACATAATAAATCAAACTAAATGTTTAATCATCTCGGCAGTCAGCACACACTTCAACTAATAACCATGGTTTCTTGCATGCAAAATATCATCTTAGAATACATTTTCCAAATTTTTTTGTGGTCTACTTGAGGTCCAACATTTGGTCAGATCTCCCCTTACTTCAAGTCATACTGCTATACTTCCAAAACTTCCTAAGAAAGTGGAAATGCATTAATTCTCAAAGACAACAATGTAAAAGCATTAAGGACCAACCTATGTGGAAGTTCATAGGAACAAAGAGTAAACCATTTAAAAGATAGGGGAGGGGACAGATGCATCTTTTGGAACATATAAATACTACTACAAATTTTTAAATTATCCATCAGCTGAGCGAAAATATAACATGAGTAACTGACTCTCATCAGATTCTCAAAGTTAGAGGGGACAGATGCACCTTTTGTACCTATAAATACTACTGTAAGGGGGTTATTTATCAAAGCCTGAATTTATCTCAATATCTTTTTGTTATGTTTTGGGTAGCCGAGGATGAGTAGAGTATAACAGTGCTTTTATTCTCATGCAGGCATTACACAACAGTAACTTTCTTTTTCACTTTTAAGCTACCAGGAAGTATGCACAGTATAAGTATGAGCACAGTGACATATACAGGCCATTTGTAGGAAATGAGTAGGAAAATGTCCTTCATCAAATGGAGCTTCTCCAAAGTCATATCTAACAGGAGCAAGACGACTTGCATTCCATATGCGTCCATCAGACTGTTCATATGTGTATAGTCCTCGCTGGCATCTCACTTCAAGTGGTGTAGTAAATTTAGTCCTTGTTTCAGTATTCCTGGTTTCTTAATTCTGACTAAAGATCCAGGCTGAAAGTGTACTTCTCTTGCACCATGTTTTCTGTCAGTATAAGCCTTGCTTTTGGCTTGTTGATGTTTCACAATGTCAGCAGTAGATGATTTTGTAGGCACAGTATTTTGTGGAAGTTTGATGTCTGCAACATGTAACTTAGTGAGCATCTGTCTGCCATGTAATAATTCAGCTGGAGATGATTGGGTTGTTGCATGGCACGTTGCTCTGTAGTTATGTAGGAACTCTGTTGTAAATACTTTCCAAGATTTCCCAGTAAGATTTGCTGTCTGTAGTGCTTCTTTCAGACTTCTGTTGAATCGCTCTATTTCTCCATTTGCTTGTGGATAATACACTGAAGATTTCCTATGCACAATATTCCTCTCTCTCAGAAAGGATTCAAACTCATATGAGACAAACTGTGGTCCGTTGTCTGATATTAACTCCTTTGGATTACCTTCTCTGCTGAAGCGTCAGCAAACTGTCCAGAATTTATAAGCCCCCTAGCATACCATAAATTGTAGAAGCCACCAGTTATGTCTGCTGACGAATCAAACAAAACACACTGGGAGTAATTTATCAACACTGGGCAAATTTGCCCGTGGGCAGTAACCTTGGCAACCAGAATCAGATGGTTGCATTAATTTTTCCACTTGCAGCTGGATTTAAAAAGCTAATCACTGATTGGTTTGCCCAGTGTTGATAAATAAGCCCCACTATGCATTATCATATACAAAGCAGGCATTAAAGGGGAACTCCATTACAGAAGTTTTCTAAAAAAAAAATATGCATTCATTAAATATTTTATTTATTTATTTGGATGCACCGAATCCCTGAATCCATGGTGAAATATTCAGACGAATGCTGAACCAAATCCGAATCCTAATTTGCATATGCAAATTAGGTGCAGGAAAGGAAAATGTGGAAAAAATTATTCTTTTGTGATGAAAAGTCATGTGATTTCCCTACCCATCCCTAATTCACATATGCAAATTAGTATTCGGAGTCTGCGGATGACAGCTTGTGCTGCCTGCAATTCAAACTGGGGTCCACCTTTCTGACTAATCCTGGTAGTATTGATAAAAGTAACAACTCAGGATTCCCAGGCAGGTCTATCTGAATAGCCATAAGACCACCATATACATGATTATGCACAAAAAGCTTTTTGGGTGGAGATGTTTAGGTTTGCATGGCCACTTGACTTAGATTTTAAATGCATATAAATGCTTTTTGGTTCCAAGATCTTTTAGAGAATTAAAACATATTTTTTATTACCCTTTACAGGTTTATTTTAGAATCCAGTGAAGATAGAGCTGGTTACAACATGCATCAGAGTTGCTTTAAAAATGAAGAAAATATATATCAAGATACAGTTCCTTCTTCAGTACCTGCTTTAGGTTCTTCTAGAGCTGAAAGTTTAGTGGGTGAACTTCATGGAATGCCGATGTATCCCATCACTACTGAGACAGATATTGATATCACTGCTGTACTGTTGCCATCTGGACATATTCAAAGCCATCATCATGCCATGAGAACAGCAGTTAGTGAGACTCAACCTCCTGCTTTTGCCTTACTGCCAAACATGTCAAGTCAAGACAATCCTAGATTACTTCTGAAAATGCAACCTGCTAAAAAAGACACTAATGCAAGTTCAACTCTACCATTTCATTTTGGAACACAATTAGGTTCACTCGTTATGGAAGGCAACCCAATTGAGCAGTTTCGTGAAGAAAAGCAGACAAAGAAACAAGATTTTATTCTTTCTGAAAATGGCACTGAGAAACATACTCAATCTTTGGGTAGACCAGAGCACACAATATGTGAAACACCAGAGTTTGGGTTTTATTATTCAGGTTTACATATTAAGGCAGAAAAAAATCCACAAGATATGCTTTTATTGCTGCAGAATAGGACTGATATGACAAGTCTTCAAAGAAAGTGTAGAACCTTAATGACATCTGAAGATCCTAAAATAATAAAATGTTCTGATCTGTATTGCAGTGAACATGATATTAAACCTCAAACCTATGTAAATTCTCAGGATCAAACACAAAAAAAAGAAGAGACAGTCTCTGATGAAGAGAACCAGACTTATATAATGACAGAACCATTTTTGAAGAGAGAAGAATGTGTTGTTTTCTTTAAAGAAATACAGCAACTTTCATGTAAAGTCACAACCAGTGACTCAGACAAAAAAAACAATATACTTAAACCACAAGAACAATCCATGCAAATCAAACCCTTACTTAACAGTATGCATGGCAGCACACACCAAGAGAATCACAACATTACAAAATATCAGCTTGAAGGGACTCACATTGAACTAAATGAAAAGCCACCCAAAGATGATCAAGGTGTTATTCATGAATGTGCAGTGTCTGAAGAGACTGAAGTTGAAGAGTTACTCAGTAGTAAGAATATGAGTGATCACTGTGAAGAGGCAGATGTTAAAGAAGATGAGTTTATACAGAGAAATGATGCTCTTAATACAAGTGCCATATGCAAAAAAACTCAAGATAAGGACAATATTTATGGTAAGGATCACTTTGGAATGAATGAACACATTCAGTTTGAAGAGACTCAATTGGGACAAGTGGAGAATGTGCACACAAAAAATAATATTCTTAAAAAAAAGGACCAGTTGGATGAGATGGAAGCTGGGATGGAAGCTGGAGAAGGTTCTGTGAAAGACCAGCCAATACCTGGGCTTAAAAACATAGGGCAGAAGGACACACATAGTACCTTTATGGAACCTCCTGTTGAATTAGACCTAGATGATAATATTCACAGAAATATGTATACTGTTAAAAAATTGCATGGAAAAACTCAAGTTAAGGACACGCTAAATAGAAAGTACCTTAATAAAAGTATTCAATTTGAAAAAAATCAAGGAGCACAAATGGAGAATGTACAGAGAAAAGATCATTTCGATATCAGTACAAATGATATGTATAACACTGCTCTGGTTGGAGTAGATGAGTACATAAGCAGAAGGGAACATTCTGTTATTAAAGATAATGTGAAATATGAGAATAAAGGCCAAGTTGAAGCTAAGAATTTACACAGAACAAATCTTCATGCTAATAAAAGTGAGATACTTACAGAGACTCAAGATGAAGAAGATCAGAATAAATACACAAAGGATAATACTGTTGATAAAAGTAACCAATTGGAAGAGATGGAAGTTAGAGAGGATTCTGGGAAAGACCAACCCATCCCTTGGCTTAAAGACACAGGGCAGAAGGGCACACAAAGTACTTTCAATGAAAGTCCCATTGAAGAACAGAACATACACGGAAAGGAACATTCTCTAAATAAAGGTGATGTGGAAGATGAAAATAAAGGCCAAGATGAGGCCGAGGATGCATACAGAATAAATAATAATGCTATCAAGAATGAAGTGTTTGAAGAGGACCAGGTTGGAGAAGATGAGAATAGGCACACAAAGAATCATACCATTGATAAAAGTGACCCGTTGGATGAGATTGAAGATAGAGAAGATTCTGTGAAAGACCAACTCATCCCTTGGCTTAAAGACACAGGGCAGATGGGCGCACATAGTACCCTCAATGAAAGTCCGGTTGAACTAGTCCCTGATGTTGAAGATAAGAGCATACACAGAAAGGAACATTCTGTAAATAAACGTGAAGTAGAAGATGAAAACAAAGACCAAGTGGAGGCTGAGGATGCATACAGAACAAATAATAATGCTAGCAAGAATGAAGTGTTTGAAGAGGAGAAGGTTGGAGAAGATGAAAATAGACATAGCAAGAATCATACTATTGGTAAAAGTGACCAGTTTGAAGAGATGGAAGATAGAGAGAATTCTGTGAAAGACCAACCTATCCCTTGGCTTAAAGACACAGGACAGAAGGGCACACATACTACCTTTAATGGAAATCCTGCTGAACTAGACCCAGAAGTTGAAGATGATCATATAGACAGAAATGAGATTTATACTGTTAATAAAAGTGCCATATGTGAACAAACACAAATTAAGGAAAATGTTTATAGAAAGGAACACTGTAAAATGATTAAAAGTGTTCAATTTGAAGAGATTCAAATGAGAGAAGAACAGAGAACAGATCATTATGAAATCAATAAAAATGACAAGGCTCTGGATGAAGAAGCAAACAACATACATAGGAAGGAACATTCTGGAAATAAAAGTGATCCTGAAGATGAGAAAAATGGCCAAGATGCAGCAGAGAATCTACACAGAACAAATCATCATGCTATTAAAAGTGCAGTGTTCACAGAGACTCAGGGTGGAGAAGAAGAGAATATACACACAAAGGATAAAACTATTGATAAAAGTGACCAGTTGGAAGTGGGAGAGGATTCTGTGAAAGACCAACCCATCCATTGGCTTAAAGACATACGGCAAAAGGACACACATGGTACCTTCACTGAAAGTCCTGCTGAACTTGACCCAGATACTGAAGATGATAATATGAAATCACTGGAAGAAGAATGCACAGCTAACTATGGAAACAAATTCAATGCATGCCGAACAAATTTGGATGAATTCCCTGAAGTTGCATGCCCCACAAGTACTCAATTATTGGTTATTGAGTGTGGTTTGTCGAACCAGTGCACAGTCCAATCTGAAGAGCGACCAGCATATAAGCCAGATAACAAAGATGAAGAGAAGGCAACTCCTCAAGTTTTTATCAAGACACCAACACAAGATACATATGGAAAGATAATTCGAGAAAAGGGTCTATCACTTTTAGAAGATTTAAGGAGAAATTATTTAGACTCTGAAGGTCATGGGTTCACCCTATTAGACTCTGGAATGGTTTTAACCGGAGATGACAGTCAACGAGAGAAAAATATTGCTTTTGTTACACTGGTAGGTTGTCATTCTTAAGATGCATTTGTGAATCTTAGGTATGCTGTATAAAAGTCACTAAACGTAATGATTTTGCTACTGTATATTAAAAACTCCCCTTGGGCAATGGCTCATTGGGCATTTCAAGGTAATTTTCAGCTGATTGGGCAGTCAATAAATTTTCCACCCTTTCACTTATGGCAATTGCCTTAACCCCTGGACATACGGCAATTGGCACTCGAAAATGTTGCAGTCACTTTTCCTGTCCTAAATGTTTGAAGCCTCCAAATAGCTTCACTGAGCCTGTGGCCAGAAACTTCTCCAGGCAAAAGTATAGGCTTACAGGGTAGAGTTACTTGCTTGTCGATTTAGAGAGAGAGATTATAAAACAGCTACTGGGCAGAATTAAACAGGGCTTCCATGTTATTTTGTTTAACCAAAACCTAACCTTTGGATTTGCCGTAACAGAGATATTGCCCAACCTAAACGCAGCACGTTGATTCATCTCTAGGGATATAAGGGATATATAGGCTCAGGCACATGACAACATCATTAAAATTTAATTTAAGTGCTAGATTAAGAACAACTGCATATACAGAGAAGAAATAAGGTGCCGCTTACATGGATGACTGATACAGTGGTTAATTGTGCTTTCCAGTATCAAATAATGTGCTATATTCTTAATCATAATAATAAGTACTGTTGTCATTATTTACTCTTTCCTGTAACAGAGAAATGGATTAAAACTGGGAATGGCAATTCCCATATCCGATCTGTTCTTTTATTACAACTTGGGACTCCATTTTTATATCACTGAGCAGCTGAACGACGACTGGTATTGTGTAAAAGACAGAATAACCCAAGAAAAGATGCTAATGAAAAAGGTACAGCAAATTCAGTATATTTACTGTATATACCTTCATGCCATATACTTTTTTTTTTGTTTTCCAAAGATAGAATAATTAGGTTGTTCGAAATGAGAGAGGCAAAGTTGCTCTCTGTGTGTCTGTCAGGAAAACATGTATAACAAAGGAGCACGTATCAAACAAGCTGAACACAACTGCTTTGAGCATTTCAACACACTCTTTTCAATGGGGTGTTAGAGCTCTGTGACGGTATGTACTGTCATTGCTACTTTTTATTACTCATCTTTCTATTCATGTACTCTCCTATTCATATTCCAGTCTTATTCCAATCCATCCATGGTTGCTGGGGTAATTTGGACCCTAGCAACCAGATTACTGAAAGTGCAAACTGGAGAGCTGCTGAATAAAAAGCAAAATAACTCAAAAACCACAAATAATAAAACATGAAAACCAATTGCAAGTTGTCTCAGAATATCACTCCCTACATCATACTTAAAGTGAATTTAAAGGTGAAAATTCCCGTGTGTGAGAGCCCTACCGTTATGAAAGATTGTACAAGATTCAGTTGTACCCATATCCTCACCTCCAGCGAAAAATTACCCTGGCATCATACATGATATACTGTATCTTAAGCCTACTGGGCAGTTAGCAAAGTGTCAGCAGGTAAGCTATTATAATCTTTACCCTATAGTGAACTGCTGCTGATAACTTGCCTGGAAAGTGCAGAAAGAGGTTTAACGATGGATCTGGGCTTAATCATAAGTCACAGGGGAAGGTGGTTTAAACCCCTGCCTGGTGTTCATGGGAGACAGGGAATGGTATCTCCCAGGCATGTCAATGGCACCACTCTGCATGACGGGAAATACTTTGCACCCTACAACTGCATTCATAAATTAGCCCCCTGTTTTTACTTAGTGTATCAAAAGCACATTAAAAAAGGTGAAGCTACTTTGTGTAGAACTCCCAGAACAGACTGGAACTTTTGCAGAAGTTTATCTCATAATTAGCATCATAAATTTTAAGAAGGAGAACATTCAGCAAATGGAATAACTACAGGAGAAACAACTCCATTTGGCTTCCTTTATTTAAAATTATTGCTTAAATTCATCTTTTTTACCCTCCTCCTCCATAACGACATCTCCCCACTGCATTTCCCTAATCATGATAAATTCATATTCATATTCTCTCCCCATCGCTGGCACCGGAGCTCGGAAAGGGAAGTTCTGTTATCGCTTGCGCATCTCAGCAACCATTTGGCTTTTTGCCGTGATTATTTCTTTAAAATATTTACTCATGAATATTAAGCACCGCTATTAACAAGCAAACCTGCTGACAGATTCTGCGCTAATGGAGACCATCACTTCTAGATATTCTCCTGCCCGACGGGAGTGTGGCAGGTTGAGAGGGAGGGAGCATTTGTAATTAAAATTTGAGATGCTCAGATTATCTGGTGGCTATAGTTGTCCCTTTTTTAATGTTGATTAAAAGCAGACATTATGGTGCTTTATATGGATTACGGGGCACGAAATATGTCTTGTAATTTTCATCGGTGGAGGGAGTTTTTAGCAGTTATGCTGTGCAAAGTTGAGAACCAGTTCATGGCTCTTTTCCTCCATGTTGGTAGTGAGGATACTGATGCTCCATTGTGTGCTCTCCTTTTACATGAAGCATCTAGTTGGTGCACATATTTGTCATATTTATGATGTATTTGTTACTGATCAACCTTGCACTTAACCGCACACAAATCAGGCACCTTTTTATTGTTGGATCATTCATTTTATACATTCCTTGATTCAGAACAATGCTCGTGTGACATGTCCTCAATAAAGAACTAATGCAATTTGTAGATACATGATCAATAAGCCTTTTTTAAAGTAGCTGTTGAGTTGTGTGATCATTTCCAGGTTCCAGTTATCTCCAGCTGGGGAAAATCTCTACATAACTTCCTGTTCCTCCCGTATCACCCCCGGCTCCTGGTCCCATACGCTGTACTGTATGACCGAAATGGATCCATTCACTATCTCATGGAATACAAGCATGTTTTAGGTGAGACTCATAACAGCAAACAATATGCCAGCATTTGGATTTAAAGGAAAACTATACCCCCAAAATGAACACTTAAGCAACAGATAGTTCATATCATATTAAGTGGCATATTAAAGAATCTTACCAAACTGGAATATATATTTAAGTAAATATTGCCCTTTTACATCTCTTGCCTTGAGCCACCATTTCGTGATGGTCTCTGTGCTGCCTCAGAGATCACCTGACCAGAAATACTTCAACTGTAACAGGAAGAAGTGTGGAAGCAAAAGACACAACTCTGTCTGTTAATTGGCTCATGCGATCTAACATGTATGGTTTGTTTATGTGCACAGTGAATCGTACGATCCCAGGGGGTGGCCCTTATTTTTTAAAATGGCAATTTTCTATTTATGATTACCCAATGGCCATGGCCGCCATCAGGGGGGCACAGAGGGTACTACTGTACCGGGCCCGGACCTGAAGGGGGGCCCGCAGAGGCGTCTGCAGAAAATTTTTCAGTGGGGGAGAACAGACGCTCCGGCTGCGTGCGCTCTCCTAAGGAAGAAATGCAGACTCGCTCTACTCACTGATTCAAGAGGCTGCAGTGATGGCTCCGTCCGTGCTACAAATACTTGTTTAGTTGCAAACTCCCCCCTCGCTCGATCCTCCCTCCTAAGCCCTCAGCCCCTCCCTCCTCAGCTCAGCCCCTCCCCTCTTAGCCCTCCTCCGTGCTCTGTGTTTAGCTTATGAGCTAGGATTTTCATTTCAGCCTTGAGCACGGAGGAGGGCTAAGAGGAGAGGGGCTGAGCTGAGGAGGGAGGGTCTGAGGGCTTAGGAGGGAGGATCGAGCGAGGGGGGAGTTTGCAACTCAACAAGTATTTGCAGCACGGACGGAGCCATCACTGCAGCCTCTTGAATCAGTGAGTAGAGCGAGTCTGCATTTCTTCCTTAGGAGAGAGAGTGCAGCAGTCTGTTCTCCCAATGTCCCAAAATGTGAGCCCAGGGTCTCCCCCACTCATCCCTCCTCCTTCCTCTCTCTGCCTCACACACTCAAGGCACATCCACGGGGGACAAGTGCCCCCCCTTTTGCCCCATGTATAGGGCCGGACTGGGGGGACCACCGGGACTGCCATGCAGGGCCCCCCTGCCGGCCGTACAGGCCCCCTCTGGGGCCCCAATTTTTTTTAACTTGTAAGGGGGCCCAATGTTTTTTTTAAAAAAAAACTTTTATGGGGGCCCTGGCGCCAATTTTTTTTTAACTTATTGGGGGGCCCTGGTCACCAAATATTTATTTTAACTTGTAGGGGGGCCCTGACCACCAATTTTTTTTTTAAAAAAAAAACTTTTTTGGGGGCCCTGGTGCCACAGGTTTTTTTAACTTATAAAAAGGGGCCCTGACCATCAATAGCTTTTTATAACTTGTGTGTGGGGGGGTTACCTTTTTTAGTGCTGATGTCTGGGTGGTGAAGTGGGCGGGATCTGGGGTGGGCGGGGACCAGGGGGCCCTGAAAATCATTTAGAAAATGATTTCTAATGGCGGCCCTGCCAATGGCACATACTACTTGAAAAGTATATTATTATGAAAATGGTTTATTTACATGAAGCAGGGTTTTACACATGAGCTGTTTTATGCAATATCTTTTTATAGAGACCTACATTGTTTGGGGGTATAGTTTTCCTTTAATAAAGAATATCATCAGCCAATGAATGTCTTCAAAGATTGATCCACTACATAAAGCCCTCTCCACAATTTTTTGCTATTCCACTTTGCTTCACTTCTCATCCTTGTTTTCCTTCCTTCTATTCCTTCTGTTTCATTCCACTATCTTTTGTGGCTTTTGTCCATCAAACTCACTTCTTTGTTTTCTATCTTCCATCTCTTTCTGTGCGTGTGAATACCAACAGTCTTCTGCTCAACTGTTTTCTGATTTCTAAAGATCCTTCTAAAATATATATTTGTTTAAAAGAGCTAGGAAATATCAATTTAGTCTTTTCAATTATAAAAAAAACCCTGAAAATATAATAATTAAAAAGCTGTGCTGGTTATGAGCTAACAACTTTGGTCCACATGGGTCTAGTCAACAGTCACAAAAAAGACTAGAATGCTATATCTTGTATATTGATGCAAGATATAGCATTTCAAGTCTTTTTTGTGGCTGTTGACTAGACCCATGAGGACCAAAGTCGTAGAGAAGTCTCTGACTGAATGACCACTCTTTATGTCTTCAAAAAGTGAGTATTTTATATACAGGTATAGGATCCATTATCTGGAAACCTGTTATCCAGAAAGCTTCATTACTGGAAGGACATCTTCATTAGACTCAATTTTAAGCAAATACGTTTTTAAAAATGATTTCCTTTTTCTCTGTTGTAATAACATGGTACCTTGTACTTGATCCTAACTAAGATAATGAATCGTTATTGGGGGAAAAACAATCCTATTGGGTCTAATAAATGTTTATATGATATTTTAGTTGATTTAAAGTATGGAGGTCCAAATAAAAGAAAGACCCCTTTATCCAGAAAACCCCAGGTCCTGAGCATTCTGGATAACAGGTCTAATAACTTTATTACTGTCATGCTCAAAGGGGTGAAACACTGTCCGGAAGTTAGGAGCAAACTGAATAGATTGACATATAACATGCTTGAGTCACTGGTTTTGGATCATTGAACCTCCACAGACCATCTGTGTATCCAATGAGTTTTAGCTCAGTAACAGAGAGCTAAAGTTTTGCAATGTCATATGTATTCAATTAAAAAGGGCACAACATGGGCAGAGAATACATTAATATTGTCAACAAGGGGTTTATTTACTAAAACTCAGATTTTTATGGTCAGGGTTTTTTGAGCAAAACTCAAATTTTCCATGGAAAAATTATTTCGAGATTTATTGTACCCCGATGCTGCAAAAAGCCCAAATCCAAAAATCCGCCATCTCAGACCTGTCAAGGTCATGTATAATTCAATGGGAGATGTCCCTATCCCAATTTGAAGATATTGTAGTTTGCACTGGGATTAGCCCGATAATCTGATAAATTCTGGGTTTTCTGGTAAAAAAACGTACGATTTGGGTTTTCACTCAATTTTATTTGTTTCCCCCCCCACCGATGTATTCGAGTAATTTATTAATAAATAAGGAAAATCGGGCATGGGAGCTTGGTCAAGCTTTTTTTTAAATTAATTATGAGATAAATTCGGATTTTAGTAAATAACCACCTTAATTTCACATCTCGTAAATATTTATTATTCATGTTATGCCCCCCTAATTAGTACAGAGTAACATACATAGTAACATAGTAACATAGTAACATAGTAACATAGTAAGTAAGGTTGAAAAAAGACACATGTCCATCGAGTTCAACTACCTATCTGCCAGTTGATCCAGAGGAAGGCAAAAAAACCCATCTGAAGCCTCTCCAATTTGCCTTAGAGGGGGAAAAATTCCTTACTGACTCCAAAATGGCAATTGGACTAGTCCCTGGATCAACGATGGCTAATGAGCTATTGCCCATAACCCTGTATTCCCTTACTTGCTAAAAAGCCATCCAACCCCTTCTTAAAGCTATCTAATGTATCAGCCTGTACAACTGATTCAGGGAGAGAATTCCACATCTTCACAGCTCTCACTGTAAAAAACCCCTTCCGAATATTTAGGCGGAACCTATTTTCTTCTAATCGGAATGGGTGACCTCGTGTCAGCTGGAAAGACCTACTGGTAAATAAAGCATTAGAGAGATTATTATATGATCCCCTTATATATTTATACATAGTCATCATATCACCACTTAAGCGCCTCTTCTCCAGCGTGAACATCCCCAATTTGGCCAGTCTTTCCTCATAGCTAAGATTTTCAATACCTTTTACCAGCTTCGTTGCCCTTATCTGTACCCTCTCTAATACAATAATGTCCTATTTGAGTGATGGAGACCAAAACTGTACGGCATATTCTAGATGGGGCCTTACAAGTGCTCTATACAGTGGAAGAATGACCCCCTCCTCTCTTGACTCTATGCCCCTTTTAATACAGCTCAAGACCTTATTTGCCCTTGATGCTGCTGACTGGCATTGTATTTCTGAAATCGAGGTAAAGCTACCTCGATTTAATTTATTTTCTATGCAGGCAAATAAATGATTTTTATCAAGATAACGTTATTTCAGCCACAAAATACAAAGTCATTTTGAGGTAGTTTTAAATTAATCTTGTGCTTACAGCTATTGGGAGACCTCCACCAGGACGCCACTTTGATAAGGAAAAATCGTTTTGGGAGGTGATGCATTTTTTGAGTTACTGCAAAAAAAATGGTCTGCTTCCGCCGCACATTCAAGAAACCATCCTGCACACAGAACAGGTAACTGCTGATGTTTTCATTGGTCGTTTATAAAGAGGGTTTCATTCCAGAAGGAGGCAAATTGCCTTTTTTTATTTTTCTAAATGGCTGGACAGCCATGTCCAGGAGGATGCAGTTTTTGATTAGGAAGGCTACCAATAGAAGGCTTTCCATTAGAGAAGTTTTACTTGTATGTGAATAAATGGCGGTTGGTCTCTTTTTGGCAAGAATAAGCCTCCCTAAATCATTATTATTCATTATAATATGTACAGACCACAGTAAAAAAAACACTTTATTGTGTGTAGATTTTGGTTAAATCAAATGAAGGTTGGTTTGTTATAATATGATAGTCCTTTCAGATGGTTTACTACTGATACTAGAGGTACATTATATGGCCAAAAGTATATGAACAGTACACCTTCGACAATTATAGGCTATTTAAGTCAATGAATAAATAATTAAAGGTGTAGTTAAAGATCAAGTTAATCCGAAAGTCTACAAGTTTTATTTTTCTTTTACATTAAAAAATTGCGTTAAAACCTGGCCGCCAGGAACCAAACATGTAACAATATATAGTAAATACATAAAATGTTATTCTCAAGGTGATTGAGTTGAGTGGTCGGTTATTTATAATCACTATAATAGGAATTTTCCCAAAGGTCTCCAAGGTTGTATTAAGTGATTCCCCCAGTCTTAAAACAACGAATGTGCAAGGCAAAAATTGGTGTGAGATATAGTTCTCCAATTTGGCAATCAAGTTAGAGGTAATTTTCCCAAAAGGGTTGCCAAAACGTGTTATGTAGAGCGATATGCAGAGTAAGTCATAAATAGGTTAATGGGGAGTCCCCCACACCCCCTCTCTTTCCAGCCACATGTGCCCCCCAACAATGGACTGATCTCACCAGATCCTGCGTTCTGGTCTCTCCTCAAGGGCACAGTTGGGCATGATCACTATGTGACAGGTCACTTAGTGCTGGTTCGGATAGCCGTTTCATGATGTCTCCACTTTAAGTATACCTCTCTCCGTCAATCCAAAACGGTGCCTGATGTATCCCAGTGCGTGCGTTCCACTGCGGAGCGCAACTCTCCTGAAATTGCTCACACAGAATCCCAGCAATTTGCTGATTTTTACAGTTTCACAATTTCACGATTCACAGTGATTTTCATGATTTTGGGGTAAATTCACCAATAATGTTGTTCAAACCTTAGGAGTGATACACCAACTAGATACTGCGACGCGTTTCGCAGTTTCCAGTTACAAACGGGAAGTGGTAACTTACCTCACTTTACATACCCTACTCTTAAAGGGGCCATGTCTATAATCGGCCATAGAGTATAACATCTTAAATACTATCACCTAGCAGAATCAGTTTAGAGAATATTTATGTTATAAAAATGGTGCCAGTTCAAACCTACTATTCAATCATTTTGGATGGAGGGTACTTAAATTAAATATCCATTTTTGCTCTTTACATCTGAAAACCTTATCCCTATCTCCTCCTCTCTTCAAAATAGGAAACCAGTCTATAGCCATAAACTTTAGATTTTTTATAAATTCCCCCATGAACTGATATACAGTGTTCATAGAAATAGGCAGATTCCCCCTTTTCTCCAGTTTTCTCCTTATATTACTCATATGTTCCCCGATTCTTTTTGTTAATGGGTGAATAGTTTTCCCTATATATAATAGATTACATGTACATTGAATAAGATAAACCACATACTTCGATTGACAATTATAAAAATTATTTATCTCATATCTTTTAGGGGGTGAATTTATCTTAATATTTCCTGCTACAAGCTCAGGTTTTTTGTACTTATTTATTATTACATTTCCCGAAAATTTGCTTTGCGGGAAAAATATCAGATTTTCACGATTTTTTCAGATTTTTCATCAGATTTTCAAGATTTTTTTCGGATTTTTCCCTCAAAAACTCAGATTTATTGCACAAAACTCGGCGCACATCAAAAAATAATTGAGACTTCTCCCAACGACTTATATGGAACCTCGACTTGTTTCAGATGCCGGATTTTCTGATTCAGACTTTTCCATCCTTGGGGTTTAATTAATTTCCAAAAACTGTGTGATTTTTTAAAAGTCCAATTTTATAAAAAAAAAGTCATGAATTTTTTGTGATTTTTGCATTCGGAGTTTAGTACATAACCCCCTTAGAGTCAGTATGTACTCTTTTTTCACCCAACCACATTTCGAGCAATGTCCACACGGGAACTTTCCTTTTATTTTTTTGTGGGAGAAAATGTCATTGATTCTGTTGTGGATTTCTATTTTTATTACTATTCTCTCTCTCATCAATTAGCTAGGGGATATTTTATCCTTGATGGTTGGAGCCCTTTTGAAAATTAGGTTATGTTTTTCATCTAGGATTTTCTCTGTCTTATCCTCCATAAGAATATGGAGTTCTATGTTTTTTCCATTAGCGTTTAATAAATCACTTATTATAGTTAACACAGGTACCACTACATCATACAAAGACAATCTTAAGAATTATATGCTTCCTACTTTGTTGCAACACTTTGGGGAATGTTCTTTCTCCTGGACAGGGCCAGAACTAGGGGTATGCCAGGGGTTGTCACATGTAGGGGAGGTCTGAGTTCTGACCTCAACCCAACTGAACAACTGTGGGAGGAATGATGCAAGCCAGGCCTTATTTCCAACATTAGTGCCCACCCCCTTAGTAATAAATGAAAACAAATAAACCTGTAATGTTCCAACATCTAGAGGAAAGCCTTCCCAGAAGAATCTGGATTAAAGGCTGTTTCAGAAGAAAAGAGAAAAGCAATCATATTAATACTCTTGGTTCTGGGCAGGCAGGTGTCCACATATTCTTGGCCTTATAATGTACCTTGCCTCGCAAGGAACTAATGAGACTGTTTCAGAATGTGAACCACATTTATGCAAAATGATTTAAATAGTTTCTTTTGTTTTAAGGGAGTTTGTTTTGATCCCAGCGGCCTCTGTAATTCTGAAGATCCCTGCATTTTAAAGAAAAGCATTAAAAGTGTTTTATTGCTTCTCTTCTGCGGTGAACAGCAGGTAAGCTCAGCCATTGTGCTTTCATGTTCCTCACCCCAAAATGTGTCCTCCACAGTACTTAGCTTATGTGAAAATGAAGCAATACAAAACTCCATCATAATTCTAAATAAGCCTATCCGGAGTTACCTTAAAATACTTTTTTTTTTGGGTGAACTATTACTTTTACTAAGGGATCAAATATCAAAGGGGCTGCACTTTAGTAAAAGAGCTATTCAGTGCAATGTGCTGTGTTTTCTTTCCACAATGACATTCTTTTCAAGACATTCTGTAGAACTGTGGCTCCCTGTGCTCGCAATGACATCTAATGACAAATTAATCCCCCCCCCCGTCTTTGAAAAATAAAAGGATTTTTTTAATCCTACCATGTTTCTACCAATTACTTTAGTCTTCTCTCTTTTTCCCCCCACTCTTTTAGCAATGTAGCCCTTGCAGTGGCAAATATTGGCTAGTGTGCATTTACCATATTGTGGCAACTGCCTTTTACCTCTGTCAGTCTTAGGTTTGTAGCTTTTCTATATATATAAGTACATATGACATATGAGTGAATGTGCTTGTGTTCTAGGAACACTTGGATCGAGAGTTGGAACTCCTGCTTGACAGAGCATACCAATGTCTGGAGGAAGACACAGGGTGGCCAGAGCAGCTCATCCCAGAAAATGGCCTTTCCCTACAGAGAGCCGGCGCAATACCCTTTTCATTTCCTTGTTTTTTAGAAGAAAACTGAATCCTTGCTTTTGATTTTCCTCTACTTTATCCTGAATTCCTATAAACTACTAGCAACATATCATTAGGCATTCTTTTAATTGCCTGAATTTCCTTTCAGTTGATACAAAAAAAGCCAAAAGGTTTTTTTAAACTCAAAGAGATCTTAACTACACAAACAGCCTACAATGTATTTCATTAACATTGAAATTAAAGTTTTTTACAGGGGTGGGTAGGGGTATGTCTGTAGGGGTGCTGATGTGTAGGGGTCTATCTGTAGGGGTGCTGGTGTGTAGGGGTCTATCTGTAGGAGTGTTGGTGTGTAGCGGTCAATCTGTAGGGGTACTAGTTTGTAGGGGTCTATCTGCAGGGGTGCTGATGTGTAGGGGTCTATCTGTAGGGTGCTGATGTGTAGGGGTCTATCTATAGGGGTGCTGATGTGTGGGGTCTATCTGTAGGGGTGCTGATGTGTAGGGATCAATCTGTAGGGTGCTGGTGTGTAGGGGTCTATCTGTAGGGGTGCTGGTGTGTAGGGCTCTGTCTGTAGGGGTGTTGGTGTGTAGCAGTCAATCTGTAGGGGTACTAGTTTGTAGGGGTCTATCTGCAGGGGTGCTGATGTGTAGGGGTCTATCTGTAGGGGTATATCTGTAGGGGTGCTGGTGTGTAGGGGTCTATCTGTAGGGGTGTTGGTGTGTAGCGGTCAATCTGTAGGGTACTAGTTTGTAGGGGTCTATCTGCAGGGGTGCTGATGTGTAGGGGTCTATCTGTAGGGGTGCTGATGTGTAGGTATCAATCTGCAGGGGTGCTGGTGTGTAGGGGTCTATCTGTAGGGGTGATGATATGTAGGGGTCTATCTGTAGGGGTGCTGATGTGTAGGGCTCTGTCTGTAGGGGTGTATGATGTGTAGGGGTCTATCTGTAGGGGTGCTGATGTGTAGGGATCGATCTGTAGGGGTACTGGTGTGTAGGGGTCTATCTGTAGGGGTGATGATATGTAGGGGTCTATCTGTAGGGGTGCTGATGTGTAGGGGTCTGTCTGTAGGGGTGATGATGTGTATGGGTCTTTCTATAGGGGTGCTGGTGTGTAGCAGTGTATGACATGAGGTTTGATTTCTCTGGACTGTTCACAAAGCAATCAGAGGCTTAACTGTAAATGTAGCAGCCCGGGGGGGGGGGGAATAACAGTTCAATATATGTTTATAAAAATGTAATTTGTATGGCATTACTGCACCCCATGAATTTCATCACTGTCCCAAAAGTGTTCTTAAAACAGTTTTCTTACTCTGTAGAAAACAAAGGGTTCAACTGGATTTTTCATCCATACTTCCTATCGACTGCTGCATGACATATCACATTACTGCATATAGTTTGTTTCAAATGGCAACTCGGCTGGCACTTAAGCTGGCCACAGACGCAAGATCTGATTGTACGAATCTCCCGACCTGCCACTAACCATTCAGATCGAATAAAGTAGTAAAAGAACAGATCAGCCAATGTTCTGCTCCTGACAGCAATCGTACGATAGTTATGTCCGACCACAGCTAGTGACAGTCTCCCACTGAAAATCGTATAATCGGCAATACACGCAGAGATATTATCGGCAGCTGACAGAAATCTTTAAACTTGTCCAATCAACCAAACTCCTGATCTCCGCAGGACGGAAAATGTCGGGACTCTCCACACATGGTCCAAAAATCGTACGAATCCTCGATTTGTACGATCAGATCTTTGCATCTATGGCCAACTTAAGGGCTCTTGCACAGAGGTCAATATTAAATGAGCTTTTTATACTGATGGAATTAGTGGCTAGAATCCTTTATACATATACTGTACATCCTGCAGTAAAGAATTCTCCCAGTTTCAGTATAATTGCAAAGACCTGTTTTCTAAAGAATTAAAGGTCAGGTAAAAATCTTTCATAGTCTTACAGATCAGTCCTGACTCTAACTGCACCCGTTTCTGCTGTTTTCCCAACTGCTTAAAAAACTCATCATTTATTCCTGCATTTGTATTTGTGACTTCTAATGGTTCTAATAAAGAAATTTGCTAATGAAATAACTGTATGAATGATTGTTCTCTTGTCTGCCCCTGAGACAGTTCACCTCATTATATATTATATATTCAATGGGTTTTTGATGAAGGTTCGGGATTAGCATTGAGATCAACCCCTGTTTCTGTTGGGTGTTTGTCTTCTTAAACACACTGTCAGAATTAAAACTGGTTTATTAACCTGCAAAGCATTATTTCACTTCAACTTGGCTGCACGCATCAAATAACCAACCCGCATTGTTTTGTTTTGCCATCTCTTTAAGATAATGTATAGAATACACATACTGTATGTCCATCTTTTAAGCCCCCATCCATTACTAGTTTACTGGAGATTGGTGGCATGAAAAGACAGATGACAGGCGGAAAATATAGGTGTGGGATCTGTGATCCAGAAACATGTTATCTAGAAAGCTCCGAATTACGGAAAGACCATCGGCAACAGATTACATTTTAGGCAAATAAGTCAAATATTTAAAAATGATTTCCTTTTTCTCTGTAATAATAAATCAGAATCTTGTACTTGATCCCAACAAATATATAATCCTCAAAATAAAGTTTTCCAAGGAGCGATCCAGACTGCAGGATTAACTGCTCAATTAGGTGTTTATTGTTCAACACAACATGTTTCGAGTCTCCAAGGACTCTTTGTCAAGTGTATACAATGGATGTGAAACAACGTATAAAATAGTGTTTAACAGGAAATGACATCAAAGCATGTAGCCCAACCTCTAAGTGGCAATCAAGTGAAGAGAAACAATGTCTCAAGGTAAAGAAAAACTTCAGTTTGTAACATCGTGTTCAAACAACATTAAATAGAATAAAGTAAAGTTCTTGTTCCAAAGGCTGAGGGCTTTTTTTGTTTCTCATTCAATTTTTATTCGTAGAGAACCTTCAACTGTCCCCAAATGTGCTGTGAAGAGAGTAAATATTAATGCAAAAAATTCAAAAAAAGGGGGTAAATATTAATACCAAAAAAAGGGGGGTAAATATTAATACAAAAAAAGGAAGGATTATAAAACTTAAACCAATGGGCAAAAACTTGTTAGCACTGCCAACTACGGCCTACTAGCCCAATCTGTCTCAAATATAGCAGCAATTGACTCAGAGTCCTCTCGGACTTAAACAAATTCTACATGATAAGTAACTTAATTACTGTACGTTACCATAACTGGATTCTGAAATATTCTGAATGTGTGGCTAAGGGGTCAATATCTGGAAGAGAGGAGGCATAAACATAGTGTTAGCATCGTATCACAAGAAGCTTTTTACACTCCAAGATTCATTTAACACTTTAGGGTTCACAGTGTTAAGCTTTCTAATCCAGTACATCTCTCTTTGAGATAATCGCAATTTTAGATCCCCACCTCTTGGGGGGTTATGTACGACCTCCAAAATTAGCCATTTTAGTTGGTTTACGTTATGACTCATAGCCGAGAAATGTCTAGCAACAGCTGTATCGGAATAGGTATCCTTTTTAAAATTCCTAATATAGCCTCGATGCTCTTTGATACGTGATTTGACTTGTCTCACTGTCTGGCCCACATATGCCATCCCACATGGGCATTTAAGCATATAGACCACGTTACAGGTGTCGCAGGTAGCGTAATGTTTTAGACGTATGGGGGTCCCATCACATGGATGATTGATCGTGTCCCCTTTAATAATGGATGTACAACATATGCAATTTAAGCATGCAAACGTACCCTTCTTTGGTTTTCCAATAAACCTTTGCGTACGTGGACCCAAGGGGTTAACCTCTGATGGACATAAAATGTCCCTTAGATTACTTCCTCTTTTATAACTGAAAAGGGGAGTATTAGGGACACATTTACCCAGAGTGGTATCCTGTTGGACAATAGGCCAGTATTTGCGTATGGTGTTTTCTATAACTTTACTGTTTACGCTGAACGTAGATACAAATGGTAGCCGTTTACTCTCATTTTTAGGTTTGTAAGTAAGCAGTTCCTTCCTATCAATTTTGTAAGTATCTTCAATACATTTATTAATGGACTTTTTGTTGTAACCCCTATCTAGAAATCTTTTTTTCAGATTTTCGGTAGCGTTTTCAAACTTCTCTAGATCGGATGAAATCCTACGTGCCCGTAGGAACTGTCCCTTTGGAATGGCTTTAACCACATTGGGGGCATGGAAGCTTTTGGCATGCAGAACATTATTCCTATCTGTATCCTTCCTGTATAGGCTAGTGTGCACAAGGCCTTTAGAGATGGTGAGGTGTACATCCAGGAAATTCAACGAGAGGCCACCAACCTCAGATGTGAATTTAATGGTTTTATGGGCTTTATTGGCTTCTACGACCATCTCCTCAAAGGTTTGAACAGGACCTTTCCAAAAGATAAGGATGTCGTCCACATATCGAAAATAATGGATGATGTGTTCTTTAAATGCCCCTTTCAGGAATACTTTTTTCTCCAGATCATGTACGAAGAGGTTGGCGAAGGCTGGTGCTACTGCAGCACCCATCGACGTGCCCTGTCGTTGCCAATAGTACTTGCCTGCAAACCTGAAATAGTTTTTTTGTAATACAATCGATAAACAGTCAATTAAAAAATACATTAACTGTGGTGACAAATTGGTATCTAAAAAAGCCTCTTCTATGACCCTTATGCCTTCATCCTGTGGGATAGAAGTATATAAACTTTGTATATCCACGCTCACCAATATAATATCGGGGTCTAATGCCTCCAAGGCATTCATTTTAACCAATAAGTCCGTGGTGTCCTTCAAGCACACTGGTATGTTACAAGTTAATGGTTGTAGGAAGGTATCTACAAATTTAGATAAAGGTTCCAGGACAGACCCAATGCCCGAGACTATCTATTGGGCTACATGCTTTGATGTCATTTCCTGTTAAACACTATTTTATACGTTGTTTCACATCCATTGTATACACTTGACAAAGAGTCCTTGGAGACTCGAAACATGTTGTGTTGAACAATAAACACCTAATTGAGCAGTTAATCCTGCAGTCTGGATCGCTCCTTGGAAAACTTTATTTTGTGGATTAATACAGTTGCACGTACGGCGGAGGTGCAACCCAAGGCTTCGATCGAAAGTTTGTTTGGCATTGGTTTGAGGTAACTAGCATTTCTCACTTATTGGAAATATATAATCCTTCTCAGGGGCGTAACTATAGAGCAAGCAGACCCTGCGGCTGCAGGGGGGCCCAGGAGGTATAGGGGCCCCATGAGGCTCTAGTTCATATACAATTTCAATAAATATTGATAAAACAGGACAACCTCTTGATATGTTGGGGCCCCTAAAATTAATTTGCTGTGGGGCCCAGTAACATATAGTTATGCCACTGATCCTTCTTAAAGGCAGAAACAATCCTACTGGGTTTTAATGTTTTAATGATTTTTTAGTAGACTTAAGGTGTGGCGATCCAAATTACAGAAACACCCCTTATCCAGAGAATGCCATGTCCCAAGCATTCTGGTTAACAGGTCCTACATCTATATCACGTGTGTAGCACCCTTTCACTAGCACAAAGGGAGAATATTGTACCCCCTGCTGGAAACTGTAAGGATATTAGGAGTCACCATGGAGGTATAAATGCACAAAATTGCAGGATTTTATACAAGTCATGAAACTCCACAGTGACTTCTAATATCCTAATGTGTATGCTATATGTATTTTAAATTAGCTTTTATATTATTTCTTCCAATAAACAAACTTTTGTGGGGCATTGGCATCT